>CM036889.1:26830420-28030420 GCA_020796165.1 Pantala flavescens
GGAGGAGTAGTGTTGGAGTGGGAGTTTTGAATGGATTGCTGTATGCTGTGAGTTTAGTATTTTTGTTTTCAATATCATTGTTAGTTATAGTAAGTATTTATATCTCTTTCAATTATCTTATGATGCCAATTTTATGCTATTAGATTATGTTGAGTAGTTAGTTGTTGATTTAATTTTACTGGGTCACATCTTGCATCTAAACAGTAAAGCTTAAATCAGTAGTTTTGGAGGCAGAAGAGTAGTATCTCTATAATTTGATCATCAACTTGGTAATTAATTTTAAGATATCTGCTTTGTTACTTATTTTAGGCGTTTAAAACAACATCCTCAAAAGTGTACCACCTTTGATTGCTTAAGTGGAAATTAATTTTTTAAAAATTTGTCAACTAATGAATGCTGTCTCATTCTCCAGATTTCCACTGAACTTTGAATTTCAGTTAAAAGCTAGGAAGACTCAATGACCCCTTTCAAGCTACCTTTGAAACAAGACATGACTTATAGTGGTATTATTTAATATGATTCTTTATAGTTCAAACTGAAAAAAACTGGAGAAACTGCATATAAATTGTCCTTATAGTGTTTTATAATAAGACATTTTTAAATTGTATTAATAGTTATTCACAATTGTTTATTAATTACTATTTAGGTTGGTGGTTATGATGGAGCATCACGTCAGTGCTTAAGTTCTGTGGAAGTTTATGATCCTGATTCTGATACTTGGAGTCTCATTCCTCCTATGTCAGTACCACGCAGTGGAGCCGGTAAGCCATTTTCCTTTCAATTGTGTTAAGAGTTACTTACATTTTGGTAGGTTAAGAATTTCAGAATGTAGATTTCAATATCCTCCCTATATATATTATTTTAATTGCCATTCTATAGTCTGTTCCACTTTTCTAGGCAGTACGGGGCTTATGGAGAAATCGAATAGCCTCGTACGCCAGGTCATTTTTCCGGAATATCCGCGATATCCACAAAATTTGCCTTCGCAACGGATGAAATTAAGATTTTCAACTAAGTTTGGTGGATTTTTTTCCAGTTTTTTGGTGAAATTTGGATAAGGAAGGATGGTTCTATATATTGACGGAGTTTTTTCAACATTTAAACAAAAGAAATAAATTTTACAGCGGAATGAAAAAAAATGGTCACCTCACCAGCCGTGAACAATACTAAAACTGCCATTTCTCTCATCCTATCGAACGTAAAGTGCTAGTTTTTTCATAGATTACTCTTTATACCTTATGAATACATAAAAGTCGACTTATATTAATGTTTGACTGATAAAATTTTAGTAAAAAATAATTTAAGTGGAACGCAACCTCCGAAAAATTGGATCGTGCAGTCAAATTTATACATCGCCTAAAAATTTTTTGTTTCTTACGTTACGAAAAACTTGTCGCGAGAGAAATTGAGATAAATGTTGTTATTTTCATTTACAGGTTATTCTGAGTCGATATCTTGAATATAACTTTAGTTTTTGAATTTTATAACCGAGGGAGTAATTGATTTAGCGCTCCGATTGCTAATCATTGTTACTTTTTGTTCGAGACTAATAGACCCGTAATAATTCGGATTGATCCGGACCCGCTCTCGGTTATAAAATTCAAAAACTAAAGTTATATTCAAGATATCGACTCAGAATAACCTGTAAATGAAAATAACAACATTTATCTCAATTTCTCTCGCGACAAGTTTTTCGTAACGTAAGAAACAAAAAATTTTTAGGCGATGTATAAATTTGACTGCACGATCCAATTTTTCGGAGGTTGCGTTCCACTTAAATTATTTTTTACTAAAATTTTATCAGTCAAACATTAATATAAGTCGACTTTTATGTATTCATAAGGTATAAAGAGTAATCTATGAAAAAACTAGCACTTTACGTTCGATAGGATGAGAGAAATGGCAGTTTTAGTATTGTTCACGGCTGGTGAGGTGACCATTTTTTTTTCATTCCGCTGTAAAATTTATTTCTTTTGTTTAAATGTTGAAAAAACTCCGTCAATATATAGAACCATCCTTCCTTATCCAAATTTCACCAAAAAACTGGAAAAAAATCCACCAAACTTAGTTGAAAATCTTAATTTCATTCGTAGAAGTAACTCAAAAATAATTAACTGACTCCTTTTGGGAGGCTAGGTTGCTCCCTTATGGGAATTTACGTGCATTTATTTCCCCATAAGCCTCCGTACTGCCAGCTTTTGTGGAACGGACTATAGTAGAGATACTGATTTTTAGTATTATTGAAAATTTTGTTCTCATTTTCTTTTGATAGTTAGAAATTAGGATGATGCAGGGAAGAACATACTAGCGGGAATAAATGATTGGACAAAATAGTTTAATTTCAAAATTTATCTGAAATTCAATATTTACCTACACTCAAGAATCCCCATATTTGGTTGTGAATAGAAGGATTATTTTTACATTCAAAGTTAAATAAGACTGATAAAACTACTTTAAAGTGTATTGGTCTGATGATTCTTAACAATCATGGCTGCCCAACATGAATTCCTTCCAAGTTTCTCATGTTTAACCAACTTAGCTATTTTTTCCATAAATGCAGTTAAAAACAAAGTTCAACTGGACACTCTCTACTTAGATTTCTTGGAAGTGTTTGATTCTTAGATCACTACTCATTAATCTCGGACTTTCCCGGAGATATAAGATTCATGATAACCTTCTACAATTATTGTCCAGCTTTCTATCATACTGTTTCGAATGTGTTTTACTCCCTGGCTGCAATTAAATTGGTCAGCTGTTACTTCTGGTGTACTCTGTAGTTAGCTCCCTAAGCCCCTATTAATTTAATCTTTTAGTCGATGATGTAATTTCCCTATTTCCTTTAGAGGAGGACATAATATTTTATCCAGATGACTGCAAACTTTTCAACAAAGTAACCAGGACTGCTGACTGCCAGAGATTTCAAGAAAACATTGACAAAGTTGCCAAGTGGTGTGCTGAATGGAAACTTAATTTAAACATTAATAAATGTCATACTATTTTCATTATGTCAAAAAACAATGGAATATCATTACAAAGTAAATTAAGTCATACTCCCTAGAGTTACGCACCAGAAGGATCTGGGTGTCATCATTGACTCCAAATTCTCATATACTGAATAAATAAGGAAAATTAAAAGCCATGCCACGTCTCCACTGGGCCTTCCTTTTAGATTTTCAGACATCAACGACCCCTAAGTTCTGTCCTTATACTTCTCATCTTTTATCCTTCCTATTCTATCTTAATGCTCCCTTAAACAAAATAATAATATAAAATAAACTATAATAATAATAAAATAAACAAAATCACTAACTTTCTTCTCAGAACTGTCAAAGCTAGAGTTCTATCAAGCCTCCAACAATCTTATCTTATCCTGTCTATCCTTAGAATCTCTGTCCGTTGCTCATATAAAACATGACCTATCCTTCTTATATTTACCACTAAATCCCCTTACTGACTGTCCTTCCTTAACTTCTCTTTTCCATTTTCTTGTTTCAAACGCAACTATCCAGTTGACATCTTTGCTTTGCTATACCACTACTAAGCTTCCTATTATAAAGGGCTCCCTCTTCTTTTTGACTTCCTTCCCTCCTAAATTCAATTGCTTCTTGTGTTCATCCCTTTTCCGTATCTAAATGGGTATTTCTAAAATTAGGTATAGGCATGAGTTCCATGTAGTCTTGATTCTTTTGTGTATAATTTGATATTAATCTTATTTATTTGTTATATAATTGTCTAATGTATTTTATGTATGTTAATGTATTCTTAATGAATTGTCACTGTAAATTGACATTAATATGCTGTATGTGATGAATAAATAAATGCCATTCATCTTTGGTAAATACGTTTCATATGATGAGAATTGAGATTGAAATTGGTCTTTGCAAGATTGTATTCATAAAACAACTTTCTGCAGCTGCTTCAATTTGGATTTGATTCCTTTTTCTGAAATTGAATGATGTTATTATGTTAGATCTCAAACAATCTTGAGCAAAATTTTATTGTTGCAGAGAATATTTATTATTATTTTTTAATAATAATTTTATTTTTTTATTCTAGGTGTTGGTGTTTTAGATGGGAAATTATATGTTGTAGGTGGACATGAAGGCCCCAATGTGAGAAAAAGTGCAGAGGTGTATAATCCTGAGATAAAACAATGGACTGCTATTTCTGACATGGGTACATGTAGAAGGAATGCAGGTTAGGCCTATTTGAAGTCAATTATTCTGAGAAACCCATAATATGTAGAGACCTTTGATTTTTTTTCTAAGCTTCCATTATAAGTACTACTACAACTACAAAGTTTCATCTATCTATACCTTATAGTGGGCTGGATTTTTTTTTAATTTGTAGAAAACTAACTGCTTAGCATCAAACCCAGTTCAGATGGTGGGGTCCATAATTCAAATAAACAGCTCATGGAAATATATGTTAGATGTTAATTTTAGTAATCTATTTGGTTATTTCCAATTGTCATCTGTAAAATATATGTGCGGAAAATTCTGTGTAAGTCATATTTGAAAACACCATGTTAAAACTTCTTTGTCTGATTTTATACTGCCAAATGTACCATAATATTTGCTAAACATATGAAAATAATCATGGAATCAATCTATTACTATGCCCTGTTGTGCAAGTCTGAAAAAGTGCAAAAATGATTTTTACACAAAAATCATTATTAACATGTTGGCAGCCCTGTATACTAACATAAATGTCTTGAAGTGAAAATAGAACATTTGATTATTACAAGAGAGATTTGAACATACATTTTAACCGGATTAGTAGACTATAATATTAATGATATTTAATGCCCCTGGATAGAAAATATGATAAAGGATAATCTAGTGTTTTTCTGATGAATAAGATGAAGGAAGTTTACTTGGGTTTCCCTGTGGGGTAGCCCTTACTGCAATCTCTGTCAACATTTCAGAGCCCATTTTAGGTACCATCTTCAGGAATAAGTGTCAAGATATATATAGAAATTCCAGGGTTATATAGCTGGATGAAAAATCCAGCTTCATAAAGCCCAGTAAAAACTTTTTTGTAGATGACGAATAGGAAAGTCTCTGAAATGATGACAGAGATTGCAATATCAGCTACCCAACCTGAGAAAACTTCCTTCATGATGAAAAAGCCTTTACCTTGTAATTGTGATGATTAAAATCTAGAATATATGGTTCTTTGTTTTATTTCTCGATAGGTGTGGTCTCCCTTAATGGTTTGCTCTATGTAGTTGGTGGAGAGAACGTTGGTGCCAATCCAGTGGAATCAACAGTAGAAATTTATAATCCGCTTACAGATACTTGGTCTCTTTTGCCTTCACAAATGAGTGTTGGTAGAAGTTATGTAGGAGTGGCAATTATTGATAAATACTAAGCTTTAATTAAAATCATGAAAGTATTTAAATTGATATTATTTAAAGATGAACTTGGTTTGCATTTAAACTCCTAGGTATCTGCTGACCATTGAAAAACATTTCAAAGAAATCCTATCATTAAATTATTTTATTTTTTTACATGTGACTCATTGATTCCTTTGAAATATGTATGTATGTAATGTAGGGGATTCATTATTTTAAACAAAATTGCATATTTGACTTATTCATAAACTGAAAATCTTCAATTATCATGAAGGATGTCTTGTAAATATGGAGAAACTTGTGATATTTCACAAAGATTTGTCATAATTTTGGTTAATAAATCTATTTTATTATCATAATGATTTTCATAATTTTATCGCTATGCATGTTTGTATTGTGCATAGACTGCGTTATATATATTTAAAAGATACGTGATTTTTATGTATTCAACTTCCATTTTATGTATTTTTGTGTTTGCATTTTGAATAACTGTTAATTTTTTGTGAACTTCAATTGATAATTAAAAAACCATTCAGGAAATGTTTTTGAAAGCATTTTGTTTTGCTTCCTCTATTTATTAACCTGAGTTCCCTATTGAAAATGCAACCATTTTTTCGCTAAATATTGCTTGATATTTTAGCATTTTAAGTAATGAACCTATTCTGTGGTTAATTCGCACAATTGGAAGGAGATTATCAAGGAGGATACTATGCCTTTTATTACTAACAGATAGTGCATAGGTTCGTATTTTCTCCTCCTAAATCATAGAATTTGAAATATTCTGAAATACAAGGAAGTTGCGTTAAAATAAAGGTTAGGCAACTTCTGATGGAGTGTTCAATTATTCTTCATTGGGTTGTCCAAAAGCCCCTGAAAGATTATTAGATTCTCTAAAGTAATCTCATTATTTATTGGTTCCTTTTTTGAAAACTATCATTTTCAAATTTTACACACTGGATATGTCAACTAATGATGTAATCGGAGATAGAACCCATAGTTTATGAGACAAATGTTAAAATTTATTAGGAATTTAATTAGTAGTCAGAAGCTCTGCCAAAGCAAATGATTAACTATTAGGTGGATAGTGCGTACTACAAATATCATGGCACTTAAAATTTTTTAAGGACAATAATTATAATAGATAAGCAATGAGTGATGCAGATGTTAGATGGTGAACATTTGCTATAGGCGTTGATACCAAGGCTAATAACTTCCAAAAGCTACTCTTTACTACATACATTCCTTTGCACTGAGAAGATCTTGCTTTAATTCCTTGCTCTCTCTATCAATAATTGCGAATGGGAAAAAGAAAAAATCAGTAATTTAAAGGCATATAATCGAATATTCCTTCGCCCTTCATAAAGATATAAAAAGCATAACTTATTACAAAGGCAATTTCGTAAATCTGAAGAAATTCCAGCAAGTTAAACTACTAACTACATTCTAGTAAAGATGCAAAATTTGACTTAGTTAACAACAATGAATGAGTCCTCGATTCATGGAAATACTTGAATCGTAGCTGACAGTACTGCGATCTACGGTGGCGAGGTGACTAATAATAATACCGAGCGTCTCACAGCATGCTTGTCCCCCATTTTAATTTTATTTTAAAATTCAACCTTCGTTGAATAAAAAAATTCTTACATATTTTTCTCTCCCTTTTACGATATTATATCATGTGGCGACATATGGCAACCTCGGCTTCTACGCTGGAATCGCCTGAATTACCGATGCATTTAATTTGAGCATGGTTGCCAAGTTTTACAGTTGACAATCTGAAACGGGTAACGTTTATTCGTCTGCTTGTAGTTGGTGGCTGTACTCTTTCAGTTCTCTTTTAGTGTAATACCGTTTGGATTATGGCATTGCAAATAATTGGTTATTTTCTTATGAGAGTATTTTGTCTCCCCATCGGCAAATGAATGCGAGAGAGTATTCACTCATAATAAGTTGCTGATAACCAATTATAAAGGTACATGAATCATTTTTCTATCAAATTTGTAGTTTATTCTTATTTAAAGAAGAATACCATGCTAATATTAGCATTTTAATTAGTTCTAAAACTTACTCAGATTTTGAAAGGTAACCATTTGTTGGTAATAAATGCTTTTATATCCTTCTCATAGTATCTATCTTGATGGCATCTGCAGTTCTATTGCTGATAACCTATCAAGTTTTGTTGGCGAAATGTTTAATTAGTTTCAAAATTATTTTCAAGTACTATTCACTTTGAATAATCAGTTTCTCATTGAATTAGAGAAATTGCTTAGCTTTAAGTATGCATTAGACTCTTTGCAAACCTCTCATTTTCTGAGTTTATTAGCATTAAATTGCGTAATTTCATACAATTATAATACATTTGATGGTTAATACAACATAGCCAACAAAACCTTTGACTTTTTTGCGCAGTATTAATTATAATTCTTTACCAAAGAATAATATATGTATTGATTTGCAACAAAGTATAGGGAAAAAATTTGAAAATGAGGAGTCATTTGAATCTATAATTTCATTTACTCGGTTACGTACTGTTGACAAGTAGTGGACATTCGACCGAATCACATTCTCTTCTACAATTATTATTTCCACTAAAACTGATTCTTTTCGTTAATTCTGTTTATGCTTTCATTAAATGCTCTGGGGAAAATATGAATTACTCGGACTTACCTATTTATAAAGAATTGTGCATTATTGTCATATTTTCTGATATTATTAGATGTTTAGAAGATAATTAATGCTTCTTGCTCTTCTTAGAAAATGGCTGGTTAATTGTGAACTTTTATTGCTTATTATATTTCAGTATGGAGAATTTATTCTTACAAATAGTTAAGGAATCGACAAATACGAAGTTTTCTGCTTTAAGAAAGGCTTCCCAGGAAGCTCATGGTAGGCAGATTCATAGAATACTGTTATTTATATTTAAATGAGGAAATTATTAATGTCGAACATTTTATAGATATCTTGGAAAGTCAGCATGGAATGTTACGTGACCCCCCTCACGAACTTCGAGCAAAATGCTTTGTTGCTCTACGCCTGGCTTTGGAAACGAAAAGAAGTAAATTTGTTGCATATGGACTCTCTGGTCTTCATGTTAGTGTTCTTGTTTATATGATTTTAGATATTTTACATATTATACGGAATTCTTGTTTATATGACCTCAATTTTTCAGAAATTGCTGAGGGATGATCGCTTTCATTCAAATTTTGAACCAGAAGATGATTCATTATGGCTTCCATCACAACTTCTAGAAGCTATAAGTTCTATTCATTTGCAGTCAGATGATTCCCAAGTCGACATGCTTAAGGTAAATTTATTTTAGTTTAATAAATTTGAAAAGCTTTTTTATGATAAATAATGAAAATTTTTTACAGGTCTTGTTGAATATGGCATGTACAAGCTATTGGACTATGAACGGGCGAATCATTATTCAAATATTAAGTGTCTGCTCTGAAGCTTATGAAACAGGCAACCAAGCGGTTAGAACAGCTGCACAAGCTGCAACAAGTCAGACTTTAAGATCATTTTGTAACTTTTTGGGTAAGTATTGGAGTTTTATTGTTAGTCAACTCCGGAGGAAATTTATCAATTTGTTCCTATAATTTAGAGGAAGAATCCCAGGAGTTGGAAAGGAGTTGGAAGAATAATGGAAAAGTTTCAGATGAAAATGTAATGGGAGTTTCTTGCTTTAATGAAGCAATACCTATTCTCCAATTCATATGTAGTAGGTTGGAGGAAGCTCAGACGTGAGTCTACATTTTTGCTTAAGCTTTTCAAAGTCATCCTGTAAATTATTTCATTTAGACTTACTACAGTCATTTTGAGTTTTTAAACAGAATTAAAAATAATATTACTAGCAGTTGGTCTATGGGAAAGTAACTAGATTATCTAAAAAAAAGTTAGGCATACTTATGCTCAAGTTTTAAAAGATGTAACCAAATTTTAATTATTTTTAAATTTAATTATTATTTAATCTTATAATGAAAAGTAAGCTAAATTTTATCTGCTGAGTAGTCCATAATCTTTATGATCAGACTTTATCAATGAAAAAAATGTAAACAATATAACCAAGGTGTCTTACATAATTCTTGATAGTGTATTTGATATTTGACCGAGTGGTTTAATTTTTTCTATTATTTTTACAAAATCAATTAAGAAAGCAACTGTTATTTGTTCTTTGAATCATACTATATGTATACTGTATTTTAAATATATATAATCAATCAAAATCATCGGTATTACTGGTACCTTTAAATATATTTTATTTCTTAAAATTTCCCGTTGTATCTTTCTTTTCTCGTTTTTACATATTTTTACTTATCAATCCACAAGCTGAATTATTATATTTAAAATTTTCATGATTCATGGACCATACTTATTGCCTTTCTCTGCAGGGAACCTTTGGGAAGAACAGGAAGCAGTGTAGCATTTCTCCTAGAATGCTTGCACACATTAATATCAAGCTTACCTCAATGGATTCATACCAACAAACATTTTACCACATTTTTATGGCAGAAATTCTGTCCACTCTTAATTGCTTTCCTGGGATCTCCTAAGGTTGACAAAAACATTGTCTCAGGGAACAAAATGGAAGAAGAAATGGGAAGAGGCTCTGGCTGTCTGGCCTCAGCTCCTAGTTTCAATAGTTCTGAAGCTAAAACAGTATACAGGTAAAATTGTTGAAATTTAGTCCTAGCTTTCATATTAGTGAATTATGTGATTTAGTTTGATAAAATATTTTGTGATGTATATTCATAAGTATTTTTTCTCAGCATTGGCACACAACTTGTAAGATTAGTTGGAAGAGTTGGATCCCTAAGACCAGTTCTGGAGTCATTTTTTCATAGGATGCTTCTATATCCACCTCCAAGACATAGACTTGAAGCTTTAAAAGCACTAAAGGAAGTAAGTTATTCCATTTTACATACTGAGAGAAGTAAAAAAATAACTTGCAAATTGATTGAAAGGTATTCTTAAGTTTGGGGAATTCATTGCTGTGGAACTTCCATGGAAAGGATTATTACTGCATGCTTTAATGTGAAACATTGTGTTGTGTTGGTAAACTCTGTATATGAAGTTGATGTACAAGCTAGTATTTCTTCCAAAGTATAATGTTCACAATATTAACCTATCATTATTATTATGATTAACAGATAAAAGTTCTGACAGGACTGGGACTCTAATCTAGATATCCAAATCGCTTGTTGGTTGCTTTAGCCTTTGTTCTGGCAAAGTAACTCAATGGTTACGGCAACATAATAGCAATTGGGAGTTCTGGGTTTGCGTCCCAGTCCTGTCAGACATTTTCAAGTTAGAGTTTGTTTGATTTATTCTGGCTCCCTTTTATCAAATTATAATTTTATCATAGTCAAGTAATTTTTCAATAGAAACCTTATTAACACTCGCATCTGCTCTCATGATCCATTTGATGATGCATTTTTTCTAAATCTTGATTTCTTGATTTGAAGTAGTAATTTTACAAAGTTTTGAAGAACACTTTTTATTAATTTATAATTATGGCAAATGACTTCTAATCAGGGTTAATGTTGAAATTTATAATATTGAGCTTGATGTATGCTGCGTCGTTCTTTATAACACCAAACAATATACGAAATATACTTAAAACATAAATTATTTTTTGATTGTATGATATATTGTGGATTATCTTTTTCATCTACAGCTTTTAAGAAGCCCGAGTAGAATTGTAGATTTAACTGGTCCAATACTAGTTGAGAATGAGAAGGGTTCACAGCAAAGTGACATGGCTCTAATGAGACTGTGAGTATTGACACACAAATAAAATAATCATTGCTTGAAATAATATTTGTATTACTAATTGTCTCTAATGTTAATGATATACCATTTTATTATTGTTTTCTTTAGAGGTGTCATCAGAGTAGATAAATTACTTTAATTTGTCATAATTAAATGATTTACTGATGTAACCATCAAATTTTCCATTTTGAATTTTTTAAATGAGGATTCTTAGTTCTATTTTAATATTATGATCATATGGTAAATAATGAATTAGTTTTCAATTTGGGGGTTGGATTTGTCCCTTGTGCTTGTAACTAGCAATAGACTTATTAATAGGCTCACATTAGAAGAAGGTGTTAGATCAACAAAAGCTACACATTTAATCATTAAAAAGGTAGATTTTTAATATTATTTTTACTCATTCTAAGAAATTTAAGTTTATAACTGTAAAAATTATTGGTAGAGCATAAATTTGCTAGAAAAGTATTTCTCATTATAAATAAGAAAATTACTTATTGCCATCACAACTGATAAGAAATGAACTCAGTTACGCTTCAACTTCAAACTTAGGGCTTTAATTGGTTTAAAGATATTAGCATATGCTTTGAGCCTCTCCAGTCAATAAGATCCATAAAGAATAAAATATTTTGAGTGGTTATGTGCAGCCATATGACTGCCATTAAGACTGACTTAGGCAGTGTTAATATCAACACCGGTTTTTTTGTGCAGTTATTGTCATCAAAATCGATAATCATCATTAATATATTGTAATCAGATCCACGTTTGTGAAATGTTTACATCTTTTTTACCTTTACAATAAAGCATAGCTTGCAATATATCAGTAGAAGCTATGGATTAATTCCATATTTATTGATCAAGTGCACATCAGGCAAATGTGATAAGCAATTAGTATTCACTAGAAGAAGAATAAATTTAGCAGTTTTAATTGAGTATTCTATCTGTATAAGCTACTGGAATTCTCATGAATCAATGGATTAACCAGATTTTTGTATTTGAGAAAGTTCCCAATGTGTAATTTGATTGCCATTAATAATATTTGAAGGGTGATCGTGAAAGATATGAATTTTCTAAATATTATTATATGGATGTTTTAGGATTTTTATTGAATTTTCACATCTGTTATTTTTGCGAATGAGTCAGTATTTCAGTGGTCAAATCCTTCAATGATAATATTATTGTGTTAAGATCCAACATCAACTGCCTGTTTGTGAAATCACCATCCTTGTATCACTCTTCATGTATAAGATTTGTATTTGAGGAGCCACTCAACTAAAGAGACACTAAAATGGAATATTCTGATAATAATAATAATAGTTTTATTTGCCAGAGATCATACATGAATATAGGCTTTTTCAGTATACCATAGTCAAAACAGGTATATAAAATTTAAAATGCAAATACAAATCAATAATTGGAAAGAAAGGCATTGAAAGAATGAAACATTTTATGTAATGGAAAATTCTTAACCTTTGATTTGAAACAAGATACTGAGCTTATATTTTTGTCTCTTCTGGAAGTGCATTGTATTATGTAATGGTAAGACAAAATAGACTGGTGAGGAAATGAGTGGTGTATACATAGGAAATATGTAGTTTGTTGCTCTTGCAATTTCTATGGGTATGAATGTCAGCATTTGTTTAGGTTTGGTTTAACATGTATAACTGAAAATAAAAATACATGGGAGAGGAGAAGATACCTATACTCATGCATGAGATTATACAAGTATATGATGGTAAAAGACAAATATAAGTAGTTTATCAGAAGTGCAGGAGTTCAGAAAAGAAGAGGAGATACACAGGAATATAGGCAAAGGAACAGAATGCAGGCGATCAAATCAAATTTTGAGTGTAATTGAGTTTAATTCCATTGTTTTTAAAATATGACATATTTTCACTGTAAGGATACTAATAGCATTTATTATTATTATTATTACGGGAAAGGTTGGGACAATTATGTTCACTCTTGCGTTTAAACTACAAAAAGGATAGGAAGGGTGCTTGTTTAAAATGTGCAAGAAATAAAATTGAAAGGAATGGAAGTTATGATATCTAATTCTGTTATCATCATCATAATATTTGTTTATTAAATTTGCTGCCTCTGTTAATTTTCATTCATATTATATCAGTATTATTATTATATTATTGTAAGCAATTCTAATTCCTGATTTTTCAGAGTCATGGATTCAATTGAAGAATGCAGTAAATGTCCGGATTACCTAATATGCAATGCCAGTGTTGAGTGTATTGTGGCTATGCTTGGATCCTTGGAAGAACTTAGCATAGGAAAGGGTATCACTCATAGATACATGGAAAAAATTAATGCCTTGTATTATGAACTTTCTGATTGTGATTACCAAGGTAGGTAATTATGTATAAGTAGAAGATGAGTAAGAAATTTCTGGGAGCTAATTTATCTTCCAAATTAATGTTTTGTCTATGAAATAATATATATACTCTTTATGGTCAATTTATGTGTCATCTCAATGAGACCAATGATTGATGAATGTTGGTCTACCAATGTTTATTGAATTGCTGAATCTAAAACTATTTTCTAGACCTCACCTTTCCTCTCTCATATAGTAGCCAAAATGATTTAAGGCTTAAAAAAGAAATTTGTTGATATTATTAATTAATTAATTCTATGTATTAGTAATTTGATTTAAGAATAACTATCATTAAATTTTATCTGTAGAAATTTTTTGAAATTTCACAATTAATGTGCCTCCAATTTTTGTACAAGAATTTGTTTGAACAGAATATGCCATGACTCTATGTATATAGAAGGTATTATTAGGTATTGGGTTAGCTGTTATATCATGAATTCATAATTCATGAGAAATCATAAAATCTGAAGACATGGAGATTTTTGAGCTGCTGTCATAAGTTATATGAGAACTCTTGCAAGTTTGAATATCAAAGGATTTGAAATAATTTTTAAAACCTACCAAGAGAATCTATATTTTCAGTTTCTTCCCATTTTTTTCATTTTTGTAAAGTTTTTATATTATTTTAATGAACTTGATTCTTTAGAAATAATGGAAAGTGAATACAGCTTTCAAATAAATAATATGGTTCTAAATTGTGTACAAATTCCTTAAATTTTTAATATTAGATTATTAATTTCATTTTAAGAAATACTACTTTACTTTGGATGATTTAGATAATGAATATTTTAATTATAGGTCCTCTAACTTATCAGTACATGGCTAGACTACCTAAACAGTATCAAGAACATATTAAAAAAGAAAAGGAGTTGCTAGCTATAGCCAAAACTCATCCCTATGAGGAAACAATAACAGTAACTGTGACAGAAGATAGTGATAGTAGTGGTATTGAGCAAGAAGCAGAGTTGGACAATGAAGATGATTCAAGTGTTAGAGGGCCTAACCAAGGTGGAGTTAATGTCAGATACAAAATCACAAGGACCTCTGAAAATGGAGAGGATTTTTATGCAGGAGATAGTGATACATCTGGTGATACTGAAGGCCCTGAAGAGCATTACGACGATCGGCTAGATATGGATGCTTGTGGAGATATGAAGTATGAGGAAGATGATGCCAATGTCATTTATATGGACAAGATTCCAAAAACTCTTCACATCAGTAATATGTCACATATTCAAGTAAATTTGGGTTAATAATTTAATAGTCTAACTTATCTTTATAAATAAATAAGTAAATATACTTTATTTCACTCATGAGAATGAACTTTTAAAAAGTTTTAAATGACAAGGAAATCAGCATAGATTGTGTTCTCTAAAAATATTGCTTTCCTTCATCTTTCAAGCTTTCTAACATCTTACCTCCTGTTGGAAGAATAGTTTGGTTTTAATTAAGGACACTATTAGATGAGATTCACTCATTTCGTTATTTTTTGCCAGTTTTTCAATTCTTTAGAATGTCTTACGTTGTTTCACTTTCTGGGTCCTATGAAAAACATTTATTTGCTTTGCTTCTTAATGCAAAGAGTCCTAAATTTATTTCATAGAAATTTTATAAAAAAATAATTTACAGAAATTGTCATATTTAATTTTCCCACTTTGATTAATTTTTAGTCCATTCCTGTATTTGATTATAATTAGTGTTATTGCACCTATTATCTCAATGTAAATCGGAAATTAGCAATATTTACACAGTTACATCAATTCTTAATTTTAGAATGCATAATTTACTTTATATTCTGTTCAATTGATAAGTAATTCTTGATATAAATATGTTTGTATAGATTTCTTATGTATCTTCTTGCAGATGAACCTTGTATTTTTAGCTCCAATTGTATTCTAATCTCATGAATCTTATCTTCCATAGGTGCAAGATCAATATGTGGATGTAGAACGACAAAATGCTCTACACTTTGTTAAGAGTTTGCAAAGCTTGATTCCTTCTCTCCTTTCTCTTCTAACCTCTGTAGAAGTTGATGATGCTTTGCAACAATTTTCATCAAAATATTGTCAAGGTATGTATGCTGTGAATACTAAAATGAAACCATGAGAAAGAGGATGTTTTCAAACCCTGAGTATATAATTATAATGTTTAGGGGAAACATTATAGACTAAGTTTTAGACTGGTCCTCTGTTTTGTTAATGGTAAATATGGTAAATGGAGAAATCATTCTTAACTAATAGTCAATTTTATTACACCTGTTTACTATCCACCTCACAATTGGTGACTCGTATATTATGTCTGGCAGGAGGTACTCTGTGACTTAATTTTCCTATCTCTTCCCATTACAGTATTATGCCAGTTATGTAGAAGTTTTATAAGGAATTGATCATAAATATCAAGGTAGAAAGTGAAATCATCAATACAATATAGGTGATATGCACAATAGCATATCATCAACAGCCGAATTTTACTTAAAAGTTTTACATACATTGCAAAATACAAATTTTTATATTCAAGATAATATTAACAATAAGTACCACGAAAACATTTTTGAAAAAATAAAATTAAATTTAGATGTAATATTTAGTAGGTTGATGATCCTCAGCATGCCTGCCAAGGAAAGGATACAACATCCTGCTGAGTCTTAAAGGTTTCGAATATATACCGGACACCATTAGGCCTTAGAATACCTTTGTAGCCAGAATAAGATTTTTAGAAAATATAAATGACAGTGTAGGAATTCAACTTTATACTTATATTAGAGAATACTGTCTACTCACATAAGAAAATAGAAATAGATTGTAAATTTACTACTTCTTCATTCCTGACAGTTCTTCTTAACCTCTCTCTACTTCGTTAGTTTTCTTTTATGATCGCTTTCCATCCTATCATATAGACCAGTGATTCCCAAAGTGGTCTATATTGACTAGGGGTCTATGACAACCTGTAAGGAGTCTACAAAAGTGAAAAAAATATTTGGGGGTCTATGAAATGAAGATGGGGGTCTATGATAGTGAATCTCAACATAAACTGATGGTACCTAATTACTTACATTATAGTATTTTATAATATGTGTTGTACAATCATAAAATTTTGGCAACGTGAAATGTTATCCATTACAGGATTTGTGTGAAATGATTGATATTTGTATAGATATAATATCAAATATCACTATATAAATAGTGATATTTGTGTGTACGTAACAATCTGAGGTTTCAGTCTTCTGCTTAATGGTTACAGTCACCCATGTAAAGTGTTTGTAATTAAAATTGACGTTTTTATTGTAACATATAGTGGGATTGCAAACATATTGCCCTCAGCTCCACTGGCAGCCCTCATCGTAGAGTAGAGATAGAGCTCTTTATAAAATAATAGCACAGTCTAATGCTTTTTAGTAATTACATGTTGGTAAATATTTGCACACATTTATTAAAGAAATATATTCATACGTAATGAAACGCAATGTGCTTTTACTTTAAGTTTTTAACTCTAAACTTCATTGCAGTTAGAAATTTACAAAAAAATTAATTTAAGGTAAGTAGGGGGTCTACCCAAAACCAAGGCAAGGGGTCTACAACACAAAAAAGTTTGGGGACCTCTGGTATAGACAATTAAAGAAAATCTAGAGAATTGCAAGAATGCTGGAATCATGATTTATATAGTCCATCTATAATCAATAGTAAAAAAGCAATTACAAAGGAAAAGAAGTACTGGGGGGTATTAAAATCTAAAAATATGAATAAGAAATAAATGCAGTGAAGAAAAATATAAATGACTCTGGAAAATTTATAGATTAAAGAATTAATAGAGACATTATATTTATAAATTTTATCAAGTAAAGGAATAAGTAGGATTTAAAGAATTACAGAGCAGTAAGTAAAATAAAAAATTCTAAAACATTAGTGATAGGAAAGGAAATGCTAGAAAGGAGTTTTAAGGAAAACAATTGTATATGGGATGGTGTAATAATGTTATCAAAAAAAGAATCTCAATGAAAATTAACCTTATAAATGTTACAAGAATCAAGGTATGCAATAAAGGAAATGATGGTAGGCGAAACAGCAGGACTTGGCAGCATTCCTATTGTAAGTTGTAAATGTGGCCTCAGAACCAATAAGAACTTTATCTTCCTAATAAAATTTTGAGTTCTGTACATACAATTTATCAGATAACTATTAGAAAAACAAGTTTTGTATCATGCCCTTCTAAGATACTGCAAATGATAATTTAAAAAGAAAGAAACTGAAGGTTAGTAACAGGAATTATTTAGTTTTTCTATATTTTGAAAAGGCTTATCAGAAAGTTCACTCATAAGTTACACCAACAGTTTTTGCGGTGGGAATAGATAACGAATGAATCCAAGTATTACCAGATGTGAAAAAGTCTAACATGTCTAAGACTCAAACCCGGATCTCCCAATTGCAGGTCAATTGCTCTATCAATTCCCTTGCTAATTAAGCTATTTTCCTAGAAAATGTAGACATGTTGTTACAGGATTCTTTGTAAGCATGGGTTTGGTTTGGTTCAATGTCTCCTGTATTGACCTAAACCTCAAGAGCAGCTGACCTGCAATTCAGAGATCCAGAAAAGAGTTTCATTCCTTTCAAATCACAAGTGCTTACAAATTATTTTTAAAAATATATTAACAAGGAAGTTTCTTTCAGAATACATTTAGGGTTGATGAAATGATTTGAATGCCGAATAAGATAGTAAGGTATGATCACCAATTATATTTAATTTATACTATAAAGGAGTGAAAGAAGCAGCATTTGAAGAAAGATATGCATAGGATGTAGGAATTTCAAGAAAATAAGTTATGCAGATGACATTGCAATTATAACATATAAAATGTGTGAATTCTTTTTGTGAATTCTATTTCTGATGAAAATAAATAATAAAAATGTTTAAATGTTTTACAAATCCCATTGTTCTCATTCAAATATAAATATAAATTTTATGAAAATAAGTTTTATTAGATATAATTAGTTTTAGTATATAGAAGTTAATTTAGTTTTTCTGCAGATAATCAGCCAAAAATAATCTTTCTCAGTAAAAAGTTTTATTGTTTGAGAGAAAAATAATTTAGATAGAAAAGAAAATAATTTACTTAGAAAACATATTCTCTGAATTAAATAATTGTGCTCTAATTTTGAATTTTACATCATTTTATTTTTAGATCTTCTTTCCAATCAACACATAAAATCTGAAGAGAGCAGTACAACTCAGATATTGTCTCTAATCACCATAATTAATGCAGACGGAATTTATTTAGCAACATTTTCTGCCTTGCATTTGAATCTTAATTTGATTAAGAGTGGTTTTTATGAAGATGACAGTAGACATGTTGCTTTAACTGAGGTTAGTTTTATCTATAGTATGATCTAATTTCTTAAAATTATGAAATGGAATTTGTAATTAAAAGGAATTTTACATCAAAAATATTATTAATTTTTAACAAATTGGAAAACATTGTTTATAAAGTTAGCAATTCATCATCGTTTAAAATGTACTACTACTTTCATAAGAAATTGATGAAAAATGAGGTATGGTTGAATTTTCCTAGCAATATAATACAAACTAAGAATTTCTTATATTGGCACCAATATCTTAAGCACAAATTTTAAAAGGAAAATTACATCATTAATAAATTAATTTTAAAAAATGTAGTTGACTGTTGGAAGTCTAGAAGGTTATGACATCTTTAGTAAAGGGCAAAGATTTACAATAGTTTAACATTTATTTTATACTCATTGGTGCAGTAACTTTTGCATGGACCCAAACCAAATTGCTTCTGACTTACTTTTGGCTCATCCTCAGGGTTAATCTTTTAATTACTGACTTAGTTATTAGAAGAGAATTGATTTTAATTATACATACAAAGGAAATTCTTTTTTTTATATATCTCAATGCCGCAAAGAAGATGGTTTTACTAAAAATTTTTCAATTGAAAACCAATTCTCAAATACAAAGTTTTCATATTTATAGCATTATACCTCAGATAATTACTCCAGATAATTCATTACAGGAGCAGTTCATTGAAGAAGTCCATGGTAGTGGCGTCTTGGTGTACTTATCAGCCACTTGGTTGGCAGAGCTTTATCAAAAAGTATTAAGTGTAAACCTTCTTGAGCAGGGTGGATATGATAGTTCAACAACAAATAATGTTGCCTTGATAAATCTCTTAACAGGTACTGATATCAATTTTATTCTATTTTAATAATAGATGTGATTTCATATAAAAATTTACAACAACAACACATGTATAAGCAGTATAAAATAATTGCTCTGGTGGAGCTCAATTTACTGCTTTAAAAATTTGATTTGCTTAAAATTGTATAATCTATGGGGCTCATTGAATCCTTAATAAATCTTCAGTACTTTTGCAGAAAATATTTATTTACTCATTTTATTAAGAAGGAATCAAGAAATTTTACCCTTTGTTCTCCCTTAATACCTGGGAAAGAGCTATTGGACTCAATGATTTTATTCTGATGTCACATAATCTAATGATGCATTATTTTAACTCCTCTGCTTCACTTAGTAGTTTCAGGAATTGACCATAACTCGTTAATTCATAGCAGTTTTATTCGGCTATGTGAAGCATGGTAGTTTTTTTCTTATGTTAGGCATCCTTAATGTCAGCATCTTCTAGGCATCCAAATGGGTGGTGCTCATACTCAATTTTCCATCTCAGAAGCTCATTATTAAGATTGAGGTTGTTTTAGGGACAAAGGATGATAAATTACCATGGTATCCTATTACTAAAAATAATTTTATTTCTTTATTTTCATGATTCACTTGAATTTTTTCTTTCTTTCCATCATCTCTTATTTACACTATAGAAATATTCATTATTAATGAATTATAATATTTCAGATTATTTAAATCTGTTTATTACTTGTTAATTTGTAAATTAAAACTTTCTCACTGCTATATCTTATCAGATCCATTATTACTGAAAAAATATTGGAATGTGGTTAGATAATTGATTGAAACAAATAAAAGTGACTACTATACTAAATAACTTCCAGTTAGGAAATAATACTTAATAAACTTCTAAGAATAATCAACTAACCTTCAATTTTTTTCAAAATAGTAAAAAAACCTTCATATAAGGCTGAACTACTATTCACCTTTCACATATTCAGTTCCATCTCATACATTTGGTGCAAATATTATTTGTTGAATAAATGCCCATTTGTTTCATGATGGCTACTAAAATAGAAAAGATAAACTACTAATAAATTACTGTTAAAATCCATTAATGAATTAGATTAATCTTAGATCTAATCAATATTTGAATATAGTTTTTTAATGAATATATCACTATCATTTTTTGAAGTATTCTGTTTACAATTTTATCAGTAAATAACCAAGTATCCATACTTTAAGCAGGATTGCTAAATTCTACGGTATACATCTGTATTATAAAATGTTTTTCATTATTTTTTTAACTTTTCTAGATTTGGATGGTCTTGGAAGTACTCAACAAGGAGGCCAACTTCTGTCAGATTACCAGAGATTAGAAAGAGCAACTAGCCATTCAGATACAAGTCTTGAAATTGAAGCAGGTATTTACAAATTCTGACTTTTATGCTATGAATTTTTTTAAATAATAAAAAATTTAGTTTGATAATCAACCCATTTAAGCCTAGTGTTTCATTATTGGAATGGCAGTTACACAAAGTTATTTTATGTCCTATCGCTTTCAAGAATTCTGGGATGTGGGTGAAAACTTCCTGCCTTCTTTGTAAGGGTATGTATAGCATCACCGAATTCACGGAATCAGTCACTGAGCAAACACAGAGCTAGGTGGATGTTGTAAAACTTTGCTTTATTTTTTTGAGTTGATTTTCAAACACCCACTCGACAAACGGTAATTACTTAAGTGATTTACCTTCCATAGATTTTATTTTTTTTCTATTAATACTGGAATACTCACTGTTCCATGTTATAATCAGAAAATACAGAAAATTTTATTCATATACAAAGTAGAGGATAGAAAGTTTGAAATTTTTGGAACACTAGGCACAACCACTACTAAGACTTCGCGGCATATTTCTTTATTTACACATATGGCCTTTATGTTTGTTTTTTAACTTTCACCACTTTTAAGTCTCAAGTTGTGTAAAACATTAACCATATAAAAATTGGGAAACCGACCCTACCTATCATGGGTTCGATTCGAGGAGGCCCCAAAAATCGACTTTCCCCCTTTAGAATGCAAACAACAACAACAACACTTGCCTACGTGTCACGGGTTCGATTCCAGAGCGTCCCGTATTCTCGATTTTCCCCGTTAAGAATGCATGGGGCCGTTTTTCATATAATTTTAAAAATACTTCCCATTAAGCTAAAAGAATGAGATTTCATGTAGCTATTGCTAATATATATGTCTACGGAAAAATGTAGTATTTTACGTACAATCGGTCCTGGGTTCGATTCCAGGAGGTGAAATATTTTCAGATTTTGAAAAATCGTAGCTCCCTTAATATCGTACAAATATCATTCAAACCTTCTACAAATATAGATACTTACAAAATGTACTTGGAAAAAAATGAGCATTTGCCTGTGTCGCGGGTTCGATTCCAGAGCGTCCCGTAATCTCGATTTTTCCCATTTGGAAAGCATTGACCATATTTCCGAAAGCTTTTTATGACATTCCCATCCGCTCTGAGCTTCAAAATTTCACAGAGACATAAAAGGGACATAAAGAAACATAAATTTTCAAAATCTGAAAATATTTCACCTCCTGGCATCGAACCCATGACCATTTGTAAGTAAACATTATCATTTTCCCTTAGATATACATAATAGCAATAGCTACATGAAATCTTATCCTTCTAGGTTAATGGGAAGTATTTTTAAAATCATTTGAAAAACGGCCCAATGCATTCTTAATGGGGAAAATCGATTTTTGGGGCCTCCTAGAATCGAATCCATGATAGGTAGGGTCGGTTTCCCAATTTTTCCTAGGTGAGATTTAGTTGGCCATTACGGAAAAAAATCGGCGACTCGGTATCCAAAGCGGTTTGGGCCTGACATTAATATCTTATATATGTATGTATATATATATATATATATATATATATATATATATATATATATATATATATATATAGAGTGGGTATTTAATATATCTTCACAAGGAATGCCTGGGAAAATCAGAACATATTCTGAAGCACTTCCAGGTAATATTTTTCATTAAAATACTTAACATTTATAAAAACAAGATACTTATGCAAATGATAAATATAAGTTCCATGGAATGTCCTTAGTTCGACATCTGGACAGGAAGAATGCTACCATGAGAAATGCAGAGAGAATCAAAATTAATTTGTAATTTGTTTACAAAGTCTTTTAATCTGTGAAATTTAAAACTTCTTATGTCATTGGCAATTATTAAAAAAATAATTAATTATTAAAATTAGCTGCATTTAATAGCCATCCTTTGAGTGTATTCCTTGAGGGATGTGGTCATCCGTTCTATGAGGGATGATCATATTTAAATCTAGCCTCCCAATGTTTAATAGTTGACACTGAAGAAGCAGATTCCTTGTACATTTTAATGAAATTCCTTTAGGTTTAATCTATTCTAAACAGAAAAATTCACAACCATATAATATTCAAGTTCATTCATATTAATGAAAAAACACAGAGGACATTTGCTGAAACTATTATTATACTGCAAACAAACCATTTGAGAAAACAACTTGAAACTTGACTAAAGAACTAATTACATATACACTCAGGCAGGGATCATATGTTATTGCTGATTGGAACAGTCTTGAGTCAGGCTGAGAACTTTACACCTCAACCTCTTAATAAGCCTTTGCATTTGTAATCTCATTTGCCATGGATTGCTATAGATCCTCTTTCATATTTTGTATCCTTAAAGTTTTAAATTTACTTTAAAAATTTCTAAGGTCATTATTTTAATCCTATTGTTTCTTCTTGCATTTATATGCTATTCTAGGTCTTAAACTATCCCGTCGTGTGCTCACTTGTTGTTGGGACTCAATGTATATGGTTCTTTCATCTCTGTTGAGTGAGTCTGGCCAACTGGGAGTCACTGCTAGCATTGGCCTCCTCCTTGGCACAGAAGTGGCAAGAGATGAAAATCGTCGAGCAAGGGATGCCATTGTTACAAGCTTGGAAGGACTTCAGAAAGCAGCCAGACTTAGTAACATATTAGGTACAGTTATACAATATTAAATGTAGACTAAAGTACTAATAATAAAAATATTTAAGAAAATTTATTGCAGTTGAATGTATGTATGAACAATAGAGAAATTAACTATTAGTTTTGTAATAATTTTACTTTTAATAATTGTAAAGACACTTTTAATGTGAAGCATCAAGTAATATGAATTTTAGATTATATTTTCAATTTCTATTTTATTGTCAGTTCACTGAAATACTGAGTCTTTAAACTCAATGGGCATACAAAAAGATTATTTATAAACTCATTATTTTAATCCGATTGTCTTTCTTGCATTAAGTTGCTTTTCTAGGTCTAAGTTACCTTTAAATAATCAATACATCTTTAGTTTTTCTGTATATCTCTGTTTTCATATATGCAAATCTGATTTCATTATAGATGATACTAATTCATACTTTTTCTTCTCTTTCACCTCCTCTATTTACAAATGTTATTCTATGATTTTTGTTAATGTTGCATGTTATACTGTTTTCATCTCAAAATGCTCTTTCTTTGAAAACTGAATTTTTTTAGAGGTTCTTTTTTCATTCTGTTCTAATTTTAAAAAATGTATACTGCTCTCTAGTGGTAACTATAGAGATAATTTTATGTTGAAAAAATTTGCTATTGAAAGCTCTTCAAGGAGTATGACATGAAAATTGAACATAGTCCATGATGCTGTTATTTGTTTACATTATGTCTTCTACTTCATTTTCAATTTTTTCATTAGGTTTACAGAATAGATGTGGGTCGATCTTTGCATTAATGGCTGCTGCTTCATGTCCTAATGAAATTACTAAAAAGGAAACAAGAACACGTATCAGAAGATCAGCAGTTCTTAAGCTTTTGCAACGACCTGAACGCTTACACACTTCCCATGCTTTAAGTATGGATGTATTGCTTGGTAGAGGTTTAGAACTTGGCAGTCATAGCAGTGATTGCTGGAAACATGTTTTCAGGTTTGTTAATACATCATGTGAATTGATAATTCTGTAAATGCTGCCTTAATTCTATCACTATGAATTCCCTGCTGTAAACTTCAGATGCTGCATGTATGTATCCTGTTTGGAGCACAATTTCTTCAGTCAAAGTGAAAATAGACATTTAGGTCCAAAATTATCTATCAAGCAGCCGCAAAAATCCATAAATCCTAAAAAGAAATTGGATCATTTCAGTTTCAACACAAGTGTGGAGAATGAAGATGAAGTATGGTAATTACTCTTTATTTTTTCCAATATTCTTGTTTTAATTTTTGTTATACATACAAGTATATGAGAGCCCTATCCTCATTAATTTTTAAGCTCAAAAGATGAAAAATACAGCTTGGGTTATCATTATTAAATGAAAAATCTAAAGTTAAAAAATGAATTTTCTATAATTTACTGCTGTCATTTTTAGTAATATTTGTACATGCAAATCAAGTATCCAGTAATTTAATAATTTTCTAATTATTTGCCTCAAATGGAGAACTTCATTAGAAATATGAATTTAATTACCAAATTAAATTTGATAGGAATGTGAAAGGTAACTTTTTGGTTAAGTATTATATTAACTTAAAAATAAAATGACACAAACACACACACAATTTTATTTTTAATATAGAATTAGTTATGTACTCTGATATTTTCTTTCTTAAACAACAAGTGGTGATCCATACAGCTTTTTGACCGGCCCCACCTCTCCTATTGCAACAACCACAACAATAACAGAACTCATTCAAGAGAGCAATGCTGATATAACATCCCAGGGAGTGCTAAATTATCAATATGCTGCAAAAGTAATTTGTGTCTTATCTCAGCTAGTGGACAGGTAATAAACTTATAATTGCAATTTGTTATAAGTTAAATTTCTCTCCTTCTTGCTTTTCCCTAGCATGCCAAATGGGTAAATGAACTTTTCTTTGGTGAAAATAAGTAAAGAAATTATTACTTTTCAGAATTTCCTTAGTGGTTAATTTACTTTAAACAGCTTGGATTGATGAATATAATTTAATAAAGAATTAATATATTCTATCAATTTTGTGGCATTAGTGCAGTTAGGTGCATAAAATTTACTCATTTTAGTATACTACTTTGCAGAAGTGGTACATTTCAAACCAACACTCAGAATAGTTAGGAGTCATATTTTATGTAAGTGGCCTGTAGTATGATGGTAGAGTTAAGTTAGTTACTGGCCTGGCTATGGATCTATGAAATGCATTGATGAAAACAGTTTCTTATTTTTATACTTTTATTTTAGTAATTTTTGAAATATTAACAGTGTTATTGTTCATTGAAATTTTGGTACAGCCAAAATTTGTTTAAATGCTCATATATGTATATTTAACGTATGAACTTTATCCTTTTCAAGCTCAGAATTATTGATATCCAACAGTTTTTATTATAGGACTTGACCTCATCCATGTCAGTGATCCAAATTTTTCAATAATGCTTTTAACTCTTGTCATTACTCTCATTTTTTCAAAATTCAGATCATTCAGATATTCTATCAAATAATGAAGTATCCTTTAACAGCATTTCTGAATGTTTTTGCCCGATAGCTCAATGGCCAGAGCAAGCAATTGGAAGATATGGGTCCAGTCCTGATCCTGTGAAAATCCTGTCTGTTAAAAACCTGAGATTAGAACAAAGATACTTTTATGTAAATAACGGAACTCTTCCAAATCTTTGAAAAAAAAATTGATTTTCATAAGTTAATGGTTCAAAACCTGTTATTAGTGATACCTGGACTTTTAGTTTGTAAGATCATTTTCTATGGTCGTTCTCATCTCTTTTTTCACTTTTCAGATTGTTTGATGATGCTGCTTTGAAGTTAAACTTGCAAGCTTTGACTAGTTTTTTGACTGAGCTTTGTGCTGCCAGCCAAGCACAGCTCTTTTCTCAGCATGCTGCTAAAATAAACACACAGTCAAAAATTTGGTGGAAACCTCTTTTTTTGAAGAATAAAGAGTCTGTAACTGGTGGTAATATGCTTCTCTTAAGTCGCATTGGAGATGTCATGCTGAAATGTGTGAAAAGTGGCCGTCCTTTGATTCATATAATGAAAGTATGGTCTGTTGTTGGGCCACATTTTATGGAGGTAAGTTTGATATTGTGGCTAATAAGACATTAGGGATAAGTCTTTAGATTTTTTATGTTTTGATACTGTAGTGTAGTAGGTTACTCATGATTATTTTTAATGGGTGATTTATGACTCATATTCATAATGGACTGTGAATTACTTTAGGGAAAATAATAATGTGCTGCATCACATTGGAAATTTTTTATGTTGCATTCAGGATTAATGATGTTTTTGAATGGTAAAATTGATGTTTAGGTAAGAGAGGGTCATGAAGACACTGAAGATGACAAATGCCTTGAATGTGCCAAATTATCATTCTTATGTCTTCTTCAGTGGCAATCAATAGACTAACCCCTCAAATATAAGAATTTATATTAATATTTGATCCTGAATTGTATATAATAAGAGTATCATTTTCAGACATCTTTCAATTTAAACCATCGTTAGCATGGATAACAATTTTTTAAATGCGGTGATTATTTAATACTTTAGAACATAAGTGATTATCTAACAGTATAGTACCATAGCTTTGAGCTGGATGACCAATATGAAAAACAGCTTGCATGAGGTTGAGGTTAATTCATTAAGCCCTCCCTATAACTCTAAGAGATAATAAATCCAACGCTTCTTAGAAATTTGTGAAAAACTGTACTAATTGACTAATTTATATTATTATATTGTTTTGGATATGGTAATGGACTAAATGAATATTAAAAGATTGAAAGGAAAGTATTTCACTTAGACATGGCTTAGTATTATAGTTTGCATCCAATGTATTTATATGCATCACTCTGGTGTTGACTTATTGAATTGGAATGGGTTATGATTAATCATTAACATTTCAGGCTGCATGTCACAAGGAAAGATTAATATCGAAGAAAGCAGTGGCTTGTATTCATGATACTGTAATAGCTCTTTTGAATGAGCAATCAGAACTACCTCACTTTCATTTCAATGAAGCTCTCTTTAAGCCTTTTGAGAACTTACTATGTCTAGAACTATGTGATGCAGATGTACAAGATCAAGTAAGTTTGTTAGTGGTGCATGCAGCAATTATTTTAACTAACTGCTCAATTAAATTAATCATAACTTAAGATGTTTGTTCTACTAATTTTCAGATTGTAGCTTCTCTTTGTGAGTTTGTTGAAGCCAATCGAACTGAAATAAGATCTGGTTGGCGGCCTCTCTTTGGCACTTTAAGAGCAGTGCATGGATCAACCACTTTGGTTAATACTAATGGGGTGGAAAATCAGCAAAATGGAAATTTGAGGGTTATTCTTGATGTTTTTGAGGTTTTTTTGAACACTGATAATACGCTAGTATTTTCAAATGCTGCAGTGGACTGTATTCTTTGTTTGCTGAAACATGTTAGAGGAAATAGTAAGTTAATGCATTTATATTCATGGAACACATTTAAGATGTTTATCTGAAGTTAATCTTGTATTGCGCAAAAGTTTGTTATTTGTTAAATCAATCCTTATAATTAATGATATTTTGGGAGAAATTTCTATCTAAAATATGAATTAATGATGAAAATGATAAGCAAGTAATAACTTCCTAGACATTCATGTATAAAATTCTACTCGGTATCATTTTCTAGTATAAATACTTATTGTCTCTGGTTTTTTAAGCATTTTTGACGAGAAACTGAGATTTGTCACAGCATATTTAGGACAGTTGAAGGGTTGAGTTAAGGTTGATAATTAACTTTCTCTGTGGAGATATGAAGATTATGTGGTTCTTTCTAATCATATCCTGGACTGGGATATCACAACTACTCCAGGAGTTCTGGGCAGTTGAAAATCTTCTTCTTATATAGGTGTCTTGAATGAAAGTGATAATTAAATTCCAGCTTTCTTATAGGTGATTTTATTAGAGTTGAAAAATGTGTAAATAGCTGTTGTTTGATTCCTAGAGGAATTGATTTCTTTAACAGAAGCTATTCAATTGTAAATTTTCTGGAAGTTATAGTTTGATTAATCGACAAAAGGTTATAACTTGATTGGCTATCCTTCTGGTCTTCAATGAATGCAGCTAGAGATATTCTTGAGACCTCTTCAGTATGGTTGTACCTTTGCTTTACTTTGTCTCCAACATACTAAAATTCTCTTCCAACCTGATGGGACTAAGAACATTGGCCATTCTAGGATAGAATATGTATGTGTTTGAGCATGCTTGTATGTATTTATACATACGTACATATGTCATCATCATCAGCAATTTTCACTCTTAACAATTTATGTATACTTCTCTATTCTGATTTTTTATTATTTTACCTCCACAGGTCAGTATAGGTAGGATACATTGGTTAAAGACCATCTTCTTCAGGTCTATGGGCATTTTTGATATGGGTATTTGTGCATTATTTCCAAAGGCACTCTAGATAAGCTTGATTCTTCTGCTTACTTAATTGTTACTTTCTTCTGTTGTTACTAGTTATTTTAGGTAGATGTATTCTTTGTGTGTATACAGAGTTGTTCCATCAATTATTTATTTATTTATTTTTATCCATTTATTTATTATCAAAGACCGCACAAACATCCACTTTCAGGACAATTACAGTGTGGTCATAATCATAAAAACAGATGTCACAAGCATCCAGACCCTGAGAGGAAAATTTCCTCCTCAGCCGGGATTTGAACCTGGGACCTCAGCATTAGAAGATTAGCATGCTAACTCATATGTTAAATTGTAGTTAGAAGTCTGGGTAGTGTATATATATATACATTAATGAAACACACAAATGATTTAGTTAAAATTTAAGCTCGTAACCATAGAAGTAGACCTTTACCGCTTCCTTTGGGGTAAAGGTCAGACATCACCATACATAACCCTACCAGGAAATCTCCTACTCCTCTTCCATTTCATATCTTAAATTTTACTCACATCCATACACAAAATTTGTCAAATAAATAATAAAATAGCAACATACATCATATGATGTACTACTTTTACAACTTTTTAACAAAAACATATAATAATTTCATCAATCATACCCAAAATATGGCACATAAGTAACTGATTAATACTTTGTAATTACATTGTGAGAGCTCATTTCTTCTGAAATAATATTGAATTCTTAGGAAAGGAGTCAAAGAGTAATCCAGGTATATTGTTCCACTCAGTAATGCCTCCATTTAAAAACAAGAATTCAGCTATATTAGTTCTTTGATGCCTTAGTTTAATTTTATGGTTATTATATACTTATTCCTAAAAAGTTAGATATTTTAATTAAGCTTCTTCCCATGCCTAAACTCTAAATATCCTCCTACTCTAAAATATATAGAGTGATTTGAGGGTGGTATAAATTGATATGTTGATGATATTCATGAGATTAAATTATTTTCTGAATTGAAAATGTGATATGTATACTTCCACTCCAATTTGTGCTCATTTTGTTTTTTGATCCATTCTTATAATATTTCAAATCCTTTTGTTGCACTTCCACATTATCTTTATTTATCTGTCTACAAATTATGAAATCATTAGAAAATATTTGATTCTATTCCATCTGATCATAAATACAAATTAAGAAAAATAGGGGCCTGATGACACTTGCTTGAGGTGCTCCTAAGGTTAAATTGACATTTGTTGAATATTCTCCATTTACTCTTAACTTTTGAGTTCTATCAGTAAGGAAATATTTCATCCAAATGATTAATTTCTTTTCTTTTTTCATCATTAATTAATTTTCTTAGTTTGAACGGAAGTGTCTCATACTCATACAGAATTGATTTGAATACCTTTGAAAAGTCTATTATAATTATATCTAAATCATCCTTACCATCTACCAAGTATAAACTATTATCTACTACCCTATAACCAGATATAGTCTGAATAGTAAAGTTTCCCATGAGTAATCTTTTCTAATTCCATACTGGTGCTTGCTAAGCAGATTGCTCTCTTCCTAGTAATTTGTAAATTATTTCATTATGATTTTTATCATGATTTTAAAAACAACAGAAGTTAAACTTACTGGTCAGTTATTATGCAGTTTGTTACCACATTAAATTTCTAGTAATAAAAAGAGTTAATTTTTTCTATGTTTCATTAGATTCATCTCTTGTGCCTTCATTTTTAGTTCTTGAAATCGTAAATTAAGATCTGTTTCCTTATTTCAAATAAAACTATGTCATCACCCAATTGTAGATGATTGATTTATTATCTATTTCCCTGAAATTCATTTTGGGCCTATTTCAGAGACTATGTATGGATTTAATATAGCCCTCTCAAACATCTACTGTTGGACAAATATAGTGAGGTTCTGTAATCAACAACAACCATATTCTAATATCCAAAATCTGGGAGGCAAATTTCCTCCTCAGCCAAACCCATGACCTCAGCACCTGCTCTCTCTCTGGAATCACTATGAATAGGATGAATAAAAAAGTTGTTGAACCTTGTCAAATTCCCTTCTAAATGCTATATTAGTCTATATTTTTGTAGAATCCTAGTTGCTTTTGCATTTTGTAGATTTTCTGCAATAGTTGAATGAGATTCTGATCCAAAAAGAATAATTCTATTATAATTGAATTTAGATTAAAAGTATGGGTGTAAAGTTGTTCTTCCTTCCTGGATCCAACGCTCCTGTTATTTTCGAAGGCTTGGTGGTATTCCATACTCGAAGCGTAATATGAGTGGCAGGTCACATCTTCGTACTTGTAGTCCATTCCTATCCTCAATTCGACTTTTAATATGGCCAAGGGATAGTGTTTCCTAATCTTCTGCCATTTGGCTCTAACTCTCATGAGACCTTGGTAAACAACAGGCTGGTAGGTGTAAAGTCTTGAATAAATTCTTTGCGGGTTCTCCACCAGGTCAGAGTCTTTAAGTCTTGAGAGTCTCAGAGCCCTGAAGAGGATGGCAGAGTTTGCCATCGAAACGGCATAGACATATAGCATAAACGGCATATGTACATAGCTACCTGACCTACTGGAGAACCCGTGAAGAATTTATTCACACAATACACCAGCAAAGCACCAGTTATTTTTAAAGTCTTCTTTGATTCCTTTAGGATATCAATTCTTGCTTGAATTCGGTCTTTAGGTATTATTTACTGTGGCAGAGAATTCGTGAATAGTTGCTTTAAAATTGAATGTTTCAGGCAAAATTGTAAAATAATCTTCCATCCTCTTATCTGCTCTTTGCTCATATCACTTCATTGGAGAGAAGTGAAGGGGTTTACCAAGGATATTTTGCCTTATCTATTTGGTATTTCTTTTTCTTGCAAAGTTTGCTATAACCGTTTTCAGTATCATTTGAGGGTTTGTGGTGGTTATTTCATCTACATTCAATACCATCTTCATTTTTTCAGCATGACATCAACTGACAGCAGTCTGATCTTTATTGTATATCTCACAATATTATTATATTACTTCCTGAGATGTGTATTTGCTGTAATGAAGTTTCATTTATTTCAATAAATTCCTACTTTACAATCTCACCTCAATTCTGCATTTACATGATCTTTACTCTTCAAGCCTCAAAAATTGAATTTTGCCAGGTGATTTCTATTTCTTCATTATTGACCTCCATTACGTTACTTCATTCTGCTTAAGTTCTCTGTGACATTTTTCAATATTGTTTGCATATTTATATTTAATTAGAATAATTATTATAATTATATTATTATATCTCAAAAGGGTTGAAAGGGTTAATTTTTTTTATTTTTTACAGTCAAATAGCCATCTACTTACATTTTATTGATAGCTTGCTACATAATTTCTTTAATGTTGACAAAAGTTATGTCATATCTCTGAGAACATAATCAAAGTTTATTTCATCTAAATCTATCTATAGTTGGTGAAATTGATGAAATGGTTGAATCAAATGGTGGAGGAGGAATGCAAGAAGATTCCTCACCAATTGACTTATGTATTGCAGCTTTGAAATACATTCATAGATGCTCAAGAATACTTTCAGCAATGTATCTCATGCCTGCATGCCCGATCTTTCATGCGTCAGACAGGTAATTTAGTTCTTCCTATTGTGTTGAGTTTATGGGTGGTTTTACCACCATTTTGGTGGAATGAATTAAGAAAATTAATTTCTCTTAATGAAAATTCATTTTCACACCATTAGTTCCATCTGTTTAATACTTATTTCCTTAGGATCAAGTTGAACAATATGCCCCAGTATGTTGACCCAGCTATTCCCAATATTGAGGTGGTTGATTTTGACAATGCTGATCATAATCAAAAAGAAACTGAAGATGATACTGGATCGCCATTATCTAATGCAAAATATAAATTACTGTTTACTAGCAATGATACAATTTCTTTAGAGCAAATGGATAAGAGCAGTGGGATTCTACATGTATGGTTCATTCTTATTGAAGGACTTGCAAGCTCTACAACCACATGTCCTCAGAAATATCAGCCTCATACTCTTGAGACCATGTTTTCTCTCCTGAGATCACTTTTGGATGTGCCAGGTATTTTGAAGAATTTTTTAACTTAAATTTCTCTTACGAAAATGCCATCACTGTTTCTACGTTTAGGTCTAAGTACAGATGTTTACAATGAAAAAGTCTAATTTCATCAGGTCTTCTTTCACAACTGTTTTCACAAATCCTTATAATTGGAAAAATATTCTGGAGGCGAAGATTATATATACAAAACAAAACTTATAGCAACATGTTAAAGAAAGGGTTAAGGAAGTATTGATAATAGCTCTACAATTTTGATTGAAATTCATTCAAATAACCTAACAAAATCACATTGTAGAAAATATAATAATAGTTCTCTTATAAATAAAACTCGAACACTTAAGAAAAATCAGAATTTCATTTTAACTTTATGTAGAGTAATTATTGTTAAGCATAAACTTTGCATTTACAATGATTTTTAGTAAAATTACAATTGCCACATGCAACTATCCCATCTCTATCTCGTGAGTATGGAGTTTTGGCAGCATCAATAGAATCGAGAAAAATCGAAACTGTAAATAGATTGTAAAAATTCTACTGCTATCAAATTTTTCATTTATAATATTTTATAATATATTTTGAGATTTTTTTCCTTGCGATGATAAGAATAATGAGCCATCATACACAATGATATATTACTATCCTGCCATGAAAGGCTGAAAGCTCCTCAAAATTTCCATGCATTTGATTTTATGACTTCTGGAACATTTCACCAAGTTTTAAGCTACCCTTTCTATGAGGTTGCTGTCTCCCCTTCCTTTCTTACCTAAACTTTAAGTATATGATTCACTAAATGCATTTCAGAGACCCACAATCAATATTAGATGTGACTTTGTGGTTTTCTAATTTACATTACATCTTAAGTTCTATCTATATCACATCATCAACCAACCTGAAGATATAATTTAAATAATGAAACTGGTCATAATTAAATTATCTGTGGAAAATACAAAGTTTTTCATTATACATCAATTTATATTAGCAATTCATCCAATTGAAATATCTTACTTCCTGAGTATGCCATCCATATATCTTTGCCTTCTTGTATTTATAGTGCATAAATCCCATATATGTCAGCGACATATTTACCTACATCTCCCAACTATCATGTGCTACCTCTTCTCTCTTCCCTATTTTCAGTCTTCAATCAAACTTAACTCTTGGTGAGCAATCTACAACTGCACCTTAACGGAGTTCCATAGCACTTTCAGTTTTGTCAAGTTTTTAATGTTTTCTCCAACTGGTTTTCCGTAGAACCTTTTGTTTTGTTCTTCAAGTTCATTCTGTTTCAGTTTCTCTCTTCATTGTCATTGGCCCTTTGAGTGTGAACGTTATTCTGCTCTTTTAAGTGATCTTTTGTTTGCACTTGTATTACAGTCTGAGTTCCTTTTGATGATTTTGTTGCTACGCCTTAAAGAAACCATTTTGTACATCTCCTATCATTAATTAAATTCCTTTCCTTTTATACCAGCTGTTTTTGTCCTTTCACTTCCACTTATAATTGAGAGGAACCAATATGAATTTATGAATTTAATCATTAACTTGTTGCTTTCAATAGCAGTTATATTTTCATTATTTTAGAGGGAATTTAAATTATTTTAATAAGAGATTTTACTTTGTGCATAGGTCCTGAATTTGGACTTTATTGCGTTAATCACATTCTACTACCAATGGTGCAGTGTTGGCTTCGTAAAACTGGACGAATATTCCGTGGTTGGGATAACTTTGCTCCAAACTTTAAGCAGTGCTGCGGTCTGACTACTGATCTTGTGGTAGAATATTTAACTTACCTAAATGGTTAGTGATATTTGTTCATTTGAACTATTCAGATCTTGTGACTGCTGTTACTCTGTTATTGATTGTTTAATTGTGATTCTAACCTTTTAATCTTTAATTCAGGAAATTCCAATCCAACACTGAGTCAAAGGGCAACATTAATGGTTCGACAGCTTCTCTTAGTAATGGTTGAATGTGTAGTGCAGTCTACAGAAAGTATTGCTAGACTAGGATGTGCTTGTATAAGGTGAGATTCTAAACGTTAGAAAATTATTTCTAGATGCATTGAAAGGTCACTGATTTATTTTCTGTGTAACGACTGTTGACAACTTTCGATACATTATTGAGGTTAATAACATAATAAATAATAATATTATCAATACATGAGGCACTTCTATTGGTAGTATTTATTATCTTTCACGAACAAACCAAATTTCCATTTCAACAATGAAGCGAGTAGTTTAATTCTTCAATAAGACAAAATTATAATTTTAGTATGGTTTATGAAGTCTACAAGCAGAATAGCTGAATTTCATCTCTTTAACAATGTGCAACCCAAAGTTGACAAATGATGTATAGAAAAGATTGGGCATGTAAAAATGGGGAAATATTTTAATTTTTATAATTTTAAATAATTTTATTTTTAAAATAAAGAAAGAAGGAAATTTTTTATGCTAATTAAGAATCTATTCCAAGTATTTGAATATATTTTATTAAATATTGTATACTAATTTAATATTTTGAATATTTAATATATTAAATGAAAATTCACACAAACTTTGTTATTTATATTGAAAGAATTATAAGCATCACATCAAATGTGCAAAATGTTAGTATAACATATTTGATCATTTATTGGAATAGAATAATTTTTTATCTTTTCAGCTTCAAATTCAATATGTTCTAATGCTAATCATCATGCATTTTGTTGATGTTTTAATTCTCATCACTTCTTGCGCTAAAAAAAATATTGAAAGGGATTAAGAGTGCGATGAAAGTTGTCTTAGAGTAACCCCAAGGTGTAACGGGTGTAAAAGAAAATCAATTGGTATAGATAGTTGATCCTGAATCCTGATAACAGCTGAATGCGTTGTAGCTGAATGGGTACGAGTAAGAGTCTTGAGAAAGATAGAATCACTCATCTATTATTCCTAGGGCTTATCTAATAAATTAAATTTGAATTGCCTTAAGAAAATAAATGTATAAATGAAAATGAGTTTAAAAAGAAGAATAATTAATATAAATAATAAAAAATCCTTATGGGGCTTAGGAGCTGGTAAAACACAAAGGAGCCCCTATTTCATGTTTTACCTTCTTAGGGGATTAAAGATGAAAGGAAAACAACTTAGGATTGACAAATCTAAGAAATCTTCTTAAAAAATTGTACTGTATAAATTATTTGATTAGTATCATTGTTACCGAATCCAATGCAAGTCGGTGTATAATACGTATGCAGTGTTAGAAAAATTAATTATAATTACAGTTCATCCCAAAAGGTTATACTTCTTTGACCAAAAATTTATAAGTCGTGAATTATTAGAGCACATGGAATTTGCCTTAGATGGGAGAGCTTAATAATCATACTTTGGAAATGAAGTCAACGAAACGCCACATTTCTATCTTGCGTATTTTGATTATCATTTAATTATAAGTCAATCCAATTTCACAACATTTTTTATATATTTTACTTTTAAGTGTCATCAATGAGAAATTTTAAATTAAATTTGCTCAGTAAGAATCAATTCTAAAACTGAACTCCCAAACGTTTCATTCTAAACTGCAAAGCGTTTGGAATCCATGAGTTTTATGTGAATCAAGAAAGCACATGAACAATGAAACCTCTTAGAAATTTTTTTTGCATTAATCCGCATTTTTGGAGCGATTTCTGTCTCCGAGATGGTGTCCAATCGAAGTGAATCAACTTCTAACTTGTAAGAAATATCGCGAAGAAGATTTCTTTCAGATTAGTACAATTTAATCGTATGTTTGCCTCTCATTCGCGCAGAAATAGTTGTGGATTTAGCTTCTATTTACGAATATTATCCGTAATAACTGTTTTTTGATTTTTAGTATTCCTTATTATCGTTATCATTTTTCACGTTAACTTCTAAGTTGTTTTTGCTAACATCTTACTGAGCTGGGACTCATAGCCCATATATTGGAGATTTTAAATGGTTTGATATATTTACATTATTTTATCCTCCTCGATCGTATATTTTTTCTTTAATCTAAATAGAATTAGAAAATTAATGCCTCAAATTGCTAAACATTCATTTTGATACTATCACTTGTGCAGCTTTCATTTTCATATGCAAATGCTCTAATGTCTTTATCGAGTTTAATCTTTTCTTACCTTATTTGAAACCGTTCCTCGATTTATTTCGGTGTTTCAATCAGTGATAGCGTATCGGTATTTCGTCTGGAAAAGCGGTTAGGTTTCGAGATGATTTTTAAATCCTCATTTTTAATTCCTCATTGAGCGTCATTCATATCGACGCAGTATGATTTTCTAACCGCTCCTCACAATCCTACATTTCCTCTCAAATAATTTAATAATTCCTCAAAATTTCAATTTTAAAAGTAGCATTCTGTTGACTCGATGATTGCCCAAATTCTGCTCTTTAAAGACAGATTTTCCGAGTCATAGAATAAAATTCTCAAATTCAACAGTTGGATGGGAACCATTAAAGGGAGTAAGGGTCGCGGGTGAGCATCATTTCATAAGTTGACATGGTTCTTTTAATTCAGTATTCGGGTATTATGTAAAAAATGTGGTTCATCATTATTACTCTTACCCTTCTTGCACATCCTCCATCTTACACTTCATCTGGGACACAGACAATGTCAGGATGTAATTAACGAAATTAAAGATGGACGATGAATTCGGTTAAAATTTTCCTGTACAAATTGCCGAATTGGTCACTCGATTCGAATTTTCTTATCATCTAAAGAAAACGCGCTAGAAAGAAATTTATACTTAATTTTTCGATCACTTATGAAGCCTCTTTGTTGATATTTTACGAAAACTAAGTCTTCATTTTCCGATATTATTGGGTATTGAGAGAATTATAGCCGAGTTTCGCTAAAATATCCATTAGTCGCGCAACCTCAGTCCATTTCCTCTGCCTTTCAAGTATCGGATTCCGCATTTTCGCCTCGCATGCTCTTATTATGGTGAAATCCGACCGCCTTTCTTAATTTCCATCGTAAATGAATACTCTCTATTCGAGCGCACTATCTATAACTATCCGGGAACTATTATAATACGATAGACTTCGGGAATTATTCAAATTATTCAAATTGTTCGAATATTCTGTAGTCACATAGGAATCATATTTATTTCTTTTTACTCTGATGAACGGAATAAAGTCACGGATTTAAATTAGATTTATTTATATTATTTGTTTATACCTTAATCGTTGCTGTGTTGGATACCGATGTAGAAAATATAAAAGGAGAAGGTGAGAATCAACGAAAAGGTTGACAAACAAATAGTAGTTATATCAAGGGACACGTCTCTCCTTTAGATTTGTGAAATTTGCTTCTTCCACACAATCGGAAAGTCTTTTAAAATTTTTACGGAAATCTAGCCTATGTACTCTAATGGGAAAATCGTGATTACGGGGCAATCTGGAATCGAACCCATTACACGTAGACACTATTTATTAGATTTTTATAATTTTTTATATACATCTTTCTAATACTGCGAAGTTTCATTGATCTATCAACCATATCAATCTGGAAAACATTTTAACTTTAAATATTTAGCATATATATAATATTATATACACACACGAGTAAATGTTTGCTTGCTTAAAGCAAGCGATCGGTTAATATATCTAATAATGAAAAATAAGAATTTTAGATATTTAATTAATTTAATTTTTTCGAATGTTAATACTGCTCACACATTGATGAACAAACTACAGCACATTATTGTAGCGTATTTTAAATTGAGTTCGATCGATTCCCCATGCATTTCTTAGAACAGCTTGCTTCCCGCCCGGCCTTTAAGAAAGAAACATACCCTCTAAATATTTTTAATCATTCGCATTAATATCGTCGTTTTTATGAATCCCTATGCATTCCCAAAGGAGATATAGTAAACGCTCCCTAGAATCGAACCAACGACCATTTTCAACATTATTACGACAGCTGAATATAAAGATACGGCTTATCTATAGATGTGTGAAATTTTAATCCTCTATATGTTAGGTATGTGCTCTAAAAATTTTCGAAAAAGTAGCCCATGTTTTCTAATGGGAAAAATCGAGATTACGGAGTTTTATGGCATCGAACCCATGAAAACTGGACAAATATTGATTTTTTTTTCAGAATTAATTTACTGATACTTATAATTCTACCGAGTTTCATTTATCCATATCTCATATTAAGCTATAAAACATTTTCTTGATTTTGAAAATATTTCAACGCCTGGCATCGAACCCATGGCTGTTTATAGATAAAAAATAGTAATTTTATGTAGAAATTTATAGTACCTATTGCCATTTGAAATTTTACTGTTCTGTTGGTACGGGAAGTAATTCTTTTTTATTTTGAAAATCGATCCCGTGCATTCTTACGGGAATTTTTGAAACAGTTAAAACTTGTTTTCCCGCGCCCTTCGAAGAACGATGGCAGTTGTCGTAACAGTATAATTCGAATCATTACGGATATGATTTTGAAAGTAATTTTATATCCAAAAATGAATTTGTGAATGATTCCTCGTTTTTTTCTAAGAGTAAATTGCGTATTCTGCGAACAAATATTTCTTCTGTCTATCCTAGAAAAACGTAAACAGTACTTCAGTGAAATGAAGATCTTCCCGCCCTTGGCATAAGTCGATGTCGTAACTTAATCGAATGATAGTAACGTAAATCGAACGCCGCAACTTCATGAAGACGACTACAGTAGCATACTGAGTATAACCTTCAGCTACTTGAATATCTCTTTCAGAAACGGAAGGCACCACATTGAAAAATGGCTTCATTTACTGTTATTCGAAAGCATAAGTTCTATAATATAGAGTCAAATAACAGTGCGGCCGAGAAATAGCTCGCTGAATGAATATCGAATAATTTAGAAAACATTTTTGTTTACTTTTTATACGGAAAAATTCCTAGAGTCGTTCATTTCATTCCCTTCAGTTGAATGAGAAAATTCAGCTGGTACGTTACCAGATAAGCGACGAAATCCGAACTCAAATTGAAAATATCCGAGAATATCTTTATTATAAAAATTGTCTTTAAGCTTTATGGTAATGACGAACGTGGAATTCAGTCTCGTTATTTCTCCATTCGAAAGCGATGGTTTTCTATGCTCGTAAATAACACCTGAATTAGTGAGCATTTCGAGTCTCCTTTGCCAGCAATTCGTCAATGTCAAATGAGCGTCCTCACTTCGTCTGGATATTTCGAAGAATTCGCCATATCCTTCGATCGTTCGATGACGCACCGTCGTTGGCGTGTGGTGTTGGCGGTGGTTCATGTAAGGCGATAGCGCCAGAGGATGAAGCTAACTCGCAATGACAGCACTGTCCGCGCTCATCTCTCGACTCCGTGACCGTCACTCGATACCACTGCCCCCCTCTCTCCGTCCCCTACTCCTTCACCCTACTTACCATTATGTTCAAGCATTCGAGAATTGAGAACGGCTAGTCCGCCTATCATTCGTGACGATGGGAATTTTGTTTAAAATATAGAAGAAATCGATTGTTGTGCTATTTCTAATCCAGTTTCTCATTCGACCTCAAATTCTTGAGAAATTTATGTCGGCGCATCCGAAGATAAGAAAAATCCAAATCAGAAATGTATGCTACTATTGCTGATTGCTATGCTACATTAACTCAGTTACAGTTTTTAATTATCACGTTCTTGCGTTAACTTTTCTCAAATATTTTCTTTTCATCGATCATTTCTGCGACAATTAATTTCATGAATACTTAGAGAAATCCAGAGAAAATGATTTCGTCCAAATTATCTTCCAATGAATCAAATGAAAATGAACGTGGATTCGATAGTATGGTAGATGGTATTTGGGGCTCAAATGTACCGCTCTGTTTGTGAACACGTCCATTTCTCTTCTATAAACTTGTTTGTATATCATCATTGTTTTATGCGTTTTCCCTCTCACGAGTTTTTATCATCTTATTTTCTTATATTTTAAGACATCCGTTTTCCTTAAGAATATAATCATAATTTTACGTCTACACCTTCATTTATCAGTTCTGCTTTGTATCTCTGTAATAAAGTCTCTTTCGTTAAATTAAATCATTCGATAAGTTAAAAATAACTCGTTTCCGATTGAATGTGACATTTTACTGGTGTTCATTTCAGTGAAATGCACTCATCCTTTTTCAGTTCAAATTGAATGTTTTAACTCACCTTTTGTTCACAATTCAAGAGCCTCACTTACGTCGACATTCTAAATTAGTTGTAAATTTCATGACTAGTTAACGTATTTTTGGTGAAGTCTTCGAGATACTTATCCGTTTTCCTTCTCTTCTGCCGGTAATTTGTGCCATAATTAATTTTTGAGGACGATAAATTCATTTAAGAATGCTGAGCGATTAAGAATATGATGTTTTGTGTTTCAGTGTACCTTTTATCGCAAAGTGTTAAAATACATTAAGCGTTTCTTACAGAAGTAATATTTTCCGTCATTTAGTATTTATTTCCTTTTACACCTCCCATTTCTGGTGTTTTCTTGTTATTTTGCTCTTTGAAGAAAATAAAGAATCAACGCGAAACTAAATATTCTTCTATTACATTAAATCAATCACATAATTCACTCTTATAAGTTCACTAGAATCGAAAATTGTAATATAATGAATTTTAGCTCCGAACGAATCTTATAGATTTTAAAGTTGCGATAGTACATATAATGTTTATATTCAAATCTCACGTCGTATAATGAATGCCATTCGGAATTATAATTACGGAATATATCAATTTATTTGCTATAGATATTTGTTCGGCCCTAAGTAAACATGAATTAATTGAAAGAACTGGTTACGATTAGAATAATTATTAAATTATTGTATTCAATATGATATCGCGGTTTAGTATTGTATTATAATTAATCTCTTGTGAAAGATATTGGGATGGAATATTGGTAGCAGCTTCCTCCCTCCGTTGAGGAGAGTTGTGGTGGAAACCTGTAGTATAGACTGAGAACTGGATCTAGAAAATTTTTGTGGCTTCCTTTGTTGAATGCGTCGAGGACGCGAAATATCATCAATAGATATGTGGAACGAACTAGATCTGGAAGAATTATCATAAATATTTAGAAAAAATGAAAGCTTGGCATAATGTCTCTGAAACTTTTGAAAATCAATATTATTAATACTTTTTATAATCCAAGACGAGGAACGTCGAAAAAAGGAGGTTAGCACTTTTTCATTTTCGGATTGCGAACTTAGCTGATGCAAGTATTTCGATGGTATTGACAGTATCGAACAAAAGCGATTTCATCATAATTCAATTGGATGTCTTTCATATTTTCTTTCGTTTTTGTTCATTTTAACTATTTTTTCGCAACTCTCGGTTATCTAATTTCCTTCATACGGTATTTAACTCTGATATCATCACCGATTGAATCCCGTCCATTAGTGGCAAAACTGTCTATACTTTTTAATTCTTTCATATTGTTTTTCGGTGAAACCGCGCAGTAAATGTTAAGATTTCTTCTTTATTATTGTCAAAGAACTCCGATGTTTTCAGTCGTGGAATAGAATCGATAATGAGAAGCTGAAATCTCTATTCTTGATCCTTCGCATTCTAATGTATGAGTCCAGTATCGGAATCTAAATATTGCGGGCGTAAGGTATTCGTGGCCGTTGATGCCTCTCGTGTGTAATTCTACATCACGAACCCCCGTAAAATCTCCAACCGCCCGAGATATCCGTTACCTTATCGTAGAATCCGACACCATATACGGCTTAGTTTCCCAATCCCTGCACACCTCGTGCCACACCATTCATGCACCGGGAGTGGGGGCACGAGGTCTTCGATACAACACCACGCAGGTGCGGGGGCCGCGGATATCCCTTTTCAAAGCGGCTCCTTCACCACACTTTCGAGGCATCTTCGACCTTTGCCTCCCTTCTTTCCATTAACCGCCCGACACTGTATTCGAATATCAACGGACTATCTCACGGGTCGCTCGCGGTCAGCATTGTTTATGTTACAGGTCTTCTCCAAAGATACCGATAGACTTCGGACTAGGGTTTCCTCAAGGAATCCTACAAGTTTTACGGCAGTATTCTTTCCGAAACGAGTTAGTGGGTGAATCTTCGCTCATCGAATTATGGAATATCCTTAACGCGCTAAAACAAAGTATTATCGCTCTAGATTGTATGAAGATCATTATGGATATACGAACGTAGCTTATCTCGATATAGATGAAGCATGATCTGAAACGAATAAACTTCTGGAAGTTACACGATATAAGAACCGAACATTTTTCGGTAAATTACGATGAAAAACCTGCTCCGTTTCGCTAAAATACCCGATTTTACTCTGTAACAGCCTTATTTCGTACCCTTCATTATAATCATCAAATTTAATTTGAATTCATACCGTTGAGAAGTGTCTTTGTTTTTCTCCATTGCTCACACACATTGTATACGGAATTTTTTTTCAGAATTCAATTCTAATCGTAGAGAAATTTTCGTATTATGCGCGGAAATCAATATTTTTCGTGATGAAATTTATGAGCTTTTGATATCCAAGAAATGTTGTTTACGATTACCTCTATGATAAGCAAATACTAGAAATCGAGAGCATTCTGAAATAAAAATGCCTTCGTTATTTTCTGTAATCGCATTGATAACGGAAATTCAAAGAAATGCTGTTCCTTTCTCATTTCATATGGGCTTTAGGTATTCTTATTTGGTGCGTAATTTCGAGCTCCTTTTACATCAAATCTGTAATGAGTCCCGTATTATATTTTTTTATTACTATGATATAACCCTCTCCTGAACACCGTATGAATGCGTCAAACAAATTTGCGCCAAAATATAAGGAATTACCCAAAGCATTAAGTAATTGAAATGTTGTCTATTTTAAAACTTATGTTCCGGTATTTTTTCACCTCTTTTAATCCAAGATCTCTCTCGAAGGAATAAAAAATAAAATTATTTTCAAATATTAAAGGAATTGATAGAAATTTATAATACATATTTAAATAATTATATGATTATTCGATGTATTGAAAGAGTGGAGGAATTCACAATTCGCTGTGTGTTGGTATTGCCACGAACTGAGGTCACTGATTTTGCTTAACGTATAATTTCTTTTTTAACGAACAAGTCCCTTTCGTTTGAGAGTTGTAACTTAGAAAGTAAGAGTGTTACGCAAACATGAGGAAATTTTAATACCCGGAAACGTATCTAGCATGTGGACGTATCCCTTTTGATTTTCTATTCAGGTTAAAAAGATTTGCATTTTTACGCGTCTTTCAATAAACTTTAATTCTGCTCTTATGTGCGTTAGAATATTTTGCCTACTTAACGAAACGAGTGAATTATCGTTGTTTTTATTTGGGCACAATTAGTTTTTGAAATTTATTCAATAGTCAGTCATAAATTTTCGTAATATGAATGGACAGATTTTTTTTTCTCGAATGTGCCTCCAGTCAATGGAAAATAATGTCTGAACGGGATTCGTTAGTGAAAACTTTATCATAACAAATTTTAAGTGTCGAATAATTCGGTATATCTCATTAACATTTTCAAATTTAAATCAAAAAACTCCCACTTTTATGACAACCTCTCGATATCCACTCGGCATTGATAGTGAGCGCTTAAATGGTTCATTTGCCGCCACCCCCACCTTCCTATTTGGATGTCTTGCAACCTAATCCCTGAGCCCCGTATCACTCGGTGGGTGGCCACCATCTTCCCTTACATATTCTATCACTTGACAGGACAACTTTCTCTCCAGGTCCGGTTTTTTGGCGCAAACGTGTGGGAAAACTGAAGAATATTTTATATCGGCCAAGACTTCACATATTCCCCCCCCTCAAGCTCTTTTTAGTCTTATGTCTGCTTGAATCGCCTTCGTGATTTTTAGTGCGATCATTCGTTCAAAGAAGCACGTTCTTATTATTTATACTTTCCTCTCATCGCTATAACTGATTACGGCAAATCATTAATATACTCTGACATCGAGTCATAAATATTTTGAACCTATATTTCTGTGTTTGATAAAATCAGTCATTATATAGTCTCTTGAAACATCAGTATACTGATTAAATTACTTGTACGACGTAATTCGTAACTATACTTAAAATCGGAACTAATCGTTTAACCAAAATATTTAATATTTAATTGCAAAGGAATTATTGCGAGGTGGACTGAAATTGATGTGAAAAGTGGATGTTCTTAGATAGTTACGTTAATTTAAGTGTGTTATTTGATATTACTTAGTTTTTTTCTGTCATCTTATTGAACGAGAGTCATTCCACTCTATGTGGTCAAAGAAGAAGTTCAGCTGAATATTATTATGATTATATTCAAGTTTACGAAATTTTGTCGCTGTTACATTCTTCCTATTAAACTATCTTTTTTGATTTATAAACAATTTTATTTTCAGTTTTCGTTGAACTATAGCTCTATTAGTGGCACAGTTGAGATGGATAATTGTGTAAATTTTATAACTGTAAATCCCATTATAAATGAATCACAGGTTTCTACTTTATTTGGCGCATTTGGAAAGTTCCATCTTCCATTTCAGCAATAATTCTTGCCTCTATTAAATATTTCCATCCTTCGCAATTTTACAGATGTTTAGTTTTCAAAACTATAAGCTTAAACGTATTTTTTATGTTTGAGTTTTTAAAGTTTGTGGTTGACCCAATCTCCATTGTTGAGTGCTACAATGTAATTGTCCAAAATGTTTTTGACATGGATATTTGTGTAGTCTGTGTTGAATGAATAAATTTCTAGTGTAACTCTCCCATGATCAGCTAGAACTTCTCCCCGGATTCATTACTTTCCTTCATCAAGCAGAGATACAAAACTGAGATTAGTATAGTGATTTCTGAAGATTTTGATATAATTTACTCTTCTGTTTATTATAAAAACTCTACATTTCTTGCATCGCATATGAATAAATGCATTCAGTATAGTTTTGAAATCCATGTTTGAAACCTCATCTTTTCCTTCAGTAGATTTTAATCTATAATATCAATTCACTCTTCCCTATGGTATTATTTTCCTGCAGTTAGTATTATCTCTCACAATTTTTGATCACCCCTTCGAAGGCACTTGATTCTGACTGCGGGGCCATTGCTGAATCGGGAGCAGTGGTCTGTTGCTTGTTTGGCCATTCATCGTGCATGCGCCGTCTCCCTTCATTCCCTACGACAACTGATGGTTGCCTTCAACGCTACTTCTCACAACTTCTACGGGGACGTTGGCCAAGTGAAAGTGGCCGCCAGAAGGGACTGCACTGTACGCGAAAGTGATAGGTTAAGGCAACTGGCCCAACAGGTAATTTTATCAGGATATTCTTCGGTTATTTTATAGCTTTATTGGAATAATTTTCTTATCCTCTCTCAGGTCTTCCTCCTGGAGAGCCAAAGAGGGTTGGAGTCCACATCTTACGGACCATCTGCTACTGAATTTGCTAACGAGGGAGGAGAGGAAAGAAGTTTCATATTTTTACTATATCCTCCTGATGTGGAAAACACGCTGAATCCAGATTTGTATATTGTACGAGTGCCTTTTAGAAGTCTGGTGGTAGGCCTCTTGGCCCACCAGATGCTTCTACAGACAATTGGCTCCATCTTGCTCAACGGTACTAAGCACGTGGTTTCAAGGTTAGAGTTTTGATATTAATGTATTCCAAGTTGACACCAATATTATCTACTGTGACATTAAGGTAGATTTAAAGTTCAAATATAATGCAATTTATTATTAAAACTTCCTTATCTTAACTTTGGTGAATCGTTAACAGGAAACTTACATTTAGTTACAGTTTCTTAGTTTAACTCTTTAGTTCCAGAGTCTTTCATTAATACATTGTAAATAAATTTAAATGTTTCTGTCTTCTGCATATTTCACTTGATATTTATAAAAATTATTTTGCTCACCTGTAATTTTATCATACATACTATTGTAAAACAGAGTCGACAACGATACATCTTTATTCCTAATTTATAAATCCCTTTCATTTGTAAAGCAGTTTTTATGGGAACCTCACAATGACAGTGTGAAAATATCTTTCATTAGATCTGCAAGATATAAAATATCTCTCTTTTTTAAAAACTTTAAACCTTTGAATATTTTTATATCTACTCTTGGTTGGATCTATGATAGTAGATAATGTGACAGTATATAGTTATAGGTTAAAGAAAATTTTGGTTTAATTTAATATCTCTGTCTTTGGATGTCAAATTATGATGTGCTGAAACTTATATTGAGATATTTCTTCCAGTTTGGCTAATGTTCTTCTGCAAAGTCCAACTATGGGACTTCATGGTTCTAAATCATCATGCATCACTGCAGATAAATTACATTGTACATTACCTGGTTTTATGGAGTATATGGCCTCAGAAGACATGCAGACTCTTCTATCCTGCCTTGATGCATCATATAAAGCTGCAATAGATTTTGATGCTAGGCCAGGATTGAAGTTTTTGGTGCAAAAAGTAGCACATCTGGATCAAGCAGCCAACTTGTACAAGCAAGCTGGTGCTGCTTGGACTATCAAAGTCATTGCTTTGTTTGATGTTAGTCTTCATGAAGTTGGTCAAGGTGATATAACTCTGGAGAAAGTAAAGGATATTTTGGATTTACATCAGGAAAAGGAAGTTGTAAAGGCTGATGATAATGGTGCCTTTAAAGATAGTTCCAGTATAATGGAGAAGTCTAGAGGTCCTTTACTTCTAAAGGATGTACCATCATTCATTATAAAGCTCTGGAGAGGTTTTAATGAATTATGCGAGACTTACATAGATGTTGCTCTTGATCGGAATGGCCAGCATTCTGCTGTTGATCGTATATCTGATCGCCCAATCTTTTTCCTAATTGCCCATCCTGATGACTTCCCTGAGATTAAACGAAAGGAATCACCTAAAAATAGCTCTAAATCTGATCATGTAACTATCACTGTCTCAGCAGAGCCTTCTGTTTCTGTATCTTGTCAAAATTCTTCCCCAATTCATGAAGTATCTACTAGTGAACAAGCTAAGGAAACTTTGCCCAGTTCACCACCAAAACCATTTACTCTTGCTGATTTTTGTCAAGATATTTCTGATGTAAATGACACTGATGAGGCAGCACCTGAGAAACTTTCCTGTTTTGACAGAGCTGGTGTAGAAGACTGTGCTATAACTTCTCAATTCACAGCTTCTCCTCAGAAAGACATCAAAGAATTGGAAGATTCTTACCCTGTACCAGCTGATCAAGTAGAACAGCTTATGGATGAGTACAAAAGACACAAACAAACTCGATTTGTTTCTTCTACGTCTTTGTCCAGGGAGAGTCCTATTGCTGATGGGAAGAGCAAAAGTAACAGGAAAGAGAATAGTTTTTCATCAGCTCTGGATGAACGCTTGCCCCCAGAACTAGAGAGTCAGAGGAGAAATAGTATCATAAAGGTTGGTGAAATATTCTTTGGGCAGTTTATTCAAAATTCTGCATATTACATATTTAATAATTTTCTATATGCCAATATTTGTATATCACTTGTAAGTTTTGCAACTAAATTTAGCATAATAATTCATGAAGTTTTCATCAGTATCATTTGGTTCTTTGCTGGAAAAATGAAGTTTGATGTTCTTTGGTTGTGTTTTTTGTTTTTGCAAGGCTTCTAGCAGGTCATATATTTATTACACGTACCATTGGATACCATAGCACTATTATTCTGCTCTTTTAATGTTTGTGGAAAGAGTTGATAACTGTATTTTGTTTTCAAAGAGCAAACCATGACCAATTTAAATTGTATCTATTTAGTGAATAATAATGTTGATTATTTGCCTGAATATAGGATGGAGAAGCTCATAGGGAGGTTTGGGCTGAGATGCTTGTTTCTGTATTTGATTTGGTCGCCCAATTGGATGATGAACATTTCCGTGCTCTTCTACCAGTGCTCTTTGGAGGAGTGAAGCGTCTCACTGCCTATGCAACTGATGCTAACCTAAAGCAGGTAGTTGCTGGCTTCTTTCAGAGAGTTGCCATTGTGTACGGTTTTGGAGTGAAATAATGTCTCCAGAATATGTTAAAGAAAATTTCATGTTTTTGTCAGGTATTTTTTGGTAGGTATTTTTTTCCATAAAATAAGAGAAATTTGCTGATTGGAGAAGTTTCTTAATTTATATTTGATTTAGAAACTAAAAGATGTTAGTAAGTATCGGATGAATTATTTATAAATCTATTGATATAATTTTCCAACTACTGGCAGAACAATATTACTGTGTGAATGAGTGGGTGCCAGTGTTTTAAGCATCAGCTTTTTCACAGACAGTGATACATACTTTGCTACGCAGGGATGTAACTTGCCTCTTGTGGTCAATTTGAGCCGACATATATAAATATAGAAGAATATGAGCAAAAATAAAAATGTATAATGTAACTCTAGTTTCTTCAAGATGACCTTAATATAAAGATAACGATTCATTGTCCCAAACTATATCAATTATATCAGTTAAGATTTTGATGGAAACTTTCATGTCCAATTATCCAAATTAATGGAATATAGTATTTGGTCAGCTAGGAACGATGACTCCCAGTTATGCCCTCATTGCTAATTTCTTCTATCATCATAAGAATTCATGTTAATTCAATCAAAAAATATATAATGGAACTATAAGTGAATTTCATACTAGCTTTCATGATCTTCTGAAGCCATCTGCTGCTGTTTATTCATTGGTGATGCACTTTGGCTAAAAAGGGAAATAATTAAAATGAGTGCATTCCATACTATGAGAATTGCGTGTACAAATAGAGGCAGATATAAAATTGAAATATTTATTACACTCCTGTTATAAAGTTACTTTCCATTTTCCTAATTGCTATTACTTTTGCAGCCTATAAATTAGGGTCACTAACATTTTCTTATTTTATTAGAAAAGGAGTATACAAAACTAGTGTTAAATGTAAAGTTATCTCAGGTTATGTTTGAAAAATAAATGTTTTTAGGGGACACTGCTGTTTCAGATGATAAGTTTGTTTTCCATGGTATTTCTTTTCAAACAGAATCTTTAGAAATCATCATTTAATCCCAAAAATGTCATTTTTTTGTGTATCTAGTCATTGATGTAATATTTAAGAAGTTTCTTTTTTTCCTTTTAATTTGAAGGAATTAATTTATGTTTAAAGTTGAAGCAATTCATTCTTAATATTAACATTTTCTTGATTATAAGATATTCCAGTCAATCCCTATGAAAATAGTTTTTCATCTGCTTTATTTCATTTGGCTTTTAAAGTAGGAATTTATTTAAATATACATTCACAAAGAATTGTTAGGATTTTATAATGTCTTCTTTAGATATTTTGGTTGTAATTTATGGTTCTTGTTGTTTGTTAATATGGTTGGATTTAGTTTTCATAATATTCCTCCTCCTTCCTCTACTGTTGGTTTGATGAAAGATAAAATTTTATCATAATTATTTTACTTATACCGTTGTAAATTATGGTTTTCTTCATTCATTCTGATGATCCAAAAGAAATTTTATCCCAAATTTAGCAGTATATTGTAATCTCTCTCGAAAACATAAAAGAACTCTAACAAATGTGTCTATTTTGGTACCACATAAGTTTCAAGCTCTCTTATGTACAATACTTGAATATTATTATTCGAATGGGTTGATCGAAATCAAGTATATTTAATATTTTGAAGTGAAAGTAAAATTCATTTCATGGACTGACTTTTAAAGTGATAAATATGATAATATACCTTGACGGTTGTCTTTAGGTTTTAGATTTTGATCTGATATTTAGTCTATGTTTTGATCTTAGAATTCTTCCAATAGATAAAACATTTTACTTATGGAAATTTCCAGCTTGGAGAATTTTATTTTGAGAAGAATGAATAATGATAATTTCAGATATATCAATGGAATTGTATTTTAATAAGGTATGCATTTAATATTAACTTGAAGGATATACTAGTACATGTATGTTTTAAAGAAATGAAATTCTGAGTGGCATTTTCCTACAACTTGGGAAACTGTTCTTAAAAAACCAAGTTCGTATTGTATTCTTAAGAATTGAAAGTTTATCTTCAAACTTATATATGATGGGATTATGTGTATGTAAAACATAAGATGATTTTAATTTAGTATATACTTGGTAAATAATTCTAACCGCATGCATTATGATGTTAAAGCTACAAGCAGTATAAATTGTTGATTCTAAAATTATATATAAATTTATTCTAAGCCAATAATTTCAGAATATTTAAACTGATGTGTTATTAACAAGATTATCAACTTTGTTTCTTCAAGCAGAAGATTGTTAACAGCATTGTTAACTGAAATTCTTTAGGTAGGTTGAGGATAAATTTCACTACTGTCACTAGAATATCAAATGGAATGGTTTAATTTTGTTACTTATGATATTGAAATTCTAATTATCTATAATTTATAAAAACTGGCATATATTTTGGAGATATATAATATGAGTGTGTATATATACATATGTGTGTGTGCGTGTATGTATCTATATGTTAGATTTCTGAGAATACTTTGTACTCATGCTGTTCACATGTATATGCTACCTTTTAATCAAAGTTCGTTTTTGTTTCTAATATGGGTACTTGTAATAATTTAAATCTAACTTCTTTTTCTACTTTCTTTATAACTTAAAAATTGTTCTCTCGAGTTATACAATAACAGAAAATTAGTATAATATCAGGAGCTTAAATATTTACCTAATAATAATTGTCACTTAACTAATCACCTTTTTTCACTTTTGATTGTCATATAGTGTATTTTGTCATTAGCTTTTTCCATTGTATTTTCAGTTGTGTTTCAGGGGTATTCTCGTACAGGATTATTTATAAAATGGCATCCAGTCAAAGTATTCAGTGGCACAATTAATGTATTAAAATATATCTAATAAACGTTTTAATGAAGCATCAGTTACCTATTTCTAATTCATTATTACCTATTTATAAGTGATTTTTATCAACTACTTATCAATTGGTGGTACTTAATTCCTTAGAATAATCTAAAACTCTGTATGTATACGTTTGTGTGTGTTTGTTGTTATTTTCGTGGATAGTAACCATCAGTTGCTCTTCTATTTTTCTTTCAAGAATCTTCACTTGAGTGTGATGATAATTTCTTAACACCATTCCCGGAAAACGTGAGCATTTATGCTTGTGTATAAATTTTGTCCATTTCTGGAGCATTCGTTTTTAATTGAATTATTATTCGACTAATTTTGCTGTCTACCATTCCCCACATACTATATAAACACTCTTATATTGAACGAAAACTAAAGAGAGACGATCGAATTTCCTGGCAAAATATGATTGAAAAGGATCTTACTGTATATAATTTGATAGTTTTGTTCGGATTCAACACTATTTACCTGTATTTTATTCCATGTATTCCATTGCGGAATGCATAAATTCATTAATTTGAATGCCTATAGGACGCAAAGCATAAAATTTTCTGCTTAAGTTTTAAACTATAGTTATAATTTTCGTTCGAACAGAGAGTAGCTTAATTGAAGACTACAGTTCCTTTGTATAATTTTTACGGTTTGAGATGTGGACTAAGCAATTGGAGAACTCAATAGCTAACACTTTAGCGTGCCGTACTTTTACTTCCATATAGTTGTTTTGGATACTTCTATATTCGAAACAACCAAGAAAGTGATTCTATAGAGTCCCAAAATTTATCTTGACTAATTTCTTTTAGGTTTTTCAAGAAAAATTGCATTGAATATTCGAAGGAATCTCTTACAGAAATGGAGTACGGAAGACGCTGCTAAGATTTTATCTTTGAAAGTGTGCGTAATCGCTCGAAATTTAATGAGAAACATTTCGTAATATCCGCTCATTTTTCTTGAGTGGATTTTAGACAACTTCAGATTTTCATTCCATATACTTAGAGTTTTCAAATTTTAAATGGCTACATACTGAGAACGGTATTAATATGTACACAATAAGTGTTTTTTTCTCTAATATTGATAGATTGTTGACAATCCTTATTTATTTCTTCTTAAGAACCGTGATAAACGAAGATTTCATTTCTCTCTTTTTGATAAAAATGTGCTCCAGAAATTGTAAATGTCAAGAAACTATTTTCCAAATTGTAAAATGTTAATCAACCCAGGGGATACATATTTGAATCGTAGCATTTCATGACAATTTATATGATTCTGTGTAAACCTTATATGATTCAAATCCAAGTCGAAGTAAAATATGTAGATTTCAATTGATTGACATCAAAGCATAAATTGCGCTTTAGTGAATCTATCTTTAATACCTAAAAAATTAAGTACGTGGCTTTTTGGGACGAATAAGCGATGTGGCATCGATCCTCTCAAAATTTAGTATTCAAATTTAATGAATTGTGTCCTTAAATAGTCATTATTGTTCATGAAATATTTTCAGACCGAGTTATACTGAGTTTACGTATTAAATTTTCCACCCGAAGTTGTATTCGAATCCGAAAGTTGAAAAATATTGAAAAAACAACAGTAATTGAACGATTGGTTGCAATGTGTTTCCTTTCGGGCAAACTTCGATAAACTAGATATTTTCGTAAAGGACTGTAAATCTGGTAGTAGATTGTGACTGTACGTTGTTTTTTATATTTTCAATTCAATATAATTATATCGATAACTTTTAACCATTCAGATTTAGAGTAACGTGTTTCGGTGATAAATAATTCCAAATAAATTCGCGATGAATTATTTGTAATATAATAGTCCAAGTCAAGTAATTTGATGATAATAACTTTTAAAAGTTATTAATGAATATAATACACATGCAGTCAAATTTATTTTCAGCGAAAGTTATTGACCGATTTTCGTGAAGAGGTTCAAATTCACAGACAGGCACTGGGAATGACACTCGGTGATTTCGACTCAAAATGCGTTTCATTTGCGTGTGACATCTATAATTGATGTCTTTGTTGTTGCTTCTCATACGATGTTCGAACAGTTTTACAACAATTCTCTTGATGAATCATTTCCATCATCTACTTCCATCAATTCTAGTTTTTACGCAAATTTTCCCAATGATTTCATATCGTAGTCAGGAAATTAAAGAAGGGACCCTAAAAAGATTCATCTACACATGTACCCTGCAACCCGCCTTTCGGCGTGTGGCAGGGTGGAAGATTTATCTTTTTCGAAAATATTACAATTATTTAACAGATACGCGGATAAATGTTGTCAATCATTTACGATATTATTCTTCATTCGAAGAATAAAACTCCATCAATCGTGGACAAGAGTTTTTTACGGAACTAAAAAAAGTTAAACTAATCGGTTTTCTTTGTAAAAAGGATCTACAAATATGGTCACTCTATTCTGAAGAATTTTAAAACCCAAAGAATTCTCTAATACTTCTTCTAATTCTATTATTAATGGCTGAAGTATTTAATTATTTTGAAAAAAACATGTTCAGACGATAGCGATATTTCCTCAAACGAGTGATGAGTCTGTCTGTCGTTCCTCCAACACATAATAATGCCATAATTATCTGATGATACCTTAATAAGTAAATATATTAGTAACAATCATAATTAATAGTCAATAGAAATTACAGTGTAGAAACCCATTAGAGGTAATCCGGGGAATAAAATTCACGAGTACCTCTTTTTCACCGTATTTGTAACACAATCGGTTCAAATGATACATTAAAATTGGAAAATTTCTGTTCCTCCGATTAGTTAGCGACAGTAATTTTCATATTTGGATGGTTCTTAAATGAATAACAGGAGTATTCGAAGTAAAATATCGAATTTATTAAATTCACGTCATAAAACGATATTTAAATTTTAGGAACATATAACATGCTCTCTACAGTTGAGTAAAAATCAACCGTCCATATTTTTCACGAAATAAGTTAATTTTTCTTCTCCTTACGCGTTAGTTCACTTCATCATTTGATACACAATACCAACAATAATTTCACAAATAATGTTTATGCTGGACGTAGTTCATATTTTATCGTATAAAAAGCTTTTATTTTGATTCAGTCGCAATACCCGAAACTTCAATCACTGCAAGTTAAAATTTCATCAATTATTTGACGCTCTTCGATAGATACGAAGAGCGAAATCAGTAAGGCCTCCAAACCAACGGGTCCGTGTGACGGTCATTAGTTCCGGGATATCTGGCATCAGGACCTCCTTGCCTTTGACGCACGTCCTCAGGTGGAGTCATTTGCATCGGTTGACTGCTGGCCGTCGAAGGTTCGTTTACTCTCAAACCCGTGAGCGGGACTTCTTCGGTGCTCGAGGCAATGGTACCTTCATCCTGGGGGTTTGGGTGATGATGTGGTTGTTGCAAGTGATTATGAGAGTGGGTATACTGTTGTTGGTGTTGCTCTTGCGGTATTCCGGTAGGTTTAACCTCGTTACCACCTCCGTGTAGGTGTACTTGTCCAGGGTTTACACTTGGATAAAGGTGCGAGTATAAAAGCGGAGGTTGCACCACTGTAGGACCGAGATAGACTCCTGTATTGGACGGGGGAGCGGAAGACATAGGAGATCCCCCGTAATGGTGGTAACCGTGGTGGGTGGTAGCGCCGAAGTTGTGTTGATGGCCGAAGCTAGGTACGTAGGCGGGGTTGACGGTAGCTCCTGGGAGGAGGGAAGGCGATGGAACGACGGGGTTTGGAGCGGTAGTGTGCGAGGAGTGGTAAGGAGCGGCTCCGTTGGGAGGTGGTGCGGGCACCTGTTCCGTATAACGCCCCATTGTAGAGGATGGAAAGTTTGGGTCCGATGGAGGCCGCCCAGGAGTGGGGCAGCTAGAACCTCCGCTCATACTTAAAACATCTAAGGCTTCACTCTTCATTCGCGTGTCTCCCAAAAATATGTAGTCACCGCTTTGGTTAGTAATGCTGTTGGTGTTCGTATGTTCTGCGAGTACTGCTGCAAAGGAAGGAAAATATTAGGAAACGAGATGCAATCTACAATTTCATATTTTACTCCGAAAACTTTTATTTTGATTTGGGACGAATGCATTCGCATTGTTCTGCGATGTAGAACAACATAATTTATTTCGGCAAAATCATTGTTAACTCTTAAAAAAATAAGTAAAACGAAGTATTTCATTACTTAAATGGGATAGGAAGCAATCTAATATCGGAAGAAAACATTAATAAATAACATTTTAACTAATAGAATGATCCAAATTTTAGCTTCATGACGGCAAATAAAATTAAACATCTTCCTTAAAGTGGTCCGCCCGAAAACAAGAAATTATTCAAAACTAGGAGTTCGTTTTCCTTTGTCTGAATTTTCTCATTCTTGCGTATGGAAGAATGAAAGATTCTCGAATCTGAATAACACTCTTCCATTCATGTACATGGTGATATGAAAATAAAATTAAAATTGAATGACGTACATATATTATAATTATATCATTGCTATCATACATTATAATGTATGACAGAAAAAGAAAATATCAATTCAGATAGATTGGTAAAGAGGGCGATGGCCAAGTACATATACATGTTTATGGATGTTGGACTTGTTCATGTACATGTTTAAATCAAATGTAAATACATCGGAATTCTTCACTATATTGTAGCTACATCTTCATAGGATTTTTGGTGAATGCAATTCTGTAAACGATGGGCCAAATTCCGATATATCAATCACCTGATGTATGATGGGATGTGTCTACCACGTCCACGGTGTCAGTGACGACGGCCGAGGCGTAGGGAGCGGCAGGGAGTGCGGGGAAGGGCGGCGAAGGAGGCGGTCCCGACGGCAGGTACATTGGGTAGTTGACGGATGATGCGTAAGTAGATCCACTCCAGCAAGATGATGGTTCTCCAGTACCGCTCGATTGCTGACTTGTATCTGCAAACATTAAAGTGCTTTTAAGGTATATTTACTTACATTATCCGGAATCGAAAACAAAATTGACCTGTTGATATGAGGTGGACTTATATTTATCTGAATAATTATTATAAAGTAACATCAAAATCAATCTGATTACAGTAATTCGCTTCAATTTTCCTACAAATTTATTAGGGAAATATAAGATCGAATGACATAGATACGATTATATCTCCGCCTTAGTATATGTATGAGGTCTTAGGCTAAAATGTTTCAGGCAGTATTTTGTTCGAGATTCCTAATTTTCTGTCTAATTTACGATTATATGAAAAAGGATTAATTTTACGTCTTATAGGACTTCTCCTTCCTTGTAACATTCCAAAATAAGACTCGGTAATTCAAAGAAAGTGAAATTAATCCTATTGTGATGCTTCTCTTTACTCCACGATGAATCTCGAGTCTTTTCTATCAATACTTTCCCTTGCGACTAAACCTACAGTTAAACTAACCGACTAAAACAAAGTGAACCTAACTGAACAGTAATTCACCTTGCTATGATCTTTTCGTTGTTTTTCGATAACCGATCGTGCTATTTTAGGAGAATAAACCCGAACATAAGACGTCATTCATTAAATAATCCAAATGTAATACATTTTTCAATTATTCGTCGATAATATTGAATGAAAAGTGAGATTTTTCTGCACCAGTCGGATATTACTCGAGAATTCGAAAATAATTGCTGTCGGTTCGTATCATTTTTAGAATCAAAGGGATTTGAATCTTTCTATTCTTGATCAATCTGTATCTATGCCTTATGCGAATTGTTTGCAAAAGAGAAGGAATTTTTTGGCCAATGCGAAGAGCGGTTATCCGAGCAAAAACAATATGCGTCGTCCTCGGAGCCGCGATTTCGTTTCCCCGTCCTTGACTGGCTCACGCCTCGAGCAATCTTTCTCTGCATTTGGTCACCGTCTGGTCGATTGAGATGCGCAGGCTACTCCCCCGCGCGAATGGGAGGGGCTCGCTCCGAGAACGCCTACTTTTGAGCGCAACGATTCAAACGATTCTAATGAGCGAAACGAAGGTAATTGATGACACTTAAGTTAGATATTTTCGAGTATGCATAAGCATACAGAATCCGGCAGACACGCGTAAACCAGAGACAACATTTGCTGAGAAAGGCGAAAAAGCAAGCGTTCTTTACTTTTAACCATTCTCGGACGCATATTGGGCAATTTAAAAGGTATTGCGATTGATTGAACCTGAAACAGGGAAATTACGTCTGCGGAAGATATAGTGGATATTATGAGGACCTGCTACATTGAGTGATATGATAATGGGTGTAAAATATATGATATATATGAAGAAATAGATGAGAGTCTTTTGAAAATTTATTTGATCCCCGAACTATATGAGAAAACAAGAGGTTCAGAAAATAGCTCGCGGTTTTTTCACCCCCTGCCACACACCGAAGAGCGGTCTTCTCGGCCTTTGTTTCGATAATAACCTGACATGGTCGGAACATGTCGTGAAAATATCCAAAAAAGTTTATTCAACTATTCATTCCTTAAGATGCTTAGATAGTTTCTTAACACCCTCAATCAAATTACAGCTAGTAAATTCATTGATTATGCCCCACTTTGATTACGGTGACATTGTTTACCAAGATCTATCAAGAGATCTAGCCAATAAGCTCCAACGCATCCAGAATGCGTCCGTTCGATTTATATTTAATTTAAGAAAATATGACCATATTTCCGGTGTATTTAAAAAATTAAATTGGATAAAACTCGAAACTCGCAGATAACTTCACTTTCTAACGTTAACATACACTGTTTTGCGAACGCAATCTCCTGAATATATCTTTTCCAAATTTGTAAGATTTGAATCCGTCCATAATTGTAATACTAGAGGGAGATTCAATTTACTAATTCCGAACCACAGAACGGAGACATATCACAAATCATTTATTATAACTGCTACCACGCTCTGCAATACCATTCTCTCCCACATAAAACCTTCCATTTCCACCCGATCTTTCAGAAGAAAATGTCTTACTCATCTTAATCATATATCCAATTCATCTCCTGCATCAACAGTCATCACATCCCTACAGCACTTATCAATGCTCTCTCTACTGCTCCTTTCACTCTTAACCTCCACTTCATTTAACTATGCACCTGTCCTGAAATATTCTTTTTTTTTGCAGCTCAGTCCAATATCTTCTAATTTTATTATCTACACTTTGCCTCTCTTTTCGGCAATCAACTTAAATATACCATTGAATGTTTTTAATTACCTGTTTAATTATAAGATATGTTTTCAAATTTAACATGATCTGACTCATTGATTATCTTGTAAAATTGAAATTTTAGTATTCTGTTTTTAGTTAATTCTATCAGTAGGTTTGTGCAGGTTTTTCACACACCCCTTCATTGTGGGTGTTTTCCTGCATCCTGTGTTTTCGTGGATTTTTTTCCTAAGAATTTTCTTAGGTTTTTATATCCACTTAAATCTCTCTTATAATCATTATTTTTCTCTTTCTAATTCTTTTTGTACTTTAAACTTTATTTAAAGAGGTTAGATGGCAGAAGAGACTTTTTAGTCTCAATCTCGCCTCCAAAATAAAGACCTAAAGAGCAACTATGTATTTATGCACATGTTTTCGATTAAATAGAGCCTGAATTGTTCACTGGACGATGGATGAAGAATTATCGTTCTCATTCGTTTGTTGTTTTGATAACATAATACTTTTCATTTAATACGAAGTAGTGCGTGTGCTAGAAGTAACTATTTTTGCGATGATCTGGATCGAATAGCGATATCTGAAGAAATCAAAAGCTTTTTTGTCCGACAACTACCATTTCCATTAAATCACTACGTCCTTCTGTTATATGCGGAAACAGAAATGCATTATACGAACGAATCACACCGCAAAGTTCCTCTAAGGAAAGGCAAAAGTAACGGTTTACGGTTTCCTTTTACGACTCCCATTCATTAGCTGCTTCTCTGTACTCGCTCTCAGATTTTGCCATCCAATGACGCACTTTAGGTACAGAAGTTTAGGGACGCTTCTTCTATTTCATAGGTATGATTTTAGTCGGCCACATTTTTATAAATCAATTTTACATATCTAAATATTTATAAATTGGAATCGAAAGGAAATTGAGTGTTTCAAGAATTGAAGCAAAAACAGAGGCTCATTTATACATATATGCACACACATTTCATACGTTATCCTTAAGTAAGTAATGCATAGGAATGAGTAATTACCGTATATACTCGATTATTAGAGGCGTTTACAAGATGCAGCAGATCAACAAAAATAGAGATTCGAGGACAATATGAGTTCAAATATGAGACGCACCTCAATTGACCTTTAATTTTTTAATAAAAAACATTACAATAATATAGCTGCTTTTTCTCGGTCACTTACACATAAAATAATGATTAAAGACTGACGATGAGAATCGTAACTGAGAAATTGATCGTCATTTTCACAGCTTTATAAACTGCAATTGCACAAAATGATTCACCGCTCAGCGCTGTTGCCACTGTGCAAGTGCAATTACATGAACTCACTATAGTAGTAATGCAAGTGAATTGTTATCAAAAAGAATACTTGAATTTAGTTTCAATTTAATTTAATAGGACGAATGAAACACTCCTCAAAGCAATGTTCGCTTGTGTGCTTTTATCCGCTGAAATATACCATATTTTCCAGTTTCCAAACGACGCAGTGACGGGCCTTTTGCAGGTCAATTTGGCGCCACATTACGACTCCCTTTTGATATATTACGAATATAAGACGCTGATAAAATATAGCGATATTTTGAATGTAAAAAACTGTCTTGTAATTGAATATATACGGTATATATGGTATTGTGTTGAAATATTATATTGTACAAATCCTCTGGGAGTTTGCCTACAGATAAATATTAATGCGAGAAATGTAGTTGTTCCACACCTGAATCCTTTACCGTCTTGATTCCTAACTTTATTGAAATGAATAGATAAATAATCTTAAAAGCATTTGGATGACTTCTACCTCACACTTTAAACCAATGTAATATGAGTTTTAATTTATATTAGAATTATTTCATTGTATAAATAATGTAATTTACAATAGAAAAGCATAATATATATTGTGCTTGTAATTATATATAATATACTTGGCTCTAAATCTATAACCATAAATGCGAAGAGGAAAATGGATACCTCTTGATTTCAACGATATCATTCCGAAGTTCCTGTGATTCATTATCAATGAATAGATACTATTGATTTTACTTAATTCAGAAATAAAGTTTCCCCAATTAAGGGAATAATTAGGTACTTTCAACAACTAAATAATACGGATTTACCGCCCCTTACAAATTAAGATTGAGTGGATTATCTAAATCACCAAAATCAAAGTTTTGAAATGTAATTATTCGAAATTATACGTGAAATGAAGAGAAAAGCGAGTAAATGGGGTAATGAAAAACGGTGGTTCTGTGGTCAGCCTTCGATGCATCAAAAAGTAACTTTAATCGTGAAAGGAGGGTCGGACGGATATATTTAGGATACAGACTAATTTATTCTTACCAAAAGTTTTTTTAGTTTACCAAAGAGTTATATTGGTGAATAGTGAATGCATTCGTTGACAGGGAAAAGAATGATGTAAAGGGTTCGCTTACTCTTTTATCCGTTCAAGGAAAAGCCATTGTAATTTTTCCTATACGTTAAAGCTGATGACATTCAGTCGAGGGAAGAAAAAAATGATTAAATTTTACACTCTTTAATATCCTGTAATCGCTCATATTCGAAGAATCAGTTTCATCTGAATTGTTTTATGCCTATTCTTACAGTATTCCAACGGTGAGAGAATTATACAGCACGCGATTTTATTTATAAACGAATTAGTTTTGATTTTGTTGGATAGCACGAGCAAACTGTATAATTTTCGACTTTCCTTAAAGTGATGTATTATCTGGTAATTTGAGCATATGAATGGAGTTTGTTGACCCGAAGCATCGTATTGATGATTCGTGGATTCGAAAGGGGCATATTCGAGCTGCAATAAGAAACCTTAGAGATGGGATAAACTTTCTCACGCGCATTTCCTTGCTCTCGACCAGCACGCCATGTTCACTTCTATGACCGGATCATAACTCATCCAATGTTTGTAACGCTTTCGTTCATCAGAAATGTACAGGTTACAGTAACAATATATGTAACGATACGTTCATAAAAATCTCAATTTTAATTTCTATGATTGTAAGAAAAAGAAAGTTTAAATTACATATCCTTCATTTTTGAATTTCATTTTCTATTACGCTCGTATTTTCAAGGCTTTTTTCTTAAGGCGACGACCTAAAGTTTCAAGTTTTGATATTCAACAATTTGTAGTAATTCAAAAAATTATTAGTAATATTTTTAGTATTATTAATTAGTAAATATAGCAATGAGATATCCATGTGTTTCATTAAAATATCTGAAAGTGAAATTTCTTGGCTTTTTGAAAATCGTGGGAAAAATGCATTGTCAAGTTTTAAACATTATTGACCATGGATGTATATTGTGAGATAAGTTTTATCTGCTCCTATTTAGCATTACCCCACGTGTTTTCAAAATATACGCGATTTACTTTAACCATAAGAATTCTTAATAATAGTAAATCCATTTCCTTGAGGTTGACATTTAGCCTATGGAGTCCATTTAAATGGAACAATATTGAAGATCGGGAATATCCGCACCGATTCACATGACATTCGGCAATAAGGGACATTCGAAAAACATAAAAAGTTTCGTGTATGAAATTGGCTGCAACATTGGGAACTATAAATTCTAGTTGGTAGTGAAGAATTTTTTAATGATAAAAATTTAATGAGAATGGCTTACTTAAACTTCATGAGTTAAACATAAATGAAATAAAGCGATTTTTGATTTAATTATTTTTACTTCACTCGGAAAAGCCCCGCGCTTCCTCGTGCTAAGTAAAAAAAACTATTCTTCCCATCTTTAAGAGTGGCGATTCAATTTTTATACAGTTGTTCCTTTAGCTGATTTGCGCCTTCTTTTCTATTGACGGTTTTAGGTAAACCGTGACTTATGTGCCCTGAATCTAAACTGATTTTCGGATAAGTTGGCTTCGATAATTCCTCCTATTCTTCTATTTATCTTCTTTGTCACGCCATTTGGCTCAAATAAGCACAAAATATCTTGTGATGTAGTGAAACAAAGAAACAACTTCATCAAAATTAAAGCAAGATTTTTCTATTGACAACATAAAATTATTATGAAAAATGTCTTTGCCTTACATTCATTCTCTGATGAGGTTTGCCTTTTAAGTGATGATTTCTACGCCCTAATTGACTATAATATGTATTACTCATAGTGTTAAGTTCCTCAGAATCATAATTTAAAATAACAAAAATGTATTATTTTACAATTTTATTATAAAATTCCCATATAATTTACTTTATTCACTTTAAACTTGATGCGTATAGCGATTAAATGAAGGGAATATAAAATCTAATTTAAAATAGTAGAGATTTGAGGAAAAAGGGAGGAACTTAATATCACAAAAAATCATTATTCTCAAATATTCTTCTAAGTTATTGCACTCCGAATATGTCATCGGCCACTGAATTCAATTACGGACTGAAAAAACATAATTCAATGAAATTGCAACTTGACCATTTGCATATCTACAAATTCACGGAGGAAATTATTTTGGTTGATTTCGTGGCAAAATCACCAATATTCACGCTATTAGTATATAAACGAAGATTATATAATAGATTTAGGATATGAATAAAAGCCTAAACTACAGGGGCTAAAGTCGTGCTTTTCTCCTTAAGATTGCACGCGGACCCAATTAGGTATTGACTGGTGCTATCTATCTAGTACCTATAATATCTATCGTATCTATCTGCTATCATCTAGCTGCTTTGGGGGAAATCATTTATATGTTAAATTAATGATTTATAAATTATTGTATATGTACGATATATGTACGCATTTACAATTTATCCAAGTTATAATTCATAATATTGTCATATTTAATTGTTATATGTATTATATGTTAAATTAATGATTTAATAACAGTCTATCGTTGTACAGCTCATTATAATATGATACTAAATTATTTTATCATATCATAATTTTAACGTTACATAACTACTATGCTTCATAGAAAATGTAAAAGGAGTAGGATCCTAATGTAACTCGCCTTCTGATAAAGTGTTCTTTGTTTATATCAGATGGTAAAAAATAAAAAAATATACAATTTACCAACAAAATCAAATCGCTAGTAATATTTGCGAAACGTCGAAAAGTTTATCTGTAGAACAAAAGTGGTTACAAAGATTGCTGTGTATTAGAATTTACTATTTAAAACCTAAGGAAATATACGGTTCAAATAGTTTAAGAAAATTTAAACCAAAACCGACGTCTGAACATTAATATTTTTATCTAATCATTAAAACCATATATTTTCTGCTCCAATTGAAGAATAACTTGGATGGTTTACCAATCATTGGAAGATCTACGGTTTTCCCAATTGTGGTCGCATTTCAGATCTTTCTTACTTGGTTTACGTTGGAATCCAAATCCCACCTAAACTTTATTCCGTCGAAATCTTCGATAAATTTGTCGGATCGCTGCTACTGGTTCGCCCTTTCTCACGTACGCACTCATTATTACCAGAAATTTCGTACAATTTGCTGGCGCATATTGGAGAAAAACTCTTTCCTCATCTTTTTTTTCGATCGAAAAACCCTCCGGGGAACAATACCATTTTACCATGGAACGCGATAGGTTTTCTCAGCTTTTTTTGCCGTCAATCTTTCGATTCCCTTCCAAACACGTCTCTTCCTCCTTCAAATTACTCTCCGAAGCAGCCAATAGCTACTTTTCTCATCCATTATCTCGAAATTGTTTTCCCTGGAAAAAATTTTCCGTTGGCTATTTTGGTGGATATCTAGATTCGAAATGCTTATAAAAATCTTCTGAAGGCGCTCTGTTCAAGATGGTGGTATACTCCGATCACTCGGTGAAAAGATTTGAAAATTCAAAGTCAAAAGCAAAAGAATGCTCATTTTAATACTAAGTTAATTAAATTGATCATTCAGACAGTTCCAAAAATTCGGGGTATGACAGATGAGCATAAAAGTAGTTGAAAAACTAAGTCATTTCACTTTCATATGATTAGATAAATTTTTCTGGATATATCACTAGTTTGGTTCGAATGATTCATTGTTCATTCATTGCCTCCATTCTGAGGTGAGCGGATAACTTTCATCACGAAAATAAGTAACAACGGCTTTTACCGAATAATCTTCACACTATAGGACGTTATCGGACTAAAAACGGATGACATGTATTTTGAATGAAAATAAAAACTTTCTTCCACATCAACAGTATTCATCAGACATCAATCCGAAACACTGTTTCCATGGTTCACGTAGCATTTCCTTTGGTTCATTTTTCGGTCCACGCTCACCGGGTTCATTCAGCTATCTCGGGTGTTTATTCTCATTTCGAACGTCCAATACGCTTTATATAATAATGGAAACAGTTGAAATTGGTCGGAAGCATTCGGTGGTTGTCTCATCGAACTACGTGGTGGACCCTTGGAATTGGAGTTTGGGTATAACTGCCTATAAATGACATTCGGTTTGCTACGTGAGGTTGGGATGATGAGGGGTCCGATGGTATGCCGGCGAAGATGTGCGGGTAGGTGACGAAATACGAGGAAGGCGACTCAAATTACTGTGGTACGTGTGTATAAGAGATGGACAGGTAGAGGCAGGAAGCCATTGTGGGTAACGTGCAAGGTCACGGAGTCTTTTGATATCTCGAAAAAAGACTTCGATACACGGATGTAAACACACTTTTGGCTACATTTTCGACGGTTGGTGAATATTTATATAAATACATTGGTTACGAGAGTAAATAAATAGATGAAAAGAACCGATTTATTTTAAGATATAATGTTTCCCTCTCCTTTAAAATAAACTTTTTATTTAGACATAACGATCAACGATAAGGTTTAATAGTAAAGGATAAAATATATATCGTTCGGAAATCTTATCCCTCCTTAAGAGCATTTAAGGTTTTCGAATTATTATCACTAAATGTATTAGAAATATAAAATAAATGAATATACATAAATAAATATAAATAAGTAGATAAATAAGTATATACATTAAACATAAAAATAAATATACGTTTATTATATATATAATAAATATCGTTACCATTTTTCGTCTATCTTAAGAAGGGAAAATAAAAAACTAGGGACTCATCAAACGACATCTATTTAAGTGCAATAATCCGAAACTACATTATCTCATTTGTTAATCTCTTTTATAGATGCATAAGTGTAGAAAATAAATTGATTTGACGTCGTGTGTCCTGGGATTTTACTTTTTGCTCATTCAATAAATGTGCGCAATGTAAATAGAAATTCACAGAATATCTGCGGTAATTTGGAAAAAATATGAAAACACGGAGAAAGAAAGTTCATTGAGAAACGAAGGCAAATAGGTTTAGTATCGAATTCACTCCCTTTTTTTCTCTAGAATACATGTGTGTTCTTTTTTTTTAATTCGTTTATCAATATCATTTGTTAGGAGGCGAAATATCTCTTCCTAATCGAATGAAGAAGTTTTGAGAATCATTGGAAGATTAAATAGAATCATTCCGTATGTATAAAGAATGATAATGATGATGATAGCCTCCATTCTAACTGAGGTGAGCAGATGACTTTCATCTCGAAAATAAGCAACAACAGCTGTACGCATAAAGAATGATTGATTATTAAGTATGATACAATCATTCTTTATGCGTTGAGAATTATTGTATTTGCTTCTTATTTAATTTATTTAAATATTAATTTACTTATTTTTCGATCAATTGAAATAATGTGTTATATGAAATGATTTCCAAAGACGAGTTGGACCCGTCGTGGACAGAAAATGATACAAATGTTATCGTGTGCTTAAACATTGTATAGTTGAGCATTTAAAACTGACAAGGTGTTTCGATCGGAATAAAATATAGAGAATCTTTGTGATAAAAGGTGCAAGAAAATTGATGACATCATCGCATTATGTATCTCTAAGATTCTTAAGTACAGCCTCAACTTATGCGCCATCACTAGAAATAAAATCTCTGTCCGTTTATATGTAAGTGCTCTTAATTATAGATATGAGATCGATCTTGACTTGAAAGTCGATGCGAATTTATCGATTTCGCAAAATACTCGGTTCCTCAACTCAAACGTCACTTCTTTCGTCTTTTCTTCCATTTTTCCTCTGTTTCTGACAATCCCTGCCACGAGTAATTGTTCATTAACTTAAATGTGTTAATTACGGATCTGTCACCTTCACGCGACGGTGGGGGGCCTCCGCCTAATTAACACGAGAGCCGCCGTGTCATGCGTCAGAAAAAATAGCAGATCTCCGTGAGAAATCGAATTCCTCCGAATTCTTCCTTTTCTCGAATATTTTACCACTCATTGTGCAATTGGGAACATCGATGCGAAATATGTGATTGTTTCTGAAAGCGAAATGTATCTTCAAAAAAGACAGTTTTAAACGCGCATTACTTTTACGGACATATCAATAAACTTCTACTGACAAATTTCGCCAAGAAGATCATAAGAAAAGGTATAAAATCCACAATACTAATGACGACTAAGGAAGCTATAAGATAAATTAAATTGGACTAAAGTTGAAGATTGGAACTCATAGATAATCGATATAGTTAATTCATAAATGGAATAGTGGAATGAGAGAATTATTTTAATTTAAGAAACACAAATCGAGGAATGGTTTATTTAGTGCAGATAGGGATGCAAAAAGTAAAAATATATCGATTGTTCAAACGGCGTGATGTTTCTTCTGAGTATTGACGGAAATCCCTGGTTCTAACGTGAGAGAGAGTATTATATATTATACATATTATCCTCGGCAAACAATGAAACAAGGATTCACCAAAGATATTTCAATACAAAATTTTCTCCAAAATTCACTTATTGTTCTTGAAAAGCTTCTAAAATGGGAATTTTATGGGACATAAATTTGGATGTGAGTAGTCATATGACAGAGGTTAATAATGAATAACTTCATTTAGCTAAATGTGTCGCAGCTTAAAAGTGAAGATCCTGAAGCTGCAGGCCCAAATGAAGAAAAATGAGGATTCATGAATGCGAAGCTTTAGACACTGAAAACGTCTACTCTGACTGAACATATGGAAAAGAATCGTTGGCAAATGATCTGGTAAATCTCACACATCTTCGAAGTAACTGTGAGATATGCAATAAAGATCTGCTGTCAGTTGATGTCATGCTGAACGTATTGAATGAAGATGAAATAATTACCGCAAACTCTCAAACGATACTGAAAACGGTTATAGCAAACTTTGCAAGAACAAGAAATACCAAATAGATAAGGCAAAATATCCTTGGAAAACCCCTTCACTTCTCTCCAATGAAGTGATATGAGCAAAGAGCAGATAAGAGGATGGAAGATTATTTTACAGTTTTGCCTGAAACTGAAGACTCTGAGGCTCAGAAGACGGGTTTGCCGTCGAAACGTCGGCTACTGTTGTCTCATGAGAGAGCCAAACGGCAGAAGATTAGGAAACACTATCCCTTGGCCATATTAAAAGTCGAATATCGAATAATAATGGGAGTATCCGCATGAGGATGACAATTGAAGACTCTCCACCGATTGAATCGAACAGTTGCTAAGAAGCGATGGAATAATTTTTTTTCTGATTTTCAATTTATTGTTTGCATTACGCCAGGGATATATTTGGTTGGTCACAAATAATCGAATGAGAAATTAATTTTTAACTTAATCAAATATTTGATAAGAGAAAAAGAAGAATACAACCGCTGCCATCGAATGATGAAATGCTTTGCTGCTTTGATTAAATTTGGCCTTTAATAGCCAAATTTATTTTACCTTATCAAAATACTCCAAGAAATTCATTCGAATCGGTTTTTATAACACCTTTCAGATATTGTCTTTGAAATAGAAAATTAGATCAAATACCCTGTTTCTAATTGTCTTGTGTTGGCCAACTAGAGATCGGAATTCTTCCCTTTCGGTTATGCTAACTCAGTCTAAATTCAAAATCACAATAATATCTCTTCAACAGGGTCTGGCAGATATGACAGAATTCGATCCTTTAGCTGTCAATTAACTTATTAGTTCCAAAGGATAGTCGTACCTTGCACTGGTGCGCCACTGCCCTTGTACGATGCACCGTCCTTCCGGCGGAAGTGCTCCAGCTCTCGCAGGTGATTGGTGAACGGTGCGTCGATGAATGGTCTCTGTCCAAGGGCTATGGCTCGTATCTGCTGATGCTGTTGCCCTGTAAGCCATTAGAATTGCCTTCATAGCAGTTCAACAATTACATTTCACTCGTTTGGTACTTCATATCGATCATTTGAAATCATTAATTTCACATTAGTCGTCTCTTTTAATGTTGAACTAACCGAAAACTTCGTTCGTTTCTTTAGATATGATTTGTCAGCAAATTTTACAAACGAATCGGCCAATGATTCTGGGCCTGCGTTGGGAGCCGCGAATTCGACGGTTACAATTGTTCAGTTTTAAAAAGAATTTTCCTATGAATCGTATGACCATCACTCACTAAGAGTTTGCAATGCTTCCTCGGAAATAGTTATTCACTTTTCGAATAGGTTGGCATGCAGGAGTTGAGCGTGATTGATGTTATTTTCCATTTTCTTTTACTTCTCATAACGATGTTGATTTGAAATAAATTTTGAAAGTATTTTTTCTTGTAGATAAATATACCTTATACTATAAATTGTCGTCATAACAGCTCACTCATCAACCGGTGAGCAAAATAGTAATTATCGAAAACAAAGAAAGCCTTCTAATGAAAAATTCTCTCCTTTGAGTGTTAAAAGCTCTCATCATCAGAAAATTTCCAAAAAAATCGAATGAAAACGTCTATAAAATTACTATAAATACTTCGTAGTTTTTAGTAGAAAAGGATGCGTTCCATTGACAATACAAAAGCGCTTTTATAGCAAAATATTGTTTTTCCTAGAAAATTAAATCTGTAAATGCTTTTACATTTCCTCGCAATAAATCACTCTTTACTCTGATCGCATCTAAATGAGGTAAAAAATCCTGTGTAAACGGGAAATGCCGGTGGGAATCGTAGATGAGAATATGTTGAAACGGTTAAGCAGGAATGAATTTTTATCTTCTATCGATATTCCCTTCGATTAAGAAGAATATTAAACTAATTCATGAGGCTGTTTAAGAGTGCTATTTCTTCGATTATGTTATTCAACGCGAATTCAAAATTATGATCTTTAATAACTTTGATTGAAGAGGAAGATTGACTCTCATTCATTTCTGTAGTTTTGCTCTCTTCGTCACATCACAATTGAAGCATAGGGTGTATAGGGAATCAATATACCGATAAATGCCTCTTTCCTTGGAAAATGAATTACCATCAGATTCCATATAATTACCATCCCTTTGTAATTCACTCATAATGAACCATTCATTAACCGAAAACAAGCGAACCAATATACACTCTCAATCGATCTGGAAAAAGAAATTAATTCCATCCACTAAAATCCTATCAAAAAATATCATATTTTAGGTTCATCAAAGCGATTTTAATTACGCAATTATGTTTGAAAACATTTCTGTAGCGAAAAGGATAAACTTGATTAAAACACGGATAAAGAACGTGAAAAAAATAAAACCGTAATCAGTTTTAATCACCATAAATTCAGTAAAATGTATTTTTAAATGTTATCCAAAGTTTCCTTTTCCCGATCCGTGTAAAAGATCCACTGCCAATTAACGTTAGCTGTCCCTTGGAGATATTCTTTTCCTTATTCATCGTTCATATCATTTCAACCATTATGTCCACAACATCTGGATGGGTATTATAAAAATCTCCCAATCTCAGGCATGACTAAGAACCTATTCTAGCGGACAATTCTGCTATTATTCCCCATTAAATTTAGCCATTTCTTTAAATAATAATAGATACCTACCTTTCAAATGAAAATATGTCAATCCATTTTGCATGGCTTTTCGTAAATAAAGACATTCCTCATTGGGTTAGAATATTTTCTAAAACAACTTCAGAATAACATTGAAATATGGTTAAGAGTATAGCATTGAGAAGTGGTTAAAAGGCGTATCCCTCAATTATAAAAGAGTTCACTTCTCATTTATGAGTGCATTTCTACAACTATTTCTAGTCATTCAGAAGATTCAGGTTTGTTAAGAATTGTGTACTAGGAATCACTATGAGATGAGAGAATAAGCTCATTTTGAGGGAAATATTTAATAATATTCCACTTCGAACAAATGTTCGAAGTTGAATATTATTAAATATCAGTTTACATTTTTAATATAAGATTTATGAATTTTTAGATTCCTTCACTAATAACCTTCGCTCCGTATTGCCCTTTTTCATTTTCAGGGTTTCGCTGCGACAATTTGACGGTTAATGGGTATTTTTCAGATATTAGAAGAAATCAGAAAAGTTTGTAGTTCATGCTAAAGCAATCGATACCGGACAATTTAATTGAAGCACAAGCTGCATAAATTCGATAAACGTCAATAAGCATTAAATAATACACTTCCCAGCATTTTGTTGATGGATTTTATGGCAATAAAAATTTGTTTCCAACGCTGCACTGATATTGTCTCTCTTCATACGAACGATTTCATCAGTAAAATACGAATCCATCTTGGTAACAAATGCATTCGCAATTTTGAATGGCCATTTTGTTTTCAAGTCATAAATACCTTGCATATTCGTCAACTAAAGGGATATTAAACTATGAGATAAGTATTATGACAATAAAATTCAACGTTTCACTTTACTACGCATCGAGTGTAATTCACAGCGATATTTGCGACCCTAAGGCCCGTGACGCAATAGAAACTAAAATATTGTTCTAAGAAATACATTCTCACGTAAATGAGTACTTAAAATAAGCGTTATTTTGAAAAGAATAGGATTTGAGCTACATTTTGAAAGCGTTAAATTCCATGTGTTCTCAGGGAAAAATTTGCAAATCGTATTTGGAACTGAATACCTATCCTTTGCCGCTTTATTTTAAGACTCGGAAAGTCTTCAAATGTTTTTTTGTAAAGTGAAAATAAAACCATGGTATCCAATTGAAAATTTAAAGTTAAATTCATCAAGATCTTGATGATCATGTATGTATGTAAGCAAACATATCATTTCCCCTATTACCTTGTTTGATAGCTAAACCTGTATTTCCAATAAATATAAAGTTCAAATGTTACGATTTTAAAGTTTACAAATTGATTGCTCTTCAACTATCGCTTCAAACTTGTTCATTTACTTGATTTGATAAAATTACATTGATTAAATAAATTACATGTAATTAAATTGTTGATGACGATTAACGATCCATATTATTAAATCGTAGATTTTTATTGGATACTCTAACCATAAGTGTTTTCACTTTCTTTTATTGTGCTGTAACGTATACTCTATTTTGTTATGATTCGAATTGGAAGTTAAATTAAATTATCCCTCAGATTATGTATTTGATTTCGAACAACTTTCGACCAGTTTCATTCATTATTCATGTGCGTTGATTTGTTGTGTGCATACTTCGATTAAACACTATGCTAAGTACTCATAGAACGCTGCAGTATATTTCGCTCAGGGCAAATCTAACTTTAATATTTATATGCACCGTTTGTTGACATCTCGTTGAGTTTTAGAGAATGACATCTCAAGACTTTTGAGTCTCTATCATTAAGCTTTAGTATATTTCATCTAATTTTCGGATTAGCTCAAATCTATGGATTCCTATGGATTAAATTGTAATTATTTTCCTTATTGATTCAGAATAAGTTAATTTATTGAAAGAATGATCTAACTTATCTCGCCTTATCATTTACTTGTCAACATATTTCATTTATAACCATTTATCGTCAAATGGTGAAAAATGCCCGTAGTTGAAAATATGAATTTTCGCCCATTATTCGGCCACATTTAGAAGAGACAAAGAAGCTCGTTGTATGTGACCAAAAGCAAGATTTATCTTGTCTTATATTTAAGCCAGGATCTGTTAGGTAGATGTTGACCCATGTGCACTGTTAAATTCTAGAATTACTTCATTTATTTCTGCAAAGAATTTTTATGAGAAAACCTGATTTGTGGGCTTCTCGAGTAAATTGTTCTTTCTCACTGATCGTCAGGATTTATGAAAAAATCGGAAAGGTAACATTTTGATAGATTTATACATTGTTTTATTATTATTTGAAGTTTTTTTTGATAAAATTGATCTTAAGACCAGCTGAAAGTCTCCCTGGTCTTTTGAAACTCAATTGAAAGCTCGGTACATTTTAATGTTCTTATTTTACCTGTTTAATGCGTGTTATATTCATTACTAAAAAGATCTGATTTTTTCTTGCATAAATGCTCATATCTGTTTATCTGTCGCTAGAGTTTGTATTCGGGATATAATTTCGTATTGGTAAAGGCTCAATAAATATAATTGTTCGACCGTTTCCAAGATTCATTATAGATTCGTAGTAAATGAATTGAATCCCTTAGTTTGTCACTATTTTCTTATCTTCGATTGAAATAAAGTACCCTTTAAGGAAATCTTATCGTTTCTGGAAGCATTCTTGTAACGAAATGGAATTTGGCTTTTCCTTTTGTCCGTTCCCCTTTTTGATTGTGGTGGCAAATGCACCGCAGATGATGTGCGTGCTTTCCTCTTCGACATCTGTGCAGCGTAAAACGCTTTGAAAACGACAGTCGCACTCAAATGTATTCCGTAAAAATATTACGATTTAATTTCGTTCCCCCGCAATTTGGATATCCGCTAGTATCAGCTGGAATTCGTTTTAATGGAAGTCGAGGGCACCGGATTAGACCAAACACGATAATGAAGGCATCTTTACTACTTACCTTGTTTTATTTAAACATCGGAGCATATCTTCTTTGCCATGGAATTCGTATTGATTGTCAATTTAGATGCATTTGGTTCATGAAAATGCCGTTAAATTACAGCAAATTTTTTTTCCAACGAATGACTTTGTTTTTGCGTTGATCTACATGTTCAATGGAAACATAGAAGCATCATATAGTCGGAGTATATTTTTGGACTGACTGCTATACTGTTCATCTCCATGCAGTTATTTTTCCTGTCCCGCATTTATCGCTGAACTTCCACATTAACATCCGAAAGAAAAATTACTTTAATATTCAAAGAGTAGCAAATAATCTCTCAAATGTACGTTTTTCGAGTCGATTTCCGAATTTGTGCCGATGAAAGTAATTAGAAGCGATGTTTATTTAGAGGAAAAGAATTGCACTGTGAATATTGTTCATGATAAGAATTGTACATGTATTCGATGTTTTACCATTATCCCGTTGAGTAGAGCATCGAACAAGCTGCAAGAAATTATAGGACGCAAAAATGAAGGGTCGATCGTATTACTTCCGGAGACTTTTTTTTACCTCTTCCTTGAGAATGAGTTGCTTTCAAAACCAAAATATGTCTCCCACCGAACGACATAGATATTTGAACATTTATTACAGCAACAGAAATAATTTAAGTCAGCTTATCTAAGATTAAGAATATATTATTCTACTTTTCGTAATCATTCATAAATTTATGAAGGTCATGCACATTCATATTATTCTCTCTGTATGTGATTGCATAATCATCTAAAATTTTAAGTCATTTTTCAATCGTGTAAAATTTTCCATAACTAATTATGCTGCTTTTACATAAAATTTATCCAATAAATTAATATTTGATCCTGTTAAGAAACATTTTAGAATTATTGACATTTTTGATCTTAAATCCAACTGTAGAGCAGCTTAAGGACGATTTTCACGATTCATACACTTTTTCTACCTCATTCATTATACACGCATAAAAATATTAATTCTGATAAGTTTTTGGTTCAACAAAAAACCTTTCGATACAAACTTTCTCGAATAAATTGTAATCCATTTCTCTGCTCACATATTGTACGCAGAATATTTAGCAAATAGTTTGCGCTGAGTAATTTGCACGAATAACTGCAGCAAAATCGGCAGAGGACGTTGTTATCGATCCGCTACTATCGAAGTCATCGATATTCGATCGATATATATCGCACGCAAAATCTGTTAAATTCTCTAGTTGCAAACGCTTTTCCAAAAATTCCTTTGCATAAGGGTATGCGAATTCTTGAGGATATTAGTTAATAATGAGAAGCTCAAAATACCAAAGGGATGAGATGAAACAGGTGGTGGCAACAGGTATATCATTCATGTTTTAATTAGCTCAATCTGTAAACTTGGTGCTCTAAACTTTCGTCAAGGGCCGCATCATCGTGGAGGGGGCAGGAGTCGCATTCCACACTCGATTACGCTAAAGCATAATTATTACTTTCCCTCCAAAAGCAACCTTCCCTCAATTACGTATGACATTCTCTTCCAGAAAGACCGATATCCAATGGTTGGAACGTTCATATTGAACGGTGTCGAGAAATTTAAAGATTGTATTTTTTATTCGGGTGTTACGATACTGTTCCTATAAAATCAAAACTAAATCTTCCCTATATAATTAAGGACAGAAATGTATCATATAGTAGTATATATTATTATAATTAGTATTCTAATTACGATACATTCGTATATATTATTATGTTATCATAACTCACGTGAACGAAACTGTAAGTTTTCTTTCTAAAAGAATTGTTTCTTGATCATTCCATCGAGAACATTCATACTCTTTTCTTACAATTTTCACCTGCGATTCTTCACTTATACCACCTTCATCCATGTTCAGAAAGTTCTATTGTTTTGTTTGAATGACTTATTTTGTGATTTACCTAACTTCTTCGCAATTTTTTCTTCTGCTATTGCGTTTTATGATCTCTTTTGTGAAAATGAGTTGCTATAGCTCTGTCAATTTTACGTCTGATGAAACAGCCATGACTCTGTACCTATTGGATTTCGTTTATTATTTTACTATGTGCCTATTGGATTTTATCGTTATATTTCATACTTCTAAGAACTTCGAAAATTTTATTATGCAATAAATCGTTGAGATATACAGCGGAAAAAATTGATTGTAATTGTATAAAAAGGTACACACGGTTCGTCGTTCAATCAAACTTTTTACGACCAACCGCCTCATCGTTCCAAAAATATTTGTTACGATATCACATCATAAGAGTTTGAGAAACGGTCGAACTTAGTTCTAAACTAAGTCCGCATTTAAAGATTATATAATGAATATTTCTATCAAATGCAATAATATTATGGTGACAAAGGATATATAAAATAAGTTGAAAGAATGAAAAATGAACCGATAGAGGGAAATGACGAATATAAAATATTATTTATATATTCTAACGAGAGATTGAGGACGATGTGATGGCATATGATATTATATGAGTATATAATAAGTGCCAATATTGTAAATAGATAACTTTTTAACAAAACCTAGATCTCCACAACAGAGTGAGATTGTGATAAAATTTAAAGTCAACTATATATTTCACATACTGTAAAGTGTCATTTTATTCATTTTCAGTTGCAAATCGAGTAATTTATCTCTACTCACACGAGTATCGTCTATTCATCATTTTAGAATAATGTATTGAATGGAAAGGTGAATGATACGAGATATCCAATGCCAAATATCCGCTGTAAGTCAATACGAAGTTTTTTATCGGAAGACCTGTTAGTTTCTAAATTTACATCTCTTTCCAGTTCGTTTCTTATCTGGTACTCACTCGTTTTGCTTCTTGGTTCCCTTGGTCCATCCACCGTCACCTTGATCGCCTTGTTGTACGTAGCCACCTGAGGCGGCGAAGTGTTCACAGTGATCGTTATGCTGAAGCTTTTCCCTGAAAAATAAGTGCAAATGACACGTGTATCATATTCTTGTAAACATCAGCAATATAAATAAATTGCAAAACAATTTTTTTCTATGGAAGAGTTACATCGTTTACTGTATAAATCCATCGAATACACTAAATATACAAAAGAGCATCTTTTAAATGATCTTATTTGGTACTATTCAGGAATACTTTTATTAGAACATATTCGACTACACAATCCCTAAGAAAGCCGCTCATCTAAATTATTTTGTTTTATAAAAATTCCGAAAATAATTTACAAGGCAGTGTTCGACTTAGTGAGGGGTTCCTGAATTGCCATCGAATGACATAGGCGCAGTTATATAAACTATACATTATGAAGAAAAACGTCTTTTCATTATTTAGAATGTAAAAATGTTTCGCAAAAATTCACAAATCCCGTCCGAAGAGATCATCTCGGTGGGTTAATGAGAATTAATTTACGTATTATTTCTTTCTGGAGACGATTCAATTGAGAAACTTCTTCGTTACCTTTTGATTCCCATGTGTCAGGGGCCATTCAACATTGTGATTTTCATAAACAATATAATTTCCATATTCAAAGTATTTTACCTAATGCAAGTAAAATTAACTCCTCAAATCACAGTGGTGATATACATTGCTTTACTATTTCTCTTCTGTCTTTTGTGTCATCGTTCGTAGTAAATGCGTTAAAATGATACAAAATTAAGCTTCGAATGGCGTTTTTTGTAACCATAACGTTTAATGATACTTTTTAAGCTTTACGAGATCCTTATTTTTTATAAAATAAGAGAGAATACGTCCCGATACCATTAAAATAGTTATTTTAAATGTTACATAAATTTTGAAATTATATGGATAATTCGAAAAAATGTTTTATGTAGTAATACAATAAAATAGGTGATTCTATATTCTTTTGTAGAATATGTAACAATTCTCTCCAATACATCTGTAAGATTAATGAAATCAACGATTGATTATCATAACTGATTCATTACTCAAGAGAAATTTCAATGGAATGTATCAGCTTTCATATTTCTGTGAGTTCAAACAACATAATTTCATTTTAGTTTCATAATGAACATTTCACTTTCAAATTGAATATTATGGAAGTGCTCTCCTATTTAATGTAAATCGTCCTTCGATCGAAAATCACATTTTTTCGAAAATATTATGATCGGTTTTAGCAGTCTTGTGTTGAAAGTTGTGTTGTGTTACTCAACAGTTTTCCACAGAGAAATAATATATTGGTACATAATTCAGAATTCCACGCAGTGTGCATAGATACTTCAATGGTACATGAGTTACCTTTTGGAGAATAACTAATATTTGATAAAACTAGATTAACCAACTGAATACAGTTGCTGGACAATTAAAGTTCAGCAATTTTTATCAATTCCAGCGATTACAATTCCGATGAATTCAATTCCTAGGGATTAAAGATTTTGAAGCATTAAAAAATCTAGCTGTATCCTATTAAAAGTTTTTATTTAGAAAAAATTTTATAAGCATTTTATGTAGAAAAATACGTAATTCTGAAACAGTAACCTGTCCATTGTAGTTATTAATTACCAGGAATGCTGAGCTTGTGTTACACTGCAAATCCAGTGTGGATTGCACACATTTTTGAATCACAAAGAAGCGATATCTCTCACATAATCGATATTTAAATTCGATACGTGAACAGCAAATATCTCGCGATACATTAACGCAAATCAAATTCGTTCGACAATTGGAAAGGGCAGAAAGGGTTGAAAAAGGACACCGTAAAACGTCTTTCGCTGCAGACAAAAATAATGACGCAAGTTTATGGTCCCGAAGATCATTAAGGACACCTTCCGGAACAATGGAAGGGCGTGCAGAATGATTGCGTTTGGGAATCAATTAGAAGGAGCAAAGAGACCTCCTATGATAAATCAATCACGGAGTTACACTTTAAGTATCCACCGAGGAAGACGTGCATAAATGTTCCCGAGAGACTATATTGTCGGCCGACATAATGGACCTTTACGGGGCAGAACGGCGCACATCGCGTTGAATATTACGGCTTTGGTAGTAAAGGGCCATTGCTCGAATCATAAATCATAGAGCGTGGGTTGAGGCGTATCTGCAGGTGTCGCTCCGAAAGGCGGACGAGTCAAATGGCGGTGGAGAAACGATTGTGCTCGGGAGCTCACGAGTTGCGAACTCTCCCAAAGAGCATTTCGCTGAATTTGGAAGAGCACGGTTGTGTTTCAGTCCATTACCTTTTCGGAAGAAACTATCGTAAGACTTTAAAGTGCGTGAAATTAATTTGGGAAGTCTATTTGAACTGCACGTGTTCATTCAAATACTTCCTAGTAAAGTATTCCGAGTTAATAAAGCACAGCAGACGGAATAAAAAATGGACGCTTAATTACTCTCCATGGAGTATCAATGGACGCCTCAGGAGATGTTCAAATTAACTACAAAACAGATTTAAATAAAGTCATGAGTTTGTATATTACGCATTGTTTAAAGACCTGTCGATAATCCCCAAGTAATCACGGAATGAATTTGAGGAAATCGAGACTGGATTTTGCAATTTACATAAATTTGAAAATTAAACGTACAATCCTTGATTATCTACTCCCTGCGTTGTAAAAAGCTAAACCATTGTTTTGAACCCTAAAAACTGTTAGATCAAAACACAGTTGGTCACAGGTTGCGATTAAGAGCTAAGGTGACTCATACTTAAGGAAAAAAACATCCTTAACATCTTTGAACAGGGTTTTCTTTTATTTATATTGTTGAATTATCATTACCACAACATACAGTTGTAGCTTAAACTTCAGTTTCGTGGACAGCTCAACCGGGCGATTACAATCCTTTGCCATTATATTTCTATAAAATTGTTCTCAGCTGAAATGTTATCGAATCGTGTCAATCGATGGTTTCCGGGAACATCGTCAAGTGAAGCAACTGTCGGGGTCCTTCCGGTCATTAGGTGAAAGGAACAGCGTATCAATTTGTCTTTCGTCGCGGCCACTATGGGGTAGTGGGAAAAGTTCATTTTTTTACCCTTTTTTTTAAGGCGATCTCTTTCATATACTGCTTCTCCTCTCACCAAAATATACTGTTAAATCGATTTAAGACTAATTTAAATAATGTTTAATTTCTCTTAACCTAAAGATATAAGAACATATACATGGAGAAATGCATTTTCTTTGGCTATTTAAAAGGAACATTTTGAAGAAATTCGTCTGTAAAATAGCCTCACGCCATAATAATAATAATACGAAAACTTTTTTATTTTTAATAATTTTTGATAGAATCGATATCCATAGCATCAGTAGGAGCACTTATGATTTTATTAAATCGACTTATTTCTACCGAACCTTCTTCAAAAAGTCTTTCCTACTCTTAACTGAACGTAATCTAATTTTGAAACATCAAAAACTTGCATTAAAAAACTAATCCTGTGTCAGTGAGATGGAACCCATGGAATCACAGAGACAAAATACAACATTTTTTTGTTTTAAGAAGGAACAGATGGGAAAAGAATATGAGTATACTTTATGAACGAACTATAGTAATGAAATACGATCTTTTGTTCCGAAATTTAATTGAATATGCTGCCGATTTGAAGCACACGATAAACAGCAAAGAAAATTGAATCTTTGATTTGAGATTTCTTTCTTTCAATATTAATTAAATATCTTCAATATAATTCGGTATTCCAATTCAAATTCGATTAAACTGGAATTTAGTTTTTTTCAGAGAAATTTCGCTATTCGTTTGAGGTAAACTATAGAATATCTATTCTTCAAGGTAAAAAGGTTATAAACCAACAAGAATCAAAGAAAATATTTGTTATGGACAGCAAATTATTCATGGCAATGAATTCGATAAATATATTCATCCGTCAAATACATTTTGCAGAATTTATTTTTAAAGAATAAATCTTTTATGGCTTATAAGATAATACCTATCTACGAATTTACAGATTTCGTATAAAAATGAAGTTCGATGATTTCAAAAAGAAACACTGTTTCCGTGCGTTGTTATCTAAATATATAAGAAGCAGTGGATTTTGTTTCGCAGTGTAAAGTGCAATTAGCAAGAGTTATGCATTAATGAGGAAATAGTAAATTTGGTTGTCGAATTTCGAATCTAAAATTCGCATTTTAAATAAATCGGTCTGAAAATAAAAATGTTCTCCTGAAATCTCTTTTAAAATATCATAATTTCTCCGCGTTTTGAGAAATATTGCTATTAAATTCCTGAAATGAGTAGTACGTTTTGAATCAGAGATCCTCCCTTGCGATTTATTTAGCGATATCCTTCAATATTCAAATGAAGTTTGGTTTTCACTAAATAACGAACTACATTTGTGCGACTTTCATAGACAATGAGCGAATGGAACGGCTTTAGAACATTCGACGATTAGTTCATCCAACGCACTAGTGCCACATCATCAACTAGACGAATGAGAAAAATCGAAAAGTTCATTTTATATCCACACTCGTCAATCAACCTTTAAAAATGTTCGTATCTCAGTGCATATCAATTGCTATTTTGGCTTTCCCACAATATGTCGAAAGTTTTTCCTTCGGAAGCCGCTTCTCGCTCCACTGCCTTAGATCGTCCTTTTTCCCATTGACAGTTTATGGATCACATTTGTGCACCGGACGTTGCAAAGTGAAAGTTTTAAACGGTGAGAGAAATTATATTTCTGATAGGAAATATATTCGGACACCAAGCACAATATTCAGAAATAAAGAATTTGTGCGAGTTTGGATGTAAATAATAAAATTTGGAATGAATCAGAGTGAAATGTTTTGCGGAGGAAAGAGCGATTTCGATGGAAGTAAGATGCCAGTGAGACATTAATGCTGCGTAGATTACTTTAGTGAACAGGAAAATCAAATAAATGTTTGCGTCATTTAAGTAACGAATCGAAGGAGAAAATAGTACACAGTGTTGTTTTGGAAGCATAGAAATGTTATTTATAATATTTGAGTGCAGAAGAGTGCTGGACAATGAAGGAAACGAATCCTTTAATATAAAGAACTATAGATTTAGTAATGAAACGGAGACACGGAGTTGAAAGTAAAATAAAGTGGAAAGAATTTTTATCAATACTCTAATCGTTGCGCCTCACATTTCCATCTAATGGAGCATTTAATATAAACAGCGATTGTAATGTCATTCGCTCGAAACGAATTGTAATTCGCTTACTCAAAAGATATGGCAACATAGATGATGAATTTTTAAAAAATAGCCTTTAATAATTCACCGAGTCTTCTTTTATCTTGATAAAGTTGCAGAAGGTGCGATCAGAAGAAGCCATTCGATAAATTCTCAGCATATTTATAAGAATCAAAGCCATCAAATTGATCATCGAAGGTAACTGATCCACGAAACTATTAAATATAAAGATACGTACACTAATTCGGTGGAATTAAGACGAAGATTTATGTGTGTGTTAAACAAGAATTACTAATTATAGAAGAAATCAAGAGAATAAGCGAATTCTAAGGTGGAAAATAGTTACGGATACAAAGAGAATACTTTTAAGGGGAAAAATAAGATATTGAATGAGAGTGAAGACAGGGTGTTGATGAAACGCAATACCTGAATGAAGGAGAAATTAATTTGATTTTATTGGAATTTCCATTTCTTCTGATTACGGAAGATGGAGAAGAAAATGAACTTGTACTATAGCTAAAATATCTAACCCAGATACTTAATATGTTGATGATAATACAACCAAACTTACTTTAACCTACGACCGTCTAATTCACATAACTTAAGATTTCGATTAAGACACCTTCACATAAAATGTATGAAGATTTATAAGTATATACGAATTTACTACTTTTTACTTATACTTCTTTATTGGCCATCATATATTATACTTTAAATTTAGATCCTCTTTCATTTATAGACGATGTTCCGCGCTCTTGAAATAAAAAATTATTTGGCACATTAAAATGGAGAAAAACTCCATTTTCCTGAGTTATAAATGGTATCGTAAGAACAATGTAGGGACAGGAAACGATAGCGACTAACAGGAAAGGAAAATCAAAACTGAATATGTTGCGTTTATCGTTGAAATATATGTTCTTTCGTGAGAAACTCAATATCTTGGTTTTCGAAGATATCATTTATCTCAAATTTTGATTACTCAGTTCTTACGAAGCATATATCCTATATTTAACACAGAAGTCCTTCGATTTAGTCCATAAAAACTTGTACCGAATAACTTTCTGCGAATTGATAAGCAGCGTAATGAAGGGTTAAAATATGCTTTTATGATTGGTTCCGCCAGAGAAATAAATTTGAACAAGGGCTCTGTCTCTTCACTGAAATCGATGTCAATTCTTTTCAGTTTACAAAATGTGAAATTCAGACTTTTAAGGAATGGAGTCGGGTTCTAGGGAATTGAAAACAATATCGTCGAACGACGTAGTGAATTAAAAACGTGATTTTCAGCGGCAGTTTGAATATGATGTTGATAAAGAAATAGAGATGCGGAAACGAATAGAGAAAAATGATTCAACAATTTTCACGGAATAGAACGTATATTTTGGTGGAAGAAAAATATCATCAATCTTAGATTGGTACGACTTGATAAGAATAACCCTGACGGAAGTAATATTTTTTTTATCTTATACTTTATCTTCGAATTGATTTTAATAATCACTTGAAAGTAAAAAGTATCTTACTACATTTCATCCATCAAATTTAAATACACCCACAGCTGAAATTTGCGCGGAGGATGGAGCTCCGAATAAACACTTCAAATTAGGTTTTGATTGTTTATCGACAAACAAAAAAAGGAATACCTTTTCAACCGATCAAAATTTACGGATCTCATTAAATCCGTTTTATTTTAGAAGAAATTTATTATCTATTGCGACTCACAAAGTTGCAACTCGAGTTCGCTATGACGCGTATTTCGTACACTTCAAAGCGGCGATTCGTTTGCGGTCATTTTGCGACACTTTCAATTTTCCCACCGAAATCTCAGCTTCCGCTCTTCCTATCTATTGAAAGCCTCATTATGCTCTCGATAAGGGGTGTGCGCATAAGGGATCGATGTTTTCCTTTGATGAGAGTCCCATGTCGGCTCTTGGAAATCGAGAATTAAAAATTAGAATTTTTTGACAGACACGGAATCGTCGAAAAGCCTAATTTTATTATGATCAGATAACTACGAGATATATATTTATTATAGATAGATATAAACATGCCGTGCATAATCGTAAAGCGATTCGAAAACTGCGTAATTCGTGATTACGAGATTTACATTTCTTTCAAAAATACATTCATATACCACTGCATTAATGAAATGAAAAATATACTTGCAAAGCTATTGTTTCACGTCTATTCTTTATATTGCTGCACTTTGAAATACTGTCAAGATGTAATGTTTAGAGAACCGACGTACTGTCTGCAACTATCCTCCATTCAGCAATGTCCGTCATTTTACAGTCCTCGGATTTACAACTCGATTTCTATCGACTATTTTTATTGATTGTCATCAGCTGGAGTTAAATCCCTCTTTTTTACATATTTAAGGACTAAAAACGTCAAAGGGCGCATTCTCAATCAACTGCCATTATTGAATATATAAACCATGACTCTCATAAATCAGGTGTTGAATGTAGGTCAGAAAAATATTTCATTCCGCGAGTTTATGCACGGAATTGCGAACTATGTTTTAATGAACGAGAATAAGGATTGTGGAGTTGTTTTCACCGAAAAGTTTCATCAATATTTGAAAGCATTTCTCAAATTAAAATTTTAGCGGAAACGAATCTTTGACCGGACGAAGCGTATTACGTCTCTTAACTGAGTTATTTCGACCATCGCAGACTCTGTCCGTGATAAATAGCAAAACCTCACAGAACATGTTCTTATCAGAGAGTGAACATGATTCATTCAATGTTTAAACATTGTCCATCATCGCGAAAAAATTTAAATAAAAAAGTAAGATTCATTCGACGTTGGATTTTTGTGGAGAATATGATCAGGTTAGAATCGTGACGAAAAAACATGGATAGTCTATATTTCGTTTTCATGAATAAATTATTTTTTGCTTTGGAATAAATCCACTGCTACTACACATTCATCCGTCACGAGTGCGTTTCTTTAAATGCAAATTTTGAGGAATATCTCTTTTCACAGATATTTAATCGAATTTTCTAACATCAAAACGCTTTGAACTTCAGTACAAAAAACTCTTTCTTACTTTAAGTGGCTCTGGAAATTTTATGTTAAAAAGAAGCAGATGCGGGAGACTTATCGTAAATGCAGGAAAAAAATTAAACAACCGAGTTCTTGCTGCGAAAATTCCACGCGAAAACTTCATTTAGAACATTACATCTACACGGTGAAACATAACGATAAAGTTTATTTATTCGTCTTCTTTTGCATCCAAAGGAAGGCATTCCTCGAACGAGACATCGAGTTTGCCCGAATAATTTCACCTCACGGAAAATTGCCGCCCGATTTATGCATGATTAACGCATACTTTATCGCCGTTTTTCAAAGAGCGCATTACCCATCCCAAAGCCGTCTCGCCCACCAAATCTGCCATACTTTATTCCCGCTCAACAAATTGCCCGTTTTCCAACTCATACCACGCGTCCCATTACTACGTGTTAAGCTATAGACCATTGGTTTTGTTATCGCGGGTGCCGCGGGCTTCGAGGGCCCAACGATGCACCGCCAATACAGGGTTTTATGGTTGATCGATAAGTACGAGGGGACAAATGTGGAAGGGGCCGAGTCAACAAACGATGGGAGGACTGGATGTGGTTTGCACAGAAGCGGCCGATGGGAGATCATTATTAATGAATATACTGCGATCGCTTTTCACTCTGACCCCATGCGGATTAGATGAGCCCCTGATTACGAGATTTCCTCCCGGAGGGATTACGTGATGCCCGTGCACGATTTCGCATTCTAGTTGGGGGTGCATCCTTTAGGGGAGTAGTTGCCAGAAACTTTGATTGACACCGACCAAAATTCCGACGAATATTTCCCTGTAGCATCCCTCCGTTAAATTCGTATCCGATGTTGTCGTCTGGTTCACTACCGATTGATGTTTCTCTTCCGGAAACTTTATCCTCAACGGTTTTTAGTTTTTCCACGGAAAGACGATGACAGTCCATCAATGGAATCGTAAATATTTCACCGATTTTTACCGAAACTAATTTTTCATATCCCATCGAGGATGGGACGGCAAGTGACAAAATCAACAAAACCCGTGGAAAACACTGGATCCTCACCTCTTCCACTCCTTCCCACGAATCGGAGATCGTTGAACTTGGCCACTTGATTCTTCATCACCGCCGTGCAGTTCCTCAGTTCTGCACAGCAATTCTCATCGTTTCCCGCTCTCACGGTCACGAGCGTACCGTCGTCAACTTCGACCAAAGCCACCACTTTAAATGCAACCGGTAAGGTCTTGTTCGATCTCCAATGAGGCGGCAAAGCGGAGCACAGGAGGTAAGGGCTTCCGGTGGGTACCAACTCCCCGGGATGTTCCGCCTGCATCTCGCACTTGACCTTCTCCGTCCACCAAAGTTCTCCACCGCCCTCTGCCGCACCTTCCATGGCACCTTCCACACCCCCGTCGCCACCTCCACCACCAGCCGCCATTTTTTCGGTGACACCCGCCTCCGAGCCGGACACCGCCGCCGCACCACCACCGGCAGTGACCGGTAGATGCATCCGACCTCCGGTTGCCGGGCAGATTCAACGCCGAAAGCCCGAGAACATTTATCGAAGGTAGCGGCGACTGCGGCTCCCACGGCCAAAGGTAACAGACTGCCTCAATGGACGAGTGGCGGGAACGTGACTCACTCCCCCCCCCTTATCCCACGGCGCATGCGCACCGGCGGGAAATTCACCTCGCGTAAGAACTCGGCCGCGTATTACGCTGACGCTTTTCCCGAAAGGAGGCGAAGAAATCGCGCCTCAGGAAGTTGATGTCAGAGATGTTTTTGTACCTTTTTCTTGCAGCGAAGAGTGCGAAGACGCCGGCTTTTTATACTCTTTCCTGGCTCATTATCTCACTCCGAAGTCGGTCGAGTGCAATTTAATTAAGATGCTCTTCCGGTGGAGTACTTGGACCAGTTGAATGTGGTAATTGCGGAGGAGGGCTTCATAATACGCGATGAATACCCGAGATACGTTCATTTTCAACGTTATTGTAAATCAATCGCATAATTAGAATAGAAATCAATCACGACTTACAAATAAAATCATTAGAGCTTCGTAAGAAGATCAATATTTAAATATTATATAACTTCTAATTTTGATTGTAACGAATCAAATTCATTCTTCAACAATTGTGGACAACCTGGTGGCTGAATCGTTGGCAGTAACTTAAATTTCTGATGATTAGAGACAATCGAAAGAGAGCACAGATAATTTCTATCGAAATTTTTTTATAAACTGCGCATACAGTTACCTAACTTTCGTTAAATTTTCTCATTTTGAGAAACTTCGATTTATGAAATATCAACTAGAACGAGCACCTTATAACTTTTGTCCGAAGAAATAAAATTCGTCATTCATCTAATATATCCCGAAATGTGCCCAGACTGAACTTCCCGAGAATCTCAGTAAATGGTTGAAATAATTTGGGAAGTATCGATTCACAGCAAATTAGAGTGCTGCGTAGTGCTTTTGTCTCGTTATTGACGGCGGATGATGAGTTTATGCATCGCAAAATTTCTATTAGGAAATTCGAACCGTCTAACGCTTCGAATTTTGCTCAAGTAAAACGGGTGATCAATAATTGGAGGAGCGTAACAGGTGTCCGAGCTCTTGAGGATACCTTTTTCAACCCTTTAACTGAATATCCGTAGTTTATTCAATTATAGTCGAATGCCGATTTAAAAATATAAATCTCGACGAGAGTGGCTTTCCCATATTTCTTCTCCAAATGAATGTTTAACATTATTACAGGAAATCGGTATACAAATCGGCTATTCTCTTCGAAGTTAGCTGAAACGCATAGGACATTGTGTATAAATCATTTTTTTAAAACAGATAAATTGCTTATTTGGAATCTGAAGTTTAAGAGAGAGTTAAGATAAACATAAAGAGAAAATAAGCCGATGAATGTAGATTAATTTTCGAAAAAAAGAAATCATTATCGAAAGAAAGAATTCGTGGAATTATAGGATTTATTACGGATATTACGGAGATTATAGGATATTATTACGTTTATCTTAAAGGGAATTGGTTGATTTGAGAATATTTTGTTTACCTCAATATTGATTAATTTATAACAAGCAGTGCTTTGCGATCTAGCTGACAGTTATTTCCTCTGAAGAATAATGAATTCCTTTTATCATTTCCGATAGCCGTTGTATAGATCTATAATAATTGTTATATTCCTGTAATTGCGTGTTTCATTGCTCAATCTTCACCGATTTCAAGCGTTTTATTTAGTAAATGTCTTCAAACGAACAATCAGTGGCATATTGGTATGACGTTGAAATCTGGCGGTTAAAACGTTCGCTTTGGATTTTATCTTAACTTTTGTTTGTTTTTCCCCTCTCGATCATCGCATCGTTGAAACAAACCCGTTATTTACAATGAACTACTTTCTGCTATTTTAAAGCAATGAATGAAATTCGTATTTGCTACACTATAACCTTAAATCAACGATAAGAAAATGTGATTTTTTCTGCCCTTTGTGATTATATTCTCTCCTTACTCTCCCTTCGCCTTCATTTTTACGCATCACATTTGTCCCTTTGACATTTAATCTCGCATTCCGAAGAGAATCCTCAATCTTATAAGATATGTATCGATTGAAGACGACATATCCTCTTTAATTTTAATTAAATTCGGATTTTGTCGCGTTAAATGATCTTCTCTCGTCTCACTTCCGTCTGAAGTTTACAGTATCTTGAATATTGTTAGTTTGCATAAGGAAATATATACGGGCAATTAGATTCTCTCTTGAGATAAACTGATTATTCAAAGTTTTGCGTAGAAGGTAAATGATCAATATAATTTTAAATTACAGTTACCTTCTCGATTTATTTAATTTAATAAAGAGGTCATAGCGATAAATGATTAAAGGACGTACGTACCCTTCGATGCAGCCATTTATATGACTGTTTTTTACCTAAACAATCTTTGGAATGTCAGTTTAGCCTATTTTCATAGTTAATCTGATTATTAACAGTTACAGATTTCATTTTTTCTCTGGTAGGTGTCAATTAGAAGTAGGAATCAAAGGAGAAAGGAACTGATTTTTAATGCATTCAGTTTAATATATTATGTATCAAAAGCAATGTATGAAATTAAGCAGGAAGTTTAAAAGGAATCATCTCGAGTTTTCTTTATTCAAGTATGGAAGTATTTTTTTAAACTTTTATCATCCTCACGTAAGAAGTTCGTTTTTAACCAAAATGTGGGGTAAGTATTAGTAATAGTCGTTTAACTCACTTGAATTTTGAGACACTCTTTGGGAAATATTTCATCTTTAAGAAGACGAGTGGTTTTTCAAAGAAGACCGAAGTTTTGATAAAATGTCGGAAATGAGTCAAAAGTCATCTGCAAAGGATAAAACATAGGAGCGGAAATCCTTGTGGAAATTCACAAATAGTAACTCGAATGAGGAAGTAAAAGATGTTGTCATTTCCATTGTTAGAGAACATAAATTTCCCAGATGACGATTCCCAGTCAAAGTAGTAAAAAGACTTTATGGATTGAATACGTTTCCCATCTGGTAATCAGTTGATACTCGTCTATGATGAAAAGTTAGGGAAATGTATCAATTGCCGGAAACATATTTTCATTTTTTCGCCTTAATGTTAAACCGCTGGCGGTTTTTAGTATTTGTTTAGATAAATGCATTGAATAAGCCATAATCATTTAAGAAAGAAATATTTAACGTCTTCCTAATTTATTACAAACAATTCCAGCTTCCACCATCGATTTGCAGCTTATTTAATTATTCACGTATCTTAAATTTTCACTATTAATACATATTTTGTTGCTAGAATTCAAAATATTGTGATCAGTTTATATTATGAAATTTAAAATATTCGCCTATGGCCCATGGTTCAATAGCCCATATGTGTGTCCTAAGCCCAAGATATCCGTACATAAACACTATCGTACCAAATGTTTATGTTAATTTCTATGTTCGCGCAGTTTTTATCACTTCTCAATCCTGTTTTTCGCGGAGTTTCCTGAGAAAGGATTTTCCTTACGTCTCTTCATTTATTTGGTGATATTGACCAAAGTTATGAGCGAGAGAAAGGATTGGCCTAATATTGCCAAATAGAACGTCTTATAATAATGAGTATCAAAAATATCGAGTAAGTTCGATATATTCCCGAAATCAATCTTTTTTTTAAACTTTAACATTAAACGTATCGAAGTTGTGTTGGGCTCTCTATTAAAAATAAAGCATTCAGCTAAGAATTGCGTACGAAAATGTTTATAAAAGCTTCCCTATTAAGAGCGTTAATTGTATCTTTCCGAGGAAATCTACAGATAAGTAAAGGTGGAAACCGGAAGCCACACGAAGAAGGAAATTATTCTTAGAAAGTCGTTTTTCCAACTTAAGGAGATTTTGGACGAGGAAAAATTAACACTAGTGGATAGCATAGAGTTGATTTTAAACATCGTTTGCATTTAAATCCATATATGAATATCTTACTTTATAACTTAAATTATATATATATATTCTTTCACACAATATTAATGTTTAATTGAGATAAATTTAACATTAATATTATATGACGGAATATTTTGGCTGATACCTTTTGATTTCAATATACGTTTGATATTTTCTCATCGGTTATTATTCTAATACAATGCCTTCTAATCGCTTGATGTTTCACAATTTGGGACAGTTCTTGGTTTTGTACCTTCGCCCTTATGGGAATTTAGTGCAGAGAATATAAACTCCATGTTTCTGCAAATCCTCTTACTAGTTCGTTTTATGAGACAGCATTTTAAGGTAATTTCTCATTACGTTAAGTGCCGTTAATACAAGGATATTAATTGATCTGTTTGTTTCATATTACTCGTTGCTGTGTCTTGAATTTCTATTGTTTATATAGATGATGAATCGAATACGGACATCGATCGAATTACATGAAAACAGTTTTAATTCGGTGATGATAAGTTTGCTGAGCACGTGTTTCAATAAATATGAATTTATTTTTGCTTATTTTGCAATTTAGATTTTCATCGAACGTGTTCATGAAAGAAATGGATTAATCTTTATCCAATTGGCTTTAATTTGAATTTTTGCGAACTATCTCTTATTTTAGACTATAAATGAATGTATACATTTATAGAGATTATATTATACTAATAAATTATTAAATATTTAGTAAACTAAAGGGATAAATCGTGTTCCTATTAGGAAAACTACATTATTAACGTAATTTCTTAGATAAGAAATCCTTTCATCAACTATTAGTTTATAAATTCTAACAAAGACATTAATTCACAGTATTCACCATTTACTTACACATGAGTTCACTTCCACCCAAGAAAGATATTTTCAAGTTCTTTAGATGTTCTAAAAAAACGATATTCCCTATCCCGTAAATTTGGAAAGGAAGGAAATAGCTATATTATAAACAAACCTCTTTTTATTTTGCCCCCAATACATATCTCAGATGATTTTTCTCCAAAAAGATTTGGATTAGATTATATAAATTAATATGATAGCAAATAATAACATTTTCTGTAATATATTTTCACCTGGGCATTTGTGCATTTTAAAATATAATGTGTATTTTAATTTCTTGGAAACCGTATCCTGCCATTGAAAATGCATTTTTATCGTTTATACATTTCTCAATAAGTAATATAAAGAACCAATAAAACTATTGTCGTTAAAATGTAAAATGATTAACTTAGATTTAATTCGACCATACACTTACCGCATCATACATTACAATTCACAATCAATGATTTTCTCTCCCCTAATTCTCATTTTCTTTATAAAAAGTTGCAAATTCATTCGAATCACTCCCGATCATTTATTTCGCACTTTGTTATTCCAATACAATTAGTTTAACGAATTATTCCCGCGCATTTATACCTTCCGTCCACATCTCGGTCATCTCTAATTCGTGAATTTGAGATTTATTTCAGGTTGTGTTAAGGTTAATTTATTTATCCTCAACCCCTTAGAGATTCATCTTTCTCAAATATAGCTAAATTTGATATAATTTACACAACATATTCTCTGTGAGTGCAATGCTACTATATAATCCTATCGTAATTATAAATCAATTTTTGCTGTAGCGACTCCAAGATTAAAAAAAGGGTTTCCAGTACCCCAATTTTTTATAACTCTCACTAAAATCATTGCTTTGAAATAGTGATTGATATAAAAGTCCATCTTCAAACTCGGAATCATTGAAAATTATTAATAATCGGAATAATTTCTTTTTCCTCAAAATTCTTCGTCTATTTACTAAACAAGTAATATATGTCTATCCACCTATTTATCGGTCTTTTTTCTCATTAACTATCGATTGGGAATGTAATTAAGGGAAAATATTTTTCTTTCATAAGAAGACTCGTGACTGGTTGGGTAATTTTCCATCGAATGGTAAAACTTCGCTCAATTAGTCTCGCTCTCAAGGAAAAGCTACGCAACATGCAATCATTCACGCGCTTTTATGTCATCGTGACAAAGTGCTTATACCTTTCTCAATCCTGTGAAGATTGAGACATTTCATTCATCTCTATGTAGCAAAACTATATCGAGATGAAGTCGGTGACGTCACTGCGATGAATGACCGTTATGGGCACCGGAGGTAAGCGATCATCGGCCAAAGTAATAGACCACATTCCGATGACAGCAAAAAACCTTCATTCACTCACGTGTGACGGGTGCAAAATAAGTGTAAGGAATTTCAAACTCGATGATGTCCTCGTGAAGATGCATTAGAAGACATCTTTTCGTTGACGACGTTTCTCGAAATATCTTTATTCGTCAATTGACTTCTTTTGTGAAATCGGCAAATTTTACGTATTAAATAAACCACGGGCAGGAATTTTATCCAATAAGGTCCATATAAAAATATTTGAAAATAGTTACTATTCTTGATGTGATTCGGACTTGATAAATGAATGACTTGAGCTAAATTCGACATTTTTCCCTTACCTTACATAACAGTTATCTTTCTTTAATCCAAGAAGCCTCTAAACTTCTTTTTAATTTCTGAAAATGTCATAGAATAGGATTGGAAAGGAAATATTAACAGCTACATTATTGGTATACTCGGAGAAGGTGAAGAAGAAAAGAAGATATATATTGGTAAATAGGAGCAGACAGATCGTAACAGTTCTGCTTGAACAACCTGGAAATAAACTCTTGTTTCAGGAATGATAAGCATAGGCTATAGACATGGAGAAACGCAGGGAACAAAATAAGATGATAGTAACACTATATTCTAGTGTAGAATAGGTTCGTAGAATCGTCATTGTGGAATATATATATATATATAATATTCTTAGCGATTATTCCCCTATTCCCCTTCACATTTGCATGAAATAGTTTGATTTCCTACTCGACTGTTTTTACTCGGAATGTTTGAATGCACTCGATCCCCTTCAATAATCAGAAAAGCATTATTTTTCACTCTTTCATTAACTCGTTCTTCGACGCGAACCAGTGAAGCGGTTCGACGTCACGCATCGCTTACACGCGTTTCCTCCAGAAATCTTAAAAATCTTCATGAGCGTTCTTTACATATCGAATTGAAAATACGCTTCTTTCGTTATTCATTTCATTGATAACAGTAATCAATTACTATCAAATTCGACTTTAGTCGAAACAGAACATGAAAATTCTACACTCGCGAGTTTCTAATCGTCGGGAGATTGCTATCAATATGTGCGTAAAGGCGATGAACATATATTGACGAATGGTGTTCGAAAAAATATTGTTCCTTGCGCGATTTTTGATCAAGTACGATTTCAGAACGGTTTATCGATTAGAAAGAGTATATTATCTTCAGGGAGTTACTTAATTCATTTTCTAAATATATATTGCCCTTCTTTAAGTCTCTCTTATTCTTAATACTCCAATTGTACATCTTTAAACGTCTGATTGCCGTTCGACGAATATTCTTTGTTATACGGAAAATATATGTACTTCGTCTATTTACGCTTTTAGTAAAGTGTACTAATCTATACCCGCGGTCATTACGGGCTATTCAAAGCTCGTGTAGCTGAAACAAGAGCTAAGTTCATAACCTGCCACCTTTCGGCGTGTGGCAGGGGGTGCACTTCCCTATACGATTTCCCTCCCTTACCGTTCGAGGGAAAAACGAATTTTTAAATCTGTCCCTTTATTTGCTGTATCCGATCGGCGTATCGGAGAGCTCATGATGTCCGTCTTCTTTGAACGTCTTTTAGATGATTTATAAAATTCTAAACATTAGCGATCATAAACGGGAATGAATTCGGATGTTATTGTTCGAGAATTTAATTTTCCTTTTTCTATTTATACTCTTCGGAGAAGATATGTCGATGTTGACCACATTTACTATTTACATTACTTTTTTATTCTGTACTTCGTATTCCTCAATGGGCATACACGTGAGAAAAGCGGTATCACCAGACATGTTTAGCTTTTACAAAGGATTTGAAGCGGACGAGATTTTTCAAAATAAAATTAACAATATTTTGAGTGTAACGCAGTGAAGAACCCTTAAGGAGTAAAAATACTTTTGAAGATATTTGTAATTCGCAACAACTAAATAATTGTTAAAATAAGTTTTAGATAATATTCTTTAAAATAGATGTAAAAGTTGTTAAAATTAATCGATATAAGAACCAGTTTTTTGAAAGAAAAGATAGATTAAGGCTCATACCTCTACTATCATATATATCTATTGTCATCTAATTCAATTTCGAATCGTTAAACAGATTTATAATTGCCTTAGATTCTTCCGAATGTCAACGAAACTTCGAACAATTTATGTGCAGCAAAAAAGCACAATTGGATTAATGGCGTAAACGTAATTTTTATTTAATTTTCAAATGATTTCGTGATCGATTGTCACAAAGTGCTTCCTTGGAAACAATAACAATTTCTTGGCCAATTACGCCAAATTGCTTCCAACGGTCGCCGTAGTGATTCGTTTTTCTTCGGCGATATTTAATAATTTCAGTTATTACTTTGAATTCCATTTCTCTGAATTAAAAGTGAAATCTAATTGCCTTCGTCGATTCAAATTAATTGACAACTTTTTCTAATGTCAAATCATTTGAACTGTCAATAGACAATGCGCTGGTTATGCACATGGACAGATTCGAAACAGTTCATAGTAAAAATTAATTCAGAGTATTTTATATTTACTGAATTTACTTTAGATTCATTTTCAAAGTATCTTATCAGAAAGTGTTGATTAAAAAAAATTATTAACTAGAAATCAAGGGATATTTCACAATTTTACTAATTTTTATGTCTTGTTTAACATATCGATGCCTAATAGGCCTTAGTCTCTAAAAGCTTTCTTTAAATAGGAGAAGCGATTATTGATATTTATCGGCATCTTATTTTCTGTAATTTATAATTGCAACGAAACGTTTTGCATATAAGATACATATTCTATGAATCCAAATGTTTACCTCATAAAGTTTAGATTAATAATGCATTTAATCCAAATGGTTGGTGTTTACTAACACCAACTCTTATTTAAATATAGAAAATTTTAAAAACTGATCTGCTGAAACACATTTTTATGTCTATTATTCGAATAATAGACATAAATGTGATGGAGAAAGTGTTCACTCAAAAGATAACTTCTTCAATTCGATACATTTGTCTTATTCGTTTTTAGATAATATTTTACATATACATTTTTATACCTCATATTAGTTAGCTTTCAAAAGCAATTCAAGTGAGAGTAAATTGTAGTTATGTTGGAGAGGTTCATTATCGCCGAAGGTTAACCTTGAATTATTACCCCTTTCACGAATATGGTAGGCGTAGACCTACATAAGACCACCGGAAAATTAAATAACTCTTCTTTTTGAGTTACGCCTTATTAGGGAGTTATAAAATCCACTGGCTCTTGCGAGAATCGAGTTAAGCCTAACACTTTTCGGCCATTACCCTTTCGCTAATTGAATCCCGACCCTCGGATAGAGAACCCGCTCTTGTCACGCACGGGCTCATCAGAATTATCATTCAATTTAACTATTATTGAATGGCGCTAAAATTATGACTCTGGAATAAATTTAATTCTATTTATTCTAGATTACAAATGTGTGCAAATAACGAATCAGAAGAAACATAAAATAACTTTTTATAATATGTATTTATTTATAATAATTCTTCTCGATAACTTTTTTATTTTCAGTTCATGTTATGCCGTTTTCACGCCAATTGCACAGATTGAAACTATTCCATAAATTTTTAAGGGATATAAATTATTCTAATCTTTCAGCCTTCCATTCAGTTTCATGCTTATATACATCCTGATATCTCTTTTTTCCTCTTGTTTTGATTTAAGCATTTATCCCATTTATATATATATATTCCCATAAATATTTATCTTCCTTTTGTTGCTCTCATTTCGCTTATTCGCGAGATATTCCTTCTTTTGAATTTGTTCCTCGAATTAGTTAATCCATTTTCTATTTTATATATATTCTGTCCATTGGATCTTCAACATCAGTCTCCAGAAATATGTTACAAACGTTTTCAATCTTCTCTCTTTGTATATCACTTATCCTGTATTTTATATATACTCCGTTATATGTTATTATTTTTATTTTGCCTATTGCAATTCTCTGGAATCTATCTTCTAAGATCATCTTATTACCCGTAACGTGTTCCTCATTACTATTATAATATCAGCTGTGGGAGATAATTTGCCTTCAAATTAATAATAAATGTACCAGGAATCTAATTTATTAAGGTATCATCATTAATGTGTTTGATCTTTTAAATTTTTCTTCGATATTTCATATGGAATATAAATTAGAGGGTTGTATAGAGTTTTCAAGTCTCAGGACTAAAATAATATTTCCATTGTTATTTTACTATTGCTCCGAAGAGCGATTTCTTGGGATAAATCCCACAGGTGGCAAAAGCTTTGCTTTCTTCCGTTCAACTCAAACTAGTCGTCATTTTTTCTCAAGAAATTTCAGTTAGATTTTTTTATAATCATAAGAACCTACACAATTTGTATAAGAGGAATTTTATATTACGTACGAGAATACAACTTTCTTATTTTTATAAATATTATTCGACTATAATTTATGATAGAAATCGTTTGTATCAACGCATAATTTTCTATACATGAGTTAAGTTCTCTTAACTTTAATTCTTCATTATTAGTGAAACGTCTAATGATAGTTATCGGCGATTATTATCAATATTACTTATCCTTTAATTAGAATTTAATAAGCTTTCGTGCGTGTAACCTTTAAGATATTTCTCTTCATAAAGTTTTGCAAGAATTGAAATCATACAGATATAATACCGTTTTTATAACAGCAGTATTTATCATTTTATCAGCAGCGCATAATTAATTTAAAAATGCAACGCGTAGGACTCAAACACATTTTTACAATTGCCTCGTCTGGATGCAGACATTAAAGGGGAAATTAATTCGTATAAAATTGTCTCTAACTATTTCTCAGAATAACAAGAGCCTTTCGTAATGAAACGAATGAAACTTTTATTAAGATAAGTATCGCTTTTTCTGCATATATGTAAATTGATCATATTAAATAATATTATTCTATTAGAATTCCTTATTTAAAGGTTTCATTTAACGTCCCCGGAATTCGTTGCTCCTTTTCTGGAAGCAAAAGCCTCCCTTTGATGGGATTTCGTCTTTTTCTCATATGATCCGCAAAGGACGGCCACATCACAAAGCCCCCTATTGCCTTCCTATTTAATCTCCGAATGACGGAAGTCTTGGGGCTTTCTAAATGCTTTCAAATGTCCTACTGCGGTGATATGCTTACATAATTCCGCATTCACTTCCATCGTACTTTTGAGAAGGATGCTTAATGCGATTAAATAGGGTCAGCGACATATTTTTGAATGGCTTAAGGTATTTGGAAGGGGATTGAGTCCAGCATTTTTAAGCGTTCGACTTGCGACTCATTACCAGAGTACGAAGTTCGGGAAATTTCGCTTTGAATGATAAAGTCCACGAGAAAAACTCATCTTTAGCATCTCAGGTACGGGAACAAGAGATTTTAATGGCCAACGTCCCTTCGGATAAACTCTTTGGAAATATATATATATATATATATATACTAATTATATGCCAAATATTTGGAATGCGACTGAGTATATATATATATATATATATATATATATATATACACTCAGTCGCATTCCAAATATTTGGCGTATAATTAGTTATTTCCTAAGATTTATTGTCTATCGCTTAAACATAGAATCATTTATGGCCGATTTATGTTTATATGAGGAAGCGTGTTAATTTGAATGAAAATGATTTTCAGGAATCTTCTACACTAAGAAATATGACCATTTTGAAATGAGAAAAATTTAATGGTTATGATTTACTATAACTATGAATAGGTGTTGGCACCTGGTGGTAGTTATACGAAGTCATGCCAGGATTGTACGTTATTTGGAGGGAAAACCCCTCAAAAAACTTTCAAAGGTGTTAAATTAATGATTTCAATTTGCAGTAGAAATTCATTTTTAATTATTGAAGTCCAACAGAAATCCTCACATCAAATAATTGAAATGTAAATAAGTTAAGTATAGCTTTCTGAGAGATCGACATTAAAGAAAGATTTGTCATATTTTGGGATTTAAATCTCAAGAAAATATATCATAAATCTTTTGTAAATATTCGGTAAAATAACCGACAACTCAGAGTTAATAAGAGTGTACATTTGAGTGTCTATTTAGACACGCTTTATGCTCAAAGTGTGGAATCTTAGAATTAGATATTTTTCAGCGTGACTCAAAATATTGTGAATATTTGAATTTTATTGCGAAAAAGGTCGAAAAATGCTATCGAATAAAATATTGGTTTGATAAATAAATTTCTACAACAAGGTTTGATACGGGAAAATATGATTTATTGAGTAAATATATGTAAATTTGTAAGTGTAAAAGCCTATCCGAACAGTTTTTTCTCAAAATGTGAAATTTAGGGCTGAAATTCAGTGTTAAAATCAGCGTATTTGATAACTTTCGGTGCATATGTCCTACTTTGTCTCACATATCATAACATTTTATGTTTTTTATTGCTCGATGAAATCCAAAGTTTTAATTGTTCATTTCTACTGACAGCCACTTTTCTGATTATTTCAAAAATAGATTTAATATTCTGTACTTTCTTACATTTATTTATATTGCCAACGTAGTGCTTTAAAACGGGCCATAGGAGAGTGGATCTTAATCAACTGCAAAAGAGTTTATAAAAGGAAGGAATCAGGAACTTAAAAACAGGAATCTTCTAATATAAAATATGACCATTGTGAAGTGAGAAAATTTTAACGATTATGATATATTATGACTAGAGTTGGTGGTGGCACCTGGTGGTAGTTATATGAAGTAATGCCAGGATTGTACGGAGGGAAAAACAGAAGAACATGGCCGATTTATGTTTATATGAGGAAGAATGTGAATTTAAATGAAAATGATTTACAGAAATCTTAAGTTAAATCTGAAAAACTCTTTTGCAATAAATTATTTACAGTACCTGATATTTTCATTCGATTTGAGGAATACTCCATTTTAACGAAATCTATTTGACGCTTTTTACGCTTGTCTTTTTATTAGACGTACAAACCACTTGAATCAGTTTTAAATTTAATTCTTCTCTTTCCTCTGTAAATGTATATTTTAGTAACGTAATTCTTCTATTATTGAGTGCAAAATACGGTTTATATGCTTTCCTGATTCAAGATTCCAGTTTTAGGACCGATATAATTTTCGTTCGATAAACAAATCCATATTTTCTGAGAAAGTCGATGAAGAGTCGAGTGCACTGAAAATGCATACGAAGCGGATTATTTCTTAACATATTATTTCGCTCATATTCGCTCACTCGATACTACTACTAATAATAATAATAATGTAGTTTTAGGATGAAATCAAATTATTAACGACTCATTTTCAAATTAACTATTTGTAAATCAAAAAATGATTTCATTTGAAGATATTTATGCCATATTACCTGTTTTGATATTCATAAACTTTTCATCTGCTTGAAAATCACTCTTTTCATCTTTAAAATACTCTTTTAAGCTGTGTTTATCCTTTCAAATATATTATTATAGAATTCGCAAATAATCCCCTAGAATCGATGAAACCTCAAAAGGAAATAAAAAATGAATTTAAAATATTATAATTGAATCGATAGCGACATTTATTTATATGAGACAGAAAGTCAAACTTTGCTAATTTTTAAAATCAATTTTAAATGATTATTAATTTATTGTTTTTGTCTTGAGTTGTACTTTTGAGAACGCTCTTCTTTTACAAACAATAGCTAATTGTTTTCGTTTTAATATTTAGATTAATTAGGGAAATTAACACACAGTTTTGATATCTCTTCTATGTTTCTGGAGTACTCTTAGTTGCGATCAAAAATAATCTAAGCACGTTGAGCCTTATTTTCTATGATTCAATTTTCGGATAAAAATATTTTTCAGAGAAAATATTTCAAAATTTTCATGTATTTTAAACGGAGCATTAAAAAAATACATTGAGGGAACCTTTCATCCACCGATTTTGAGTCGCATATATGACAATGAGGAGCATTGAATTCGAGAATGCCGTGTAGTTGTGGTAACTATATATTGTATGAATTAAATATTAGAGTAAATATAATAAAGTTTATGAAAATATAAGCAATTTGATGTACGGAGAACTTATCTAAGAAATGACTATCAAAGGACGCGTGGAATTCGATATTCGTTGGTCAATTATCTCCAATCGGGATTTTATACTGTCGCGATACCTAATAATAAATTGTGAAAATACGCAGCTCGGTTGTTTCTAAGTTGATAAGTGTTTTCTTATCAGTTTGAGGTCGGAAAGGAAACGCTTTTAGTCGGAAACGTCGAAAATTATCTGGAGCGTTGAGTTTTGAAAACAAGCTGTACCTCAGATCGAAGCATTTTCCTTCGGATATCGTGGGAAAAGAATCCAACTGGGAGATATTTTAAAATATTCGTTAATTATTGCTAAGCCGGTGCACAGCGTATGTAAATGGCTGTAAATACTTCACCAGTGTTATATAGGAATTATCTAAGTAATTAAGCACCGGAAAAACGCGAACATAAAGTAATTGCACAACACATTTTGCGTTTCCTTTGCCAAATTTAACTGAAAATTCTGACTTCACATTCATTCTGACTTCATTCATGCATTCTAAGTATCAAAATTCATTTTTTTCGTTTTTAGAATAAAGATAAGCTTTGATATTATGAATGTAAAGGTGAAATTAATATGTTTGATAAGTATTATATTTTTGGAGTGTAACATTCTACAGTCCTGACTCATTTGGTGCATTGTGTTTTTGATAAATATATGAACGCCTTGTTTAGAATATATTCAGTAGAATTAGATGAGTGATCTACTTTTATATAGAATGGCTTATACGCTACGTTAAGCTACCGATTTATTAGATTCTATTTTTCACAGTCCAGTAAAATGTATTCAAGTCCATACGAAATTATGAAATTTTGTATATTAAAAATATTAATGCCACTCACTCACGACTTGTTGTGAGATGAGGCGCAATAAAACAGAATTTCAATTCACGTACACCTTTTATACAATTCACATTTCGTAGAATATTGCTGAATCACGTTCCTTATGTCTTCGTTGTGCAAAAATGCGAAAGAAGCCATTGGCCAAGTCGTCGACAGCAATCCACGGCGATATATTCGTATTTCTAACCAAGACAATCTGTAATTTAGTTCCATTGGAAACCATCGTTGAACGACATTCTGAAGAGAAACATTTCTACAAAGGGGCTACAACGAATTGGAATGGCGAATGAGAAACATTCTAAATGTTCCACACGTTTCAATGAATGAAAATTATTGCGTTTCATATGTAAATCTTTGAATTGTAATCCGATTCCTATGACGTTATGATCACATTCTCTATTACCTATTCATTAACTATTAATTTACCGATACTTAAACTCTTTGAAAGCCCTGGTGATTTTTTCAGGAAATGTATGACGAAAACGAATTTAATTGAGATTTATTAAAAGAACATAATACTACTCCGCACTGTAATAAAAACGTCGGTTATTTTTAAATATGGAAGAAAACTCAGATCCTTTGTGATCTTTGATTAATTTCAGGACATATGTTCTTATCGTTGGAGTGATAATCTATAGGACTGAAATGTCAATACCTTTGTTAATAAGGAATGACCATCGTAAAATTACGGAAGGAATCAAGAACACGATGAGTGTTAAAAGCGAGATGATAGCAATCATTTTCGCTTTTGTTCATTCGAAAATTCAAGATTATATTGGAAACGATAGATAAACATTACGGTGAGGGGGAAAAACACTTGAAAGCGAAGAGATGCTTCACTGCTCGAATATATAAACTTATTCACACTTTTTAACCAAGTTTTTGATTTGGTCCCTTTATCGTCAAATGGTGTGTTTCGAAGGAATAAGCGAAAATCAATTTCAGCCTGGAACGAATGGGAAATGATACAATGTATTATAACTAGTTTTTAAGGTTTTCTTTTAAGAGATTTCGGATCGAAGTCTTTCTATTTTAAGCTTGTAATTTTAGTTTTGTAGAAAAAATACACAAAGGCGACGATTACTAAATATTTCAATGCCTTCTAACAGTTTCCGAAGGTGATTTAGGCACAATGATGTTTATATGCCACGCGTCAAAGGAATGATTGTACAAACTATCATCCAATTCACGGAGTGAAAAATTTGTGGATGCTGTTCTGTATGTACTATGCTAACGTAGAGAAATTATAATGAATTAATAACTGTAAGTGGTGATTCTAGTTTGAAAGCTATCATCCTCTTGTCGATGAAAAATGATATAAAATATTTGTTCTACTCCTTCGCATTAATTTTGCTTGAAAAAGGAATTCTTCCATCAAAGTTTACGCGCAATATTTGTGGATGTCTTTTTCAAATTTGAAATAGCGTACTTTTTGTGTGAATTTTTCTACTAACGTTTCAAAGTAACACATTTTTGCGATGAAAAATTAAAATCAGTAATTTATTTAATGATTCTATAGTGTTATTAATTTTGTCAAATAATGGAAATCTATGAGATACTTTTTAGTAGCAAGATTTATAATATTCGCAAACCCTTATCGTGACAAAAAATCAATTTTGTTCAGCCTTCTTATTAATTCTGTTATTCTTGAAGTAGTTCCTCGTTGAATCGCGAGACATCTTCCTTCATTCCATTCCCAATGACCTTGCACAGCTCAGTGTATTCAATATCATCCCTTGGGTAGCCTGAATTCTTTAAATATTGTCTATTATTTTCTATTTCTTGGTCCCATAGCTGATTTTTTATCTCTGACTCTTATTATTTTGATGACAAATTTTCTAATTCTTTCTCAACTTTCACTTCAAAGTTCTCCTACTTTTAAAGTAGAACTTTTCGATGTTGTTCATTTTTCATATTTTCCTTCGATGTTACCATCTCCCTTTAAATTGCTTTAATTAAATCTTTCGTTTTTCATTTTTGTGAATCCTTATATCGATCAATATCCCGAATATTCTATATACCGTCAATTCTCTGTTCACAACTAGCCTAATAAGGATGATTTCAAATTATTATTTATTAGTTACAAAGTACAGAAATACCATAATGGCCATCCTTCATAGAGCTAATTCATCGAGAGGATCCATAATTAAATAATTTTAAAAAAATTATTTACTCATAATAAATATGTCACAGTAGAATTTCGGTAACGCAATTTTCACAGATAAAATTACAAAGTGCGTATTTATGGTTTATAGACATTTGTTAAAATATATCCCATCTTTTCAAGTTTATTTTTTCTACCTTACTCTAACCATTTTATGTTATATGTTATATTTTTATATCATATCGTAGAAATAAATCCCATTCAATAAAATCAAAATAGTTAATTTCTCAGTTAATATTTTATCTATAATGCGTAAATTCCTACGTAATTTATTTTAAAAATAGGTTTACATGTCTAAACTTCTTTCGATATTTGTGTATTGGGAATTAATAAATTAAATTTACTGTTTAATCATTTTTCGGGAGATCTGAAATATGTATTTCATTTTATCATGAAAAGAATAAAGTAGTGTATTATGAATAGCAAATAACTCGAGACCATGTTTTGAAATTCGCGTTTTAGACTTCATTGGCGATAGTAAACAGTTTCAATAAACCTCTATAGAGCGCACTAGCGACGGCACTGAAAGCTTACTGATACAACCGAAGCGCCAACACGAGTACAAGGTGAACCAACGCGGACGGAAACGCTTGTCTTATGTATTGCGTTCAGTTTGAAGGTTCGATTAAATTACTCCTTTTGCTTAGTGATCAGTTTATATTTCTTATTCGATACAAGTACGAGATTCAAAGCATTTTGGGCAAATTTTAAATTAAGTGTCTCGTAGAGTATAAAGTGTACCGTTCTCTTTCACGATATTCTAAGTTTTATGTTAGTCGCCTACGATTTAAGCAGTAAGCCCATAATCGATGGATAATTGTTAATAAATCCCGCAAACCATACATAAGATTCCTTTAATATCTTTTTGTATCGCTCTAAATTACTAAATCGTACAACGGAAAATTGTGCTACGTTATTTTCATCATCATTCATCTCTTTTATACATGTATAGAGTGGAAGTATATTTTTTATTCAAAGGTATAAAGTGAAAGTTGAAAAATTAATCTTCAAATTATCATGATTTAATTAATAATCTAGGGTAGATAAAATTATTAGATTTTTATAAAATATAAGTACGATCTATACGCCACTACTTAATTATTTGTTTTTCAATAGAACTATACTCAAATTCTATTATTAATAAAAAAGGCATAAACTGCATATCCCATGAAGATTACTGCATATTAAAATTATCATTTTTAATTACTGTATTATATTACAATTTATATTCAATAATATTACATTATATTACAATTTTTATTTTCATTTTATGAAATGAATTTATTTTCTGAACAAAAAACCTATTTTTTAATGAAATGCACAGTCATGTGATAGATGATATAGCTAGCAATTGTATATATTCTCAAATTTGATATCATATGCCATTCTAAGAACACTAAGGATTACAATGACAGTAATTCGTACATAATATACCCTCATTGTATCCAGATATTTTACATTATAATATCAGTTTAGCTGTGATCCATAATATTATCCTAATATTCTAATATGATGCTAATTTGGATATTATGCTTTTTAATTACCTAGCTTGCTTTTATTAAGCATTAATTCTCATTTGAAGTGCTGTTAAGTGAAGAAGACTTCTGTGAAGGAGTGCATGTCCAATTGTATTTACTTGTTTTCAAATGAGTGCCAATTAACTCATCTGGTGTAGTTGCCGAGTTGCTTACTTTTAAAAATCATTGCAAAGTATCTGCCATTTAACTGCAGTGATTTATTGATTTATTATGAGGAGATCAATTACGTCTCTAATTTTTTATAATCTCTTACAGAAGAATTTATTTAGTAAATGTATGATTTATATATTTTCTACTAAAAGTATTTTAACGAATCTTTACTCTCTTAATATTTGTCTGTATTTGAAGAAAGACTTTAAAATTATTTTTATGACATCAAGAGTAGTTTTTAATAGTTTTTGGAATGATAAAAATATTTATATCCCCATAGACAGCAATTTATAATTTTCTTATATGTATATGCACCATATATACTCTAACACATGAGAGCCTCTCTTTACCAAGTTTGTGTTTGCTCTTCTCTTTGGTCCCTTTATTAGTATCTAATGCAGAGCTATTATACGTCTTTAACCTTCCTTCTTGAAGCAGGACCTGAACACCCTCATTTCATTGATATACTACACTTCACCTTATTACTCTTTTCATCACCTTCACCCAAAATTTGCTCTCTTCTTCCTTCCTGCATGGGCATTTGTGTTTTGAGAAAAGTATGTTTCTTCGGAAGGCATTGCAGTCAAGCTACACTCTTGGTTCTTTAGGTTTATTTACGGTATTATCTCTTGACTTTTGTTTTTACTTTTTACATTAGGTATTTTGCATATTTATCAAAGACAACCATGTCATCCATGAAATTCAGGTGACTTCTGCACTTTGCAATTATCCTATAATCCATTAAATTTTTTTTTCCTGAATTTATCTGATTCTTAAGGCCTTTCATCATGTTGCATTCTTGAGGATATTATGCACAATTTGGATGTATTCAGCATCCATCCTTTCACTGCTAAGAGCCTCCGAATGATACTAATTGAGTCAAAGGCTTATGGTGGTCCTTAACTGAATCTTTTACCAACTCCAACTAGTTCTCTATCCTCTGCTTTTCAGATAAAATTATCATCAAAATTTTGTAGGCAAGTGGAAGTTGACTGAAGTCATTTTCTTTTGTATCCATGAACAGGAGAGAGATCCAATTTTTTAATTCTTCCTTTTTTAACGGGAAAACATGGTTTAGAAGGCCAATTGAAATTATTTTTTGTGAAATAGTTATATACACAGCATTCATAGTTGGTACTTTCCTAAAATTTATCTTTAAGAGTATGAAAAATATTTTGTGAGAAAATATTAACCAAAGTTAATGGTTCCATTCATGCATAATTACAGGGCGTTCACATGTGATGAATCAAGACTAATATTCTAGCGCAGAGGTTTCCAAACTTTTTTGTGTCGTAGACTCCTTGCTATGTTCATATGTTTTGAGAAGATACTCTACTTACCTGCATTTTTGTAAATTTCTAACTGTAGTTAAGTTTAGTGTTAAAAACTTAAAGTAAAACACGTGTTAAGTTTCATATATTCAATAATTGAATTTAAATTAAAACTACTTAAAATAAAATTTTGTATCTGTATATAAAGTATATGTAACATTAAATAAACCAAGCAATAAGTAAATATTTTTAGTGGGAAGGATGAAGCTGATGCTTTAGTAATAAATTATCAACATTTGGAGTATATTTTGTGAGGTTTAATATTGTTAATGTCTAATGGCTAATAATGTCCTCGCTATATTCCATATTACAGGATAAGCAATGGGAACTTTTTTCCAGCCAGAATTGCTGATAATTGTTTTTAATATAAACCTCAAGTTCTTCGTTTGTACTTTATTTGTATCAGTCACTTCCTCTTGTATTATGATATTCCTTCCTTCTATGTCACCATACAGGTTAATTATCCATGGTGGTATTACCATAGTTAAAATATCCTCAAACCTGGTTTTGAAATTGGAATTGAGGGCATTTAAATGTTTAAAGTTTAAATGAAACGTAGTCTTCCTGGCAGTTTGTCTGTGATAAATTGGGGATCTGGGAAAATTCGTCTCATCCAATATTTTGATTCATTAGTTTACTCTGGGAGGAAACACTGATAAGATGGACTTTGTTTTAATCAAATTTAGACTTTCGTCTTGTAATTGCAAATGAACCACATTAAATTTTGTAAACAATCTGTTAAATAAGCGGTCTGTTTTCATCTTAATTAAATTGTCTTTCAAAATTTTATCTTTAGTATCCAGAAATTCTAATATAGTCTCAAAAAATACAAAAAATCTTGTAAAAAATAAGCCTTTAGACAGCCAGCGTACTTCAAAGTGGAGGAGCAAAATGTGAAAGGCAAACTGAAACTTTAGATTGTAACTTACAGATAAATATCACGATTTACACAAATCTTGCAAGGGTAGACATTCTTTCACGTTGCCAATATTTCATGAATGTAAAATTTATATTATAATATAGTATAATGTAAGTAAATAGGTACTATCAGTATATGTTGAGATCCACTATCGGGGACCCACATTTTTAGTATATGGACCCCCAATTTTTTTTTCCTGACGTAGACCCCTCACAGGATGTCATTGGGGTCGATATAAAGCACTTTGGGAATCACTGTTCTAGTATGTTCAATTTTTGTTTCATTAAAAAATTCTTGTACCGAAAATTCATACATTTACCTCAAAAAATAAACGATTGTTAAATTTTTTGAGAGCGAGAGTTGTGGAAAGTGAAAATGACAGTTTCGACGAAAAACTTATCTTCGTTCATAACTATATAATATCATATAATATATATATATATAAATATCTTCATCAGTCCAGTGGAAGGAATCTTAATGTTTAGAATGGCCTTTAGTGTTATTATCCACGCAAATATCAAAAACCAGGTCATGAGAAAAAGTTTAAAGTTTTAGTTAAGCATACCTATCTACAGGAATCTAATTTTGTTAATTGAAACACCTGATTCATTTATAAACCATCTCCTTCTTCGTGGAAGTCGTTCTCTGATTCTTCGATTATTTTAAAAACGTGATATAAAGCTTCACCAAAACACCTGCAGCTATATAAGCAGTGATACTAATATATTTTTGTGCAGAATTTAGATGTTTATAATTCCATAGCCGCTTTGAATGGGAGCTATCGTAATTCCGTTTTAAATAATCTGCCCTTTCTACGTCGTCCAGCCTTTCCATTCTTAGTCTGCTATCACATTGCGGGAGGCGTAAGTTGTCCTTTACGTCTTCACTTGTTTTAATCTTTGGCTTTTAAGGAGCGTTTTTGGCCGTATAACTGTGGAGTTTAAGTATCTTGGCCCCAATTCCAGTGGTTATTCTTCTGCAAAAGCTCTTTAAATTCCTTTATTAACTTTTGTTGAGTTTTTTTCTTGCGTATTTAATACTTTCCCAGCTCTTGAACATTTTCTCGTCTATGGATATCTTCCTCGATTCTTTTTCTCACGGATTTACATTTAAATCTCTTTTATGATGTGTTCTTTTGTTATATATTTATGCTTCATTGTCTTCTGCATATCACCATTCTCGCTTTTTTTTCTAATACGTACGTGTATTTCTCTTTTGGTATTCATCAATCTGCAGCTGTACCACATATCTCCTCTTTATCAGCTTTAAATATTCGTCCTTTTCAAGGAAATTTTCATTCTACTCTGAATTTTAGTACATTTCTTGCTAATTCCTTATCAGGACATCCATAATTCTCCTTTTTCTAACGTTGCTCCATATTGATGGTTTACAGTTGAAAATGGTATTTACATTCTAAATATAGCGTAATCCGTATATTCAATCGTTATAGCATTTGCTTATTACTACTAGAAAAGTAGAACGTTAATAGGCTTTTGATATTTGTATTCATAATGAAGAGGAAATAATAGGAAACTATAAAGGGGGCATTTGACCTCCGAAATAATCTATTATTTGACGTAAAATGCTAAGTTATCTATAGTCCGTTCCACAAAAGCTAGCAGTACGGGAAGCTTATGGGGAAATAAATGCACGTAAATTCCCATAAGGGAGCAACCTAGCCTCTACCAAGCCGTCAGTTAATTATTTCTGAGGTACTTTTACGGATAAAATTAATACTTTCAACTTAGTTTGGTGGATTTTTTCCAATTTTTTTGTGAAATTTGGATAAGTAAGGATGGTTCTACATATTGAGAAAGATCTCTCATCATTTTAACAAAAGGAATAAATTTTATAGCGGAATGAAATAAAATTGGACGCCTTACTAGCCGTGAACATTACTAAAACTGCCATTTCTCTCATCCTATCTAACATTAAGTGCTACTTTTTTCTTAGATTACTCTTTATACCTTATGAATACATAAAAGTCAACTTATATTAAATTTTGAGTGATTATATTTTAATTAAAAAATAATATAAGTGGACCGCAACCTCCGAAAAATTAGATCTTGCAGTCAAATTTATACATCGCCTAAACTTTTTTTGTTTCTTACGTTACGAAAAACATGCCGCGAGAGAAATTGAGATAAATGTTGTTATATACATTTACAGGTTATTCCGAGTCGATATCTTGAGTAGAACTTTAGTTTTTGAATTTTATACCTGAGAGCGGGTCCGGATCAATCCGAATTACGCTTACGGGTCTATTAGTCTCGAGCAAAAAGTAACAATGATTAGCAGTTGGAGCGCTAAATCAATTACTCTCTCGGTTATAAAATTCAAAAACTAAAGTTCTACTCAAGATATCGACTCGGAATAACCTGTAAATGAATATAACAACATTTATCTCAATTTCACTTGCGACAATTTTTTGTAACGTGAGAAACAAAAAAATTTTAGACGATGTATAAATTTGACTGCAAGATCTAATTTTTCGGAGGTTGCGGTCCACTTAAATTATTTTTTACTAAAATATAATCACTCAAAAATTAATATAACTTGACTTTTATGTATTCATAAGGTATAAAGAGTAATCTAAGAAAAAAGTAGCACTTTACGTTAGATAGGATGAGAGAAATGGCAGTTTTAGTAATGTTCACGGCCGGTAAGGTGACCATTTTTTTCATTCCGCTATAAAATTTATTTCTTTTGTCATAAAGTTGAAAAGTGTTCATCAACATGTAGAACCATGCTTTCTTATACTTATTTCACCAATAAATTGGAAAAAATCCACCAAACAAAGTTGAAAATATTAATTTCATCCGTTGCGAAGGCAAATTTTGTGGATATCGCGGATATTCCGGAAAAATGACCTGGCGTACGAGGCTATTCGATTTCCCCATAAGACAATACTGCCTAGAAAAGTGGAGCAGACCATAGAGAAGAACGATAGGAACTATAAATATGCTATATTTAGATTATCTGTAGGAGTGTAAACAATGGTGTCCCTTTTCAATGAGACTTGCATTGGACGATAGAGGATCAAAATTTAGAAGACCCGTCTTTTTTTAGCTGCTTCTCGCCTTTAGGAGATATTAACGTTCAATGTTTGCAATTTTTTAAAATTTCGTTTATCAAACCCGCTTATCACAGATAACAGCTCTTCATAGTTGGACAGTATTCAGGAAGATTGGAAGTTGGTAGGTCCGGAAAGCTTTTCCGATCCGTCATTTTTGCTTGATGATCGCTGGTTCGCAGCATCAGAACTTTATTTCCCTCTGATTTTAATTTTTCGCCTTATATTTATCGTCTTTTATACACACGGCGTACCTGTTTCGGAGTTATCATGCTATACCTATGGTGTACACTTTGATAGGTTTTTCACCCAAAAAAATACGAAGTTTGTGTTATTCTTATGGAAAATATGTGATAACCAACTACTTCGATGTAGTGAGAATAGATTAAAGAAGAATTAGATAATATTTAGAAGAAAATTGCCTTCAGTGAACGGGTGTGAAAAAACAAAAGCCAAGAAGTTTGGTGCAGAATCGAATGTGTTAGATAAACAAAAAAACCATAATAAAAGTAAATCGGGACTCCTTTTTTAAAATCTAAAATGGAGAAATGTCTACTCGTTTCTCCGAACGATGCTCCCATCTCTGTAACCCGTCGAAATAGAATTCAGCGTTTTCCTGTGCAAAGTAATTGTTCGCGAAAGCAATTGCCTCTTCATTAGCCTAAAATCTATCCTCCGATGAAGAGGTCAACCGTGAGTCGTGGATCTTCGCCATGGCAACCGCTGACATGTGACAGCTGTGAAACAGCATTTCGTTCCCCTGCAAAAGTGGCCGCGAGTTCTGCCATCAGCAAGTGCATAGTATGCCCCTGTAATGGTTTTGCCTTTTTGAAGACAATCGATTCAAATGAGTGTATGAATCTCCCAAAAAAGAGACTTCATCACTTTCCGAACACACATTTTGCTTCTTTTGGAGCTAATTCCCCCACCCTGTGGACAGTGTTTTGTTTCCGCCGTATCCGAATTTCAACTACAGCAATTCATCCCTAAATTTTGATATGTAATGTTCTTTTGACACAACTTCTGCTCTAATTATCGTCATCGCCTTTGGCGATGTTTCAGTTCCGGACGTACGTTCATCTTCTCCTCAATTCCACTGCCCGACATTTAAGAATCCCCACAGAATCCAGCCATTCTTTTATTTGCGTAATTTCGTAAACAAATATTTACCGACAGCTCGATACCCGATTTTGTCCATTCTTATAAAAAGACATCGACTCACTCAAACTACTGCCTCATAACATATACGCGTCGTAAATGACTGAAACTTCGAAAAACAACGGAATTCACCAGCTTTTATTTACAAGATCTTCACTCTGAAGTCGTGAACTTCTCAGACCACCCTCGTATACATAAAATAAAAAGAAATGTGAAATTATTTACAAATATTTCGGTTATATAAAGAGAAATATCAAGTGCGGAACACCATGATGTTTTATTTCTCCTACTTTGGATTCGTTTAAAAGTGCGATGCTAAGTTACCTTGGTCAGGTTCATCTTGAATATGCGGCAAGTATATGGGTTCTGATGGATGAAATGTACACATGCGAAATCGAGAAATTTTGGTACAAAGAAATACGATTAGCAAAGATAAGATGGACCGTCAAAACTGATTGAACTGTTAAGAAAATGCTATCTGACAAAAGATTTTAATCATTAAAAGATAAGGGATTAGAAGAATATACAAAGTATCGATAGCTAGATTTAGGCTTAAAAATTTTATAATAAAATCTATCTTTGTATAAATTTCGCAGATATTATTATAAGTTTTTAAGTAATATATTTACATCTAACTGACATACTGTGCTAAAAGAGAGAAAGAAATTTTTACAACCAAGTAAGCGGCTGAAAGTAAAGTTTTAGTTAACAACATACTAGATTGAAAAAAATAATAAAAAAATTAAATTAAATAATTGGATTGAGAAAAACTCGAGAAATAAAAAATTTACCAAAACTAATGAGAAAATATAATTTAAGTTTAAAAATTATAAAATTAAATATTACTATAATATATCCGAAAGTTTACCGATGGCTATAGCTTGATATTTCAACGAAATTCATTACATAAGCTCGTATTTTCGAAATGAATGGTGCATTCATTTCGAAAATACATATATATCATTGCAGATGTACTGCAAATGATTATCAATGATTTCGTGATGCCGAAGCGTCACAGCAGGGAATGGAAGTTTCTTTCCTATACGAGCTTCACTACCCAATGTACAGATGGCATTAGTGTGTTTTTAAATGAATTTCTAAGTAAGCCTTTAGGACAAAAGAAATTTAAAATAAAATATAGTTAGAATACGAGAATAACATTCTTTAATTGCACATTATTATATTAGAGGACTTTTATGACTTTTGCAATGTCGTTCTCTATTGGAACGGTGTTTGCATTGAGGAATCGACGGATTCGCTCCGATGATCGTCGCTGCCACCTGGTATGATTCTTATGAACTTCGTAATAGTATGCACTGTAGTCTTGGAAAGCGTTAATCCTTTCTGTCTGTAAAGAATTAAGGGAGTACTGAAATTGTTGCAAAGTTGTAGCGTATATGGAATTGTCTACAATGTGAGATTTATAAAAGACATTATAACTGAAATACCTATCAAATATTGGGAAATACTCATTATTACTTCGATTTCATACTATTAGGGCTGATGTTTATGCAGTGATCGGTAAACTTGAAAAGGTTTTGGGAGTGAAATCTTTACTGACAATAGTTAATATCAAGATCAATATGTCTATTCAATTTTCTTTAATTAACATCTTTGTAGGATAATGCAGGAGATAATCTCTAGAATCCAAACAAAATTGACTTAAGAAATATATCCCTAATTTAATATCGGATCTGAATTAAATTTATTATAACGTGCGGCTCAATCCCAAACTATTTACTCATGGAAGTACGTAAATTATTCTTTTTATGTAAGCGTAAACATTGATAATTTGAGAGTTTCGATTCCAAGGAATTAAATTTGCTTGTAATAGAAAACTTGGCACGGTCAGTGTATCTCTGAAACTTATCTTTTGAAATAATGTCAGTAACCTCATAAATATTTATATTTTTTAATAGCTACCTTCGTAATGGGTGTCTAAGAAGGGCTCTGAGACCGATGAGAAAATAAATTTCCATTTTGAGAGAACTAGGGATTCGATTGGTGAGAATAATAAATAAAGTAACGATACAGAAAATAACAAAATTCATAGATAAATTTAAAATGAGAGATTTTACTCAGAAGTGATCGATTGATATGTTTTGAAAATTTTCAGTAATTAAATAACGTCTCAAGAACTTTCAGAGAACGATGAAATTGTGAAAAACATGAGAAAGGTACAGAAAAGCCATAAATTTATAAAAAAAAACAGATAAACTATCTGTGGATTTACAAAAATTTTCATTTAACTTATTTCATTTAGCTATATCTTAGTTGATATATCTATAGCTTTCCACGAAGTCACGCCTTCCAATGTCGATTTCAGTGAATATATTTTTAAAGTTATTGATAACATTAACATTTGAAATTTGTAAAATACAACGGAAAATATCTTAGTAAAAGTACATAACAGTTTTGAAACATTACAAAATATCGAAAAGTGTTCTTTGTCGCGTATTAACATTCATAGAATACAAATTTATGTGGATATGCATTCCAATATCATTTAGTAATCTAATGCACGATTTCAGTTATTGCGCATCTGAAGAAACTGCAAAAATCTAACTCCCGAAACGGATTTAAACAATGAACGATAGAATTTTAGACACGCGGAGCGGATGAACGGTATTATTGTGGATTGAGGAGAATTCCTTGTTCTATTCTTCTTAACGAAATTTGTATAACTTTGTATCACTGATTGCTTTTTGGCCAATTCACCACTTTTAGAGAATTTTTGTTCGATAAATATGTGAAAATGCAAAGACAATAGGCGGACGCATGCAAGACAGTTGTTCATAATTGCAATTGAAAACCTTGAAATCCCTAAAATTGGGATGGAAATCGATAATAGAGCGACTGCTTCGTAATTTATTTAGACATTTTAAAAAGTAAATATTATATCTGTATAAGTATTATGTCTCATTGATCCGATGTTTCCTTGATTTTAAATTTATTACGGAAGAAATATCTGTATAATGAAAACGAATTGCAGTTTTAAAGTGAACTTTCATTATATCTCGACCAATTATAACACTCTTGTCATTCACTATGAATGAGGATTTGCAGGGATTCTTATCTATTAAAAATCAGGAATATATTCTCCTACATTTAAATTTACACACCGTCAAATCAGGAAGATACGTTTTAATTTTCTATTAGGTGATTAGATAATATGTTTGTCAAAAATTTTAAACTTCAACTCTTAAAACCAAAAAGTAAATTACAATAAAAGAATTATTGTCTAAGTCTTTCGGAATTTCGCAATTTATCACTCGAAATATTTGTGCCCGAACGTCCTTTCTTCTTTCCAAAATTTCATTTGTGTCGATCGGCAACACATTGGAGTATTTGGACGGCCTTTGCACACATCTTCCGCATGAACAAGTGGCAGATATTTCCACGTCTCTTGGGGTCGTCATCAATAACAGTGGACAATCGCCTTCAAACATTTCGAAGAAACACGCGATACGGCGACAATGCCAAATTGCTTCAACGTATTCCCTGTATAAGACCTTGTTAAGAAATCGCTCGTGTTTTTCATGAGATGCCACAAAAACCAACGGTCGGTTGACCGCGTACGAGCCGAGGTGCGCTGTAAAACCGGTCATGGGACACAGGGGCTTATGAAAGGGGAAAAAGCAATTGCCTACTTTTTCGGCTGCACTCGTCACGGCGATTCTCCCTTCCACATTTCACTTGCCCACGCTCTTTTGAGGCTCAGTTCAAAACTCCGAGAATTCCTTAATTTTCTTTGTCTCGCTGCGGATTCTTTCGAACTGCAAATACATCGATCTTTGTTCAACATAAGTGCTTTCGCAAACATTTTACTTTCGTTGGTTTTAAATGTAATATTCACCCTCCGAAGTGATTTTGTACAAATGCGGCTTTAGGTAAATTGATTTTGTGACCGGATATTCTCTCGGATTTCCAAAAAACCTATCCCTTGAAGCGCTTGCCTTTAAACTTGTCCGTAAAAATCAATCGTATTTATCACTCGTACGAAATTTGATTGATATATTCTAGTGAATGAAATCTATTTCATATAATGTATTAATACTTTAATGAAAGGAAAAGAAATCTCACACTCAACAAGCTAAAATTGTTCAAAGTCTTACTTTTAAAAATTTATTTCATTTCTTCAAAAAATTTCTTTCGATACTATCAATCAACGAGAATAAGATTTTGTGTTCTATAATTTCTCTTGAAAATATGATCTTTTATAAATGAATCTCGAATTTTAAAATCGTTCTTAATAATCGAATCTCTATCCAAAATTTCGCATAAATAAAATTAAGTTTTATTTCATTTATTCGCTTGAAAAGGAAATTAGAATTCGCTAAACCAGTATAGGATTTAGGAAGGGTTATTTGATGATTTCATCGATACGATATGTGTACCACCTCATTTCACCTTTATTTGACCTTTTTCAGAAGACGTGCAATACGAAAGTGGCAAACACTTCAAAAATGGCCGCTCTATCTTGGTTCCCTATCAATGAGGGAACGTGGTCCGAATTCAGAGGAGGCTTTTGGTGAATGATCAGAGATACGATTCTATAATACAGTCGGCACTCCCTTTCAAAACTGTTAATGTAATTACTCTTTGGAAAAAGGACTGCTTCAACAAAACAGCCTCATTCAAAATGAGCTTTAAAAACGGTCGCTCCGTGAACAAGTCTTCGGATCTCTAAACATTTGACATTTCGGAAATACTGCAGTGTTATTTTCGCTTAGTTAAAACAATGGCGTTGCAGTAATTTTCGACTTTGTGTGTATTTCGATACTTCCTTCGCACAATTTTTGTGTCTATTTCAGCTCAAATTAAGTGAAATATTTGAATGTATGAATCCGTTTCTGACGTTGTCGCTGAGGTGTATTACGGGACAAAATCCGGAGATAAAACATATCCTCTCTCATTATTTTATTGTTGGAACAGTTGACGTCGGTTTTATAATCTTATCGTTTACTTCCCTTCGTCGCCAATCTTCCCTCGTAAATATCCGAGTTCTGCTAAAAATGTCCATTTGTTGGGGATTCCGTTCCGTTAGGTCGTATTCGGAAGAAAGGGCTTTACGCGCTTCGAAAGAAAGGAAACCCGGCAACGCACTCTGAAATTTCAAGGGACCCTTATCTGTGGGACCCATCTGTGGGTCCAAAGTGTTTTCGCCCTATGGTGGGCAAATGAGGCTTCCGTTGATCTTTAATTAAATGTCATAGCGTTTATTCGCCGAGGACCTCTCGATATGGTTTAGATATACCGATTTCATGCATTAAATATGAATTCGATGGAATGCAAAACGACGGACTTTCGTGGCTCTATTCGATGTTGGCCTCGAATTGGGGATTCTGCATTAATATGAACACATCGCCTGGATATTTCTTTCTTTCCCAGATTAATTCACTGTTTTAAAGTTATTCGGCGATGAAACCAAATTCATGTAATTGTAATAATTTTGGTGTACATAACCGTGAGCTTAATTCAGCTCTTTACGATCGTATACTCTCCTCCTGGTCATTCTATCCGTTCGATATTTTCTAATAATGATTTAATAGTCGAGTCACGTCCCTTTTACAATATTCAGCAATTGAATCGTCCTTTTTATGCTTTTCATGAGAATGCAGTGAAGAGCGGATGTGAGGAAATTCGTGAATGGAATTCCATGAAAAGGAACATTTTTGAGGGGCGATGATTGTCGACTTTTCGCTCTTCCTAAAATGGGGTGCACATCCGCGCACATATGTCTTAGGATTCTTTCGCACTTTTTGGTGGACCTTCAATTGGCATAAACATCTCTTGTTTTAAAACGCACTTGCGAAGGACAGTTTTCGAAACAAATTCATTATAAAAATCAAATTGATTCATTGCACATAGAGTTTGGTCATGAACACTGTTAACAATAACCTTTTAAATGAAACACTAATTGCGTTATTGTATAATTTAAGATGGCTGAATCAACGTTTTACAAATTTAAGTTTATACCCATTCTTTTCAGCGTTAATAACGACAAAAATGAATAATAAAATGAAGGTTTTATGTACAATGATTGAAATATTTCACTACTCAAGCAGTTGAGTGTCGAACCTTATAATCGTATATAATTATAGTATACTTTGATAAAAGGAATATAATATATATATATATATATAATATGTATTGTACACTCATTGAAGCTATTTTTAGCGAATAATTTATTTTGAATTAACGTAATTTTAAGCGGCCAATGAAATTTGTTTGCCATTGGCGTTGAAGAAAATCACTCGTTTTTCAACTAAATAAATTTGAAGCTCATGACGCTTAAGAGTGGACAATCAATCGGTTTAACATTTACTTACGTCGAGGATCAAATAGAAGTAAATGTTAGAGTAATCAAATAAATTTCATTTTTTCTCATATAATTTTAATTTTAGCGGAATTTCCGTTAATGCAAAATACATTCAAAAGGTTCAGTGGTCACCAGAAATTTCATTTGAAAGTTTTTACTTTTTAATTACTTTTCCCGATTCATTTGTCGGTGACTAATCAGCTTATTTAATACGCCCCTTTCACTCGTCTTTTTTATTATTTTTAATGCATCTACAACTCCCTCGCAACATCATGAATTTAAAATCGAAATAGCTGTAGAACTAGTGTTTCCAAATAGAGAATATGTTTAATAAAATAAAATTATAGTATAATAGCGGCCATCTGCGATACATAGATATCACGTAATTCACTTATATTTACATCGTCATGGGAAGACAGCCAAATCCCCACAAATCAACAAATGCAATTTCTCGGTAGTTTAATAAAATATGATTCTTTTTTGTTTCATATCTACAGATTTTGCTAGAGCGATTACCTTTTGATGGGAACGGGGATGCGTTCATTTGGAAACTGTTTAAAATTATCTTTGTTTAAAATCATCCTTTAACATGATCATCTTTAACCTAAGACTTAACCTATATAAATGTGTGCGAATGTATATATGTACACATAACCCCATTTTAAAAATCATCTTCAAATTTTCATGAAAAATATCATAAATTATTGAAGTAATTTACTAAATCCTATGCTCCCTCATCATGCGTCGAATTATCGAGAGGACCCAATGACTCGCTTTCATTCTTACGCATACTAACTAAATATCGATAAGACTTTCCGATTTTCTACATCTCAAGTTATATAACCATGACTTTCATTAATATTTCACTGACTTTTCGATTCATCCAAACTGGAGTCATTTCGAAACTCCTTCACCTCCGAAAATCGCTCAAATGTGCGCTCAATTCGATCGATTCAAATTCGAAAAAGGAGTTGATAAAAATTCATTTATTATTCGTTCAAATAAATTTTTTCAAAAATATGAGTATCTTATGCGTAATGTACCTTTTTAATGAAATATTTTATTTTTCGTCGCAAGTCGGAAATAAAAATCGAATGTGTAACTAGCATGAATAAATAATGGCAAATTAATCTGCCGAATTATTTTTCAAATCATATCAGAGAAGGAATCGGTCTCTTTCGTGCGAATTCTTAAAGATCGTTATCGCTCTACGATTCATGGATAATTTAGAGCCGTCTGCATCCACACTCATTCCCAACACGACATAGTTCTCTTATTGTAAACGGTTTTAGTTCGAAAGAATAAAAAGGAATATTTCGTTTATGCATTTCTCGCCGTGCGTTAATGAGGTTCCATTTGACTCTCGGAACTTTCACCCATTTTATGGGCATTTTATTTACTCACGACTTCCATTTGCATTAAGGCTTAACTAAGTGGGAACCCTTCGCATTCCAACGCTGTGTTCAAGTTGCATTCCTGCATATTGACCCAGTCCTCATAAATTTTCCCGAAATGATGCATTCTCAGTACTTTGCGGAATTCCATGTTACGCGTGGTCTGATACGAGAAAATTCTGTTTACTCGTCATTTACTTCTTGCAAAGTAATTAATGTGACGTTAAAATATCTTCGGCCTTATAATTTTGCGGTAGCTGCTCACGATCAAAGAAATATTCAAGAAGTTTAATTCTATTATTCAACAATGTTATGCCGAGCTTTCAATACTCAATATTTAAAATCAAAATAAAATGAGCGTAAAAATACGCTCATTTTATTCCGATCACAGAATTACAAGCGTAAATTTCAATCGTCAAATTCATAATTGAGGAAGGAATTGTTATGCAGCGATCCTATTTTACTTTATCGTGAAGCAACTGTTTCAAAAGCGATGTCGAAACTCATTAGAAGACAACCATCTAAGTTTCTCGCTTTCGTGGTGGGGGCCATTAAAGAGCATATCGCTTGTTTTTGCTAGGATTCGTGTTTTTATCAAAGAGTTGATCTTTGTGTGGTATTTTATTATTATTACGTAATCATCGCGTGGGTGGTATCTGTGCGTCGCTTTATTATGCGTCTCACTCGAGAAGCCCTTTGGTTGCATGGCTTCCTTTGAATTCATTAGAGGACGGTGTCAGTTCCTTGTTTTTCATTAACAGTGGTATTTGTGGGGACGGTGTTGTCTTACGGCTTTTCCTCGACCAGTCTCAAATTTTAATCTTCCGATGTTTTAAGCTTTGGATCCGAATCTTTCGGCTTTCGCTCATCTTAAGCCTTGGATTCTGCGAATGTCAACGAAAAGGGAAATCCGAGCGATCATATGCAACGAAGACTGTATCCACAGACTTTTGGGCATCAAAAAGTACGTTGTGAAAGTGCCCCAAAATTATTTGTCTTCAATTTGTTCCCCATTACTTGCTATCATCAAATCCGCTTCTTTTTTTAAATTTCAGGAAATAGAAGGTATCCTATATCCTATCCTAGTTATATATGTGTTATCAACGTTATATACTTTCGCATGTTTTTAATGCTGTTTCATTAAATTTATTTCATCCCATATTTTTTAAGTCTGCGAGTAACCTTTCCTTTCTCATATTCTTTTTACCATTATGTTTCCGATTCCACCAACATTGGTGCCATACTTACATACGCAATTTAATTCAATACTGATTATTGATATAATATAAAAAATAATAATAATATATTATTTGAAACAATAAGAGTGATTACCACTTAAAATAAGAGTGCTTTTGAAAAATAAAGCCACCCGATAACTTCGAGGTATTTTACATAAAGAGGAAAACTTTAATACAAAATTCTTAGGATCATTTTGAACAATTATTTACGATGCACTAAATATTTTTCGGGGCAGTTTAGAAATATCGCGGTAAATCGGTGTTGATTGCAGTACTTTAAGAGACAAATAAGAATTTTTCTCGGAGATTTATTTATTTACAAAGACCGCACAAACATCCTCTTAATTATAATTACAGTGAGGTTTCAAACTCAACGTCACAGAAATCCAGACACTGAGAGGAAAATTTCCTCCTCAGCCGGGATTTGAACCCGGGACCTCAGCATTAGAAGATTAGCATGCTAACCATTCCGAGGCGAGGCGAAAGCGTGTTTCCATTTTTGTTTATAATGTACGTATTCTTTTTTAGGTCTACATTTTTGATGTTTTAACCTTTTTCATATCAGTTCATTCAATTTTCACTTTTTCCTTTACTCTTCAACAGTCGATTGGTTGGATGAAAAGACACAGAAACAATTCGTTATCTATTTCTCTAACATTTTGTAATCTTTATTTTTATATAGCGAAGAGGTAAAGCGCTGTATTTAGTGCACTTCCAAATCGCATCAGTGGACGACCTGCATGTCCCCAAGTACAATATTTTCGGCTCTTTCGTCACAAAAGAAATAGCGCGTTTCCTCAAGAAAATCTCGATTTCATAATTCTCGGAGTACACACATCGACGACGGAGAGACAACCGTTTCGAAATACAATGGGCATCCCTACGTGTTTGAATTCCTCCGAAAAAGTGCACCGAGGAAACAACACGTCCTACTTTCGGATCCTTTTACAGTCCCAAAATGAAAAGTGGTTGGTCGGCTGCCTCAGACTTTGTAGGGTTTATGGCCAAGGAATATTTTGGTCTTTAGTTTTCCCCCGAATATGGTCGACAGCCTGTAAAAACCCTCCATAGTTAATCACTGGCTTTAGAGTAAAGAGCCGAGTTTACTGCTTAAGGATCCCAATGGCGTCCGTTGGCCTCCCCTTCGATATTTGACGGCGAACCAGGCCTCGTATTTATGTGTATTAACTAAAAACTTGGTGGCATCCACTTTTCCGATATATTTATTTCTAAACATTTTTACGAATGCCATTTCCGATCCTAAATCTGTTTTTATCCTCCCGCTTCTTTACCATTTATCTCTGTGCTTCCTCTTGTGTGCTCACATCATGAGAATCATGGGCTTTGATTTATTAACCGTACGTAAAAGTATTAATATTAGTTTCATGTACACGACATTTTATTTTTATGACTATTATTGGTTTGTCAAATTCAATTCCAAAAAAACTTACGAAAAGCAAAGGAAATTTTTCGTAAATTAAGTAAAAGTGAATTATGCGTTCATTTTCCACTTTTGAATATTATTCTCCGTTATTTTCATATTCCGTTGTAAACATTCATTATACGATACTGTAACGACAATCATTGTGTTTAATAAACTATATCTATCGATGATCTGTACCGAATCTTAGATTAATATATCGATCTCGACAGTTGTGCATTCATATTTTCCTATTCCGCTGAAACGGTTCACAAATTTCAACGGAAGCCACTGTATGTCATCCTTTTTCGAGCCATTTCTTTCCTATAGCGTAAGCTTTAAAACAATGGAATACCCCTTTTGATGCGATTAAAGGGGAATATAATTTTGCACACTCTTGACAATTAAATTCGGGGGAACTTAAAGATGGCTTTCTCCAATAATTGTTGACGCTCGAGGGCCTTTTCTCTTTTATTAGATTTTGAAGTCGCATGTCAGCGAAACGTCGATTAGTGAAGCGTTGGAAGGATGAGAATAATTGAGGAATGAAAGAACGGAAATGAAGGTCTGCCCGGGGCACCCTTTGTTCCCGCCCCCGCTTGTTCAAGATGAGCAAACCGATGACTCATTCCCTCGCGCACTTTTCTCGATATTCCCCGCCTTTTTTGTGTTTTTTACTTCGCCTCTTTCTAAATCCGATATCTCCGATTTTTATTTCTGCATTTTATACTTCCTACGAAGTATAGACGCCGAGTCTTCAGCTTTCGTTTCGCTTTTGACCACACATTTCGCCTTTTGTTGAAATTTTAATATGAATTACCTTGTATATTTGAGTTTTGAGGATACGAGAGAAGATTTCTTTACAACACGGATTGCGATAACCCCGTCATGTCGCATTTAAACGATGGTTTCCTAATGCCGAGGTCCCAGGTTCGAATACCGCTTAAAGAGGACATTTTCCTCTCATAGATGTGTGCGTCCATTGTTGAAGTATGTATCTCCGGTGCGTGGCTTCAGAGTGGAAATATAAAGAGCGTTGAACGTAACTTGTGCCTAACTATACGCTTAATGGCGATAATATTGACAAAGATTTCTCTCGATTTTTCATTCGATTTGATAATTTGATTGTTGACATCGATTCGTTCGAAAGCATTTGAGATTAATTTTTGTGAACCGATTGAGTGTTTATGGATCTCTTAATGTCTTTTAATTTCAATACGATGACTTGATAGTTTATAATTTTTGCAAAAAGAGAGGTGGAAATTTTCATATTAACGAGGATCATGTGCAAACATAAATATTTTATTTTCCTACGGATTTTCAAGCAAATCCTATCAAAGACATTGTTAAACAGTTATTGTTTATATATCAATTCCTTATAACAGTCTCAATTGGTATTTCACATTTGGATATTGAAATTCCCTTTCACCAAAATAAACCAGCACTTATTCTCAATAAACAGATCATTAACGAAAATGGAAAATTCCAAAAACGAAGTGTATCCTAGTTTGTTGCACTCAAGCATTATGTTTAACAGATGAAAGGTACAATTTTCCTGGCTAAAATACGTGCACGAAGAAATATATTTTCCTCGAAAGAAAAGATACCATTATTTTAACATATTGGGCTTAAATAGGGAAACCCCTCAAAGCGTCTTAATTTAGAATTTCGGATTCTTTTCGGTGCCGCCGTTTAAAGCGTTCGAATTATGGCCGACATCTTCAACTGCACCAAATAGTGTGTTATTTACAGAAGTAAAAACGAGTTGGACATTTCATATTCTTATAATAATTGTCACTTGTTTCATTTTTAGTTCTTATTCTACTTCAGCAGCTATAAATATATAAGTATATACTACTTCAGTACATTTTCGAAAAACATTCTTCTCAAGGGGTATGTGAAACACAATTATAACTGTGTATTCTTATAAATAGACGGATAATGCAAAAATAGGACTTCTGCAGCTCATTTTGGAGATTTCAGTGGGATTATCCAAAATATCTCCTGAACGTTTCCCAAAACATCTTAGTGGCATTTGTGCCGAAAAGCCAAGATTTTCTTCGAGGCACAAAACTAAGACCCGTATCTTCTATTATGTCTTTATTCCGCTTCGGATTCGCAATCCTCACCTCGAAAAGGCCTTATATTTACTAACCTGTCTACTTGTATCTTTATTGTTCGCGACCATTATTTTCTGCTGCCATTCTTCCACATCTCAATTATATCCATTATACCTGTCCTTTTCCGCTCCATTCACAACTGTTCTCCTGCGGCATTTGTCCTCCGGAGCTCTTTTCTAACGCACGATTGGCTTATTTCAAGAGATTTATGAAACTGAATAAATGCCCGCATTTCTCTCCGTCGGAAGTGATTATCAACTGATTTCAATAATGAAAATCTCCCGCAGCCTCCTTCACTCATCGCACGAGTGCCAAACTCCTTCGCACCTCCAAACATTATTACTCTTCTATTGTTTAATACATAGATACGTACGTAGATTCAGAAACTGTAATTTACCGAAAGCTTTAATAGACAAATGGGAAATATTTTAAATTGACTTATTTAACGATATTCACTACTTCCTGATTCATAGAATGAAGTCTGCCATAAACATATAATTATTGTCAGCATATCTATTTGTTACTCCTTCTGTTTGCATTATATTGATAATTACTGACTTATCGATGACATCTTCATAGCTTTGTGAATATTTGCTTAAGGTATGAAAACCCGGTTTTCACATATTTATTGTATTTTCTTATTGATGGAAGATGTATATTCATCTCTATGATTCCTTATTGTGGAAGGATATTATTAAAACGATCAATATCTTCGTATACTTATGTACGCGCGTGTATATATAAGTGTATAGTAAGGAAAGTGTAATAAGTATAAGTATTTAGTAAAATTTTCTCTTATAAATAGAGGAATAACTGAATGGAACGCATTACCTGGAGAAGTTCTCATTCCAATGCCAGAAAATTTGAATCTAAGTTGAATAAGTAATGTCATGCTAGCTGTGAATATTAGCTTAAGTGCTCTTATTTGTATTTTAGGGGCATAAGTTATATGTAGGTATTTTATGTACATGTATATGTTTATGAATGACTTCATGAATATTTTTTAGTTTCTGTACATTTTTCTTCCACTAATAGATAATGCGTAATGAAAAGATCTGAAGGTTTTTGAGGAGTCTTTGGGATGAACAAATTACAGAAAATTTTTAATTGATTCTTATTATACTTTTGTATCTATTAACTCATCTCTTTCCTCAATTACTTCCACATCTCATTCTATTATTCTTCTCCTCCACATTTGTGCTTTTTAAAAGCGTATCCATTCACCTCATGCGCTTTCCTTTGTCTTTCATAAAAAAGCCCTCTTTCATCTCACCGTTTCGAATAATTACCACTTTCATAAAATGGCGAACACCTCACAACTAATGAACTGTCTCAATGAACAGCTCCATTTGAAGCATTTCTAATGCGAACCTGTGCGAAGAAGTTTTCCACGTCTCGATTATTATCAAACGCAAAAATAGAAAAAGTGAATCGATGGTTTGAAGCGCAACGATCGATTCGATGAGTATTTCGATTAATTTACATTCGCAAGATATGCGACACTTCGAAATTGCAGCCATGAAGAGTAGACTGTGAAGATTACGTATTCGATAACTCCGAAACAACATCTAATCAATTTAAGCAAATTATAATTGAACATTCTATGATTTACTTTTGATTCGCAATATTTCCCAGAATACTTTTCCATCGAACCGACTAAAGTATATTCTAATACATCGTTCATTGTAACATTTACTATTCGCAGCAGTAACCACATGACCAAAATATTCACCTAAAACATTCATCGGCTACTCGTGAAATATCCTTTTTGACAGAAACTCGTCCGAGACTCTGGTTATGTGCAAAAGCAAAAACATCTGCTGCAAAATCCCAATTCCTTCGCATCATTTTTCATCCGACATTTTGTTCCAAAAGTCGATGCTCCTCGAAACCAAAAATTGTCTTCAATTGGGAGATAATGAATAAAATTCAATGGACGGATTTGCTATTTGGTACTCACATGTTTTGCTCTAATGACGTTTTGTATTAGTCTGTGATAATCTTTCGGTTGATGAGTGAATGTTTATACGTTCAATTCTAATGAACGAAGCATATACTTTGAGTGTTTACAACACGACAGTAATTTGACTGAAAAATAAAGAATGTTCGTTTCTGTAATTTCTTTTCTCTTTTATCGAGATTTGCATTATTTTTAAGAGTTTAGATCAAGATTTCTGGGTTAAATAATACTTTTATTTTCTCATTTGTTGATCTTAAGTTGGATAGGTACTTGCATGTTTTATTTCAGGTACCTTCGTATGCATATAAATATCTTCTGTGAGTGACGCATGGACGAGATAATAAAAATCTTTTTAAGTGACCGCTCGAAAAGGTCACTTCATCAAGAATTTCATCAAAACGGTTTTCATCGTCCCCTCGAAAATATTCGCGTTATTTGGAATGTCTTCAATCGAAGCGGAGCCGTTTCCTTCGATTCCCACGACGCGAATTTCATAAAACTACATATTTCATTGCGGAGACATTTAATCGGCAACAATTGCCCATTTGAAATAACTGCAGTTTCTTCGGCGATACTCGCTGTCCTATAGAATACGAATGTCATATTTAAAAAAATTCCTCTCACGCACTTTGTAATCGATATATTACGAGGATTGGGTTCGCATGTAACGAACACACGTTTACAACGAGAAAGATCAATTTTAATAGATATGTTGTATGAAAATATGTGAGAATTGATTATATTGAGGATTGTTCGCGAAATATTGGACAATTTTTTCTAAAATATTACGCATCTTTAATAGAAAGAGAATGGAGAAGTTTCAAATTGCACTAAGGAAAAATACGAGTAGGAGTATATGATGTCTATTCCTCAATTCTTCGTAACCGATTAGAGAACAGGTTCGAAGCCAAATCTGATGTCTTATCTTATTAATTTCGGCGCATCTGAAAGAGTAGTGTGTACTGCTGTTTACTTAATCTGAAAACCGCTTTGAAATAATAACCATTGGGAGTAGAATTTGGAATAATCATAGAGAACGATTCAGAGAAAGATTTTCATATTCGACTGCAATTAAGCATACGAGCAAATTGTGGAGTGGTGAGATGACTTTTCTTGTAAAGAACTCCTATCGTTCCTCGTATTTCAGCCGATGCTTCTTCTTAACATAAGAATTTATTTCACAAAGAGAAAAAGCACCACCCGTCAAATCTTTATGTCGTTTGAAACGTTGCATTTCGTGTATTTTTTCTATCCTAAATCGTTGTACCTATCCTTTATTGAAAAATACTCTAATAAGTAGAACATGGACTAATCACCAAAATACACTGGTTGGAAACATCTGAATTATATTGAGTTGGGGAGGATTCATAATAGAGACACTCGTATAGAAGTTCTACGCTCCAAAATAGAATACACAAGTATATTTGTTTCATTGTTAAAATAATGAACACTTTTATTCCCAAATATTCTCTTTTGTGTGGGGCGAACGATGGCCTTGGGCAGTGAGGGGGGACTTCGAGGGAAGGAAATTTTTCTAAGGGATCGGAAATTCAACAAGTGAATCCCATTATTCAAATGATTTTGAATGAATGCCTCTTAGCGATCAAACTTGGATTTTACTTGCTGAAAAATTTTCTTAATTTCAAGGCGATCAACGCTTAAAAATCAGTTAACAGCTTCGGTGCTAACGAATGGGGGAAAATCCCTTGGGTTAGTCCCCCTTCTTAAGAAAAAAAGCCCAACTTTAATTGGAGCCTAATAATCCACTCAGATGTTTGACGATTTGTTTCCTTTTCAAAGAAAACACTCGATCGACGAAGGCACACTTTACGGGAAACTCACTTTCTCGATATTCAACGTTCATTGCTTTAAGAAGTTTTGATGGCGAAAATGTTTCGACATCTTAATGAACCGAGTGATTCTATATGTCGTTGAATTTTGCCCAATCGATCAATTTCATTGAAATAATGAACCAATGTGAAATGCAGCGTTGCCTGGAATTATTGAAGATTTATTGGCATAATCTCTGACGCTGAAGGCTGATAATGGCACCCTATTGATAACTAAACCCTATTCACGTAGTAGAAAAATATATTTTCTTGCCAATCGTCTGTGCCCATAATCCCTACATGAAAATCGACAGTGGAAACCTATTAGACACAAAAATTCGCTAAATTTTGAATGAAGAACGCAGTTAAATTTTTATTAAATATCTATCAAATTTAATTCATTCACAATTCTGTCAAATCAATTTCCTGAATTATTCAGCCTTTCTAAAAATTTACACTAACTAGTTTAACACGAGATGAGACCTACTTATGTTTTTAAAATTTCCTAAACTCTGCGTAAAAGTTCACTAATACGTTAATTCTAGTTCTAATAGCCAAACTGCTCGTTCTGCATTTCCCTCAGAGTGCATCCTGTAGATTGAGCAGCATTTTAATATCCAGTGCTGCAAAATTCTATTTGTATCGTTCATTCTCAGATTTCCATCAATGACTTATCGGATGGTTGTTTTAGCACCGAGTGAAGCTCTTTCGTGATGAGTGAGAAGTAGCATTGGACCCAATGTTATTCCATAGGATTTAACGTCAGAAGGAATATTAGATATCGAAAACTCGAAGAATGGTGAACGAGAAGAGCTTGAATTTGAGGTGTACCAAAATACCATTGGGTGAATTTTCTAGGAACGACATGTTCGCACCTCAACACGAGTGCAATGTGGAGGCCAACAAAGGATGTTTTTGGGTTTCCAGTGTGGTTCCGACGAAGTTGTCACCAAAGAGAGCAGATGGCCACAATGGGTGCCGCCTTCCGGATGTTTGGTGCGGCTTCCATTCAATGCTGTGCACACAACCATTTGAAAAGAGAGGAATGTCTAGTCATTGAGAATCGGCCACTTTCAAAGTGCACCTCCGACCGTTTTCTAAAGGTCCGAGTGCCCATTGGGGAGCATAAGATGTTGTGGAATCCTCGAGAAGATGAAAATATCCGATTTTAAGATCATTCCGTTGTTTTTTGTAAATTCTCGAGGATCTGCTGCAAAGCTCTACAACGAATTGAGTGGATTTTGGGATAAACACCACAAAGAATTCACAGAAAAGAAATCCTCCGTCCGTCAATAGCATTTTATGGTAAAATATGGCCTTTACGCCTCATACCTACTTTTCCATAGAAATTCCAAAGTATTAGGAATATATGGTTCCAAATATTAAGCTCATTTTGAGCGTGGATTCTAAATTCGATTTGAAATTTCACGCTCAACTCACTTTTCGACAAATAATTACTAATGCTTGTGTCGTTTGGATTACTTTATTCAAATCAGTTCGGTTTTGTTGGTTTTAAAGACAATGTATAGGGAAATAATACGAATTCGATATATTCACATACTCTCGTTGTGTGGCTTTGCAACTAATTGGGAATTCATGAAATCAATGTGAGAAGGCGTGGAATGCCATAGTAATAAAAATAACTTTGTAAATTTCCACAGAAAATTGTATTTCGCGATCGGTTCGCGTAATTTCGTAAATTACATCTTCATGATGAACTACATCATGAAGATGTAAATTCATATTACGAAACCGGTCGCGAAATACAATATTCTGTGGAAATTTACAAAGTTATTTTTATTATTAATTGGGAATTGCATAGGATTCTAATACAGGATAAGAATGGGATTTTGCCCACAAGTTCTGGACGTACGTAGGAATATTCGTGGGAAGTGCGTAGAGCAATTTTGAGAGCAGCACCTTCCGAAATCGATGACCCCTAAGAAGGTCTCCAGGGAATGTCGGTTCCAAAAGAGAATGTTCAATAGAGAGTTTTTGGCCTCCGTAAAATTTAGGGACGGTTCTTTTGAGGGAGACATTTCCAGGTGTTTATTTGAACAACAGGGTCATTTTTTTCCTCTGAGAAATGTCAGCTTTTACCATCGGAGGCTTTGAGGTGTACCATATTACACTACGAAATGCCATAACGACTCTGATGACATAATCACGTGCTTGTGTATACCTTTCTGGAATTTTTGTATTTAAGTTGTACATTTCTACTCGAGCCCTAAGATGGAATACAATCTGTATCTGTAAAATCTGACATATCTCTTAACAAAATCCCACTGTTGACACGAATGATAGAAATAGGTTATTTGCATGATTACCTTTTATGGAATACGTACATTTTATGTAAATTCGCGAAAGTTAGTACCTTAAAAATTACTTCTGAAAAGGATCTTTTTGACTTTCTCGTACTTTAATTTTTTTAATATGCCATTATATAAGTGAATATTTTTTAAAAACTTCCATCTTTCTTCCTATTAATAATTCTAAATCAGAAATAACGTAACTAATATCGATTATCTTTCGCAAACAATTATTACCTTTGTGAATTGCCCGTAAATAATTATAAAATACCGAGTTAAGTTACTTGTACCTCATCAGAGCACGTAAATCGTATCGTTCATCAATTGATAAGGGAATATATTTTCAATAAGTTTTGAGGAAAACGACGCTCTTCGAATTATCGCAGAATTCTTCAAACAAATGCTGAACCCAAATGAGCCGCGTAATTGGATTAAAACTATCTTATGTTTTGGATCTGTTTTTTATAATTTATAATTCTTAATTTGAATGATCGAACTTGAATATTTGCATACTTTATAGAACAATAAGGCGGACTCTTATTTTAGAGCGAATTTGAATACAGTGAGAAAAAAAGCAGCGATGCACCACGATGAGTTAACGCAAAGTTCTTTTCTTCTGAAGGGAAAAGGGGATCTCCATCGATCAGCATAATTTTCAACACGTTTCAAATATTTGAAAACACGTAGTATTCATTTTTGCTATCAATTTTCGAAGAGGATATGATTGCGTCGTACTGAAGAAATATCGAGAACTTTTTTAAAGGAACATCCGATTAATGACCAATTGAAATATTACTATTCCTTACGATGCAATATTTGTGGAAATAAGCATTTCATGGATATTTTTAAATAGATATTTTATGGATATATCTACGTTACGATCAAATTGGATCGAAGAACAATCCATCGAACGAAATGATAATTTGGGGCTAATGATATCTTTTGGGATATTATAGTAAATTCGTTTACTCTCTCTTTCGGCGCATTAACCGTATTCATCGAATATTATGCAATCTATTTAATATTGTAATTAAAAACGTTTATTTGCGGACAATTGGACAAGAATTTGGTATAATTAATTAAACGTTCGTCTGAATGTACGTGCTGTGAATTTATTCGAAAATCAATATCCCAGTCACGTGAAAATGACGAATAACAATTTAAACTTCGGAAAAGGAGAATAGTTTGCAAATGGAAAGAACACAGTGTTCAAAAAAAGTGAACCATCTGAAAAAAATCAATCAAAAGTGTGAGTATAATGAGGTCGTAATGATTAATTTGAATTTTCTTTTTCTTGTATTTTATAAAACAAAAGAATATTATCATCGTAATTCATAATTTGAAATCAACTCTTCTTCTGTTTATTCTGTACCCTGAGGATCGTTTAAAAAATGAACCTATTTAAAGGATATACACCAGGTATTTGAGCTATTGGATGACTCTTTAAACACTGAGGAAATAAATATTTTTGACTAATATAAATACACATATGTATATATATGTATATATAATGATAATATTATATTATAATATAAAAAGCAATCTAATTTTCACAAAAGGTATAAGTAATTTGAAAATCTAATCTAATTTTTCATAATATATTTCTGAAGTTTGCAGCGATTTTTATTTTTTAGCGAATGAGTCCTTTTTGACCCTATTTCATGTAATTATAAACAACAATAGCCTTGTTAAGGGAGACATCTTTGAAAGCCCAACAGTGAGCAGTATTTACATTTCCTAACTCTAATTGTATCGAAGTAATTGTCAAATCTAATCTATTAAGGCTTGCCTTAATACTTAAATTATATCCACTTGAAATCCCGGACTTCTGGTCGTAGGGGAAGTATGCACGAGAAAAATATGATGAAATTGGTAAAGTTAATTCGACGATGATTTTCAACGCAGAGTTTGAATATCGACCTCAAAAGAGATTTATTGGTTTCTCTAGTAATTACTATTTATTTCAACATTCATACTTCTAGTTTCTATTGATGATATTCTGACTATCCATTTAAATCCAAACGCAGTGCTTTGACGATCCTTTCATAACGAGGTACTAGAGTACCTAGGTCAATTTTGCAATTAACATTGTTAACTGATAGTAATTGCAAAATTTCCATTGAGAATGCGCATTATATGACCACAAACATTTGTGCTCAGTATACCTCTTATACACAGACTTAAATGAGGTTCAGAAGTCGTGCGATTATTAACGTTTTTTCGGAGTTCAAATAAGGCAACCGCTATTCATTAAGCGGATGATCGTCAAATGTGAACCATTTCGTGAAAAAGTAGAGAACTCTTTCCAATTCTTTTAATTGATACAAATTTCCGAATGCGCTAAGAACGTCTTTTTATGTATAAATACCGCGAAGTTAAGGGAAGGTGTTCACAAAATGGAATAAACATTCTGTTCAATTTGTAGATGGCCGTATTTCGGAGTTAGAATTTCGTTTTTTGGCATTTCAGTTCGATTGTCAGAGCAAATATTCATAATAAAATTGTGCTTCACGAAGAAGAACGAACATTAGCAGAAAATTACTGCTTAAACTAAGGGTCGGCTTGCATATATGTTCCTTCGTTAATCGAATTTGTTCATAACTTTTCGAATTTTTTATTCCAGAAGCATTCGATTGACCTTAAAACATCGCATTGATTTTGGATTTAGACTAGAATATCATCAACTGGTCTCGTTGCAGACGTTCAACAGTAATGCGTGTTATACTTATAAATCCTCAGCTGCTGTTCATTTCCATATCACGTTTTAAAATAATGCGGAATGGATTTCGCAGTGCTAACTGCCGATTTCGTCATATTTAGATAAACTTTGAATTGAAATGTTTAATTTAAAAATTTACACGGAATCGAGAATGAATGATTCGAGAGAAGAGTAAATTACTTTAGAATTGCACAACCGATATTGAAGAACATAATTAATTCCGTAGTGGCTAAAATTATTCCTTCGAGGAATTGAGATACACCTTGTGAACATCAGAAATAGACAAGAATTTCATTTGTGATGCAACTGAAAACATACAAATTGCAGACAAGGTATAAATGGTCCATGACCAAAGAATCGCTCACCTGAGCACGTCCTGGAAATAGATATTTTTGCATTAAAAGACACGTGATTTTTCGATTAATATTTTTTTATTTGTTTGAGCTGATTCTTCATATAATTACATTGAAAAATAACGCCCACGAATGGCGAATGTGCATTTACGCAGAACAAATAAAAACATAAATTATCACAACCATTACTGACAGCCGAGGATTAAAGATATTCCACCGTTTATCCTCGAATCACATTTTCTAATCATCGCTTTCATTAATAAAGCACTGATTTACAAAAATACTACGTGTTAAACATAGGCTTGTAAATTGGCCACATTCAAATTTAATTAGCTCAATTCCCGCATCAGAAGGTTCACTGAAATGTCACTTAGATTAAATTCTATATTTCCTGATACTGATATGTACAACATTTATCATACGATACCGGTTTTACAAAATATACATACATTTGAGTGCGAAGGTGTGTTCCACTCCGAAAAGATTAACATACACAAGGTTTTATTGTCATGCAATTGGTGGGTGTACATATATATATTTACAAATGCACGATTGTCGGGATTCGTACGGAGAGAAAAACGTCCACGGAATTCACTCCGAGTCCACCGATCGAACGTTTATCCACAATTCAGGAACATCGTCCAAAATCTTTCACCACGATATCACAATTTTCGGAAATCGTATATCTCTTGCGTCATCAATACGGTCTCCACACCGTCTTTTGGGGGTAACTGCTGGTTCCCGAGGATATGACAGTGGACTCCTTTTCACTTTTGGCGTCGGCGCTGCTTTCGCCCGCATCCTCTGATTTGCCCGCTTTGAGCGGCTCGTGCGGCCGCACTTGGCGGAACGCGGACCCGACGGTCTCCTCTTTGGGCGGCTGCTCGGGTGCGGCCGCCTCGGCCACCGGAGGCAGCACCGTTGGCGGTGGTGCGTACAGAAGCGACGGAGCGGTCGGAAGATAGGACGGGAAGCCGTTCGGGTGCAGGAAGTAATCGACTGATCTTCCGTCCACGGCCACACCAGGTGTCGAGCCTGAAATTGGAAACATTTAGTGCGCTATCCGAGTATCAATTCAACCTAATTTGAAAGTAATTATCGCACCTTATGGCGGTTTACGATTGGCGATACGCGTTATATATGATATATAATATGGGGTTTAAAAAGTTACCGAGAGAATGAGTTCAATGGATTTAGAACCGAGTTTTCCGCCTTCGACTGAGAATAAGCGCGTTTTACAAACTTCAATCAACATTTTCCATTTTATAGCTGCAATATTCACTCCTTTTCATTCTTTCCCATATCTCATTATTATTTCGTCTAGTTTATGCGTGAAAATACGAGTATTTCTGCGGCGATGAATGCGCCGGTGAGAGTTCATTACTTTTTCTCTAATCTTCGAGAACATTCATGCAGCGAAATATCCATTTCTCACCCTAAAACAGAACACATTGGCTCACCCCATGGGTCTTAGGAATTACCCGTCATCGCCTAAAATCCATCCGTGGGGTTCACTTAATCCGATTTGAGGGCTTAAACTATAGGACGGCGGGTGTGTGTGGGATGAAAGGGGGATTTCGAAGGAGAACGGTGGATACAGTATGCGAGTTCCCTTTGAAAATCATCCCCACTACTTCTGCTCCCCTTTCAGCCCCTGCACGCTGCTGCCCCATGAGTCATAGGAAGTGACGTCAAACCCTGCACAGCCATCTCCGTTCCCACAATGGTAGGCTTCCGGAAAGACAAGATGGAGGAGTCTAGGGGCTTTGATGAGTGTTAAAGAGTGATAGCGAATACCCCTTTCTTTGTGGTCTACGGACCACTGTGGCCCGTACGAGTGGTTATTATTCTGAGGGGAGTACCTTTTCCGATGGCGCCCGAGATCTTACAGGAGGCAAATTCAGGTCTTCGGAAATAGTCCCAATTGTAAGCGGCGGTCACATATGCAGCTGCTGGGTCTAGCCATTGTGGTGGCATCATGGCTGCGAAAGTGCCGAATGCGGATGGGTGTTGACCGGGTAGTAGATGATGCAGGCCTAAAACACACAAATGCCATACACTATGATTAAATGGTAATATAATACATTTTACAATAATATAAACCCTTTGAGATAAACTGAATTTATTCGAGATAATGAGAACAAAATATCACTTAGTTCAAGATGAGATTTAGGGGATGTAATGCGAGTTTAAAAGACAACAGTGCTACTTGTTGGAAACGGCGATTACATGTACATACATACATAGGTCTTAATTAGGCGAAATTGGGACTAAAAAGTCCAAATTTCCTATGATTTGGGTTTTTTTTATATTACTCAGGTAATAATAAATAAGAGCCTCTTATTTGATTATGGCGAATGGAGTTCCACTGATTCTCTTCCATTGCTACTTCTTCGGTCGAGGGCTCGTTATGTTCTCGAACGATTTTGTGCCGCTGTTCTGCAAAATTCATCGGTTATTCGTACATCTGAAATAATACATTTAGGAGGCAATCACTAATTATTTTTCTTTGTGTGTGTTTTATCATCGTATCTATCTCACATTCACAGTTTGAACTAATTCCAAATTTTTTGTTAAACGCGTGAGTCAGGCGAAGCGTGAGACAGTGGTTTCCTTTTTGGTTGGACAGGGGATCCCTTCAGATGCTGTTCAGCGTAGTTTCAACTTATTGGGACGTATGCACAGAAATTGATATATTTTCTGTGTTTTTAGTGTAAATTTATTTCGAGTCCAAAAGTAATCAGGGCAGTTTGTTAATACTGAATGCGAAGTTAATTGATATATATCAATAATAACAATTACACGTTACAATTGACTTCAAATCAAGGTTTATTTGTAAATCCTTAAACATTGGAGGGAGGTGAGGATGAAATGAAGGATCTGTCGACGCGAATTGAGTTTCTTCTGCAAATGTACGGTGACAACAAAATATCAAGAGAAATGCGATAAAGAGCGGGTTGCGGAGTCACAGAATTATTAAGGGATGGATCGGAATCAATGTTCTCAAAGGATCTTGCGATGAAATAGATACTTCTCATCAATAATGAATTTTTATTTCTTCTTTAAAGGGCTTCAATTAAGCCGCTGCTTCAGTTGATATTTGAAGAATGCAAATATTTTCATACGCAACGAAAAAAGAGCCATTTGAAATTCACCAGTCATTGTTTGTCGTTATTGTCCTATTTGTTTCTAATTATTTCCGTCTCTCATGAAATAGAAAGATAAGAAACATTTCATATCAAGAATAAATGTTCAAACATTCAGCATATACACTACAGGTGTATTCAACTCTATTGGTTTACAAGAAATATGGATTGTGTCTGATAATTAAAATCGTGACTTTGGCATTAATTAGGGGACGATTTAAGATTTTTGGAATTTCTTTTAATCAACGTCCACTTTAGTAAAGGTTTAATGGTAGCAAACTAGATCGGGATCAAGATTCTACTCATCTTTAGTGGAAAATGGACGTTTGTTTCTGAGAAAATATTAAAACGAAAAGACTTTTCGTCGTTTTTAACAGCGATACTTTCTTCGAGAGCATAACAAGAACTGTGAAGACGATTTAGAAATGTCCTCTGAAACGATATTGAAGTATTGGAATCGAGGATTTCAATGTAAAAATCAATGTCTCGTATAAATAATTCATACATACGTACAAATGTCCCACCAATTTAGGCGTGAATCCAGTCCGAGAGAAATCCAACTCTCAAAACTAAAATGATTAATTCGCAACACGTATACATTTCCTATTTTCCAAAGTACTTATTTCTCTCGGCTCGAAATTCCGATCAATCCATGCGTGAATACGCTTCCGATAAATCCTTTGACTCGTTCCAAAAAAGCTTCTAGTGTACTATTTTCGGCTGAGCAGTTTCGAAAAGGAGGGAATATAAACGGCATGGTGTTGACCAATGTATCCTGCTAGTGTTTATGTTTCCAGACTATTTCTCGGATGGCACAACCGCCTCATCGCCTACCAATAAAACAGTTTAATTGTCGAATCCTCTTTGAAGTGCCTTCTGTAAACACGAAGGCGACACATTTCATAGCTCGAGAATATTCGAGTATTTGTTCTAAGAAGCAACTCGGAATCGATTCAGAGAGTGAAATCCATATTTGAATGTTATGCTCAAAATATTTGGATTCGTAGAAGCAATACTTGCTCGTTTAAATAACTCGAATGTCGACCGAAGTATAATAATCTCAGGATCCATTCGCTACAAAAACGATTTGTATTATGAGCGAACTTCGTCTACTACTTCGAATGCTCTTTTCCTTCCATCGTCCCTTATATGAGCAGATGAAATTTTGAACGCGATTAAATGGCGTCGATGAAATTATTGAAGTAAATAATAAGTAAATGAACGTAGGAAACATTGAAAATAGAAATCAGCGCTCGAAATCTTGTTTCGGTGGAATCAAGAAATCCTAAAACGAGAGATATTTAGACCTTTTTTGAGGGTTTTAGATGTATGTCGTCTCCTCTGGATGAACCCTATTCACAAAGCCAGCCGCCGACTCACCCCATGGCAAAAACAAATGAAGTAGGATTTATTTTATGTTGCGGGCAGCTGCCGTTCCCTGCCCCTGATGACGCCAACACAGGAGATGCTTTTTTGGGCGTATGCCATTTGCATTTCTTTAACATATGGCGTGACTGTAATCAGGGAAGTCTCAGCGCGTAGTGTTTCCGTCTCATAAAGTTGTTCTGATTTATCATCGTTTTTGCTCATTGAAAACGTCAATTTCAACATTGGTCATACGCTGCGACGACTAAATGACTATATCCAAGGAAACAAATGGCGTTTAGTTTAAATATACACACTAACGCGTGCGATGTTTATTGAGGTTTTAGACTTCGAAAATCGCAAAATAAATAAATGAAATTAATTGTAAACGAATGTAATCGACTAATCAGAGGCAGTGATTCAGTGTAAAATCCATTCGTTTCACACTTCAATACAGCTGATGTTGAGTTTTTAAATGTTACGAATCCTCGAGTACATTAATACCTTCAAATATAATTGCGATCTATTATAACATTTTTCTAAATCGAATTCTATCTCCTCTGATTAAATATCTTCATATTGTCGATGAATAAAATGTAACTGTCATTGGCATGAAAATGTCAATTCTTTTCGAGTTCGCGAAAAGTCTAAATGTTGGGGAATATATTTGAGGAGTTTAACATCTTCGCCTTATCACAAACCTACTATCGTTATAACCACAGTGAAGCGTCTTAAATGTAGATAATAACCGAAATTATCCCAAAGTATATATGTTTGATTAACTTTTGATATTCAGAAGAGAAAACTGTCAAAAGATACATGTTATAGAGAAACGATTCATTTTTATTAAGAGGTGTTCAACGGAACATTTAAAGAAACTTCGGGCGCACGATATTCGGCTTTATTTATAGACGATGAGGTGAGAATTGATTCAACAATCAAACGCGATCAATATATTAAATGCACGAGCAAAAGCATTTGACGGAAAGTTCTTTAAGTTGTAAATTTCGCATCGTAGTTGGCATGTGATTGAGAAATCGACCCGCTTTCGGATCGTTATGACAAATGTTATCGGTAAGAAGTAATTTATCCTAAATTTCTTAAATTTTGTTTATATATTCAACACCTTTTTAATGTTGGCAATGATAAGAGTGAAATGCTCGCGTTCGTGCTTTGCGTCGCCAACTCCGATATTCTATAAATAAGATGAGGAATCTATCTATTGTTAGAGGAGCATGTTTTATAAACTTGGTATGAAAACTCTTCTTGGATCATCTCACGTCGGTTCACTCGTCAAATACTTTTACGAGTTTCCTCTCTTTTAAAACTCTACAAAGAAACTCCTCCCACACACTTCGTATCTTATGCGGCCGATTCTACGAAATTCTACTGAATTCAGGATTTCCCTAATCTCTTTGATGAACAACTCCGGCGATGGATATTATTCGCGAAAAGTTCCAGGAACACGTATATGAAGTAAAGAATCACTCGCTAAAACTTGTGGAAATAACTTTCGCTAAATATATAAAAACCGTAAAGGATGCCACTCTTACGCAGATAGCGGCCTACATTCAGAGCACAAAGGCCTTTTCATCGCAAGAAAGTCACTGGAGAAAAAAAATTACGCCGAGCTACTGGGTTCATTTTCGAAAATTTTGTTTTCGAATTTCATATTTCGTTGGAATTGATATTCCAGTGTTAAACTCTTTCTGCCGCAGATTCTTTGAATGATGGCTTCGAAGGGACATTACAGGAACCGACTTTGAAAACAGGAGCAGTTTTGAGCATTTCAAATCACTTTTGGCGAACAGATTTTTTCCTCGTTCCCAAAGGATTCTGCAACTGTAGCCCTATTATATGAAAACGAGGGAAAAAAGCATTTACTTAAATCTCATTCAAGTGGACTCCGGAGCACTAACTGCTTTTTCAGTGCGCTGCCTTTTTTTCCCTTCGTTTCGGCGAACACAGCGAAAGCAAGCCTTTTTAGTTCGAAAATCATAGCGTTTAAAAAGCCGATTAATTCGTTCTTTCCCCGAACGGTTAATCATGGATTACATCGCCACTTTCGTCCGGCCTTCATCAAAACATGCAGTCAAGTGGCGGCCGATTGGAAGTTGCGAGTGGTCGGCCATATTGGCTCATTCGAAACTCAAAAGAAATGAAGGATCCATTAATTGCCAATTGGTGGCCTTAACATGTTTATTATGTGGTCCTCATCTCTTCCGAAAAGTTTCATATCTCAAACACAAAGTTAGGGAGGATATAGTGTTGGATGAATTCAGATTTTTACCGATTATTTATATACAAGAAATTACTTTAAAACTTATACATAAAGCACTTGGGATATTATAAGTAAGTGCAAAGATATATTAATATAAAAATAATGATAAGTGTAAACGGATATTTACGATTTTAGCCCGAAAAGGAATAATATCATTGGGTATTTCATTCCATCAATGGACACTAAAATATCGAAGAACGCGAATCAACGTTTTTCGCATTATTTATTCTCATAATTTAGGTGAAAGTAATTTAAAGGAAGTATTAGGTTTACGAAAATACACACGCACTCAATTGCTTTTAATTTATTATTATTAAATCCAAGAAGATGAGAATAAATGTACGCTAAATAGTATTTTATATTTTTGAAATGAGGAAATGATAATAAAAGTTTGTAATACACTTTTTAAAATAAAGCAATACTCTTCATTATAGCGTAATTTGAAAGAAAAACAAATTTTGATAATCTAAATTACATTTCCAATTTTGATCCTTTACTTAGCCTGTCGCGGATCAGTTAGTAATTTTGGATTTTGATGTAAGGAAATTAAATGACAACCCCCTGAATGCATTCACAATGAAAGATTTTTTATAAACATTTTTACAACATTTCGTCACTTTCAGTTCGCGGAAACAATAGTGAAGTATTGCGATCTTCATTTTACCGTCATATTTACTTTTTTACTCCATATTACATAAAATACGATCGTGTCGAAGAGTTAAATATCGTAAATGCAATGTTTAGGAGAAAGGAATCCGTTTTTAATAATTTACGCTACAATTTTAATGAATCCCTTTAATTCGTCCGCTTTACTCGACACGGAAATGGAATTCGCGAACAAAATCGCGTAAAATTCAAACGGACCGTTTCATCAACTTGTCGTTTGGAAAATATGATAAATGCATAAAGGGTTGCATAAAAATACTCCAAAAGCGAAATAAATACCGAGTCTTCGCATTCCAACTAAAATAAAGCGTATAAAATCTTCTTTATATCCTCTTCTATTTAATTTCATAGGTATTCTGATGTTTAAGAATATTTATCGAATGACAATGATTATTAACTATGTTTTGATACGACAACTGTCTCTCGATGAGATTCACGAGTTACGTATTTTAGAACACTCGTATTTTATCCTGACGGTCTTCGGTAATAAATAGCGCAAATGATGTAAGATATAGATTACGGAAGTAATGAACATTTCTAAGTATCGATCGTTGCAACCACTAAGATGAACGGATATAGCACCATCCCTCAGCTCCATTCCAATGTACGACCTTTTGAAATTCACTCGCATCGTTATGCAAAAGTTATTCTTTTCACTGGATTTTAGTCGTAAATGGAGGCACAATTCATTTGATAGCATTAAATCTTTAGCGAGTCTAGAAGTGGATTCTTTCTAAATTCTAAAGGTGCCATAATCACACGATCTGAGAAAAGGAGCTCTTTATTCGCTCCTTAAGCTGGTTAACCCAGAGGGCAGAGAGATATTTCCTGCGGAACTCCGTTTGCCCGAATAAACGGAAGCAGTGAAGGGTTCAAAACTTCTTCTCCTGAAAGATGTTCCCTTCTTTTCCGACGGGAAATGTTAAGAGGTGGGTTAATTTAACGACATGGATGAAAGGTTAGCTGCAAAGGGGCGATGTATAGAAATGAATAAGAAGAAATTGATGTGTTGGCTGATTACTTTCCAGGCTTGATATTGTTTTCTATTCATTGAGATTGAAAATTTTTCTCATTTTTATAAATTGTTAGATGTAAAGAAAGAGCTTTCTAATTCATTCTTTTGTTAAATAAGATACCTTGGATATTTTATCAAGATCCCCTCTTTATTCAACACTCTACGGAATTCGTCTTGAAATCATAAACGACGGAAGCGCAAATTATTAAATTACTAAACTATTAAATTTGATAACCTTAAAAGAGATACTCACTTGATTTGGTCCTTGGTTCCCTTGGTCCGTCCACAGTCACCTTAATCGCCTTGTTGTACGTGGCTATTTGGAAAGGCGTGGTGCTGATCAGAATGGTCAACGAGAAGCTCTTACCTGTTTCGATGGAACTTATTTTACATGAATTGCGTAACAATAACATAGAATGCATATGAAATACCAAAACATAGAAAAGATATGAAAAGTTATTCCAAAATAAATAGCGATTCTAAGTGAAAGCAGTCGTTTTTCGGTATATCACATTACATAGGAAATGTTTCTTATCGACATTTGCTTTTGTAAAACTTGGAAAATAATCGAGAAAAAATAATAACTATAAGCGATTTAAATATGAAATATTTAACCTATATAATATATAATACAAATGCAAAAATTAATTGAGAAAACACTGGAAAACTAATGCATGAGAGTCGTCGACAAAAACCCATTTTCCAAGTAAAATATTAGCGATTTTATTGGACAATTCGTTGGAAGGGAAATTCATTCAAATTGGGGCTACGGAAACAGTGAAAGTTAAAGAATAAGCGTGAAAAAAATTTCTGTATCTAAAATTAATGCATATTCTCACGAAGGTACAAACCAACCTTCTTCGTATTCCATATGATTATCAGTTTTAAAATATTTATGCATGCATGGTTTTGTTTCCTCAAATTTCTCATGAGTACTAATCGCGTTAATAGTCATTCATTTCCTTCAGTTCAAACCAAATACGAAGCAATCAACGAATGCAATGAAAACATCGCACTTTTTGCTGCAGAAAATATATGAAATGCGCTTATTTATGAAATGTATACCTCTGATCCACAGATGATTGGTGAAGAAATCATATTATGATACAGAAATGAATTCAACAAATAGAGTTATTATGATCGTGAAGATGATTTCCTTATTATGGACTAAATTTTAAAGGTTATCAGTATTTATATCATTCTGTGAGTGACATACATACTTAAGAACTTAATTAACTTTTTATAGAATTTCTAAATATTCCAAATATGAGACGAGAAATCAGTTTATTGAAATGATGGATTAATTAATTCGTTTTCAAAACCCTTTCTCGAGATGATGAATAGAAAGAAAATAGAATTAAAATAGTATTTAGGATTATATTTGGATGATTTCATTGGATAAGAACCTCGTATAAATAATGGGAATACAGCAATAGAAGGGCACAAGACTCCAGATACGAATGAAAAAGTCAGTAAAAAAGTTTGAAGTACGGAAAAGAGATACTGCGGATCCGAAATTTTTCATTATTGAGTGAAAGTTACAGACTTATCTATTATACTACATACACGTTAGCAAAATTTCAAATGCATAAAAAGTTTAATAAACATCGGAAAAGAGTGAGCTTAAGATGGTTTTCTTAAGGCTCTCCTTTCAAATATTCTCGCCTAATAAGGACGGTGCCAGAATCGCATACGTCTGCAATGGCATCGATTCGAAATTGCAAATTCTGTTCATCGATTTTTCGTTAAATGTCCATCAGCGAAAAAAGAAAATGACGAACGGAAGCCGTCTCAGCCGGCACTTTTCATTTTTTCATATTTATCCGAAGTAAAAACCTTTTTAGGAGGATATCCGAGGATGAAATATCGACTGCAACATATTAATCGAAGTAAAAATAAAAGCGTGGAAATATTTTAGCGATGGATCCGAGAGATGTTATGAAATTAGCGAAGGAAAGAGTGCCATTGAAATCTCGCAGTGCGTCATGACCACCATGAGTCATATGAATACGGATTGATCAATATTATCGGACGGCGTCCACCCAATGAAACTGAATCTCGCATCCTCACCTGTCACACACATCTTCCCCTCCGGATGATAACGGCCATTCAGATTCCATATTTTGAGAAGAAAAGGTCGACGTTCAGTGCCTTTTGTTCAAAATGCGAGACGATTGTTCGAAATCGCAGGAAAGGCAAGAGAGACTTAATTAGTCTCCCGCCAAATGACTTCGGACACGTGAACAATGGATTTGTGAGAAAAGGCTTCTATGTTCCACTGAAGCCTTCGCGAAAGACAAGAAAACGCTCCCCCATTATTTATGCATCGATTGCGAGAGAAACGCAAATTTTTGAGCCATATAAGATAAAATTTTCCGCAATCCGAGAAATTCTATAAAATGTTATTAATTTAGGATTGTACTTATGAGCTAATTTTCTAACATATTGATCGTTATGTCTGAAATCGCTCACCCGTTCGTAAACAATTATTAATTCAGTTTCAAAAATGTCTGAATTGAAATTTAATCGATTGAAACTATTTGATCTGTTCATGTTTGCACGAGAATTCTACACATAATCGTTGAAAAATGTGAGCTCGAAGAAAATGCAATTTGGAAATGTTTTATATTTCGATGAAAGAAAAAGTTCGGAACATATTACGAGGACAATAGAGTTATCTCTTGAAGAACGAAAAGCGGATGGTTATGAATCATAACAGCGAAACAAAGTTATAGTGATTATAATTATTAATCGAAATTTGTAATGCTTAAAGAGACCTCGATTATGAAATGTATTTACATTTGCCGTTTTAATATGAGTGTGTTTTGAAATGCATTTATCAGTAACAGATATGGATTCAAAATCTCAATTTATTAACTTTAATAACTTTGATTTAGAAATATTTATGAATTTTAATCATGGAATTTAACGGCTTCTAGTGATTTTAATTCAAGTAAAATTAAAATTAATTCGTGTTCTTTCTTAACTAAGACAGTTATTCAACTTTGATCGTAAACTCTATTACCATAGTTCATGATGATTTGTGTCAACGGAGAACTATAATAAGGCATTATATTTTTATCCTTTTGATGAAAGATCCTATTCACACACATTGCTTTTGAAATAGTTATACAGCAAACACAATCACATCAATCACATTGTAAGAAAATACTTTTAGAAAGCGTTGAACTGAATTTTGCGAACGGTTACTATATATTTCCCTAATGTATTACTTTCAAAGGATAAGATTGACCTAATATATGAACTAATAATTCAGTGCATACATTTTTCTTGCACCCCAATAATAACTGTGCGTTCGATAGTAGATTTTTAGTTTCGCCATTCATAAAGTCGCATAAATATTATAAACATTGTGTTTGAAAAAGGGCGAAACATTCGAAAAAGAACATCTGAGACAAACGAGTTTATAACTATTAAGCCTTAGTTAAATTTACCAAAGTGTATAAGTGTTAAGAGTAATAAAGTAATAAAAAATTATATTTAGAGGTATTGACGGCTTTGTTTCATGACTATCTCATGTAACTAAAGTTAAATTCAAGGTTTAACTTTCCCTCGAAATACGCGATGGAAAATAACCAGGATTAATCCACGAATGGGATAGAACAACATGGAGCATTTTTGGAATGACTTTTTTTGAGCTTCATTGAATCATTTCCATTGGAAACTCGAAACTATTAGAGCATTTATGGAATTCGAGCTCAAATGGAATGATTTCTGTTCAATAAAAAGCTAAGAAATTTACTTAGTATTTTGAACAAAATGTCTTCGTTTCGCCTTAAGGATTTCATTAATTCTTGGACCTAATGAAGGCCTAATTCACTCCAACAAAATGATTGAATTTAAACAAATCGGAGGAAGGTACGAAATACCGACATTTTCTATTATTAATTTACTTGCGATTTTATTCTCAGAATCCTTTGTTTCAAAATAATCGCATTCTGTTTAAATTGCGACGTTTGAAAAGCGACGAAAGTCATTATAATGAGGCTCATTTAATGGACGATCATTTGATCCATAATAAATAATCGTTTGCCGAATTCTTTTTCTCGGGCATTCACTTCTCAAAAATAATCCAAATTAGGGAATGGGAAGGAAAACTAAGCTGAAAAGTAATAACTTCAATTTTGTATAATAAAAAGTTCGGTAAATTTATTTAAATATAATCAATTGCTTGTATATTCTATCATATCAAGTATTTTATAACATAAATTGATATGTATTTTTCTTGAAATAGTGAAAAATATCGAGAAAGGCAGTTTTCCGTGGAAAAGGGAATCTTATTCTTAAACTTGAAACTAATTGTCCAATGGAAATCGAAACATCAAATGTTTGACGAAATATGAGTAAAAATGAATGAGTGAAAAGAGAAGAAGTAGAGAATTTGACAAATGAAATAGTTAAATAAAATATATATATAATTTAAGAAAATAAATAGGATAGAAATAAAATAAATAGGATTGAAAAGTTACTCGTAATTTAAGTTAATTAGCGAAGAAAATGTGTTTGAGCGTGGAAGTGACACTGAAAAGATTTCGATAACATTTGATTAAATTGGAAGAAATTATAAACAAAAGTGCTTTAAATTTTCAGGATAGATAATCGAGAAAGGATAGAGCTTCTGTATAAAAACTCTTTATTCTTTTTAATACGTGTCAAATACTGTATTTCCAACGATGGAAAAAGAATAATGCCATTCGCAAAATGCAAATTGCCAGTAATATTTTCCTGATTCCATTATTAACGACAAGTAAATAAGTAACATTTTTAAATATAATTCGAATGGGAGCATGCGATTTAATAGCTCGAAAAGAGCTTATATTACGAGATTATATTTATCTCCTATTAAAAGAAAAATTTTGAACTTCATTTCATAGTCTACTTACATTAATTTCCAGAAAAAAATGTCTTACTTTATACTACTTAGCTATTTAGAATATTCTCACAACATTGTAGTGTCTCTTAAATTGTTTACGTTTTTTAATAGTACGAAGGATGATTCGATGTAATAAATTAGCTTGGGTATTTTTCAGTAATATTCCAGAAATGTAAACTATAAAAATCCAATTTCAATCTCGTTGGATTCAAGTTGCTTACTGACGAATAAAATTAGAGTTAATTAACGAAAACAGATTTTTCTTCCAATTTAATCAAATGTAATCGAAATCTTTTCAGTGCCACTTCCACACTTTAACACATTTTCTTCGCTTATAATAACGAATTTTTAATATAAATTGATCTGTTTCTCGACAAAGCTAAATAAATAAAACAACTATAATGTATGAGGAATTGATTTTCATTCATTCGGAGGCTAATGAAGAAATCGAGTGTTGGTAACGACTTCAAAGGAAATTTCAACAAAACTAGTCCGTAAATATAATTCAATCGAGATTTTTATCAAGTGTAAGGATGATTAATACACTGCTTAACAAAAACACTCAAATTAAAATTGTAACACAAATATCTTTTTATTTATTTCGTTTTTATATTTATGAATATATAAAATTCCATCAACACGGTTTTTCCATAAAAAAAGATTAAAATAATGAATATTAGCGAACGATACTTGGATTTGAAGAAATGTACAAATTTTGTATAGTTTCTAGTTATGAAATATTATGGTTCTTTTTGAAATTTCTCTCAGTGGAATATGTTTTCTTTCTTACATGTTGTTTTTTCAATTCCAGGATATTTTCCATAACACTCGATGCATTCAATTAAATAATCTATAATTGTTGAGTGAAAATTTAGTAATTTTAACTTTCACTCAAATTAATCTCATCTATCTATATTTTTACGTAAATTTTCGTCAAGAACTGTTACATTATTCCTTAGAAAATTGATTCTGTAATACTTATTTTGAACTTTGTTATTCAGTAATTAATATTGGTTTAAATTGGTTGTATAAAAGTGACATACCTTACTTAACAATGAGCTCTACTAAATGAAAGCTGAATAAAAAATTTGTTCAGTAGGGTATATGAGCGAAAAACAAAAATGAAGTTTAGAAGAAGAAAAGAGATTGGCTTCCTTTTTTTTCACTCAGAAAAGGATTTAATATCTCGAAAAGGAATCGACTCATTCCGAATAGATTTTAAACAGAAAATTGAAAAAATACAAATTTGGCTTAACTTCTGCACGAATTTTTAACACCGAAAGAACAATTTCCACTTGTTAAAGACACAAAAATACTCTTCCGTTACAATAGAAATATCGGTTTAAGAAAACTCGCCAGTTAGAAAGAGAAATGCATATCCATTTAATAATTCGTAATTATAATAATAAACTTAATATTCTAAAATCAGATGTAAATACCGTATCTTACGATTACTCGGTATATAATCATCACACATGGAAAAGTGAGGTAGAAACATTTCAAATGAGCGAATGTCCATCGTACCAGCGAAAACATACTACGACGGCTGAAATTCGGATTTGAATATTTCGTGCGCATAATCGGAAACCTGAACGCCGCAACGAGTGGTTTATCGTTCAAAGGGACTGCCCTACGACACACCAAACTAGGATGTATTGCAGCGTCCAAAGCTTCGAATGGTTAATCGGTAAGTAATGCTACGGAATCAATATTCACGAACAGCTCACCTCTTCCGCTCCTTCCCACGAAGCGAAGGTCGTTGAATTTCGCCACTTGATTCTTCATCACGGCCGTGCAATTGCGCAATTCGGCACAATAGTTCTCGTCGTTTCCCGCCCTCACTGTCACCAGGGTGCCGTCCATCACGTCGTCCAAAGCGACCACTTTGAAAGCCACCGGCAAAGACTTGTTCGAACGCCAATGCGAGGGCAGAGCCGAGCACAGAAAACCCGGACTCCCCGTCTGTACCAGTTCTCCGTGGTGCTCCGCCAAAGCCTCCCGAAGGCCGGGGACGCCGGCGACGCCGACGCCGGGGACGGCGGGCGCGGGACTGGACGCCGGAGGCGACGCCTCACCACCACTCCCCGGTGACACGGTCGCTCCTCCGGCCATCTCCCAGTCAGCAGCCGCGGCCATGCCGCCTCGATCGCCGGACAAAAACCCCCGCTGCGCTCTCGGCTCGTCTGGGAGATGCATGGGGAGAAACGAGGAACGAGGGGTGCTATCGGCTCCCGTAAAAAAGCGGTTTTGGGCGCGAGGTTTCGACACGCGGCCTTGGCACCTCCCCGCTCCCGAACTCGGCCCGATTTCGACCGAACCGCTCCGATCCTCACGTACGACTAATGACGAGTATTCGGTAATGACGACCGCTCGCCGATGTGCGCCGACTCCTTTCGCACGTCTTCTGGTGGCCTCCGAAGTCTTCGGTAACACTTCCCCCTCCACCTCTCTCTCTCCTCCAATCCGTGGCCACCGCAGCCGCGTGTTGTGGGGATGGGAAACGATGCACCGCCAATTTGGGGTGAAAAGCGGGTCGCCGCTTCGTACGGCTTCGATGATACTTAGCCAACGATTAATTTTACTCTCAGCTGTTTGATCGCCTATTTATACGTTAGCAGTACGTATGAGACATCGATTTATGAACTTTTCTACTAAACGTTTTTATCGCGCATCACGTATATTTTAATACCCGATTTTCATATTCTCCGAAATATTAAGCGTTTAATAGATTATCCGATGAAGATCCTCATCGTTCTCAATAGATACTTATCGTCCCGTTTTTTTGATTCTGTTGTACACAATAGCGCAGATAACTCGGATTCTCGTTGTTTCGTTTCGAACGGAGGAGTTAACTGACGAACTGTATTCGGTATTTGCGTTTATTTCGGCCCTCTTACGGCGCAATCGGGAATTAAAAGGCACACGAAATATACGATCTTTGTGTTCCCTCGTCAAGGCGAAATATCGTGTCGATGGCAGCCGGCTTCCTCCTTTTTCGAGGCCGTTTAGCACAGCTGCCGAGGGGCTTTCACAATTAGCTCAAAGAGCGCATTACCTGAAGTCAAGTACCGACGTGTCATTACCAGATGCCACGGTTGGAAACCGTTAAGCTGTAGAGGTGAGCTTTATTTATAGCGGGTGTAACAAACAGCTCGAACCTGTTGTATTTTAGTATCTAATTATGCTCTCAGACGACGTGTTTTCGAGTGTTCGCCTATTCTCGCCTCTGATTTGACGTTTACGGTAATATATGCGGTGAATTTCGAGATATTCCACAAACTGTTGGAGCGTTTTAGCCGAAGATCGATTTCAAATGGTCGATTGCTGTGCGCTTTTTTACTCTCAAATGGATTATCGGCGTGTGTAAGACCGGATTCTTAAAGGAAGTTTAATCGCCTCCTTCGTCATCCCAATATATTCAATATGTATTGAAATATAGTTGAACGATTTATGTTCTAATAAGTGAAAATTCTATTCTCATGAAACTCATTTGATTCAACTTATGACTCAACTTACCTATAAAATCTTCTTCGACGAAAGTCTAATGGGCGGAACTAATAAACATAATGAGAAAATTATCTGTTTGATATTTATATACATTTTATGAACGGAATAAAATCAAATGCAATAGAGATCTTCAGAAGGGAAGCATATCCAACAACTTTTACAAGAAATATTTTCTTCGATCAACGTAATTGTCTCAAATGATTATCACTAAGTTTGGCAGGTGCAGTGGGGTTTAAAACAAACTTTCGAACCGTATATATTCCTTTAAAACATCGAGTATCGTTATAGGAAAAATTTCTTGATACATTTTCTTAACTATATCTTTATTTATCTTCGCTCGTTTAAAGATTTTTTTTTACTAAACACCACTTACATGGGGTATATTTAAGCGTTGTTCTGTCCTTCTATCCCGAACGTGAATGAGTGGTAAATTTAACGAGGTATGAATCGTAAGGAAACTCAGAAGGTGTCAATACAAGTCCTTTATCTTTTTATTCGTCTAATCTGAACAAAGGGACTAATATGAAGTATCCGTTCGGGAAAGTTCGAAATTTTTACGATGTCCCGAAAATTGCATTCGCTTGTGTCCCATCTGAGGTCGTAGGGCTTAAACGGACGCCACCTATGAACGGGTCGCCGAATCCCTCATTCGAAGTGCGAAATGCCTCTAAGAACACAGCATTCGTAATGATGAGTGGAAACGAGGCCTAAATAGGGCTATATAGCTTCCGCATTGTGCTCATTGAACATTTAAAAAGACCGAGGACATTCGAATTAGTTTCGCACTGAATATTGATAATTATCGAGGAAATTTCATCATCGTGTACATACTACGACTTTCCTAGAATCGGAGTGATAAAGATGGAACCATTCATAAACAGAAGATCGGTTTCTACCAATTCGCCTTATGGTGATTTTAATCATTCATTAAATGGAAATGTAGGCATTCGAAATCGATGGAGGCATTTAAAGTTCTTATTATTTATGAAAGGAGTCTCATTTCGGACGGAACTTCGAATTTTAAACTTCAAATATTTCCGAAACCGATGAATGTTTCATGGAATAATCAAAGCGATGCCGAGAATAGTTCAGTTGATTGTGAGGGCAAATGTTATTCGGACGCAGAGGAATAATTCGTGGCAATGCCGTTTTCGGCTGACACACGCGTCTCTCCCTCAAATATGGAAAGTCCCTTTGCACAGCGGCTCATCCATAATTGAGGAGGCCACACGGCGCACCGATATCGACTCCTCCACCGCTAATATTTTAATCCTTCATCATTGACGAATGGAAGTACAAGTAGGTAAGAAAAAGTCTTATTTTTTCGGCGAAAGTTTATTTTGTTTTTATATGTCATTTATTGCGTGAAAGTGTATGATTCGGTATCGATTTTAGTATTCACTTCCAAACCTCGCGGAAGTGTCATATTGGAAAATATGTCACCAATTCAAGAAAACGTAAAAGGGTATAAGATAATGAAAAACTTTATACGACTTCTTCTCTACTTTATATATACTTAAACGCCTTTTTAAACGAAGAATGTCGTTTCTTGAAACAGTCGCACTATGTGTAAACAATTGCACATCGAAAAGCGTCTGAATGCATTTCATTGGCTTAAACAATTGCACATCGAACAGCGCATTTCATTGGCGGGAAACGTGAATTTTGTTTAGAAGACGATTTTCAAACGTCGAGTGTACAGAACAATGAATCGATGGATCGCTTTGGATGTTCAACGTAATTACAGCTCCATATTCCGGTTGTCGTAACTAATTGGTGAAAAAGCGTATTTGAGGAGTTAATCGGGGGTCCCCCTTTTATCGATGTGCCCAGGAAATGGGTCTTTCGGACGGGAAATGCGTCCAAATGAAAGACACATCCAATTCTCACCTCGGCCATCTCTCGCCTCCATCTTATTCCTATTTACTCCAATTTGAGTACATTCTGTTTGCATATTGGAATCGAACGACGCACATTTTACTCTTTAGGTTGTTATTTTAGACACGGATGAGGTATTAAGAACGTTCGATCATTTTCTATTCATCTGCCGAAAATAATATCCAATATTTTCAAGTCTAATTTTTCTATAGCATTTTCATCATTTCCTAAGACAATTATCAGTAAATTTAATTGTAATAGATAGCTGTTTCTTTGATTATCCACTCATTTTTCCTTTCTATACTTTGCCTCCTCCGAAAAACCTGTAGAATTCCATTTTCTATCTATCGTTCGGTCTTCTCTTTGGTCTCTTAAAATTTATCGCAAGAGTCCGTCCAAAGGTCGACTCGTCATGGAACATTCCAACACCCATTTCATGACCTTTTCTTAAATCGTGCCATTATTCCCATCCAAATATTTCATGCCCCTCTTTCAGATTGCAAGTGTAAATATTTCTTTCTACCGTCGAGCGCTCGAAGTTATTTCGCGTTCTTTTCAGCACTATTTGTACAATTAACAAATAATTTACAGTTCGATTCTCTCTTTCGGTATCGGTCATAGTCACCGATTAACGTACACTTTCAATGCGTAATTTTTACAAATGAGTTGGACATACGGAGTCAGCGAAGGCTTTTTGGTCGATGTTACAATACGATGTGGTGATAACACAAAATGACGATGCCCCCAAATGCGAACGTCTTACCAATTTTATAACAGGAAGTTTACATCGAGGTATTACAAATTGGCAGTTTAACGTAAAAAAACATCGCAATCAACCTTCAGTTTGGTAAGATATTCTCTATAAATACCTGGGAATTACGCCCATTAGCGATTTCTGCGTATTCAAGACGTGATAGAAAAAGGAATACGAAGTAGAAATTTGTCTCTCTTAAGGCAAAGAAATTCCCGATAATTAGTCCACATCGCAACGGGATTCTCGGCAATTGAGCTGAAAATGCGTTCAGATGCATTCAAATGGGAATGAGGCGTATGGCAGGATGTGCCAACTTCTTTAGAATCACTCGAATTCGCGATAACTATTTGGTCCTCGAGAGCAGTCCAAGGACAACTACACATGGACACACCTCAATCTAAAATCAATTTCGAGGTGCGAAAGACAAGAAAACCTAAATATTAATTTAGAATCCGAAGACGCAGAAGAGCAGTTATCGATCCAACGAATAAAATTCAGTTCTCGTGTAGCGCAACTCATCGGAAAGATACTACTTTGAGGTGATCCTTAAAAAGAAAAAACTCCAAAAGCCGAGTTAAATGAGCACTTGTCTTTGGTGTGATTCCATGTGACTTCGCTGGAGGTCAGTGCAACTTTTTCTTCGGTAAATGGGTTTTTTAAACAGCATTCAAACACAAAACTTTATTCCCAAATCTTTTAGCTGCACTATTTTTCAACGCAATGCCAATTCAATTGAACAATCAACTGGTTGACGTGGGAGTGCAACTTCTTCACCAAACGAATTCTGTCAATGGTTCGATGGTTTTTGCTTTTCACTTTCCGAAGGGTAGAACTTGAGAGTTGATCTGTGGACCTCTGAAAAGGACATCAGGAGTCGCATCGGACGATCATCCGATGACGCGTTGCCCAACTTTTGTCCAAATCGTCGTAGGCATTCCGCATCTGAGATGGTTTTCTTGAAAGAAACTGGCCTTGGAACGTGCATTCGTTGCCATTTTAACAGCTCCGTAAAGCATTCTCAACTCTTTTGTTGTTTTGTCCAAAATCTGAGAACAGTCGAGAAAACTGGACAAATGTTTAAAAATGTTCCAATTCCCGGTTTCAAAGTCGAAAAAATAAGTGTTGCATTGTTCACTCGTTTATTCGAGAGCGAACTTGTGATTGATTTTTGTGTCATTTATGTGAAAGCGAGTATTCAAATTCCGTTCCAATTGTCGATGTGATGATAGGAAATAAATAACTCGTTCTATTGGAAGTATAAGAAACATTCGATCATTTTGTGAAGTCTGATTCATTGGCCACTTTAATAACAAATGAATTTAGCGAACAAGAGTCAGTTGAACAAGTTTCATTCAATTTTGTGAGCACATTTGCATAAATACTTTGTCATATTGATGATTTCAATGAACGTTGGCCTACAGAAGGGATCGGTGAGCCGCAAATTCTCGGTCGACCGTTAAGGTGAATATTTTATCGAAGGAACTGCATCGTCGGGGAAAAGGACACTTCTATTTAAATTTACGTACTCTGCTTTCGTAAATGCACAAAGTGCGATCGATGAATCTCGGGGGAATAAACGAAATGACGAACTTCAATCTTACCAATCCGAAGATATTTGCTAAGAATCAAAACAGATCATGAAACCTTTTCGGTCGAAACTACTAAGTTCGTAGTTTCTTTCGTAATAACAAACTTGACTCTCTATTGTGATCCAGCCACTCATGTTTGCCCATACGAGTGTTGCCTGAGAAGTCCGGATACTTCAGAAATGTGGAGGGATGATGGCATCTGATCAAATTGTATCCAATGAATAATTATCCCAGTTTTACCGTCACCTTGTCCAAGCTGTTTCCGGGAATGTTCTCAATGTTATTTTTATGGAAATTCATCCCGTCGAAGATCATTTTCCTTTTCTTAGTCATTTGATGTCTCCAAATGAATGCCTTCGAAGATTGCTCTAATTTAAAAAAATATACATCCCTAGTTTATTCGTCTCAATTCCTTTATAAGCATAACGTTCATTAAAATAATACGCATTCGACATTCTATATGTAATAAGCAACATATGTAAATCTAATAAGTCAAAATCGCATTGAATCTGAAGTATTTACGGAGCTCTAATGAGTTTAATCGATAAGGGAATTGGACAAGTGATTGAGCGTTTCTCGTGAAGTGTTGATGAAATCGCCATCGACACCAACTATTGGTTGCATTCAATCGAAGGCTGCGTTCGTTCGTAAATTGACCGAAAAGAAGAATATTTTGAGTGAATAGTGTGGATTCTGGAATTTCTTATACATTTCTTCGTCAGAAATTTAATCATTATTAAAAGTAATGCAGAAAAATAGATATTTTATGTTTACCTTATCATATATTCATTTACTCACTGTAAAAACCATAGACATTATTTGGCAGCGTAATGCCAACTATTGCTGCGAACGAATCGTGTGCGAGATTTTCGTCTGAAGACGCCAAACGATTCAATGGAAGAGATTCAGGATTCATTGGAAGAGATGTTTACGATTGGAAAATGGAGAATATTTTTAGATTGAAGCGGAAAACACATCATTTTTCGCACTTAAATACAGTTTTAAATGTTAAAGAAATTTGGAATGAACTTCGTTGAACTCGATGAGTTTGAAAATGAGCGAATTGTGAGTGTCTCGTTGTGCTCACCCATTTTAACCTTCAAAATCCCTCTCATTTCCGAGCGGCGAATGAGGCAAACAAAAGATTAATTTTCCCAAGAGTTCTTAGGGATGCTTTTATTCTGGGGATGGGGTCACCTCCGTTTCAACTGAAAGAAAGTGTTTCGGACTCATATAAACAAGGCATCTCTTTGTCGACTCGGGAAAGATTGCAATAATACATTATCATCTCTTTTAAGTCCTAAATGATCGTCGTCTAATAAGAAGTGGACAAAAATACATCGACTGCAAGTATTTTTTACACCATTTCGATCATTTTCGAAAAATACCGACAATAAGATGTCAACTCCTTTATCGCTTATGGTTGACGTAAATTCTGACCAATCCTATAAAATCTCCCTGAAAAGAAAGGGAATCTATTTGGGTGCAGGAATGATGAATCCATGGACTATGTCCTTCGCTAGATATATGCATCGCTAAATAATTCAGATAGATTCCATTGATTATTTTTGGTTTTATGAACGAGTAAGATTTTTCCTTTTCTTTTTAAATACGAATATTATGCGACTCAAATGGGTATCGTGTTTGTATGCTATTTGTCAATGCAATGTTTGGGAAGAGTGAAACAGCTTGTGACCGTTAAATAATTTTACTCCACTTCTCTAAAAACTTCGTGACAGATCTTCAAAAAATTATCGATGTTTCGGTTCAAAGCATATTTTCTAAGACAATTAATCCTCTTAATTGACTTCTCCAAACATTAAAATATATAGTCATGATTCTAGTTTTCCTTCTAAGCTGAAATTTCCCTTATGTGTCTACTATAATGTATTAAATATTCCTTTTTAAATTATATCATCCCTTTACTTTTTAATTTGCAGACTGATATTTTAAAATGAAGGTTGTTTCTAAAATAAATAACATATAATAATAAAATCAATATCGTAGAAAGATGTAATGCTAAAGATATTGTAAAAAACTGATTATTATATTAACTTTAATTTATCGTATTATTTATATACTATTATCAATATTTTAAGATTTGTTAGAATAACTGCGGCGGCCGATCACTCGCACTTTCGAGGATCGGAAAATTTTCTGGTTTCAGATGCATTTGTGTTCGTCCGTAAATGTGAGAGCGGTCTATTATAGACTCGCCTTGATTAATAAAGGCAACATTCTTTTTAAGCTCTATAGATTTTATGTATGATTAAACATCTTGATATATTTTGATGAAGATGAAAATTTTTTGTGATTTATTAAAACTCTATGAGAATTAAATTTTTCACTATGCAACACAGTAAAAAAAATGAGGATGATATTATATATACATAGAATATTTTAAAATGTAAATATTTATAGGGATTTATATCTTATATAAATGTATATATGTAGGGAAGGACAGGTTTTTTATTTATTATGTAAGCAGGTTTTTAAAGATTTTCTATATGAAAATTTTCCCTTATATAGCGATTGACTGCTCAACATTTTCTACTGTAAATACCAATGAATCCATTGTATTTCCTCTCTTAGAAGTCTCTCTTCCAAATCCGTCCTTAAATGATGAAGATAATGTCTTCAGAGATAATATTTTTAAATTCGTTGTTTTATTCACTTGTCTTGTGTTCTGAAGTAATCTTCCATTGAAATGCGTGCATTGTCATATTCCATTCTGTAAAATTACTCCCCAGCCTTTGGTGATACCATTACATCGGAAAAGTTTTTAAATTCAATGTTTTTCATTCTTCCATTTGAAATGTAATTCCTATTCTTCTATGCTGTATTTTACGGACGTAACTGTCTGTTTTACTTTACAACGTAAGATAATTTTGGATTTATTTCAACGTTTTCCTCTGAAATTTCTGTTGTATTTCCGTTCATTTTATGAATTGAATTTCTCAAGGGAAGAAAACCCTTTTACTTCAGTATCTCCTCAAATCTTTTTGGCTTTTACCGTTGATAAAAAATAAGCCATACGACTGCCTTTTACCTTCATTCCCTTTGCAATGCATTTAAGATACATTATTGTGCCGGTCATCGATGTATTCGCAAATAATGTTAGATTCGATCTATGAATGAAATTCAATAATTTTCTGACGTCGATTCATTCATTCAATAATAAATTCCAAATTTTCGATTAAAATATCGGTTGGTTTCGTTATCTATGAATGCTCCGGACGCAATTTCTTTACGATGATGGATCGAATCTATTTATGTCTGTCGCGTTTCAAATTGTTCGGTGATATTGGAATCTCCACGACATGAACTTTTGAGAAATCATTTCAGACGAATGTCCGATGCTATCGATTTTCGCAGTTTGCCGACGTTTCTCTTCGATCGATGTAAACAATTGAACGGCGATACATTAGTTTAAAATAGAGTGATTTTTAGAAGGAAAAAGGGCGGAGTGCAGTGGCCGCAGTGCTGTATCCTTCCGCTGCAGAGGCTCTTGATTGTGAGTGGTAGGAAGGATATCCTTCCACGCCGCTGCTCCGCGACAATGGACAATGGAGCCATTGTTGAAAAGGTGCCCCCGACGCCATTACCTGCGGAGGGTCATTAAACAAATGAGGCCCTCACACCCCTCAACACATCGATATCTCAAAAATAAATTCGTCATTGGCGAACGATGAATCGTCATCCGGGAAAGGAGTTTTTGAGTTGAAACATTGGAAATGTTATTTAACGTGATTGGAAAAGTCCTTGATAAGGCGATTGAATCCGACTTTTAAAGAAATCAATATTCGGTGAAGTGGTGAAGAGATTTAGAAATACTCATCTTTGTTTGAAATGAATTTACTTTCGATTCTAATGCGATTCAATCATATGTAATATCCTCCCAGCTTTCCTATAACCCTCACAAATCTATTGAAATCTCAATCATAAGACTTCATTTCGAATAGCGAATTAGACAATTGTCACCGACTGAGAATACATTTCTGAATTTCCGCCAAACGCAAAAGGAAATTTTACAGTAGTTTATTCGAAACTTACAAATGCTCTAAAAAATAATTTCCATACATCTCGTTAATGAGTAAACGATATCATTTGGAAGTGTTAATAACGGATATGCATAGGAGTGAATTTAGAAAACAGTAATTGCAAACACAAACGTATGAAATTTTCTATATAATTTGCATTCCGTCAAATTTAGTTTCACAAATCACTGGATATCACCATTTCTCTCTCTTTTGGAATTTTACGTTAAAATTTTTAAATAAACTTGTTCTCGGCCTACACTCTTCTCCTCTATTATCCAATTTGAAAAGTCTATGACCCTTACATTCCACTCCCAAATCGAATGGGACGTTTGCATGAAAGTTTGATCCGATATAAATGCCAATAAATTTAAATTACGTTGAACTACTATTATATACACACATATATTAATAATACGAAATTCCTATTATTATCCATGTTCTTACGAAGTAAGGAATAATCTCAAGAAAAACGATGGAAGTCAATTTTTTTACTTACCGTAGTAAAATGTAAATTTTCGAATAATTTGAAAAACTTCAAAATAAATTTCGAAGATATTTTAAGAATGTTTTCGATGAATTGCTATTTTTTCCCAATTCCACGAAACCTTTGGACAGAGCTAAAGATTCCGTATCTTTTCTAACTTCAAACAATGAGTAATAAACGTCATATTACTAGATTTTCAGCTGTTTATCTTTCAAAATGCATTCTTCTGATCAATTATAATTCTCATCGTTTCTCTCGCACATAATTCCACCATTTTACGAATCCATTCCTTCGATTGAAGTGAAAAGAAGTCAACGGAAAAAGTCGTCAAAGGAAATCAAGGCTCCTTTTCGCAAAGGAGAAACTGGAAAAAACATTCTTGTAATAAAGTTATCTTAAATGAAATAAAGTAATATTATTACACGATTTTAAAAATCTATCTCGTTCTCTAGTTCAATTGTTATATGACCCAGTAAGTGATAATGAGACATTAGATAAATTTATATTTCAGATTCTAAATTTAAATTTCTTATGGATCACAATAAAATGGGTCAAAGGATAGACACAATTGGATTGTCTTTGGTTTCGAGGCGATATTCGGCAGAGGAGTAAGAAATCGGTGTGGATCGGTTGCTCGGGGAAGCGCTTATCTTCCTTAGACATGCCCTCCAAACCAAACATGATCGATTCTCAGAAACACCTTTTCTTTGCGTCTTTGTTTCCTTTTTTCGCCAATTGACAATCACGCGAAAGAATTTCTGTATCCGTCATCTGCTATAAATGAATAATGGATGGAGAATATCAGCTCCTAATATCAAACAACGATCGAATTTCAGTAATAAAAATTTAAAATACGACTCTTGTATTTTGGATTGTTTTTTTTTTCATTTCATTCATTTTTCAAACATTCATTCAAATTCCATATTTTTGATCCAGACAATTCATATCTCTACAGACGTTTTAATCCTTTGTTAACTTATCCACATTCCGTGATATTTCACTTCTTCGTTGTTTCGAATCCGTTACAGTGAAATACTATTAGAGGACACTTTTTCGCTTCATAATCTCTCCTCGAAATCGAACCCTTCCGACGGAATCCCCTTTTATGTGTTTTATCTCTTCCGATTCTTCCTCCGATCGGAGAAACATTGCAACCACTTCCAATTGTTCCATTCTTTTCCTATGGAAAGCGATGAAACTGACGCTGCGCTATATATATATATATATATATAATAACTTTAACTGCCGAATGTTGTTTAAAAATGAAGGGATTCTATATTGAAGAGATGAACGGGGAGATGATGATTTTATTTACCGCAAAATGAAGTCCACTTCTTAGGATATTTTCAATTCCCTTCTCAATATGGAACTTTCTTTCGATTATTGACAATAGATTCTCTCAGTAGATCTGTAAAGACATCAATAATGTAGTTTAACAACGCACTTGCAAATCAATGTTATCGAAAGACAAAAATGATATGCTTACTAATACCGTAGTCATGTATCGTTTAAATCCTAAGCACGTCCGTGACATTGTACTTAAGCTGTAGAAATACATTTTATCGATTTAAGCTCATTAACAAATTCAATTTATCAATACGTTTAATGAGCAGTTTTTATCGGTTTTAGGTTCTCTACAGCATAAACGAAAATAATGTGGACATCGCATATTTCAACTTATTTACCTTGTTCTCCGATTCACTTCATCATCCCTTTTATCCGAAGCGCAAACCTTCTTTTCCCTTATTCCCAAGCCACTCCCCCTCCACGACATCTGCCCCATTGTGCAGCGGGGGAAATGCGGCAGAATAGTGGCAAGTCCTTTTTTCGGAAAGGGAAAGATAAATGTATTTGATAAGCCGTTCCATCCGCCATCAAATCTGGATCCGCCCGTTTTGGTTCACCAGAGTTCCCGTGACGTACGACCGGAGTCGATTCTATCAGTCGGCCCAATTGTCCGTGAAGATTCCCCATTTGGCTGCAGACGGAAGAAGAAAACAATTTAAATATTTCACAGCCGAAAAGTGCGCAATCATTTGCAGAAAATAACAGTTCCCGAAAATGAGGAGAGGTAACACTCGGAAACTTTTTTAAGGTTTTAAATTATGTATTCGATTGCTATTTACGCGAGTTAATCGTAATGGGAGCTTTGAAAGTCTTTTTTCAAAATATACTTGAGATGAGGAGAGAATCTTAAGAAATATTTAAATGATTAATTCGCAGCATGGGATTCGTTAAATGCGTTAAAGTTGACGACAATTATAAGAAATTACTTCAAGATGGTTAATGGGTTTTTCCGACAGAACTAAAAAAAGGGAATCTCAAAAATTGTTCATTCTGATTTAAAAGGGAACAACAAATAGATCTTCGATGGACCAAAAGTGAAGTACAATTCCCCGAAAAGTGAAGTGATTTGTTTTAGAAATAAGACACGAGAAGATGAGCAATCGGAAATTAAAAAATGCTATCGTAAGAAATAAATAATAAATATATATTAACCTTAATTTTCGAAAATATGATAGTCTTAAATGTAAAATTTACAAAGAAATATCCTCGTTTCATAGATATTGAGAGAAGTATTTAGTTTTGGAAGAAACTTTACCTATTGTTAATTGTTATGTTGTACTTATCATCAGATTTAAGACTGCGGCGAAACTCTGAAACAAATAAATAAAGAATTAGATAACTTAAAAGAACTCAATGATATTGAATGGCGTAGATTGGACAACATGTGGATTAATGAGTTGTAATTCTGTTATATTCGAATATCGTCTTCGTATTTCGAGATTCCGAACTTTAAGTTTCATTATTATATATTTTGAGATTATGAACTGTAAATCGATATAGTTAGTATCGTAAAATGGACAAATCTGAGGGGAATTCTTTTTGATGTCCGTGGAAATAGTTTTTCCGCTCAGCGTACGTCTTCTTGGGCGAGATCAAAAGTTCGAGAGGAGTACTTTCCTTTTATAAACGCTCAATTTCTCTAAACATTAAATGATAAATTAATATTTTTTCACTCAATTTTTATAGCTCCCTAGCCGAATTCCAAATTTACAAATTCCCGATTTACGAACATTTTTCAATAATTCATATTGCAAAGTAAAAATGGTTTATTTTCCTATTAATCCATTTTTCTCGAGTAATTTTTTTTTGCATTTTAAAGTTGTACAGATGTTATTCAATACCAATTATTTTATTGGTTTCTCGCACTTTTTCACTTGATCTGTAGTAAGGTTAGGATATTTGCGGACGATACAGTTATCTACAGGGAAATAGCCAGTGTGAGTGGTGAGGATAGATTAGTACTTAGTAATGATCTAGATAAAATACATTTTGCGAAAATTGGGAATTATATTTAAATATTAAAAAGTGTTCAGATGTCAACTTCTTGAACAGGAAAGCTGTAAATAATGATTTCACTCACAGCCTCCGCGGGGAATCTGTCTTGGAATAACGGTGACGATGGGATGCCCGCATCAGTAATACATGCGGAAAAGCTCTAAAGTAACTCGGATTCGTTGGGAGGATAGTGGGTTAGAGCGCAGAAAAAGTACGCGAGCGATGTTACTTTGCGCTAGTCGGACCTCGCCTTGAATACGCATGTAATGTATGACTCTGCCGATTAAAGTAATGTTAGTGAATTTGAAAAGGTTCGACGTAAAGTGATGCGTTTCGTGAAGAATTGCCAAGATAAATCAGTCTAACTCAAATGCTCGAGGATAAGTAGTACAGAGACTATCAAAGCGTTGATTAGATCTACTAAATAGATTCAGAGAAGAAACGTTCTCGGAAGACAATACGTCTTCCTTGAACGTTCTCCCTCTTACATAGGCCGATCGGATACAGCGAATAATATAAGGGAAATAGATGCAAAATCGAACACATTCAAAAATTCGTTTTTTTCTCGAACGATACGCGAGAATATTCGTTTACCGAAGTCACGGTGCATGCACCCCCTGCCACGCACCGAAAGATGGCTCGCAGGGTATCTACATAGACATAATATATCGATGTATTGAAGTTGCCTTTCAATGTGTAGTCATAACATTGCGTATATTGAAGTCGAAGGATTTATACCATTAGAGATTTCAAATTTTTCTGCGCTAAAATCTGTAATATAAGACCTAGTATTTTGTATCTGCGGTGGGATATGTTTCTGACGCAATGAGGAAATCGAATCCATTCAAATGACAATTTGATTATAAAAAGCGGTTTAGGCGTAAATTTTCAACGAAATTCATTGCAATATCTTAAAAAGACCGTAATTGAGAGAAATTCTTCGATCATCGGAAAAGAGGAATCATAATTCCTCTTTGCGATTCTCATTTGGCCCATTGAGACCTTTTAGGTACATTTCCGGCTTCTTACGTCTTCAAAAGACCATCACGTTATCACACGAGACGAATGGACACACGCTTTTCGAGATACGCTTATTGGCTAAGGGAAGCATTAACTTCGCTGTTTCGCACTCAAAGTAGGAACAACATAAATCGCAGCTACACTTAAAGAGTGAGTCAAGTGAGAATAGGGACACGGTGCTCAAACCCAGTCCCCAGCAGCTGTTATCTCATGAAGAGATGGAAGAATATAAGAAGTTTCACGCGCAATTGGTCCTCGATATCCAAGAAGAAACGGACATGAAAGTGAAGATAAACCAAATGGGCATATAAGTGCTCGTATATTAACTTGATTTGATGGCATTCTTTAGTTGCAATCGTTGTAAGCTTTCACGCTATTCTGGTGGTGCTTCTTGAACTTCATTTAGATTTTTACGAATTAGAAATACGCAGCTCTTGGATATTGAATTTGTTTATTTCTTTCGAAATTGTAAATGCGCAAATACTATGTAAGTTTTCTATTGTCAAACAACATTTACATTCAGTAATTTTATGATTTACCCTATTGGTTTGAATAAAATAAATAGATAAGGTATGGGTTGCTGTGTTTTTGTATGTAAACTATATTTAATATTTTAGGTAAAAATTTTAAGATTGTAAGTTGATGTAAATGTAATGTATATGTTATAGAATAGATTGTTTGGCAGTAATTATATAACGTATGAATATATACCGAGAGTTATAATAGGAAAGTAAAAATAACAGTACGTAACGACGAGCAAAAATTATTCTCATGAGTTGACGCTGTCGCTTATGGATTTATGTCTTTTATCTCCAAATCCATGTTATGAGGTTTCTTAGTCTAAATGAGAAAGAAAATATCATTTGCAGATTATAAAAATTTGTTAATTATAGATAAATGGCAATTTTTATTTTTTAAAATTATAGTTAATAAGGTATTATGTATACGAATCCATAGGTTGACCATTTCCTCAAATGATTTTTTTGAGAAGGCTATAGAAACAGATTTCTTAAATCCATTTCTCCAATCCATCTGATCAATGAACGCAAGCAAATACAACGAGCAATTCTGACTTCGGAGTATCAAATGAGAAATTATCATTCCTCTGTAACAGCTATTCAAGAAAGTATTATTTGTTTAGGTGGCCTTCATCGCAACACATTCGAAAAGTAGCGCTTGCTAACGATACAGTGCTTTTGCGTCAAATTTAACACGCTTTGCGCGAATTAATTGATTTAAACTCTAATTTTAGCCCTTTTCCCGAAATTTTCGAAACGATGATAGATTATCGATTAGATTTTCACCTTTCGTCTTCAAAATCGTATTAAGATACTCGGTCAATGAAACGATACGTGTCGGATAAAATGACGAATCGTATTTCATTCACTCCTTATAAAACCTTAGCCTGTGTCGTATTCGATCAAATGCTCTGAGGCGTGTGACTCACTCGATGCCACTCTCAGGAGGTGGATGTCCGATTTTAGGTCATTACAATTATCATTCGATTGTCATCGTGATTTGGGAAAATTGCGGAAATGCTTTTAAATGGGATGAAAGGAAACTCTGAGTTCGCAAGATGACTAAAAAAGGGAGGGCACATCTAATTTCGATTTTAAGTTTCGTATATAAAAAGGTTATGTTTATGAAGGGACTCTTATCTAAGTTTCAACTTCTTCATATTTCATTCAACGGCCATTATATCGCAATTCAGTTATCCATTGGAATAGTTTTCACAATGCTTTAAATAAACACAAAGAGCATTTGAATGGTTATCAGTGTTTGTCTCAATTGACTTCTTCGTCCTCATTTGGGGAATCGTTCTAAAAACGAATGAGATTGATTGTTTTTTAGAATGAAAGAGAAACATTTTGAAATCTTCCGCAGTTAAGCGTAAATATGGTCTATAAATCATTTGGCGAACGAGCGATGGAAGAGGCAAAATTGGGAGCACATCGGGGGTGTTAAAAGTGGGGGATGTGATGGATAAAGGAACAATAGATGTTGTATTATGAGGGGCGAGGAAGGGGTAGAAATATCGATTATTCAAAGCCTTTTTTCCGGCGTCCTGTTTTTAGATTTTCCTGAGATAAGAGCTTTGCAATTACCAGAATCCCATCTTCTTGATGGAAGCCTCTAATCGCAGATTAACACCTTTAATTTTATATCGCGTAGATTTGCTAGGTGCACGTCCATTTTTCGACTCGATGAGTTAATAAGCGCCATAAATAAAGTTAAATACATTTGCGATCGATTATTGATGCTCATTACTACTTACTGGTGAATCACTGATCATTTATGGATAGAGCCGCGCATTCCGCAAGTTTTCGTGCTCGGATTTTCTGATCGTTCCAAAATGCTACTTCTCCAGTTTTTCATTATAAACACGAAATGAGGATTTTATTTTTTATGAAAATTATAAAACGAAAATTGCTTTAACGAATTTATCATAGTTGATCAAAGATCAATACCCTATTTATTTATGTCATTAATAAATGAAACTGTGCTCCTTCATTATCTTAGAGATAAGCAGATAATAGTATATAATAAGTGTCGAATATATTTCTAGTTTACCACTTTTCTATTTTTGACGAGGTTACATTATGTTTGAGTAAAATTTTTTAAACTCGATGTCTGTAAATCGAGCGATTGGTGAAACTCAACCGAAATAGCAAAACTTTTATAAAAGAAATAGATGAGAGAAATCAATTTATTGCAAACAAATCCTTTCGTAAACATTTGAGAAATATCTTGTTAAATGAGAGAATGTGAATGATTTAAACACTTAAGCTTCGAAAATACGGTTAACACGACATCTTTTTTCCAAAGAATTCAAGGTTTCATCGCAAATTGTTGGTTTTTCATTTTGTGCGTATTATACCTAATTTTTATTTGGACGATCGTTAATGGCGAATCATGGCAAAAGATTCAAAATCTAAAGGTCCCGCGTTCGTGTTCCAGAGAATCGAAGAGTCTACGGTAGGTGTCACTAAGTTCGAGTGGCTCCCTCGACCTAGTTCAGCAAAAGGGGTAGAGATGTCACTGGCAACCAGAAGAGCTGTCCGCTCACCGTGGAAATACGAACGATTTGAATGCGGGTTAAAATTTGACAATTATAAAGCTGATTGGTCGAGATATCTGTTGTAAATATATATATATCGATATCTTTAAATATCCATCATTTATAAATCTTTTGACCAGGAACTCGAATATTGAAAAAAAAGCAATGTATTCTAATATAGTCATTTTGAGGAGCTAACAAATCTACTTTGGTATAAAATAATACAATTATAATTGATTAATTAAAAAAATTTAAGTAATTAAAACTTTATTATGTTTTATCAAAGTAGAATCGGGATTACTATTAGATTAGACTTCAATTTTCAATTAGTTTCAATTTTCCGTGAATGACTTTTGGAATTAATTTATAAATAATTATTCATCGTTTTACTTATTAGAGATGTCCGTTGGGGAGAATTCATGTACGCGTTTTGATAACTTAAGAAGCATTTTTTAGATTCTAATCACAAATGTGAGCTTCTCAGAGTTGCAGTTGTGGATCGTTACAATTACAGAAATACCCCGCAAACTGCCCTACGGCGGGGCGTGCTTGTACGATCTTAACTATTCACTTATTTATGCATCTAATTCTGTCTGAAATGAGTGGAAGGGAAGTTCGGGTAGTTTCAATGCTCCCAACTTTCATAAATTAATCAAGTGGATCCTCTTAGCCCACGACATTTCCATAAGCGATGGCTATCTATTTGTAGATAGTTTAAGCCTCGCACAGTTCGTGCATATTCGGAACAATAGCTCAATATTTGCTATTCTTTTGAAATGTTCTTTGACTGGAAATTCATCATTATCAGGGAGTTTGTGTAGGAATTATGGTACAAATCCGTGGTTATCACCAAAAGTTATAACTAATGGACTGTTAGAGTGGAAAATAGACTTATTGTTTGGCAAAGTTATTATGATTTGCATAATTTTTTGTTTTGTAAATGACGCTTTACGTCCAAAAACTAAAACATTTTGAACTTCTTTCCGACTACGTGAGTACAAGATGTCTGAATACTTTGTATTCCTTCTTTAACTCTCACAAAAATTAGAAAATGCCACCTTCTGGTGCCTATCAGTAGCCGTATTAGATAAATTAATATTTGATTTGAAAATACTAAAATAACTCGTACGATTATCCTTCTTTGATGCAAATGTTTAACCATTTTTATTACAGATTTAATATATAATTGTTGATATTGTCATTGTATATTGGCCTTAATATGCTGAATGTGATTAATGAATGAATAAATAAATGAAAAATCAGAACGATACAAATTTGATTGACAGCTCTTGACAATTTCAGTTTATTTATATAATAGAAGCTCAACATCTCGCACGCTTATAGATTCCAAAAAATAGTCTGAATTTCCTGAAGTAGGTTTTTCTTTCCCACTTGCTTAAAAATAGACAAGATAATGAAAATTCATTAATTGAGATAATTCATTCCATTCTACAATTACACTTAAATTGTCTTAATTTTAAATCCATATATACACACTGCAATGTGGCACTCGTATTATACATTATCTTCGAAGAAATTTCCAAGGGAAATATTGCAGAGATGGAAAGAAATTATTTATTTTATAAATTTATCGATTTTACTTTGATTCTCGATGGGAAGGTAAGAATCGTAAATAAATTTAGAAATTCGAGTTAAAAATGACCCAAAATGATAAAATCCATTTAATCTACTATTTATGAAATATCCCAATGAGTATTATGATAAAATGTTCTTCAAATACGATATATATCACATGCAGGTGTGATCAGTAACACAAGTTTATTGGTATACCCATCGGTAGACTAACATTTTATAATCTAGTGTAACGAGTGGTTCAGCTTCTCATAACATTTCGTACATCAAATAAGATTTTAATTCTTTAAGATCAGTTCTTTTAGAAGGATTTAATTACAAATAACTGATTAAAGTGGTTGTTTATTAGTTCAAACCCAAAATTCGATAGAAATTGTAATTTAATGTATTGTAATTTAATGTAAATTGTATGTAATGATTGTAATTAAAATTCGTCGTATATGTAATTTTTAATAATGATTTAAAGATTATATTTTGTTAGTTAAATCAAACGAAAATTCTACTTCCGATAGTAAAATTAAATTTAAAAATATTTCGTCAGTTATATAATTACTTATTTTTAGTTTTACTAGTATTTCTTTACACCGTTACTTCGGTAAATAGAACATAGGTTAAAATATTATTATTGAAGCTTCTTTTAATAAGATGACACCGTAAAAACAAAGAGCATATTTCCATATCTAAATAATTGAGGTATCAACATTAGGCGTGTTAAACCTTCGAAAGTAACAAATGGAGGATCGGAAAAGTAGTATAAAAAATGAACAACCGAAGACAAAAAGAAATGAATGTGTTCATGAAACAAAGAGTTTTGCTGTTGCACACAAAATACCTCGCTCAAGAAAAAGAATTTTTTTCCCAAAAGCCGTTCCTCAGTTTTATGATCTTCAAATGAATATCACGGAAGCACGCTTGAAAAAGGAACCACTAATTCTGAGCGACGCCATCAGAAATCCTTTAAACCTCTTTAGGCTGAAAACAAGGAGCTTTCTAAATTAATAAACGCCTTTAATGTTACGAGGCGCTTTTTTTAGCCTTTTTTTTAAACTCCTTTCCAACGAAATCTAAATTTACCCTTCAGCTACGGTTTATATTTAAGTTCAACGGTTTAAAATTACAAGGACATTAATCTTTGAGCGAACGCCTGCATATGAATTTAGTTAAATATATGAGCTTCTCACGATGTTTACAAAACGTGTAACTGCGATAATGTAAAAGTTTTCTTGAAAACAAAATGATTAAAATAAAATGCGGACGAATCACTACGAGAAGTATACTGGCATATACAAAAGGAAGAGGTAAAATATTTCTATGTATGTGTCTAAAATGCTGGAAAGAACAATGAGCAGAAGAAGAAATCTGTCGGAAAATTAGTTTGAATTTACGAGAAATACTGGAGACAAGTAATCCATAGTAATGATGAAACAATAGAAAAGATGTGAAAAAGCCAGTGTATGTGGGATTCGTAGTTTTGTAAAACAACTTTGATTAGAATGATCATTCCAAACACTTAGAAAGAAAGGAACGGGCTATAGCTTCATGAGGTGGCCAGACGCCAGACTATCCGAATCAACGAAACAGACACTCTACAGAAGTCCCGAAGTTTAAGCCTATAATTCGACTTAAGACGCTCAACCCGTCCGTGGCACTGTAAACGCAAAGACATCCGAAGCAAATGCACCACCGCCTGCAACACGAAAGCAAATGCACCACCGCCTGCAACACTAAAGCGAATGCACCGCCACCTTCAACACGAAAGCAAATGCACCGCCACCTGCAACACGAAAGTATTTCCGAAAATTGTTTTCTGCTCACACACTGCTCAAACTAAATTCAATGCCCATAAGTAAGCCCATTCGAATTATTTTAAATTCTCATGGGAGCATTATACGAATCCTTTGAACAACCTATGCTTAGTTTTAATAAGATCTATATTTTCAGGTATTTCTTCATCATTATTATATACATAAATTTCAATCTTTTATGTGGTGATCATTATTATTCATTATGCCTTTATATGTTGTCTTTGAAAATATAATCGAAATTTCACAATAAAAGGTATTCAGGAAATGGCTGAAAATATCATCTGTTTTTCCCATGCATTCCTCATGGAAATAAATCAAAGGACAATCGACTTCGTGACCGAAAGCATCCATTTCTCAAATAAAATATAATTAGTCTTCCTCTTCAATTATTAATCCAATGTCGCATCCCATATTTATATTAAAAGAGGGAATTTCAAATGTGCCTGGGATCGAACCCAAGACCATTTCTTAAGGTGACTGAGAGACCTTTTTCAGTTCGATGGGTATTTGAGGATCTATGAGTTTCACCAAAGACACTTCCCATCCAATTTGATTCTTCGGTTTACTTCGTTATTTCCATTCACTTCTCCTGTTGTCACACGTCCTACAAGGTAAGTTTATTCCGTGCACACTTCCTGAGTGGTTTCTTCGAGGTTTATAGCTTTGCAAAGGAACTATACATCACCATTGTTTTGATGAGGTTTATCATGAGTCTCCTGCCATATTTACCTCTTGAGGCCAATTCCTCTCCATTGGTTGCGAAATATACGATATCATCAGCAAAACGCAGATGACTCATGTATTCTCCATTTACCCGTAGGTCCTTTTCGTCCAAGGCTAATGTTTTGAATATTCCTGTAAGAAAAGCTGTGAGAAGAATGGGTGAAAGGCATTCATCCGGTCTTACATTTTTTCGATCTTGAGTACTTCAGTTTCTTCATGTAATATTACTGAAGCATTGGCATTTTTATAAATGTTACGGAGAAGATGAATGCCTTCTTCTTCTACCCCTTGTCTCTCTAGTGCTTATGATATGGAGGAGGTACTAACCGAATAAACCGAACCGATAAACTAACAAGAGCCTGTTTATAGTCCATAAAACACATTGCAAATGGAATCTCGTATTCACGTATCTTGGTGATTTTTTCCTGTAGTGTATGGATGTGGTATATCCTACTCTTTGGAATCCGGCTTGTTCTCTCGGCTTCACAGATGTCAGCGTTGTCTTAGAACCCCTTTTATCCTCATCAATATTTCGCAGATAACTGGAAGGAGGAGGAGGTAGTTCTTTTAATCCTCCTTTTGTGTTTAGGAGGTCTATCTTTGCGTGATCCCAATCCTTGGGTATTTTCCCTTCTCTAAGACTTTTAGTAAATGATTCCTCTACGATTTGAGAAATATCTGTCTCTCCGAGTTTAAATATTCTTCCAATACTCCATCTGCTCCACTTGATTTTCCGTTCTTCATCCTTTTAATTGCTGCAGTTATTTATTCTGGTAAAAAGGGTGGTATGATTTTTGATTTTCTTTTGAAATTTTGGTTTTCATCTTCAGAGTTATCTGTTTTCTTGTAAAGGCGTCTGAAGTATTCTTCTACGGTCTTCAGTATCGTATCCCTGTTGGTGGTTGTTACATCATCTTCTTTCCGTATTGCCAAAATCTGTTTCTTCCCAATTGTTATCCGTTGTCTTCTTCATGCTTATGCAATTCTCAATCGATTCTTTCACAACCTTTTCGTTGAAATTCCGAACTTCAATTGCCCTTCTGATGGACTTTCCAAGCTCTATATACTCTATGCCATACTCTGGGAGTATCAGACTTCTGGAATCCTTCCAAATTCTCTTCTAGTTTATGAATAACCACCTCATTTCTCTTGTTATAAGCCGACTACGCTTCGTTCGGATATTGATCTTTATTCTGCATCTCACTAACCTATGGTCTCTCCGTGGGTTGAAGTTGTTGAAACCCTCGCAGTCCTCTACGGTATACAGTGTATTAACCAATATGCAATCCGTTTCATTCTTCACTCCATCAGGGCCTCTCCACTTCTTAGTTGGGTTCTTCTTGAAGCAAGTATTAGCTACGTGCAAACGTATTTTTGCATTCTGAAAACTCTACGAGCCGATGGCTTCTTTCTCTCTTAGTCCACATTGTCCGGCCACAGTATCATCGGCTTCCCGCTCTCCTACTTGAGCATTGAAGTCACTCGTAGTGGTGGTCTTCCTTCTCAGAGCTGACTGTCTGATAGAATTTTTCAATTTTTTCTTCGCTGCTGTGGGTGCATAGACTTCGATAATCTGAACGGAGCATTGCATGTTGATCTTGAGTACTAGCCTACATACTCTATCAGATGCACTTTCAATTTTCTCTATATCATTCTTCTATTTCTTGTTAATCAAGAAGTCAACAACATTAAGTCTTCCATCCTTCGTACCACTGTAATAAAGTGGATGACGCTCTTTAAGTGTTATCAGGTCTTGTAGCTTTCTTCTAACTGAGTCCAATAACATTCTATTTCATTTTCTTCATCCAGTGCTCTATCCACATTCCAGTCGACATTACATAAGTCAATCTTCGCTCTTAACTCTGCGGCAGTTGTACGTTGCAATGTATAGGTCAGTGGATCTATTGTTCATATGATGTGTAATGTCACGTGGACATCTGAGTGGGTAGTGTTTTGGCGATGAATTTCCAATACAGAGGCTCATAATGGAAATTGTAAATACGCTTGAGGAAAGGAAACCAGGCTGTCCCAATGCCGGTTGGTCAATACCATTATTTGGTTTTGTTTAAGAGGTTTGACTATAAAGTTTTGCTTTCATAGAGTTTAATTACCAACATGCGTCGAAACAGTGAGTAGGTTGCGTTTGCCGTTGAGTACTATTTTTCGAGCGCATGTTCTGATCGCGAACGCCTTTTAGAACCAAATGTAGCATCGTTTGAAGTGATACCGATTCTCGAGAATTGCATCTAAGACCTTTGCAGTCACCGTTGAGGTGTGCATTTTCACAGTTGGCATTATTAGCTCTTGGCTCTCACAATTAAGTGACAAGTGAATTCAGTCCGTTATTTGAACATGATACACGATTTTTTTTTCGACGGCTAAATGTGTTGGACTTATAATTTAACAACTTATAGACATAAGGGCATTCGGTTTCAACAACACTGTGCATTGGACTTTGAGAGCATTTATATTTTGAGGGAACATTTCCCAGAGCGCCTCGTCTCAATTTGGGGATTCTCAAACCCCAAATTTTTGATTTTTTTGGGATTTTTTGAGATCCCGTTTTATCCCGCGTACCATCCAAGGACTTTAGAAGCTTCCAACCAACTCTACCAATATCCAGAAAGAAATTGCCAACAAAACCCCTGATATGCTGGCAAGAGTCATTACATTACATTACGACTTACTCGTTTCATGGAAAATGCACTGAGTAAGTCAACTACCTGATTTGATATTTAAAACTCTGTTATTTTAAACTTAAACTTTAGATATGTGTTTACAGTTTTAAAAAAATTGAAACATTTTTGAATCATGCGATGGCTTTTAGTATGTTTAGGGAAATTATGTTGCAGCACTCTGCATGTATATATAAGGTTGGGTACGTATACCTAATAGAATCCCTGGTTTGTGGGTAAGAAAACGGTTTTTAGATAAATCTAAAAAATTACCGAAAAGCGCCATTATCTTATAGTTTGGGAATATTGAATTTCATCAATTGGGGCGCATGGGCATCCGTTGGCGAAATTCCGAGGCCTCTTTTGATGCTATTAACGAGCGCAACATTAATATTTTTGTTTGTGAGAATGAGCGCAAGTATTTAAAGCGTCGATCGAAATAGTCTCATAGGTTCAATTTCATTTTTGAGAAGTTCTGTCTGAGAAGAATTCCCAATCAACGCTCGTCTTCAAGTGTGCTCACGGAATTTCGTTCGAAGAAGTATTTTTTAAGGAATTATAGATATATTTGCTCTCACATCCATTTCGGAATGGTTTTCACTTTCGTGAGAAAACATCACTTTCCACGAATCCGTGCAATTAAAGGATCCGTCCTTGTACAGTTATTTCTTGGAAATGGACAGTGCTTAATGACTCCTTCTGAACAATCAACTACATTAAATATTATATGCATAGAGCGGGTATGACGAATGTATTTAATACAGTTGTAATTTATATGTTTGATAAAATATGTACTATTTTTCCCGTCTTAATTTTTGCGAAGTACTTTATACATGTTTTATACTTTTTTCGGGAGTAATAGAATCTAAAAATATCTATGAATCAACACCATCAGAATTTCCAACTTATAAACATATATATTACTCCCAAATTTTGCAAAAACGAAAATTCTCGTATTTTATAAATTTTTATTATAGAAATAGTCCCTTTTTACACAACATAGTCCAATACTTAGTGCGGTTTATTAGATTGATGATAAAACGTTTAAATTTTTCGTGTACTTGAAAGCGTCTCAATTCCCTAAATTACTTTTTGGATATACAGTATTTTAAAGCTTTTTATTTTGAAAAAGAATAGTTTACACAAATTAATATTGCACACAAGTTATACACAGTACTACGGTTATTTCATTAATTATACTATACTACTACTAAATTATATCAGACATTACATATATTATATACATTATACTAATGATGATTAAAGTATATAACATTATACTACCTTTGTAAAACAAAATAATAATGCGAATATTAAACAAGAGAAGATAAACATAAAACTTTTAACCTAAAAGTATCTATCACTTTAAAAAATAAACCCTAATAATAAATAAAAGTTACAATTAATGCAAATTAATAGAGTTTATTATAAAAAGGTCAGAATGAGGCACGTCAGCAGGCGAATTTTCATCATGAATATAATTAATAATACAAAAATTAAGTTTAAATCTCGTATGAATACATCGTATTCTATCTTGTACTCCGAAACATTTTTAAATTCTCGTTCGACTTTACAAATTTTGTCTAACAGTCGTAGTATATTATTAAAAAGTACGGAAACAGTAACTTCCAAATCATGGCTGTTTAAGGGAACATCTAACTTTTGATCTTTTGCTAATAATGAGATCTTTCTTATGTTTATTTTTATCAGAGAAATAGTTGTCAATAATGATAGTATATTTGTATAATAGATCCAAACGAATAAATCCAAGTTTTCTTTTGTAACCATTAACTTTTTTGCCCTCGTTACAAGTAAATTTCATAATTCTAATCCCTCTTGTGCTTTTTAATCTTCATTGACCAAACCCCAAATCGTTATTCCGCATTAATGACTTCGCAATAGAAGTAAACAGTATTTTTTTGTTTTTAAAATTAGAATAATTTCCATATGAGGTAATTTCTAGAAAACATCATCACCATACATGAAAAGCTGGCAAATTTTCAGTACAGAAAAAACATTATTTACATAGAGTATAAATAGCAGTGGACCTCGTACTGAACCTTGAGGAATTCAACAAGGGAAATCTCTATAGTCAATATAGTGATATCGTTACTTTACTATTTTTTCTATTCTATAATAAACTGTCAAGCCATTTATGATAGTTTCCCTTAACTCCTATTTAATACCGTTCAATTAACAATATTTCACGGTAAACTGTGTCAAAAGCTTTGAATAGGTCAAATAATGCCGCTATTATATGAATATCACAATGAAGGTTTTTATTGATGTGATTGGAGAGTTTTCTTTCCCCTGTTTCCCATCAATGCGATATCTGAAAAATATGTGTGAGGCAATTAAATGAAGTCTTTTGAAAGCCCTAAAGTTGGAATTCTTTTATTCTAATTTTTACTTCTAAACAACGAAATAAAATTACTGTCGAAAAAGGTTGAAATTATAGTACACTTTTAATTTCTTCGCGCCACTTTAAAACGGAAATTATTTATCATCGAGAAGTTTCAATACAACATTTTTAATCGGAAGAGAATATGATTAAATTTAAATGTAATCTTTTAATTACCACTCGAGAATTCTGTTGCATTTGTAGTATTAGCGTTCGGGACACGTATTAATAAAATCAGCTTTTCATGGTGCAATCCATCTTTCATAATCCTCCAAAGTTCATTTCCACGAGACAAAGAACGTATTTCATCGCTGGCAAAAATCTCTTACTATATCGAATTAAGCCAACGTTTTTGCCGAACAATTGAATATCGCACTCCGCTTCTGTGCGCTGCTCCATTAATTCGCGCTCTCTTCGGTATGAATCTTTCTTAACTTGGCCGCTGTCGCCGCACAACAAATGGGGGAGCACCCGAACATGTGGATTCACTTATTCGGAAGTATTAATTCACTCAAAATAGAGAATACGTCTTTTATTAAACAAAACCTTTTCCCGCGCATTCATCATTTATAAATTGGTAATGAATTGATATCTTCAAATGGGGGCTTAAGAACGTTTGTGGAATATACTCATCGTATCGCCAAAAAGATTTTCATTGAACTTACATAAATTTACGATGGACGATTATTTTCAGTCATGAGCTAAAAATGAAATATTAACATTATGATATCAGTCGATTGCTTACTCTATGAAATGATTTTTTCGTTTCTTTACCCAAACACGATCCTGTTTTATCTTTAAAGATTTCTTCTTCTGCGGGTACATAATTTTGAAAAAAGCGATTTGGGATGAGTGTTGCTTCTAAATACGATATAAATTATAAATCATTCTTTCGAAGAAGATGCTGATTGATAAAAAATCGAATTTTCCATTCGCATTTTCTATTAGAAAATCCCATAAACGTAGAAAGTTATTTCAGACTTTCGTGTAATACTCCTGCTACGTAAAAGGTGAGCTATAGTTTGAATCATTTGTGTCATCGAATGACTGAGTAATCGGCCGAACATTGTACATGAAATTGTCAGTATTTTAGGACATAATTAAGAGAAAATAATTAGGAGATCGCATATCATTTGGGAAAGGAAATAAAGTATTTTCATTGCATTATTTAACTCACATTTATTAAACACTCTTTCGCTGTGTTTATGGCTCAGAAGTTAATTCAAGTTTCGAGTAAGTAATGCGAACGGAACACCATAAAGAAAATCCTTCTAATCCCTTTGAAGATCTCCCTTTTTTTCATTCCCCCTCTCAAAAGGAGCACTTTTCTCCAAACACAAGCGGAATAATGTAAGGCTTTAGGTATTCTTAGCAGTTCCTCCAAAAATGCGCACCCGATTTGTGCCGTTTTCGCTTGCGGCCGTATTCCCATCCGAACAGTTTATGAGGATCGTAGGTAAGGAGCTTTGGTCGCCTAATCCAGGATTCGACCCCACCCCACTCACATGCGGTGGCAGACACTGCGGTGTACGACAGCCCTCAAACGGGCTCTAATTGTTCAGGATTTGTATTATAAACCGGATCTCTCGATATTTACTTTAATAAGGTCCGCATGACGTATCATTGCAATATAAAGACTGTGTTTTTTCGCAGATTCGGAATTCAGCGAATGTTCGCTATATTATCAGATTGGAGTTGGATTTTGGTGACGGAGCCAAAAATGAAAAGGCCATTAATACGCAGAATATTCATATGCCCATGTTAAAGGGAACTTCTATTGTGGGGATTGTAAAGGAAATTATTGGTATTTTACATCAGTTTTGTTAATTATTTTTTAAAATATGAAAAATTGTTTCATAGTAATATTTTAAACATTTATTTTTTTATTTATCTGAATTTATCGTTTTTTTCATAGTACAAGTATGAAATATGAACTCACGTTCGTGCATAAGTTATTCAAATTTTCCTCGATTATATTGCCCATGAATTAAATATTGGCAGGCGTGACTTCGTGTACATGATAAACTTGATCGATTCCATATATAATTACATGAGGAATTTACCAAGTTTATTATTTTCTTTAACTTGTTTCTTTGCTTAAACACAATTTTTTTATAAAATACCGATAATTCCCTTAATATTCCCTACAATATAACTTCTCTTTGATTCTCGGAGGGAAAATAACTATAGATGTGTGAGTGTGTGTAAATATACAATGTAAAGATAATGTATGAGTTATAGAACAATTTATAGATTGAAGATTCATTTCATCGTACATATATAAACCTGTAAATTTTATTTGAGGAATAAATTATCAATGACAATTTGCATTCTTTTGTGATTTTCGGAAGTATAATATTGTTGTTTCTGCAGAATCTAAATGGAGTTTATAAAGAGATTTGATAACTACATTCTCTTTTGGCATCCTCAACATCGTTAGAGCATTTTGATATCACCCACTTCTGCTGAGAAGCAAATTATGTTTCCATTTTTGTATAAAAAGGTTCAAAAAGATTTTTGATCAAAAGAATTTTCATTATTCTACACTTTGAATCGTTTATCGAGTGAAAAGCCTCGAAGCCTGTTGTTTCGGCAATGAAGACGAATTTTCCAATTCCCAAATTGAAGGAGAATTCTTATTTATGTTTTGTCCTTTATCCCTTTAGATGTATCTTCTAACATTGTTTGTATTTTTGTAGGACAACTCATATATGAATCCAAATTGGCTGTCTAAATAAAAATATCACATAAAATAATCAATATCACCCCATTTTTCACTTCGCCCCTTTACCCGAATGCACTATCTGAAGTGACCGCATCTCGAATAAATCGTCCCAAAAGATGCCATCTTCAGTTTTGCTTCGTATATATGCAACAGTGACAGGTGTTTCATTTTAATTTGCTTATGGAAAGGGAAGAGTAATTCTATCGAATTATTATATTTTCTTGTTTTATGTTCAGTTTCGTACATTTGAAAAGTATACAAGTGGTAGTCTATAAAAATAATACAAATACGGTATTTTTTCATAATTTTTAGAGTATGAAAAATCGTACTTAATGTTTCGTATACATTTTTATCGTATTAAACACAATGCTATTGATTCATTGAAAATGCTTTATCTAAATGCTCGATACATAAAATAATGATTTTGATATAATCATCTTCTTATATTTTGAATAGTGAACTGTTCCATTGGTAAAAATAATTCATTGAACTATCGATTGAAAATTTATAAAATATCAAACTGGCACATTTTTCCCAAAAGCACAGATTCAGTGTCCGTAAACAAGAAAATAAAAATTAAGGATCACAATTCAAGTTAGAATGAATGAATATGTAAACCTTCCGTCAAAATTTTTATAACAATGATAAATGATGTAAATATTTATGCACACCAAAACTTGTATATATAATGCCCATATATACGTCTTGTTTGAAATTATCCTTAACATAGTGAAATTGTTTATATCACTTTAGTTAATAATGGTTGTATTACAATTAAGCATGGTTGTTTTAGCATACTGCGGAATACCAGTTTAAATTTATATTTCTATCAATAAAACTTTCATAATAAAAATTTAATAGCATATTTTATAAGATACGTATGTTAGAGGAAAGTCGTAGGGCCATGAAGTTCACTTCCAGAATGGGGTTCAGTGCCTCTGCTGGATTCTGTTCCCCTAATTCGTGAGACGCCATTCTTCCGCTTAAACTATTTGAGGCTTCAATGATTGTTATTGAAGCGTTCGCAATGGCATTTTGAAAGCACATCACCTCAACTCATCGACAGTTGAATTTTCAAGCCACTTCGATGGGAAAATAAATACTCACCCAGGTGAAAAGTATTGCATTTCATAAAATATCAGGAGAAAACTCAAAGTAAATAAAACCACACATCAGAAAATACTTTTTTCTATTTTCCCTAAATGATTCTATGAGAAATATCACATCGCCTCAACATACTAATCCTAATGACAGAACGAGGATATTTTGATGCATATTGAACATGCATAGTCCTTTCCTCAAAGTCCTCGTTTTGAGGCCTTCTGAGCCATTTTCCAGTATCAGTCTTAGGGCACTTCGTTCTCTCATGCTCAGTGAAAATCCTCACACGGAGGGGGAACTGTGGGTCTCTTCGGCACATGTTCTGCAGCGACATTATCAGCTACATCATCTGCATAAGCTTTCTTCTCGGCGATTGCCTCTCTTAACCCATGTCCTTTTGATTTAGTTCTCCGGAATAACTTCCATTTTCTTCCCAATTTCGAGGGTCCGCTGTAATGGACACTTGGACACCTCCCACAGAAGAGTATTTGATGTGCGCTGCCGTTTTGGGACGTCTCCCCACACTCCGCCGAACAAGTAATGAACCTATGATCTTTCTCCTTCTCCTGCTATCTTTTCACATTTCAATCGATGTTCAACAATTTTTGAGCGCATCGAACGACTGTAATTAGGTTTTTGATTTTTGTCTAGAATTTTCTTGTCTGCGCCCGAGCAAATTGTCGCTCTTTTGGTCATTTCTAATCCTCTAAAAATGATTCCGAAGTGAGTGGTGGGAGCAAGACTCGGGGATTCGCAGATACCTTAGTTATGAGGCTATTCACAAATGCCTTGGATACACTGAATAATATTCTAATATAATAATACTAATAATATAAAATATAATTAAATAAATCATAATACGCTTCGAGACCATTCACGCAGTATTCAATCGCTATCTGTTTTTCGTAAAATATTGCGATGAAGGAGTAGTACTCAATGCTTAAAACGCACGCCAAATATTGGTGGAGGTGCGAGCAAGAAAATCGAAGGCGTACAAAGGGTGAAGAAGGAGTGTAAGTAACATGTTAGAAGCGTGGGAAACACTCTCGTGGATATCAGCGGCTGTTGGAATGGCAACGAGAGGGCTAAAATACGTTTCATGGAAAGACCACAGATTGTAGAAGTGTGAAAGAGAGGTTTCGAAATAACTACGAGTGCAATTAATTACACAGATAACGCCTCATATTAGTAATGAAAAACGTGGAAATTTACAAAAAAACTCTAATCTACGCATGTTTTTGCTTTATTATTGTAAATGTGTTGATTTTTATTGGAATATTTCATATTCAATTTGAAAGTAAGTTTTTATAAACAGTGGAACGCTCTGCCATCGTGAGCTTTCCCTTAACTCGGGTGAATCACAGAATTAGTGATTTAATTTTGCTTTCATTTCCCCAATAATTCCTATTTATATATATGAATACCTTTAACTTCGGATACAAGGAATAATTTAAATATATCGATCGTTATACGCTTTAATGTCATTCCCCTTCGAATGAATAATTTCTCCGATTATTGAGGTAACCGTGCAACTTTTACTCCATCGTATTTTTTGTTAGCGATTCTCTGCCTTCAACAGAAAGTGGATCGAAGTAACGTGAAGAAGAGGGAAAATACATAGTCGGGGATTATAATTAAATCTTCCTACGAATGGAATCCATTCAAATCCTTCAAAACAACATAAAACGCATAATGTGCAACCCTTCCCTCGTGTAATCCTTTTTTATAAATGGTTTTAATCAGTTAAACTCGAGTGTGCAGCGTTCGTAATTATTTAGTTCATTGTACATTCAGTAAGATGCGTCTTCTTGTGAGATAAATCGATTTATTCGGCTGGACATAGGGGAGCGACCCCATCTGGACCTCACCCCTTTCGGTGCGTTTTATGCTGCTTCCGGGCCAAATGAGATCCCTCGACGGCGGTCCCTTTCTTCGTTAATCCTCGAGGAGACCCTCCTTCAATTGAGCACCATAAATGGAGTGGTAAGGTTACAAAGTGCCTCTATGAAAATATCCGCCCGGAAAAAAAAACGCTCCGGGAATAGGTTTTGACTACGCATCCGTTGTTCGGAGAACTTTCGAAAGAAAAAGTGGCAAAAACATCGATTATTATTCGGAGGGTGAATATAAAAGGGGCGATATTTTTGGGAATATAAGGTCATCAAGGATGAAAAAAGGTTGAATAATGCGAGGACGGTGAACGTGTGGTGTCCAGACCTCCCTCCGCAAGCTGCCCTTTCCAACAAGGCGTAATTAAAGTAACGACCAACTAACGCAGCCATCCCCTCAGACCCTCTACTAATTTCTATTCCCCCAAATCCTTCCTTTCTCTTTAACTAATTTCACTCCCCCTTTTCCTCATATTTCTCCCCAAATCTCTTCTTTCGCTCCTATTGCGAATAGAAAATCATTGTCTTTGCATCTTCTGAATCAATACGAGACGCCCGAGAAACACTATATATATACGTATATGTATATATGTGTATAATGGTTTCCTAACTTTTGCGGCTATTATTCGATATCTCAATAGAAGATAATGGACAACTGCTGAGGATTATGTTGTTAGTGGAAAATCGACCGATGCGGATCGAATGCTGGAAGTAAATCGATAGGATGGGAAACACTAAGGAATTTATGTATATTTGAAAGTAGATCTTTGCTAAGTATCACAAATTTATTTTGTTAGTTCCGTAAATCTGCTACAAAACTTTTAACGCAATACCTCTTTTTTTCATCGCTGTTGTGCTTTTAAGTCTAACATTTAAATTTCGGTGTAAATGTGTTACAAAAGGCGAAAATTGAATTTTGAAATCTATATGCGGGCAATGGAACTCCATTTACTCACCCCCGTTATGCCCTCATCCAACCCTTTGGGCGCAATGAATCAATGGCATCCACTCACATTTAAACATGGCTACAATGAAGCGAGGTGTGTTCAACATTGGTTTTACTGTGTTTGGTACATGGCTTATCGCCGAAGTAAACCTTTTTCTATCAGAGATTACCTTTCACTTACCTTAAGCAAATCTCTGCGTTAAATTATTCAATTGCTTTTCCTTAATTCTAGATATATAAAACTTTTCAACTTTTCTTGCGATTGAATTGCTATTATTTGACGAATCATCTATTCCGTGAATGGCATTGGGAACTCTTGAATGCTCTTCTATTGAAAAATTTAAATTCATAAAAATTTAGCCCTGGTAGATAGTTTATCTAATCCTTGAAAAGATTCAATATTTTTTGATTTTTATGTTTGGAAAGAATGAATGTATGGAAGACATGAAATTTTAAGTACCGCATTGATCACGTTCAAATTTAGCAATTTAATGTAGATATATATCCATTTGAAATATCAGATAAATATTTCAAAAATGTGCAAATGGCAAATATTTATAGAAAATAAACAAAAGCCGGAATAATATCGTAAAGAATCCGAGAAGAGAAAAAGGAAAAATTCAAATTAGTTTGAAACAGAAAACACGAACTATATCGTAGAGCCTAAAATACTTATGCTAAACATACCATTCATCATTTATACCAATCATTGAAATGTGAGGATTGTTCGAAAATATGTAGCGTTCTCTGCGCATATTCAATTTCTATTGGCAATTCCCTTAGAGAATTCCCCCCTTCGTATGCGGCACATGTAAATTTGATATCGTTAGTTCTTTAAATACGCGAAACATACTCTGCTTTCTCAAATCTTTTCACGGAATGAATTTCACTAATCAATCTGCAATTTGTGCATCGTCATTATAATACTCAGAGGCGCTCGAGGAAGCGATATGATACGGGGGAATTTAATTTTTGATTCTACTTAGGTGAAAAAAATCAAAAGCGCGAACTTTTAATTCGTTTCAAAGTCGTCGGGTCTAATTCGAGGAGAAACGACGATTTTCGTAGTTCGGCTTTTCGTACGAACATAATCCCACTGGAAATAGTTTGTCTCCTTTGCCATGCGCAAAATTGTCTTTTCCACATGAGCCGTTCGTCTCCGATCGCTTAATCCGTCGTATTATTCGTTCCCTTTCGTCCGGAACTTGGCCGCTGCCCTACTAGGGAAGCCGCGGTCGTTTTCGCGGACTTTTTATTGTTACTCTCGGCGGCCCTTGTTTCCGCCACATCCCCCACCCCCTAGGGGCGTAGTGATACCCAATACGTGTGGTGGTGATGAGGTCCAGCTTCGTTCGTTACGGTTCGGACGCGCTCGGTGCGGCCCGGTGGGGTGGGCCGCGGGGGCGTGGTGGGCCCCGTGTCCGAGCCTGCGTCGTTCCCCTTCCCCCTCTCCGTTAACGCGCGATCTTGTTATTTGTTGGCATTCGGGTGAATAGCGCCGGCAAATTGAGTCGGAGTGCGTGTGGGCGCCACGCATTTGGCGCATTTCGTTCTTGGCGCCGTAAGTGCGCGCGCCGAGCGACCCCCAGCCCTCCACTGTTGCTGGCGGTGTGGGATTTCGGCGCTCCGCTGGCACCCGCCTCCCGCACTTCTCCGGCAAGATTGCTTCCGACGTCACCATTTGGTCTTCCCTGGCCAAGGCGGAGGCCAAGGCCGCTTTTGCGGGCCACCGCCCGTCGACGGGGGAAAGTATCGCGGCAACGGTGGCGGGCGGCGGCGGGGGACAGGACAGCGCTTCGGCGACGTCCTCGGCCTCCGACGACCAAATGCATCCCGATGCGAACGCCTTCAACGACAGCTACACCAAGATGACGTCGGACGTGTTGGCCGAAAGGGCTCTGGGGGAGATCCTTTCGGAACATCCGGGGGAGTTGGTGCGAACGGGAAGCCCTCACTTCGTGTGCACGGTTCTGCCGCCTCATTGGCGATCGAACAAGACCCTTCCGGTGGCCTTCAAAGTGGTGGCTCTCGGAGGCGTGGACGACGGGACCTTGGTCACCGTGAAGGCGGGAAACGACGAGAATTATTGCGCCGAACTGCGCAATTGTACGGCCGTGATGAAGAATCAAGTGGCGAAATTCAACGACCTGCGTTTTGTCGGAAGGAGCGGAAGAGGTGAGATTTACATCTAATCCGCGTGTCCGCGAAGTGGCCAAGTCTCCTGAAGTTTTCCGTCGCGGCTCAAACTTCTCAGAAACTTTTTGCGCATGGCAGAAAAATTTCCCCCACCGAGTTTTGCCCCCAACCCCTCTCCTGGCCAAAGGGTAGCTCAGCCCCTTCTTTCGGCTCCACGTGCTTCCCACGCCAAGTTCTTCAATCGAAAGAGGCACGATTTCGACGCATTAGAACGAAGGAAACCAATGGCATCGAAAGATGTAAACATAGGTTAAAAAATAAAAGCGACGAGTGCGTGATCGGGATAGTCTTATTGTCGAATTGCAGTGAAGTTTTCGTGGATTATCGGTGATTGGACATCGCTAGTCGTACGTTGATCCACATCACGTACGCTATGTTCGTGGTTCAACAACTTTCACTCGTATGAAAACGTGATCACCATCCTCCATTTGATTTCTTGTTTACGACGCATTTAACTGTATACACCTATTTTCTTGTTTTCCTCTCCTGACCACATCATTCTCTGTTCGTGAATTCGACAGAAGTGCAACTGGAAACACGCATATTTCCGATTGTATATCTCGCTGAAAATAGGACTTGTGCCATCGTAGGAAAGGAAGCAATTGCCAGCCTGGAATACTATATTAAGACCAAAGGTGGCTTTTGCCGAACATCAATGGGTTTTGGTCATCTCTGATATTATGTTTGTTGTCGTCAGAGAAAACCAAGTCTTCATTATGTTTATCGCTCTCCTTCACTACTTCGTTTTCATAAGTTTCAAAACACATTTTCGGTCACAAAATTAGAGCGAAAAATGTAATTTGTTTCGATTTATTCTGATTCAGGATTTGATCATCTGTGACGGAAGGAGTTAATTATTAACCATCGCATTCCATCGTGCGAGGATCTTGGAGATAAAGAATAAAAGGAAATATGAACGAAATCCTTGAAAAGATATCAAAATTCGATTAATTTCCGAATCGCTTCCAATTTTGAAGGATGTTTACTGTGCATTTGAAGTGAAACATAGGCGTTAGCGGCGGAGTGTTCACAGCGGACGTATATCGTCCGTTGTTCCCTTATTCTAGTAACCGCACATTCCTCCAAAGATAACTAGTTTACTGGATTTCAGAACTCGTACGTTCTCTCCTTCGTTTGGATTATTAGACAGGAATTTGGAAAACAAGAGCCATCGAAAGGGTTTCAATTAAGTGCTTTTAATTAGCCAATTAATCGCAGAAGCCGAGAGTTGGACGCTAAACTTACACTAAAACAGGATCTATACAAATGGATTTAATACGGATAATTGGGGATTAACTCAAGGAGTAAAAATTTATATGATATTCACTTTTATGGAATATTTTCATGTTCTGAACATCGTTTCTATGAATGAGTCCGCTTCATTTTGTCAAATTGGTTACTTGAATACCTGATCACCTCCAACTCCAAATGTTTTCCTTAAAATACGTATAATAATTATCGTGCGAAGGAAATATGCACATTAGTATTTCGAATAGCGGTTCATTTTCGCGTAACTTGACGAACGACGACATATCTCATTATTTTTAATTTCTAATCTTATCATTTCGTTTTGATTTTTATTCACAAAAGAATAGTCTTAAATTTGATTGATAATTTATTATGCCTCATTTTCCATTTTTGATTTCCAATTGTCGAAATTTTATTGGCAAACTTCCCTTTAATCCTTAATATTTTTGCTCAGAAAACTAATTTTGAGAATACATTCTCATAATTTTATATTGCATTTCAATTTTATACTCAATTTGCAATCAAGTTTTTCTTAATTTTCTAGCTCATCTAAGGAAAAGTTATATTTGACGCTCTCATCCGTTTAAGTAATGAAAGAGTTTAGAATGAATTGAAGATACGCGTTCTCTAAGTATATAATTCTATAATCGCATTCGCTATTTTGCATCAAAGAACGACGGAAAATGTGAAAAAAAGTGGAAAAAGCGATCGCAGAGATAATTTGGAATCCGTTCATCTAAGAATCGGAGAACTTTAGTTATCAAATTGATATTTTTATCAATCCCCTGATTGTATAATCATCCAATTAACTCATAATTATTTAAATTAATTAATTCTTAAATAAATTCTTCAAATCTAAATTTCAAAATTTGAAAAAGAATAATATTCTTTGAATCGTCATTCATTCTGTTTCAAGTGCGATCAAAGTTTGGAGAAACAACGGCTGATATTTCGTAGCGGATGAGTATTTATGCTCTAATTTTTAATCATTTCTAGTCAGGGTATTCTATTTCCTTTTAAATAGATTTATTTTCTCTCTTTGTTTTGCGCTCACTATTTTAATTTTAGTCACTTAACATTCACATCTTTTCTGATGTTACGATGTTGACTTGTTGAATCGTTCAATATTTGTCGAAGGAACATTTTTCTACCGAACTTCATTCTTAAATTCATAAAGTAATTTTCCATATATTTTAAATCATTAATAACCATTGAGATATTGCTGAAAAATAAATGCTGGTCCACATTATACAAGTTATTATACAGATTATACTTACTCATATTCAGAGATTAAATAGCTAAAAACAGTTGTAGACCAGAAAAGTTCTCAGAAAGCTCTGTAAATTTTACCATAAAAATATTCCATTTTGCCACAAAAGAATGTGCTTCGATTGCAACACATCGATTGAGCCGCTTAACATTTATTTTGACTTCTTCGTAAAGATCGAAAATTAATTTTTGTAATAGTTGACGTGATTCAAAATGAAAAAGAAGCATATAAATAAGTAAATACGTGAATGATTAAAATTAATATTATTTGTAGGTCATTCGAAAGAATATCTGATATTATATTTCGGATTTATACAAAATAGTTATAGCATATTACTTATAAAGATTTTATTTTGCTTCGGTTCATAAATAATACCTGAATTGTGCCGAAGGAATTTCGTCATCTTCCCTGGAAACAGGGAACTCTTTTATGCTTTTGAATAACTTTTCTCATTTGTGTGTTCGGTTACCCTATTCGATCGAAAGAATTGTTTTACCTCCATCTTGACTGCATAAAATTTTAGTTGTTTTAAAATTTTATTGTATTTAAATCGGCAGAATTCTATAGCCGTTTTACTGAAATCCTTGGGTTCCAGCAAATACAATTCCAGAGAATTCCTTTTCCTCCAAAAATCTCGAATAATTTTAATAAGTTGTGATTTAGAGCATAGTTTAGAAAATCTATGGTAGATTTTCCCAATTCTCATTCATGAACAATTTTTAAAACATGTAGACCCTAATCACTGATTGTTTTTGACAAACATCACTTCATAGTTGTTCTTCCAATGTGTGTGCATTCCCAATCGAATTCGCTTTTATTAACACTTTCATCTTCAATGTCTATTATGGGTGATGCGCGCGGGAAGAAATTAAGAGAGAGATATCTGCAAGTATAGTGTATCGTTCTATCGCAAATAGTTTAAAAGCGTCGCTCTAAAGAGATAAAATTCCTCGAGAATTTTCAATTTGATTCTTCTTGAAACGCCAAAAAAATTAAGGTCTTCGGGATGTGTATTTGGCGGCGCCATTTTGGAATATATAACTGGAATCCGTCGGTTTGCGTGCCATTCGAAACATACGGAAGTGAGTTTGCTAAAGAACCCTTTTTTAGATGCGAGTTTTAGATAATGGCCGTTGGATGGAACATAATGTGTAAATCATCATTCGGCTCCATTCTGCAATAAATATACCATTTGAATATATATATATAGAAATGAGGTGAAATCACTCGGGTCTTCTCCTCACGAATCAGTTTGAAAATGTGAAGGAAATGTTCTCATTTTGAAAATAAGAAGAGGTTCTATTAAAACTCAAACATAGAATATTTGACTTTCATTTAGCTGAGGCACAAGTATTTGGGAGTGATCAATGGGTTTATGCCATTCGTACGATGATCGATGCAAAAAAATACATCCAATTCAAGAAATGCGACATTTTTATACGTTTCAATTTCGTTTAATGAGTGAATATAAGGAAAAAGGTCTTAAATTGCTCAAAAGTATTTAAAGATTATTTGATTGCGACATCGAGTTCAATATGCTCAGATTTCATTTAAACGCTACCGAAAATTTTTAATTGAAATTAAATATATCGCCTAATTTCTTTTATTCGATTTATTTCTTGTGCCGATGTGTTCACTGCAACAACTCAGCAATTCGAAAATGAACGTAAAACATTGAGTCAGATTTAATTCAGCCAAAAATATTTGACCGTCAATTCTCCTCAAATTGAATCATAAGGAATATTGTCTAGTTGCATTTAAATCGATATTAATGCCAATTGAATTTGCACAATTGGAAAACTTCGGCTAATGGGTCACATCCAGTTAATCATCTTTCAGATAATAAATTTACAGTTTTCTTTTAGTTTTCCAAATTTGTAATTTTAAGAGATATAGATTCTTAAGAGTTTTAAAGGAGATTATATTATCCATAAATATCCTTGAACTTTCATTGAAGAGTTTTTTTTAGTCGGTGGTTCGCTAAGCATCCTATTCACTGCAATTAAAGTGTAAAATATTCTTTATTCCTGATGGATATACTTTAACATACACCCATTATCACATTCGTTTGTAATTCAATGAAGTTGTTATTGAGAATAGGAGTGGAGTAATAGAAAATATTATCTCCGTTTCACTTGAATTCTAAAGGTTCGTCGACATAAAACACTCGGAACTGTGGAATTGCATTATGGAGAGCAGCGATTGCTATTCGACACAATTCGTAATCAAAGCCTAAACCTATTTATGTATAGATTCAGAGGAGTTTTCATTGAGTTATCAAAATATCACGATTATATATCGATTACCTTTCATCACGCATTTTGAAGTGGCAGTCGGCATTCAATAGTCGATTTCCTTTGATACGCCATTTTTAGCTTTTCATACGAGGATTTTATCTCCACGCAAATCAGTTTATTCTGCTTCATTTGCAGTCCTCACACCTTTATCCATTCAGTAAATATGAAATTATATCTTTTCACTCATGGAATAATTATTATTTCATTCTGAAAGTAAATTACTTATACAATGAAATAATATTTGTTATTTATAATTTATTAATTTACAAATTATCTGATTCCTAAATTTTGATTCTTTTACTTTTTTCTTAGCGATTACTCAGAAAGGTTTTTGGAGCTTTTGAAAATTATTGAATCTAATACGAATTATTTTTTGTCAGAAACTTAAATTTTGTCATTGCTTAAATAGCTGCAAGTTTACTTTTCCGGAAACAAACTTTTAACTTTGTCATTAATTTTCAGTAACTTATCCATTTTCAAATTTGTCAACGTTTCATTTTCATAAATGATCGAATTTTCTAAATTTTTTAATCCTTTCCTTAAATTATTTTCAGAAACCGAATGTGACTTCAAGTTTATCTTTTCCATGCAATTCAATAAATATTTTGAAATTGAATGAGAATAAATGAAAATAGAAAATAACGAAATCCATAGCGATTAGAAGAAAAAGAGATTTTCTAACAATGAACCCTTTTGAACTTTTTTAATAATCATTTAATACTCAAGAATTCAGTGGATCAGATTCATAAACCAAATTAAAAATTTGATGGCGTTTTAGTGCATATTTGCAAACATTTGTATCGATTTTAGGAATCGCCTATTTTATCATTTACACTTCATTGGCGCAATTCGGAATAAATATTCTACTAAAGAGAAGATTAATAGTGAAAAAGATTATATTGACGAAATTACTTGTTGTATTGAAGAATATACGAAAAAATTATATTACTAAATGGAGAAATGTGAGAATCAGGTAAATGTTAAGGGGGTAATTTGTATAAATGGAAGGAGATTATAAGGAAATTGTCTTCATTTTCGTACTTTTATAATTCACCTTATATTTTTATTTATCGAATACATATTTATTTTATAATCAGATTTAAGTGTTTAGTTTATATCGATGAATGTAATTTAAGAATTATCAAATTTATGCGTCGATGGCGTTTTTGAAATTTCTGAATTGAATCGTTTTCGAATGACATTGAATTTGCATTGAAGCCAACTTATATCTCGGGATTTTTCTTTACTCGGATTATGGCGAATTTGCTTTATTCGTCGATATTTATAGCAACGCATTGATAATGATTTTTTAGAATAGGATTTTATTAATTCACTTCCGGTAACTCATCAATCGACGTTAAAGAAATTAACGTTCGATTGTTGAAGTGGCAAATTTACGCTGAAATGATCGAAGTATTTCAATTAGATATTCAATTCAAATGAGGATCCTTCAACCGCACAAAGGAAAGGGAAGATCAAATATCGATAACCTTTGATTTCATATATTCAATATGTTAATCATAAATGCCTCGTGTATTTGATGTTTAAATACTCCATTTGTGAGATGACGCGACAGTGGAGGAATCAAGGATCCGTGTACGAAATGTGGAGAGAATAGAATGGGATGATGCAATGATGCAAGATGGGGAAGATGCAATTTTAAACTCATGTGAATATGCATCTGCAATTATGCTCGCTTTCCATTTTTATGCGTTATACTCTCAATAGAAGAATTATTTAACAGATTCCATCGCAGGATTTTCCCTTATATAGTATACTGTAATCAATTTATATGAAATTGGAAGAGTAATCTCCTCTAAATAAATGCCACGAATTAAAGCGAAAAAACATTCACGAATTTAGCGAATTTTACGCGTATTTTTCAAACAGTCGCGGCTTAGCTCCTGCGATCGATTTTAATCCGTTGCCTCGGAATTGTCGATTTAAAAGTGCTGTTTTGACACCTCCGCGATTATGAATCTGCCGATGTAAAAATGTCCTGGGGGTCATCGAGATGGCCATCGCCTTAAATAAACCTTTCTTCATGCACCCGTCACCACTCCCCCGCGCACCGCAATCCTCCGGGTATTTAGCCTCCCCTCCGCCGATGATCGCCACTTTGTTTCCAGTATTGATTGGATTGACCCCGAGCCGATTTCACGGGAGTGGGGACCCCACACCAGGATTGTTTGTAGTTGCGTGTTTCGTGCCCCCGACCAGCTATATCATTGCTCGCATATGCACTTCCGATGTTCCCGTACCGCTCGATTACAGCACGAGTGAGTTGTCTCGCTGGAAGAGGGGCGCTCCAATTGTGTACAACCGATGAACCCTTTTTATACAGCGTTTTTGCGGAGGAAAAAGTACGCTAATGATGGAAGCGGTGGATAAGTCCTCATAAGTATTTCTTATTCTACGGTTTACGTTCGAAGCTCCTTCTGCACAAATATAAATAGCGCGTACGGAAAGCAGAATGTATTCGATGTTACTTCATTCTCCGAATAAAGGGAAAGACGGTTTTTCTATGCACGTATTTGGAATTAGGAAGTCGAGCTCTTTTTTTGATTTCTTCGTTGAAATGTGAAACCATAGGCAGTATTGCTCTTTTCGGATTCATTTGCTTACGTTCGGAAAATTACCGCATCGAATTCACTTTTTTAGCATTTGGTCGATTCCATGAATCGGATGGCCGTTGAACTTCTTTTTGAGGCCGAATCGATGGAAATAATTCATCGGAGCGTCGATGGCCATCATAAGATAAGTCCCCTTCGATAGACACTTTTCCATTCCGTTTTACATTTTTAATCGTTCGATAAATTATTCGCTCGCCCTCTAATGGACGCTCCAACAATATGGCCGCTTTTAATCTCCCCTTGTCACAGAATTCCGATAAAAGTTATTCCATCAACACTTATAGAACACGAATGACCACTCGTCTTCCAATCACGCCCTCCACATTAAAGGGCATCCATGCATTACCCCTTTCACTCTGCGTTCTTAATCGCAGCTCTGACCCTTTTGTCTTCCACCGATTGCCGCTCCCTCGGCGACTGCTCAACATGTCAGACATCGTCATTTCCTCCGTCAATACAAACGCAATTAAGCATTCGGACCACTTTGCAAAAATACGCTTTTTGAGTGAATGTTGATCATTCGATGGATACGTTTGTAATGTTTTAAAGTTATCAGAGCATCTGGTTTATTTCCATTCGCCTCTATATTTGAGTAATAAAATAGATCGGTTTCATTTATTTTATTATTCTGTAACACTGCCATTGATCGATCATTAATTGGAGTGGTACGTTATGACTGTACAGTTTATGTATTCATAATTTTATGCTAGTCTTTGAAAGTAATATATCATCTAATTAGCATTGATAATAATTACTTGTATTTTGAAGTGTATTATTTTAAAGGGAATCATCGTTGAACTATCAAAATTGACATTCGGACGATAATTTCTCGATTGAGATGTATACGTTTTGTACGTAAAAAGGAGGAATAGTTGAAAATCGAGAGTGGAAAGAAATGTCTCTGTACCAAAGAACTTTGACTTTATTAACGACGAACCCCTAAAAATAAAAACCTCCAGCTTCTATGGAAATTTCATTAAAATATTTCCATAGAGAAGTACAAATTAAAAATTTATCATGAGTAGATCTAAGTAGTCAAGGTCTAAAAGTTTTGGTTATCTATGGAATTTCAATTCTTTCCTTAGAAGTAATTCTTGTAAATTCTCATGAACTCAATTATCGCAGTATATTCTACTTACCCTTCGTTTAAATTTAAAGGGGGTATTTCAACTGACATACTTCTATTTAAAGTTGTCTCTTTATTTTTTATGTAAATAAGATTAAAATTAATCGTAGGTATTGATTTTATGACTGTAGTCTCTGTTCACTCTGCAAAACGGTTGCCATGTCCATAGGATGATTCTATTTGCATTATCTCTACCATCAACTGATAACGTTTCATTTTTCACAAATAGCATAAGAATTCGTTTTAAACGGAATTATGTTACCTGAGATGAAAACTCGCAGGACACGGTTACTTCCACCTCTCGCACTGAATTTAGTTCACACTTAATGTAAATGCGTTAAATTGTTTCTTATTCGTACGTAGAAAATCGTTCATGAGCGTATTATTGGCTCCTTCCAGATAATGCCTCGAAATGTGCGAATTCGACGAAATGGTAAAAGAATTAACTCGATTCGAACCATTCCTCTATCGACTCATAGTGGTGTTGAATATATTTCGCCCCTTCGTAAAGCAGTTCACATTGTCTCTGCTTATGTCCTCCTATTTCAACACGTATCCATCGCCCCTAACATTTATCCCCTTTCATTCCAACACTCATCCATAAATATTCACGTTCCACCAAACTTTCCTCTTCCCGCCTTTGACCCTTGTAACATTCCCTCTGCCCAAAATCATTCGTCTACCCCTTCCCATGCGTCATGTTGCATTGTTACGCACTCCATAGCAGAATAGCATCGTTAACTTACTGTCATGACGCGTGTTTTTCAAAGGACTCTATATTTCCTCACTTCGATAAATTGTTGTTTTATCGGCGAAAATCTCTCGCAATCTCCGCGACGGATGGCTGAACTTATCCAATTAGCCACTCATTTGTTTCGTCTTTCGCACTTATTATTCAAGTAACGACCATTTTCACTCGTACATCACGACGTTTGAGCGAAATAGCGTGCGATTCTATCGATTTAATCAATAGTTTGAATAAATCGAAGTTAATATTCCAGAAACGAAGTAAAATGAAGGAATTTCAAAATTTTCTCACAGGAATTGCGAATAATTATTCTTTCGTTCGTTATTTGCGTACATTTTATATTCACCTGTGAACATCGTTTTTTCTGTTCGTAGAATCGAAAACCGCATTAATTTTTCATCGCTCATTACCCAGAACATTTTATCATTTGTTCGGAGCACTTGGACGTCAAAGGAGAAAATATTTCTATTTTAATTCCTCGATTTTTTATCGATGCCTTTAATGTTCGATAATTTATCACCAAATTGCCACCGAATCGACCGTAATTGGCGATCATTAAAGAAAATGGATCGATTGAAGTGCTTTCTTTCGTTCCAAATTTTCTCATTCTAAAACCGCCCAAGCTCAGTTGTCAACGGATTCATAAATATTGTGAACATTTTGTTATTTTGGTCCTCCGAATGTTTAAATGAAATTCACTTTGATATTTCGTAGTTATTTATTGAATTCTTTAAACGTACCTAACAAAAGAGGATAAATGATTGAAGGAATGCCTGTAATAGAAATCAAGAATATTTTTATCGTAAGATTTTACGATGGATTTCGTTTATTTTTTTAATAAGAATATATCTGAACCTCTAAATGCCAGTCAAACGTTCCAAAAACGCCTTTTTACCGAACTAAAAAGAGGAAAATTGGTTTATCGATCTAAATTATCTCAAAACTAATTCTAGAATACCATTCTGAAGCAGTGTAATCGAAGGGCATTGTCTGTAATCGCATTGCATACCGATTCTTCATTTCGCTGTGCAATTAAAGTCTCGTTAAATGTAAATTTTGTCAAATAGTTCTACGAACAATATCGCACTTTTTATATTATCCTTATTTTCCTTGAATTTAACTTATTGTCAATTAAATGCGTACGATGTCAATACGTTATCTATTCGGATTATGAGGTTCGTACATTTTCAGTTTCAGAAGCATTTAAATCGGACAATTTTGGACCGAATTAATCTTTACTAATCCTGGAAAAATTATTTTTACTTTTTATTAATTATTTTGGCCGTCAGATTTTGCCGTCGCTCGATCAATTCTTTAACTCTGTTTAATCGGAAGTACTTTTAATTGCATTCAATATTGGTTTGACACGCGTTTCCGTGCCAGGCGCGGCCCATCGCGTGACTTATTTTTGCGTCTATTTGTGACACAATATTGATCTATGCAACACGAGGCGTTTGTACGATTTCAGACGCAATCGAAGATCCAATTAAAATGAATTGAAAAAATGCCTCCTTCGCATACAATTACTTAAAAACCTCTTTCAAAGGAGAAACTGCTTTTTCCAAATTTTATCCGCAATTGAAATAATCGCAATATTTGTAATGCATTAAAATTTATGACGCTCATTGTGAATTCGGTGATAAGTATCAATAAAATAGATCGACTTCGGTTAGTTATTATCTGATTGGAGAAAGTGGCTGACATACTACTGACCCATTATTCCGTTCATTCTTAAAGCGCTCGTCATCTCGAGTAAATGAATCGATCTTTGGTCGAATTGCATCTTCCGATTGCAACTCTATATTTGCGTAAGAATTAACATTCGGATATAAATAAATAAATGTGATTTAATACGAATGATTGTAGTTTAAGCCGCTCAATTTTATGTTATCCTTTCAGTTTCTCCTAAGTTTAATAGAAACCACATTTTGGTCATCAACGTCGAAGTCTTATGTTGTTCCACAAAATTCTCATTATACTCTACTTCTCAAAACGCTGATCTTACCATTCGATTGAGAATTTTGAAATGAATCGAACATCGCCGTTAGAGTTTTTACTTATATCTCAAGAGATTCTTAGTTTCATTGCAAATTTTATTTTTTTTACTTTCGGGAACAGATAGTAGCATTTCATCACTTGTATCTGAACATTTGAATAAATTAATGAAAAGTTAATCATGTGTGCGTATTCTACAGATCCGGATATCTTTCGTAAGGAATACACTTTTTAAATCGATGGCAATCTTTGCTGTAAACTTTCGTAAGTTATGCTGTCGATGTTTCACTTCAGGTGTACCAAAAAGACGAACACATATTCTGTTTTAACTTCGTAAAATAAAAAGGGGAAATAAGTCTATTTCAGTTTAAATTTAAACTAAACGCAAAACTTGCACATTCCAAACAACGATATATTTCATCACCACTTTGGAAATAATTGCAGCGAAACTCATTAAATTTGCCGATCATACTCATTACCATACCAATATATATCAATTCCTAACATGGCGCTTGTCAAAACAAATTTCGTTGGGATTGAATATTTGCCTTATTGTTGTCGATGGACAATTACTTTAATCCTCAATTGGATTTGTTTTATAATGTTTTTTAATTATAGTTCCTCATTCTTTACGAGTGATAAGTAGTAAAAAGAATCTTGAAGATGACGATTAGCGAAGTGTAAAATTTCTCTTTTCCCAACGAATTCTCAGACGATGTGATTTCAATACCATGTCTTCCTTTTCAGGCAAGAGCTTCACATTGACGATCACGGTGAGCACAGTGCCCCCACAAGTGGCGACTTACAACAAGGCGATTAAAGTGACGGTGGATGGACCGAGGGAGCCTCGAAGTAAGACCAGTAAGTTTCTTGGCGCCCTAAGATCCGCCCTTCTCAAGGATCCGCCCTCTTAATCCACGCCCCCGCGACCTCCTCAAGCGCTGGCTCATTGGACGGCGCTACCACTCGTGCTGATTGGTGCGCCGTGTGAGGCCAAATCACGAATGGAGAACAAGTGACGTAACGATTTTATAGTTTTTACACTACATTTGACCGTTATTGTACATGATTTAAGCCGATTTCGTCGGCCTTGGATACTCGCATATCATTGTTTGCGGCTTCGTTTTTTTTCGTCTTGAACACGTGCTTTTGTCCCCAACTTTAAGCTCTATCGATTTTCTCATCTCTTACACGATCATTTTCCTAAATTAGCCATTCGTTCATTAATTAGCCTCTTTGATTTGCAGCTTAAGGAGGTTCGGTTGAATTGAGGCATTGGCCCTTTATTGGATGAGTTCTTGACCAATATCGAGTAAACGTACGTTGTATAACCGTTTCAGTTAATTACAAATCATTATTTATCGTTAGAAAGCATTTCGATGTTGATATTGATGAATATCTTTTGTTGTTATTTACGCATACACTAAATTAATTATGAAATGAAAATATAAAAACTTGAGTATCTTAAATTTATCTCGAAAAGCTGACACGTAACATATCATTTTCATCTTAAGAATGTAAAGGTATTCGATATAGTAGTGAATGGTCGGAATGTGTTGATATGCCCCATTTATTGATCATTTGTGTATAGCAGAACTCAGGAGTTTGCTCGATTCTACATGTGTTAACTATACAATTGACTGAAGGTAACAATTGTAGTTGGAAAATGGGGTCAATTAATTTTCTGTATCTTCAACTTGATCTTCTCAAATCACAATCAAAATTCAAGCAGTTATGTTCCCATTTCCAGTTTAATTCAGAATTAGGGCATCTTAGTGTTATTTTTTAGAGAATATATTTATTCGAAGCTGTTTATCCTAAGCTGTAGGTGATAATCCCGGCCTAAGAAGTAAGGACTTTGATAAAAAGGATTATAAAATCATGCGGCGAAAGATGAATTTAAAAAACCGTGCTTCATAGGTAAATTTTTAAGCTGAATTGTTGCCTCTTCAATAAAACATTATAGCGGTGAAAGGTTTTGCAAAATAATTAAGTACATACGCTGTATAGGTATCATTGAATGCACTGGATATACCAAGGATATATTATTAAGGTGAGAAGGAGTAAATTAAAAATTTGCGGCAGAGAAAACGTGAAAGAAAATATTTCTGCCGTAGGATTGGAAGTTACATGGGAAGAAGTATCACGGATATCGAAAGAGGATTATACCAAAAGCGCTCTTTTACCAAATCAGAATGTATGTAATAAATAGCGAATTAGCCCACATACGGCCTGACTCAAGAGCTGCTGAAGCATTTAAAGACAGGTACTCCAAAGTTTATAAAAAGGAGGCTCAAAATACGAGTAAACAGCAGTGAACTCAAGCGTTCGAAATACATCCGCATTTCAGATTAAATTGAAGTGTAGAAAATCTGAAGGTTACGATGAAATCTCCATTAAAAAAGGAAATGACGCAATAGTACCTGAGAACATTATTATTTGTAACTTAACGCCATTATAGTATTCCTGATGATTGTCCATTGGAGGATCCAAAACGACCGTAAATAACTGTCACCTTCAAAGTGTGCAAACTAATGGAGGAATTAGCAGCTGATCATCTGCGTGAATATATTGGAGGAAAGGTGATTAAATAAAATGCTTTTCAGTTGTGAGACGCCTCGGGTTAGTTGAACACGAATCCGTGGATGAAGTTGATGCGATTATCATTGATTCGGCCTTTGATACCTCATAATCGGCTTTCAACGAAAGTACGTGATTTGAACTGCGTAAATTGGATGGAAAAACAAATAAGAAACAGAGTGTCAGAGTGGGTGATTTATACTCTATACAGAGTGAAGTCACCTCCGGTATTCCACAAGGATGCGTTCTCGGCCCATTACTATTCCTAATTTATATTAAAGATCTTAAGTAATTTAATAATTAAATTCAATCCGATGTAAGGCTGTTTGAAGACGACTATATCCTGTACAGGCGCTTAAGGGGAATACGGGACTATCAAATGTTACAAAGTGGTCTAAAAAAGTTAGAAGGGTGGACTAAAGTAAATCGGGTGATTATAAAAATAACATAATGTAAGCATATTGAGCCTTTCAGTGGAAAGTAACCCGAGTCGGATCATTATACTCGGAATAACGAAATCATTTCTGAATGCAAATATAATAGAAGTTAAATTATCAGAAAACTTGAAATGGGGAAGTAGCATAGAAAGACATTACGTCGAAAGCGTATAGAAAAATGTGAGTGAGGGTGTTAGGGATCCTTAGGACGAATGTCCGACGAATGTAAGGGATTCCATATGAAATTGGTGTTAATAATAAAGTCGAGGAAAAAAGCGGCAAAATACGTAATTGGGAAGCATAAAAAAGACGAGAGCGTGAATAAACGAGTTAGGATGGGAATTAGTGTCTTCTAAAAGGAAGAGATTTGGATTAGCTGGCATATATAACGCGTGGAACTGTGGAAAACGTGGGGCAGATTAAGAGGTTTCGTACGCCTACTTATAGAGGACGCATCATTTATTAAAATAAAGGGGCAAAAACCGAAGTAGTAAAATAGGCATTTACAAACAGACGTATAAGGGAATGGAATGCCTTAGCTGGAGATTTACTCCCCTTAATGCCTAAAAATGTAAAAGTCTTCAAAGGAAAAGTTAAGGGTTATTAATTTTACGAATATCGTTCATTATTCGTTAAAATATAAGTATCCTTAAATTTTGCAACTGAAGTATGTTGAAGAAAAATCTTACCATCCGGGTGACTGCCAAGGGCTTTTAATCGAATTCTAAATATGAATTTCTCTCATAAATGAAGCACCGAGCTAATAAATGCGCGTAATAATAATATTCCACTCTCTTGTAGTTCATAATCGTATCCACGAACTATAGACTGATGAGCTGAGCCTTGTATTTCATCTGTCTCAGCGTGAATACAATTTGCCTAAAGTTCACTCAGGATAAGTTTAGATCGAATTATTCTTAATAAGCTTCGTATTGAGGCGTGATTAGGGTACTTTTATTGCTCATATTTGAATCTTCAGTTAAAAAACCCTTAGTTAATACATTTTGCGAATGAGATTCGAATAAATACTTTCGTCAAACAACCTGACTATTTCCGTTATTTCCATTTGCATTTCAACGACAATTCTTCGGAGATAAGGAAAAATATTTTCCTTCGTTTTTATAGTATTTCTCATCGATCATTTCCTTTTTGGACAATTTTGCTTTATTTCAATTTAAATATGAAATCGTGTCTTTTTTCATTGTGACCCAAATCCAAATCGTCAAAATCAAATGTAATGGTCGTAAACAATCATCACTTCAGCCATAGTCATAATGTTTTAGTGAATATGAAATAGTGGTGGTAGTGGGTAGTGATTATGAAACGATTTAATTTTTAATATTGAATCATTTGATTTTTGGGGAGCGTTTACTTAAAAATTCCTTAATAAATTAGAGATTATCTCTTCCATTAATTGTGAAGAACATCATATCGTAAAAATAGCATGAAATTACCAAGAAAAAGTTTTAACCAGGAATACTTTAAAGATAAGCAATACATGCAGTTATTTAATGAATTTTAGATAAAATTAGCTAAAATAAAAAACTAGTTCGAAGTTTCAAATAAGGAAAGCGATTTGAAGATCCTAAGCGAATATTTAGTCATTCGAGCTTTTGTCATTATAAAGTTCTTTCCATAACTCTCTCGAAAGTGATCACTCGGAAGTAGTCATACTAGAGTTGACGGCTTCATGTATAATCCAGCCATAGAATTTGCCCAATTGGAAGTGCTAGAACAATGAAATTTTATTTAATTCACATCTCACATTGCTTATTTAATTAATATACTTATATTCGTTATATTCATTATTTGACTTCTTATCATTGCAGTTATTTGTAGAAAATTTTCATCTTCTTCTTTATGCCATATTATTGAAAAAAACATGAAAATAAATCTTACCTTCATTTGTGAGAACACTGTAGTGATCGTTGCACATTGATCATTTCTCAATAGAAACTGATGCTAAATTTGATGACGTGAAAAAATCTTCAAAATTGGACTTGAAATTGGAAATTATTTTGTGCTGTCGAAAACCCTTCAAAGGTTTCATGGACAACGTTAAAGTGAAGAATTAGGAAATTCGTCAAATTTGAATGTCACAAAATAAAATGTGTTCTCCGCAAACGAATGAACCATTGCTTTGGATAATTTTTATCGTGTCCGCTCTATACGTGTATTCAGATCATTCTTAAAAGTTATTTCCTTGTGAATCGTTCTATTTCAAGAGAAGATTGCATTAGCAGAGGTAATGAAAGTTAGGGCTAGAATATGGCACGAAGTTGCATCGTGTGCACATTTTCCAGACATCGCTGCTATGAGCGGAATCTTCAAAGTAATCTAATATTTATTTCAGCATCACCATTGTAGAAATTTGAAGAAAATAAAAAGCAAGTCGTTGCGATCTTTCAAGATTTTTGAAACATTTGCGAGGGTCCATCATCATAAATTATGGAATAAATAAAAGCTCGCGGAAATAGTTACAGAAGTATCGGAATGGTCAGCCCGAGTGCCAACTGAATCATGGAATTAGTTCTAACGTTGTTGAAGTAACTTCGGGCGTCCCGCAAGGCAGCGTAACCGGACCAATGATGGTTTTAATTTATACAAGCGATCTTGGTGAAATGATAGTAGAGATAGTAATATACAGGATATTTACGGAAATACGGTCATTTATAAAAATATTATATTAATCCGTAAATGTATTATATTTACAGATTAAGAGAATAGATTTATCATGTACTCATGAAATGGTGTGACGATTGGCAATTAGAATTGAATATAGTCGAAATGTTCAGCAGTTAACTTCTTTGAAAGGACATTACCGAAGATTACAACCTCCGAATAATTATTAACGGCAGAATCGGTCAAATATCTGACACCCACTTTATCAGCTCACATCTGTCAAATGTGCGGTGCTTAAAACGCTCTGATTTGTGAAGGGAAGTCCGCTGTAAATGTAAATAAGGCAATGGAAAAGGTGCATATGTTTCGTATAAAATAACTGCAATAGATCAATGAGCGTCGCTGCAATGCATAAGGACGAGGAGTTGGAGCCATCAACGGAAGATTAACGTTAAGATTCAATTAATGTTTTCAGGGAAACCACGTTTTCGGAAGACGTCCTCTCTGCTATCCGATACATAAATAAGAGAAGCCAAAACGAGATATTTGAAGAATACATTTTCCCCCGAAAATAATCGCTCAGGTTTTTAGGAGTCTTCGTGCACCCCCTGCCACACGCCGAAAGGTGGCTGCGTATTTACATACAGAATAATTAAATTATAACATTCGTTGTTAAAGTAAAGATTAATTATTCAATAGAATGATTCTTTCAACTACTTCAACTTTTTATTTCTAGACATTTGAAGTTTAAAGAATAATGGACAGAATGGAATACAATTACGTAAACAAATTCACGGTTTTAAGTATTTATTCTTCCTTTTAAAGAGAAAATATATGTCATCCAGATATTGAATTGAGAAAGGAAAAGATAACAGACGTGATAAACCTTTTCGTTATGAACTCAACAGGAATTATATAATTCGCATTTACAAAATATTAAAATCATCCATTACACTCGTTGTTTTTGGAATGAAGAATATCTTAGGGAAATGATGAGAAATTCAAAATGAGATGAGTAGATTCTTTAGTTACGTTAAGCAAAGTCAAGTGACTTTTAGTTTGTGCAATACCTCTATTGGCTCACAATATTCTACGTTTCTCATAAAACACCATCTGCATCAGCTTCTCCTCTCTCTAATCCATTTACTTAATTTCCTCCCCTTCACATGAGACCATATAACCAAGTTAAATACAAAGTTCCCACAGAGATCAAAAGATTTCGTCTCGAAGTAGTTTCCTCTGCTCTTGACAATAGTATGGACTCGTTACAGGAGGGAAATAATTTCTTCAATCCAAGGATCGTTTTCTGCTAATAAGGTCCAATTCGAAGTTGAAAACACAACAGGTAAAGTTACAGTGAAAACATTTATTTCATGTGTTACGGAGTCACTATTGATGATATATTCAAAATTTCACCCCGAGTTTTCATAGAATTGAATATTAGGAAAGTGGGAGTTCTTTTTCAATGATGTCCATTAACCATTATCCATGGTAATAACCGAAGTTATCAGTTCGCCTCATTTCTGACGAGGAATGCTTTAATGCATCGCTCTTGAAATTTTAGAAATTAATGGTAAAAATAAGGAAATTTAGCTCAAAATGCTCCATCGACTCTAAAATGTGTTGAAAATCATTCAAAATCATAATTTAATTAAATAGATTAAACTCATTTTCTTTGATTACTTTTTCCCGATTTTTCATGCTTGTAAAGAAAAATAAAATCAATTAGTACAAACTTATACCTTTATAATGGGTCGTTTGTCAAAGCTCAATAATTAAAGGCGAGAATAAGAACAATGGTTTCCGATTTTTCTTTTTCTTTGAGCACTTTTACGTACAATGTGTCTTAAAGTTTATTTAACAACTTTATGTGGAATGATAAGTCATCTCCTTCCCATTCACGAGAATTCCACGAGAATCAGATTCACGGCGTCATATTGAAACATTTAGTACTATGGAGTAGATTTCATTTATCATTCGAAGTTACTAAAAAGCAACAATATTTTGGATTTATGTTTTTTGTCGAGTTTTCGGAAACGAGAACAGGTTTACGTAGACAACATTTATCCTATTTAAGAAAAATCGTATCCCAGAGCCAAACTCTTACAAAGTAATTACTAGAATGCGTTTATATTCCATTAATCGTCACTTCTTATTCCGTCCAAATCTCCCGCAAAATGATTATTTATTTCCTCTTACATTTGCCCTTTCATTCGCCTCCAATTACTCACGAATGCATTTTTCCTTTTCACCTCTTCTTTGGAAACCGCAATACATTTCAATGCATAGAACTTTCCTCAATTTCTCAAATGCCTCCATTCTCTAGTCAAGTGTGAGGCCTTTTCATCCCTTTGTCGGCTTCCCGCATTCACTTCTCCCCTTTCGCCCATTTTCATTTTAGCGCCATTCGTCTGCGGATCGATGCCAATACTAAAGTTCTTCCTCAAAGTTTCGGAGGAAAAGTATCTTAAGGACGATTCGCATAAAATATCATACGGGAGGCTTTGATTTTTTAAGCTTCGATTGGCAGACGGATATTTGGAATCGTCTGTGCGAAATTAGTATTATGTGTATGTCAGCCTCTTATTATTTCCAACGCTCGTTTTCCGTATCTGAAAATGAATATAATGGAGAAGAGGAATTCCTCGAATTCATAGGAAAATGAGTCCAGTGAAACTATTCTACTCGAAGATCGATTATAAATGATGATATCTTTATTTACATAAAGCATTATTTAGGTTAGTGAGAGTCTAAAAGTATGATAATTAAAACTCATTTTTCAAGTAAAAATGAATGAATTGAAACACACCGATTTGCAACTCTTATCAAAATATAATTTTATCATTATAATAACAAATTGCCTGTAAACGGATTATAAAAATTAATATCGTCGCTTCTGTGTATAAGATAATGTGAATTTAATTATAAATTATCTTAATCGAATGAGTTAAATCTAAAGTTTATATAATATTTAAAATAGATTCAATCCATCATTATTTTCCTTAACATATTCGCACTTCGTTATATTTATTCATATTCTTTGTTCATAATCCATACAGATTCGTTTACTTTGCGAATCATTTTCAATCAAATGATATGAGTCATATTTATATTTTTCGACATCTTCACTACGCAAACGGTCATTAATAGTTATCTGCATTTTCACTCATAGTTTTTGAAAATAGCTAATGATTTAATTGATTCATATCTCTTCAGGTTTTTTTCTTTCCTTTTAAATGAACTATTTATATGACTCTGAATATGATTTTCGATAGACATTTAAGAAATTCATGACATGAAAGAAATGTTCACTGAGAATTTGTTTCGAAAGTTCAAAGTTAATGCAGTTCGCCTGTTCAGCTGTGCTATTTAGCCGTTAATTATTCTTGAAATTAAAGTATTCCTAACGTAACTATGAAAATTACAAATTTATTTTCCTTGACTTCCCATTGTGAAATTGTTTAATCGACGATACATGCATTTTATTTGAGATTTCGCTGTTACAGTTTTTGCGGAAATCGATTGCGAACTGCAATCATTTGGTGTGGATTCGGTTCCACAGTCATTAGGCATTTGGAATCAAAGCGAACTAAACAAAGGATGTAATGTATTTGGTAAATCGAAGAGTTGATAACTACCGTTTGAAAATATCACATTGGGTTAGGATATCTTTTATAATGCGCTAAAAACATTTCAATATTATTGCGGCTCACTTTTGGAATATTACCACATTGCCATTTAGCGCTTTTTTAATTAAAATTTTTACGTAACATACATATTAATTCGTGGATTTAGTTATCCTAAACGATTGAGTAAAACTTGATTCCCGTACTTTAGTTCAAATTACGTAATATCATTTTATTTCTTTTTCACACATGAAAGTATCCAGATGTAGAATTAAAATGTTCATAATTCTGTCGTTCCTTTTGGATTTAATCTCCGTGTATATTATTTGGAGACGTATCATCGGAGTGACTCTCACATTTTTTTGTGAATTTAGAGGATTTAAGCCCTTTCGTCTTCTCTTACACTTTCGCTACGCATTCAATTTCGTCATACGCACGGAAACTAATTTTCACTCTTCGAAACAATTTAGAGTTTAACAAAATTAGCAAATAAGGAGTGATAATCTCGTCACTTTGATAGAAATTCCGTTGGAATCGACGAAGGTCTTAAGCATCTGAAGATTAAAAGCAGAGTCCATGGGAGTGGAACAGCTGCTGCTGCGGTCTCTCGCCTCCCCTCTTTCGGAGCTAAGAAATCGCCTACATCATTCCCAACGGAGCTTTCTTGACCATCTTCGCGTTTTTGGATATTGTTTCTTTATTTTCTTGGATCGCTTTATTAATTTCGCGGATCTTACATCATAGAGCGTTTGAGTAATTAAATGGTATTTCACATAATATTAGCCATACGAAATTAGAAAATTAAGTTCATTTTACCAAACTTCGGAGAGAAATTTGCTTTCAAAGGGATGAAATTCGGTTGTGAATCAAAAGTCTCTTTCGAAAAAAGTATTTGCACATCCGAAGTGAACGTTCGGAGGAAAAATAATGAACATGTCATTTGAAAATGTTTGCTAATATTTTGGCCACGGAGGGAAATATTGTTCTCCAAAATGGTTGAACAAAAGCTATTCTCGGGTGTAATCGACGCGGGATTCCAATGATCGAGTAAACGAATGCGATACTCGATCATTGAACAATGAATGTTAAGAAGAAGACAGAATTTGGAGATATCCGCAGGAAAATCTGATTTTTCTTCGAAATTCAAATAACTCCTCTTGTAATTCTAATAACTCAATACATTTCCTTACAGGTTTTGTTTTGACAAGTTTATTTTTAATTCGAATATCGCTTTAAATTTAAACGAACTTTAACATGGGCGAATCGTTAGAACTATAGTTGAATTTGGTTCCATTAATTTTATCGAACGTTGAAGTTAAAAATGACTGTATTTGTGGATACAAAAAGTAAAATAACAAAAAATCATGTACCCAACTTATTTCTTTGAAGCAAAGTATATCTGAATAGTGTGAATGAGATGTAATATACGCCAAGGAATAGGCCCATTGCGTACCTTAGAAATGATATTTATGTGTATCTTGCACATCTGGCCACTTTGAACTGCCCCGAGACACGCCTCAGACATTCATTCGGACGGTTACCAACCATTGTCACGAAACGCTACACTACGGATATCATCGCATTACACTCTTCTCAATCAACGATTTCATTAATTAAAGATCATTTCGTACATTATTTCCGCTTTGGAAGCCGATTCATTAGAAAAATAAAGGAATTCATTATTTTCTTTTCGCGTAAAACTTTTTTTCATACATTTCGTACGATTGGCTGCGTTTTAAGTTTTTTAGTAACGGAACAGTTTTCCCGTTTAACTCGACTTCATCTTCTGCATATGTTACATCTAATCTTCATATCATCATTCACTGCATGTTCATGTTTTCCTAGAATTTCCATAGAATTGCTTCCGAATGAACGCTATGAAACAGAAAACTGATTACGTTACTTTTAAAAAAACGTATTAAAAAAAATCTCGATGCGTTCTATTTTATGTACTTATTGTTGTAAATCTTGGAAATAAACTATAAAGAAATTCTTGTATCTATTATGAATTTCTTATATTCCATTTATCCAAGTATAACTGTTTTTCTTTATCCAATTTCATATTCATTCGCTCAAGTACTTCAAATTTTTGTCCATCGGCAGTTGATCAGCAAAGAGAGCGATTTTAAAAATCAAGAATCGAAAAGGCATCGCCATCAATATTTTCTTACCAAAAGTTGCCTCTAAATTCTTCAAATATAATAAATCCGTCGCATAAACAAGATGCCGGTGTATTGTGTGCGAAGGAATAAGTTACGAAACGATTCAATTATGAAACGTGCGTCCGCTCGAATTAGAAACATTGGGAAGTAATTTCGCATGCGGAGAAAATTTCTGGAGATGAAATTTTAATGAAGTGTAGTCCGTGCCTTTCTGAGGGCACTCGATTCTTTTTTGATGGTAAATGTATCTCATAGCAGCTGATTTAAGATTTTACTTTTGATTTGGAAAAAAGATTCGTCGGATGACTGCATTTGGTTTCCGAAAGAATCCGTTGGAGGCGCTGTTTCAAAGGCAGTGTTCTGTTTATGGGGATTCTTGGCCCAGAAAATGTTAATATCGATCCTAAAATGAAGCGAAATATATTATTTTAGTGGAAGAAGACTCGCTTTCTTGAAATACAAGAGGTGAACAATAAAACGCGTTGCTGTACATCTTTTGATCAGCGAAATCACATAGAAAAACAAGGAATTAGTTTCAGATTTCAATTTCTATGAGAGAAGATTTGTCCAGATATTCCTTAGTATCTCATAGCGAAGAATAAATTCACGTCTTATTAATTTTCTACTAATCTAAGGAACGTTCTCATAGATTTTGTTAAAAAGTTATACCGGGGATCGCTTCTCAATATTGCTTTTCCTTTCCAAGTCCATTTCTTAACATCAAAGAACCGTGTTCATTGAAATTATAATATAACATGAAATAATGGTTACGGAGCTTATAACGCTCGTATAGTAACGAACAATTTTTCATCTCAAGGATCGTTGTGTATTCTAAGTGCGGTTTACGTAAGATCAGAAACAGAATAACTATGTTTTAAAAAAGTGGCAAACTTCCGAGCTTTGATAAATTGACGATGTAGCCAAAAGGTATAAGGGAACCGCAAACAATAAACGGCAGTAAGAAAAAGGGCTGATTCATGGGAGAGTAGGCAACCACAAGACCCGAATATATATCATAGTCGGATGGGGGGAGTAATTAGTTCTCATCCCTTCAAAGTATCTTTCTTCCTCCCCCACACTTCCGGATGCTGCATCTTCTCCACTTCCTACCCCTTGCACTTTGCTCCAGACTCTCTAATGAATTGCTTGTTTAATTAATTAGAGGTGGACTGCTCTGAGCCATACTTGAGGCGGACGAACACTTTTCGGCAACTTTTTCGCGCCAATTATATTCGAGGAGGGAAATTAGCAAAATACCCTTGAGAGCCATCGATGGTTGTACACTTACAAGGCGTGCATTAATTAGACGATATAAACGAACTCCACCCGAAAAGATTCGCTTCCGAGAGTTAAGACGAATCCCGCAGTGTGATAAAAACTAGCGCACCTAATGAATCCTCGGGGTTAGACTGCAAAGTTGGCGCTATCAGCATAATTGTTTATGACGATGTTTTTGCATAGTTAAAAATCCTTCGTTTATAAGAGAAGACAGATGTCCGACCTTCCAGTACTTACACGTGCACTTTAAAAAGTAATAATGAATACTTTTCTATGAGAAGGTGATCGCAAGGGAATAAGGCAAATGTATCTTTGCGTGTTAAATAAACAGTCTTGAAGTGGTCCGTTATTTCTCCTGAAACCGCCTTTCAACACACACAGGTTACGAATTTATAGGCCATTTTGTAGCCGTCCAGAATCGAATACCGGTGGATTGGAATTTTCGGAAGTTGAAAATTGTTATTGTATACTGTATCGAAGGTTAATTGCAAGAGAAGTTTAATTATTATTTCAATTACTCTTAAATATGAATTTATTTTTCAATTTTCTATAAACCTACGGTGGTTGTAGTGAATTGTACAGCAAATGTTTAAGGGAATTCTCGCCTATCTAATTCTCTTAGAATGTGGTTGATGCAAAGTTCTTGCTGCCGTTAAGTGATAACTTTCAAGGAATTTATTTATCATACATTAAACATATCTTTAACATAAGTGAATGGATATGGCTACTGTACTGTGGGCCACTTGACGTCCCTATTCTGTACAATTCAACAGATTAGTACGTTAATATTATTATATTAGTTTTATAATATTAATTTATAATATGAAAAATTACAATTACAAACATTATGGAAAATAATCATTCAGAATTGCTTTTTACCGCATTCCTTATAAGTGAAAAATACGAATTTAAGTCTATAAATCCAAACTGTAAAGTCCTGTACCATACTTAAAACATTTCTTATGTCTTGTATCTGGGTCTATATATGATTGGAAACTAAAATTGTATATGTCCTTTAATTTTATTGCATATTTTGTATAAATTTTCCTTCTATCTTTTGACTATGAATACATTCTGAAATCTACTCCTTTTAATTTTATACCGAATCCGTAAATATAGTTTACGCTTTAAATTTAACCCGTTTTCTATATAAATTAGTCTCTAATTCTCGTTTCCGAAATGCTATTGGAGTCAAGAGACATTTCACGTCCAACAATAGTAATTTCTCATATATTCTTTCGAAGAAAGTGAGTGTTTATGATCAACTGCTTTAAAATGCTTATAATCCCCGCGATTTCCCGATCATTCATCTCTTTCGACGCAATTTTCCAACAATTTCCATACATAACGCATTCTTTTATCTCTTCTTTACCAAAAACAAAGAAAATGGATGTTTAACTGAGCAACCGTCGCTTGTGTTTATTAAAATATGAGCCTTGAATGGAGTTTACACGGCTGCGTAACATTAAAAAGGAATCAGATAATTGTATTCTATGGTAAATAGCGCACGGGTTATGAGGACTATTTGTGTGGCCAAACTCGTGATAATATGGATCATGGTTCTCTCCTTCGCATTAAGTCGTTTACTGCAATCGGCAGCTCTACTCACAGCGACCAGTATTTCGTCGGAAATATATATATCACTCTTCTACACATTCTGTGCCCAAATCGGGAGAAATATCTGCGTAAGAATCGTAAATTTTCAGAGGAAGTCTGTTATCAATTTCTAGGTTCGGTATGGAATATTTTGTATGACTTAAGATGCCCGATTATTAGATGCTTCTAGCAAAGTTCATAATGAATACAATTCTTATGTAGACTTATGCGGATTGAGTTCAAATCAAGTTCTCTAATTTCTATAAAAGCAATAGAGAAGAGGGTAATCGATATTTCCATATCTAGGACGTAGTTGAAAATATAAAACGTGGTGGTGAGATTGACATGCGTGACGTGGACATACTTAATTATGGAAAATTGAACAAAATCTCCTGTTATTGTAGTAAATCAGTAAACAGAGCCATTATCTGAAGACTACAAAATTGCACAAATAGTCGATGGGAAGACTTTCCTCTGTCCAAAGCGAAGACACGAAATCCAGAACATACGTGTATCGGAAACTCCATCATCTGTAGCGTTGCTCGACTGAATGTGTGAACCTGATTGTCTAAGGATCTCCTCATTTGTCAATAAAAGGACATTGCATCAGGGCATCGAATATCGGGAACTGTCACTTCAACGGCCACAGTATCAAGATGGTGATACAACTCAAAACAACACGGTTAACCTAAGTAACCAAAGACGCAGATCCATGGAATGGGTATTAATTGCTAAATTGTAAGAAAAATGAAACTGTAATATCCTGCTTAAATCGTTAGATAAAATTTATATTTTTGATAAGTTTTCCTGAATATGTAGACGAATGATTGCATCATTTTGATAGAACAACAAGAGTTCGATTTTAATATGATGAACTCAATTCTTTCCTTATAATTTCTAACTATAATCTAATTTCTAATACTTTTCGTCGCTCGCAAAACCGTGATTATAAATTAAAAGGAGTTCGAGATAAACATTTGTACAGAGGTCTCATACCTCATTCCTTTAGTGCACTTATTTAAATTATAGCCGCAATGGCGATAACATTTTATAAGTCGGAATTTTTCTTTTTGAACTTAATTTATTTAAAAAAGTCACTTAGGTTTTAATTAGACCTCTCTTCCCTTTCAAATTTAATACAACAAAAGATAAGAAGACTCCTCCTTAATAAAGGCGCTTCTCTCTGTTTCATTCGCATCGCATACGCCCACACATTTAGCACACCTTTTTCATCTGATTACTATTCTTCCCTTGAATTTTTCCCTTCTATTGAAATTTCCCTTCTAATTTCCTCTTCTATAATTTTCATTCTCAAAGAGGTTTCTCTTTTACATTTTCATTATTATTGTGCATTTTAATTCTACTTAAACATTTTGAATTATGTGGATTACATGCGTTGCCTGTATCTAGAGTGAAGAAAGATTTCTTTCATTTGACTCGATATCTGAAAGTTTCATTTTCTTCTAAACAAAATGTGCAAAAGCCACTTTATAATATATTTCATCGACGGGGTTATGAACTACGTAATATTTTCCAAATTTTCCGCCACAAAATTTCGTATTAAAAATTATTAGTATCGGAAATTACAGGTATAAAATATTACAAATTTCTTGTAAAAATTTCAACAACAAATATTTCTAAAATTATATAAATGGAAAATGTTGTAGAGAGCGAGTATTTGAAACCTAAGGTATAAAAGGTATGAAACCGTTTACGTATCTTTCGATGCTAAAATTCGTTTTCCACGTACAGCAATGAAATAAACTTTAAATATCTAGAAAGGGATTATAGTTGAAGGGGAATTATTGATTTTGTGCTTTTCTATATTATGAAGAATTCTTGAAGAAGTCTATGACACTTCCCGAAGAAGAATAAGAGAATTCGAAATCCATTTTTGATATTATTTCAATATCTTTATGTATCATAATCCATGTATTTCTGTTCAGACTATGAATATGACTATACTTCGTTCAACGTTGGTGAATAGCCTTTTCTGAATCCGCAAATGTGGCAACAAAATAAATCCGAAATAAAACGCGTGAATTAAATCTATAACGATTACAAAAAACCGGTGTATGCGTTAAGGTGAGAACGAGGGGGATCCTGGACGAGGGTGCAAGGACAAGTCCCAATCATGCAATCGTTAATATTCTCGTGGATGATCGTTTATGCGCTCGTAAAGAAGTGAGTGATAATGATTCTAAATACGCGATGTAAATGAGTGCAATGAAACCGAATGCCTTTGATGGGGGCGAACGATCCTCAAAACACACTAAGGTTACGAATATTACGTATCATACGTCGCTAACTTATTCCACTTTATACAAATAAGTGTAACGCGAAACGCGACGATGGATGATCTGGAAACGACCACAGGTGCAACGGTGAAAGAAGAGAGCAAACTTATTTCATGTGAGGAATCCTTTTTTAGCGAAGAATGCGAAATTTTTTGGCGAAACTGATCAAATGACACGGATTTCATCCAAATTCTCCGTTTTGTTCTGAACAAATAAAAGCGCATTATTATTAATTCTCACTTAGTTTCAGTATCATCAAGATATCCCCATAACTTTCATAAGTTTTATTAACTTCACCATCAAATTCACAATTGGGACTTCTTATCAATATTCTGTCTTCCAGTCAATGACTTATCTGAGCCAAGTAATTTACTCCATCGAATGCTGCCGACGAAACGAGCAAAGATTTTCTCATTACATTTTATAACACCGTTATGATCCATTGCATCTGTTGTTCCTCAACAAAAACCGATCCTTTCTTAGATTTTACTCTCCACTTTTCTCAGCAATATTATGGTATTTTTGGGGATCAGATATCTCCGTTTAATCCAAACTAATGTATCGATGCGGATTTCTCTCATATCCATGAAATTCTCCTACTCCACACAACCTACGCACTAATTTCGTTATCCGTTTACCTCCAAACGTTTGGTGGTACGCTTTATTCATCAGAATGACACTTTGTATATTCTATATCATTCTAAATACCCCCTTTATTTACAATTAGTGTCTATTCTACACATTGTACACTGTTCTGCTCTTTGCCGTATTATACCTTTGTCTTAGTAAAAACTCGATCGTTTCTGTCTAACTTCTTTTAATAACTCTAGTTCATTATCCCGATAGGAAATAATTATTTATGCACGGAAGTCTTTATTAAAGTAATTATTTAATATCAAGATACCGTATTTCCCGGCCTATAAGACACACCAAGAATTTTCAGGTTAGAATTTACGAAAAAAACTAAAATACTTGGATAATGCGAAAAAGAATTTTACTGATAACATTTTACATAAAAACGGAACTTCAATATAAAAAACTAATTAGCAAATATATCAGAGTTTATTCATCATAAAACCCCAGAAATTTCTCACCGCTGCTGCTAAAAGTGCGTCTTATCTGAAATACGGTAATTAATATGAGCCAAAAATTCCCATTATTTTGTTTAAACGAGTCTTTGCTCTAATACTGACTCTTTATGTCAGTATTGTAATATTATATAATTTTTTGTCTAAAAGATTATAATATTATATTATCTTATATTCCTGGTTTAATCTCCCTCTTTCAGGATATAATTTCTGGAAATACATTTAATACAAAATGAACATTTATAAGTGATATTTATGCCTTTTTTAATGCATATTTATTTAATACTATGTTAGTACTTCTCATTCGGATAACTTTCAATATGAGCCCATCAAATAGGAATGTAACACACGTTTAAGTGAAAAGTGGATAATGTTAAATGAACGTGGAGCGGAATAAATATCCATTTAGATATTCTCAGCTGACGAATCAATTGATGTGTGGAATGAAAATTACTCCTCCATTTGAAATTGATTCGTTATTTTATTTTTCTTCGATACTTGTAAAGCTGTTAATATGAACAAGAGATTATGCGCCAATCAAATTCGGGGAAAGATATCCTCATAGTCAATTGGTTAAAGTGTATCAAAGTGAAAAGTCCATATGCTGATGATGACTATACAAAGTTATAATGAATTAACATCTTCATTAAGTAAATAAATATCTTTACTTTTGGAATTATTCCTCTTTTCAAAAAGGCAATCAGTGTTCTAATCTGGTTTAATTCTAGCAGATGCATTCAGAACAATATAAGAATAACTTTCTATGAAAAGTAAAGCTGCGTACTTATATGGATAGATAGGATATAATATCCATGTTAACAGAAATTAGAAGCGATCAATAGAATGATATGATGGTGATAAAATTCCCTTAATCATGATAAATTACAGATTCATCCGCGTATCGCGATGAAGGATAATACAAAATTTAGAAATTCGTTCATCCCATTGAATCTTCAATTTCTCTGAGTAACAATTTGCCCGATTTTTGAAATTAAAAAAAAATCTTACCGTTTGTATATAAGATTGAAATTTCACCGTTCTAAGCCACTATCGAAAATAGGTATTTATTCTCAATTCATGGGTTCGATGCCAGGCTCATTTGAATTTCCCCCATACATGGTACGCGAATTTGTATAATTATTTTTAGATATTACTTTTTGCTATTGCGTGTAAAAGTTTGCTTCTTCTAAACAAACTTTTACTCGTTCGAGTAACTCTTAACTGCAAATGCTTTGCACACGAAAGAAGACTGAGTTGTTTTTTCTGATATTCTTGTATAGATGATGAATGTGAGGCCATCCATTCCAGTGGACATTTTTGTAAACAAGCAGAGATGAATATAATAGATAAATTAAAAGTTATGAAAATATAATTTTTCTATAAGATTAAGAAAAGATGAAAATAGCGTTAGTAGTTCGTCGAAATAAAATGTAACTAAAAGATTAACTGTAAACTAAAAGATTAAACAGAGACTTGACTGGAGCCAGGTTTAGCATATCTGCACGAAAAATCGACCTGGGTTCGAGTCCCAGTAATACCGCTATTTTCACTAATATTTAGCCCTTTATACAATGCATAACCTTTATTAACGTCTCAAGCTTTAAAATGTATGTTAATTAAACCAAAATTGATTTATTTTGAAATATAATCCACATTAGCTTATTTTAATCGATTTATTTCAATTTACTAACCCTTCCTCTCGTGGTAATTATAAATATCACAATATTATATATAATAATATTCCGTTGAAAAATGAAGGTAGTCGCGAACAGGTTTCAGTGCTGATGCCAGTGATATCTCTTTTAGGACAGCAGCAACAGTTCCACGCTTTCGCCTTTGGACAGCGGCCCTTCTTAGGGGGCCACTTCGGAGGGCCCTTGGACCCGCTGCAAAGGGCCGATCCTCTCTCGGGATTCCGAATGCCTTCGATGTCCAATTGTCAAAGTAAGTTCTCTTCCTTTTCATGAAATTATCGTGTTACTTTGGCCCATTCATGACGAGCGCATGAATGCAAACTATTAAGTCATATTTAGAGAACTATCCAAATCATTGACATTTAACTATACATTTTATGTTACGGGTAAGTTATTTGAGGCTTCCTCAATGTTCAATTTGTTTTATAAATTACGAAATTCATTCATTTTAATAACGAGATGTTGGTAAACAATAAATAATAGTAATTTATTCACGGGACTTCAGTAATTTTGTTTAGGTTGGTCATATCTTTTACGTATCAGTTCGTGTATATATATGTATATATTTTATTTTTCAAGAGCAAATTTACCTATTCTAGGGATTAAAACATTTATTTGTGCTCTAGTTTTAGTATATTCGTTATTAATTTCCAAAATAACATCTATTTCTTGTGGATGCGTACTTAAATTTTCCTTTGCAAAGTTTATTTCGATAAACATGTTAATTTTTAATCGTACTGTTTCAGTATAATCTTAATCATGATTTAGTATTCATTTCCACTCCACCATATCGGGAATATCAAAAGTATGAGATTTTTGTAGTTCTTGCAGATGCAATTTTGAAAGGGACTTATTTCTCTGAACAATCGGTGGCAGTCAAAAAACAAACTCTTCAACGAGTGGATGTTCGTTTGCTATTGAGAGAGCTTCTGATATGCATTTGGAAAGGCATTTCCTTCTTTTACAACATATCGAGCATATCTTCAGAATAAAAATGTGGATCGTGTGATCGCTTTCGTTTTCTATTCGAGAACTCGCGCAATCTTCACTGATTAAGAGGCAACGGAATACTTTTCTTTTACCCGCGTCTTCTTAAAGGTGAACACGTCATCAAATCATTCTTTTAATTACTTTAATGTCACTCTTAGTGAAGGTGATTTACAATCTTTGAAAATTGTTTTGCTAATAAAATATGCGAGACTAGGGTGACACATTCGTGTGCACATCTTTATGAATTCCAAGTTCCATTTTGTGACCATCACCGATCCACAAAGCATCCAAATGAAAAGCGGTGGCAGACGATGTGAATGTCTCTTTTTGAACGACTGAAAATATCCAATTCTTAGGATTTTCCACAACTTTTTAATGTTTTTCAAATCTACTCCAATCTACCTCATTCTGTTCGTCTAATTAACTAGAGTGTATTTTGCTAAAAATAGAAATGGAAGACTATGCAATATGCGAAATCTGTAATTATTATTATAAATAGGCATTCGTATTTTCTCTCGAAATATAACTGTGAAAGTAATTTTATCGTCAACTTGAAAATATTATTTGGCACACTAAATAATGTCGTGTCAACAGCACAACACTTCCATGGTTTACACGGTTATCAAAATATTTAAATCATTATCATATGGATATAATTGCGTAATCATGACAAACATTATCAGTGGCAAAGAGGAAAATCCCAGTCCTCGCCCCGAAATGTAATCGGCGCCAGAAAATGTGTGGTTTGCTTTTTTAGTTATGGCGGACGGATCGTGCTCTCCGTCACGCACACACGCACGTGGCAACGAAGTCTTCGCATTTTATTAACTCGCATATTCGGATTAATAGTTACGGTTGAACTGTGAAAAAGTTATTTTGTAACTTATTTGTCAGGAATATCGAGTCCGTTCAAAACTGTTGATCGGAAACTTTAAAAGAAATACTTGTTAAAGCGGTGATAGTCTCTTTGGAATCCCTGAATTCTTTTTCGGAAAAAGATAAAAGGTTCAGAATTCGATTTTGAGTACACTTGATTATGAAAAGCGATAATATGCGATTGTCTCGATGTTATTGGAGAAATGACGAACGATGGAAGGATATCGAATCAGAAGGAAAATAACATTTTGATCAATCGATATCGAGAAACGACGTAAAGAATATAAGGATATCCATATTTCTAATTTATCTCCTTTTAACCAGATGTGTGGAGTTGAACTCTTGAAAATAGAAAATATTGAAATATATTAATAGAATTAAAAGATCGTACAGTGGAAGCCATTTAATTACAACTAATTTGTGCTTTGATTTTGATCAAGAATAGAGCCACCTGAACTCGAGACAGTTTATAGTAATGACTGCGGTTCATGAAATGTAATTTTTAGTGATATTTTTCTCTTCCAAACATTCGACTGATTGCGCAGTGCAAATGCATCAAATGAACCTCAAATGGCCCTTTAACTTTGACCGATCGGTTAAAGAATCAATTGAAATGCAGACATAAATTATGAGAAGTCTCCTCAAGAATTGGAATCCAAACACTCCTTCCATTTAAATCGCAATCGATCATTTTCATGAAGAAATATTTAACAGCTCAGGCAATTTACAATATTTCTGCAAATATTTAAGTCAGCCAAACAGTTTCTTTCTAGAAAATATCATCCGAAAAATATAATATCTTTTGAAACCTTTCCAATAGAAATTCTCTCTCTTCATTTATAATATTGCGTCTTGTCCCATAACACATTCTTTTGTTTAGAAAAGAAGAATTGAACGAAAATCTTTGAACCGAACATCGGTATGTTTCACTCCCATTGAACACGCACTTCCAAGAGGAGATGAAAATCTATGGCCGTGAATCATTGATTTGTGGGCTTTCGGTATATCGATCTCTTGAAAATCCGAGATACGAAACCGATACATTCTTTTAATATTTCAATTTAAATTTATGGATTAACGAGATCCTGGAAAATTAACGAATAAAGATGGAAAACTGTAAATTCCTTGCATAGAAGTGTTCCGTCGTGAAACATTTTTGTAGTTTCAAAGTAAAATACCGTTTAAGGATTGAAAATACAGAATTTCCGGAATTTATCTCGGTTTTTCCTATAAATTGAGAAAAATTCTCGATTCCTGATCGTGTTTATCCTACGATCGAAATCCTGTAATGCATTTGAGGGCGCATAATCTTTTTTCGTCGATAAAAATGTTGAAATGGAATTCGTGCTCATATCGTCACATTTCCGATGGATTAACGCATTTCTTTCGATGCGATAATACACTGGAGGGTTGTTTGGAGGAGGAAAAATAAGTGGAGCGCCGAACGAGATTAATTTTTGAATGAGTAAAAATAATTCTCTCGATATGTAATGGAATTAAGAACGTTCAAATTCTATCGTGGAACGACATTCTAAGTCGAAGGAAAAAAAGTACTTCTTATTTTCCACAGGATGATATCCTGTGTATTTTCAACTCCCATTGACTCTGCCTTACGAACAGCAATTGTTGTTCCATTATTTATAGATAGAACTACTCCATTTAATTTGAATCCTGGTGAGCACTTAACTCCAGAAAAATCTTTTTCTTAGCGTTGAAATGGGAAAATGTTGTTATTGTTTCGTTCTGATGAAATGTCTCAATGAAATACACCCAAAATGTGTTCCGATTTCTTTGAAAAATGCTAGACCAAGTGCTCTTCATGTTTTTTGTTAGTAAGGACGGCAAATGAGAACTCAAATTGGAACATTTTGTAGATAATCATTTTCTAGACAGTGTTCTGATGGAAATCCATTGATCGAACTATAATTTCAAACGTTTCCATTTTCAACGAAAAACACTTTTTCAATTAGATTCGAATCGAAACGCGTTGATCTTCCAATTAGCCCCTTTTCTAGACTTTTGATGAATGAGGCACTTCCAAATATCTAAATATAAATGTTAAGGAATATCGACATTTTGAACACAAGGCGAGAAAAAGACAGAATGACAATTAATGTTGAAATAGAAATAATTCTATTGTGAATATTATCATTATAAAATCTATATTCAGTTCCAAAATTCCAGGCAGTATTGTCTAGTGAGGAAATCGAATAGCCTCGCACGCAGGTTCATTATTCCGGAAAATCCGCAACATCCAGAGAATTAGCCTTCGCAACAGATAAAATTAAGATTTTCCGGTTAGCTGGGTCGTCTTCTAAAAATCTTCATCAGTATGTAGAACCATCCTTTTTATACATGTTTCACAGAAACTTGGAAAAAACGATCCAGCTAACCTGAAAATCTTAATTTTATCCCTAAAAGTACGTCAGAAATAATTCACTGACCACTGGGTAGAGGCTCTGTTGCTTGCTCCCTTATGGGAATTTACGCGCATTTATTTCCCCATAAGCTTCCCGTACTGCCAGCTTTTGTGGAACGGACTATAGTGTATATATGTAAGTATACGGACATTGTCACATAAGAGAGATTGTTCAAAGGAAGGATTGGGTTGGTTTCGAAAAATAGATCCAAAAAATAATAAAGGTCCTCGGATGGGAATCGCTAGGAAACAGGAGGAATATAAACAGTCTGGGATGTATTTATCAAATAAGGGATGGGAGGGGTTTAAGAAATAAATCGAAACCCCACATTTTTCGGTAGAAATCATAGCCGCAAAATTAAACTTAGGCCGCAAGGAACAAAAGTAGGAAAATGCTCTTTTTTGAAGAGTGGAACAGTTTACTCTTTGAGTCCCTTATTAAAAATCCAAAATTATTTAAGCAAATATGCGCTCACATCCTGTAATTCATTTATAGACTCTTTATAACAATCAGAATTGTTTCATAATTACTAAAATTGTTGTTGAAATAGTATGTAAATTTAAGTAAATATTTAGTAGGGGATTGCCTGTTAGGGTGATGTTCGGAGGGGACCACGTGTGCCCTGGCACCCCTAGCCGCGAAGGCCAGAAACCCTGAAAAATCTTCATGGTATATTATAATGTTGAAATGTTTAATATTTCCTCTTGTAATGTGTTGTTTAAATGTTAGTTGTTGTGTATGTTTAAACGCTGCCACTTATTGCGGGAAACTCACAAATAATAATAATATATTACCAAAATATTATTACGTCAACTGTTATCTGTCATTTGAAACACGTATTCCATTAAACTACCACTTGTGTGTTAAATATCTCTGTTTGGAGCGGATCCTCATGTTCTTCTAATGCAATAGCAAATGTACTCTTCTGAAATGTTCATCTCAAATGTTGGGACATCGTTTCTTAGAGCTCTTTAAACGTTCATCGAACGCTTTTTAATACCGCAGCTGATAAATCAGATCGCCTAACGCATTCCAGTCGACTTTAGGGTCGCACAAGGGCCGCTCACATCAAAGGCGCCTTTTTTATGAACCTCCGCTGTTTACTCGCACTTTGATTACCATCGTCCGCATATGTCCGCCCAGGGAAGCCCAACATTGCCCTTTCGCACCCTCACATATTTCCATACGCGCATTCGATGGAGGCGCCGTGTGCATTTTGCGGCGATAATTGGCATCAGTCGAAACGGGAATTGTCGTTCTATTAGCGGTGGTTTTATCGTACAAAACTAATGGTCGAACAGTGCAAGTCCATGAAGAGAAAAATAAGAATTGAAACTTATATTCGCATTTACGTCTCGGATCTGGAGAATTAAACTTCAAGCAAAGAAACCCAACTTATGATGGATGAATTTTTGAACCCCCACTGAGTTATCGTCTCCCCATGAATTCAATGTCTATTGGATCGCATGAAAGTGGCCATGAGTGTCTTGTTACAGCTGTTGGACAAATAGAAAGGGTCCTCTTTTGAGAGGCCTATATTAAGGACACCTTTTAGAAGGGAGAAGTAAGCTCAGCCACGAATATGCACTGAAGTTTAGCTGTATATTTGAAAATATTTATTTTCGTCGGAATTTTTCAACCGTAATTTTTTAACGGATTTTGTTTGAAAGTTCGGTCGTTCGAATATATAAATATTAAAAGTCAAAGAAAAAACGAAAAAGTATTTTCCCTTCGATAGTGTTATTTACGGTTCACCGAAGTTTCTCATTATGTTCCATTCGAGTGCGCTTTGTAGCTTACGTTATAAATATTCAGACTTTGCTTATATTACAGCCTTCCCCTTTTACTTTCATCTCCCCGTCCATTTCTCTAAACTCATCACGGCTGATGATGTTTACACGAGTTTTGTCTATTTTTGAGTGAGCGCATGAGACGTGTAACTTTTCATTTTGTTTGTTTTCGCTTCTATTCCTGTCTCATTAGGGATCTTTGAGTCATTTCTCTTTCATTGGGAACGGCCAAAGTACACTCATTGCCAAAGATTCGCCGAACTAAATCTGTGCCAAAGAACGTTATCATATACAATTAGAGATCACGAATAAAAACTCCATTCCTTCATTAAATACCGTTTAAAACATTTATTAGTAAATCATCTTTTCCTTCACTTAGATTATGACTCGTATATTCAATACTTGTTCATTTCATCAGCTGTAAGTGGTGAATTTTTATTGTTCGTTTCATTCATCTTCAGTAAATAAGAACGAAAGCATTACCGAATTTCTATAAATATCCGAAATAAAATAGTTTTTAAATTAAATTATTATAAAAATATGATCGAAATAACAAATTAGAGTTGATTTCTTTCATTTCACAAGTATTTCTTTCGAAAAGCGTTAATCACCTTCAGCAAAAATAGTGAATATATTTATAATATATTTACAATATTTTTATCTTATATCTATTCAACCATATTTATTGTACGCTGTCCCAATAAAATAGTGTCTTGCGTTTGAACCCTTTTTGCCGTTCCTCCGAACTTCGTATTTACTCAATTTCGGAAAGTTCCCTCTCAGTTGGGACTGTTGAGCTCCACTTTGAAGGTAAATAACACGACTGCTTTAGACAATAGAAATAATTGCATGGGTTTAACAAGCGTGGATAGTGAAGCCTATGAATATGAACCATTTTCAGCTCTTAAAATTACTTACTCTCGAAAAGTACCAATAGAAGGATTTTTGCTCTAAGTATTTTCTCAATATATATCGGATTGGAAATGCCAAATTAAAGATATTCGAGTGAAATAGCGAAGTGAATGGATAGTTGAGGCGCCCGATGTTTTTCAGCATGACAATGATTGAGTATGCGTCTGATTAAGTGAAAAAACGCTTTAAGTAAAACGCTTTGAATAAATGTTTAAAACCGTTAAATTGGCCGGAAAAGGTGAAACTTTAATGATAAATCGATAAAACTTACGATTTTAAAGACTTGTATATGCCACTTGCAAAGAGTGGTTGGCATGCACTTATGTTAAAATCCTAAGAAATGGACACATTTCTTCGAAGAGATGTTCGCCTATTGTTCCCGTATCCATCACATTATTCCTACATTTGAGGAATTACGTATGAAAGTATATTGTTAATTAAAATTTTCTCAAAAATGAAAATGTACTTTCACTATATTTATTCATATCTATTGCGCATTGTTATGAATTTAATGAGCATAAAATCGGCTGCGTTTGTTGCTTCGTAAGTTTCGGCATTTTCAATGTGCGATGGAACGCGTCCCTAATATTTCCGAACATCTATAGATCGTGAAATATAAATCATATGCCATTTGAGAGAAATGTAAGAATACTTTTTATCCACACATTTACATTAATCGTTTTCCCAATTTTGTTTTTCTCATTATTCTCTGTAACCAAAAGAAAGCGTTTAAACGAATGAACTAAAGAGTGTATTTATCTTCATTTACTTTGAAGAACGGCGTTTTGGGATTAAAAAAATGCACCTTTTATATGCCATTCATTCAATTGGAATGTTCACTAATGAGCAGAAATTAAATATATATATATATGAATTCGATGACCGTGTTTGTTGAAGATTAATAGTTTTTCACAACTTTTTCCTTTGATTCGTTACTGAATAAGTCCATTGCACAATGTGTTCCCTGAATCAGAGTAAGTATTGCACATCCGTGTGGAGCACAATAACTTTTAATGCATTTGTTTTTTCAGACGAAATGAATATTTTGGCAAATTTCATCGATGGAAATATTTAACTTCATTTTTATTGCTTTTATTCAAATTCTTTCTGGTCTTTTATTATCGAATCAAGTACTGAATTCTGATCCCATATTAAGAACATCGATATTCCTATAATTCTTTTAAACGTTAGAATAATTTCGCTTCATAAAATAAATATTCGCCGGGAATCGAACCTTGTTTTATTAGATGTGCTTCAATTTCAAATATTACTCACGAAATCATATTTATTGTTATTTTTATTCGCGGAACGATATTTGTTTTTCACATTTATATTCTTGATTTCGTAATTAATGTTCTTTGAAAGTAGTCTTTCAGTAAAATGCCGTTTGGAAGTGCTCCTTTAAAAGTTATCCATTTCTTGAGCTTGCTCATATTTTTTGCAAGTAACGGAACACTTTACTAATAATGTGAACAAGATTTGTCCTTCAAAACCTCTTCCACAATATATATATCTACTATTTTTTCGCAAGGAACTGAAAAGTTATGGGCACGTCGAATTTAGACAGTACACACACACATTTTGATAAGAAATGAAATGAAATCAATTCGTGTGTTCGGTTCGATGCTATTGAAACGGCTACTTTGTTCTCGGCAAATGATTTCTTATTCACAGAATCTATCTGGAGCCAATTATTCATTAGTTATGACGAATTAAAATTTTCATCCCTAAAAACACTTCAATGCGATCAGTATTTTATAAAAGTAGATAACGACATTGCGAACTTTGCAATCAAATCGATTCTGAAGCATTGTTGATGAAGAGATCACGTGCCATAGAAATGACATTTATACGGAAGATTCAACCGGAAAAGAAGACTTGTTTACCAAAGTGACGATGGAAAGAATCGCTTCTGAAAGACGTACTTCAGTTAAATGCATTAATGCAGTTCACGAAGAATTCGATGTTTGTTCAAATGATTTGTCTGAACTCAACGCATTCTGGTTTGTATCGACGACATTGAGGTTTTGTTGTGAACTGGTTGAACGTATTTGATCCTTAAATGTGTAATCTCATCGCTTTCAATTGATTCCTTTTAGACATGGGGCAAGCTTTCGGTCTGGGAGCTTCGAACAGCCATCATTGGGGGACGTACGGAACCAGTCCATATTCGTCTTACCTGAGCAGCGGTTTGGGCGGCGCGTCCTCAGCAACCGGATTCAACGCACCCACACTCGGGTTCGCCGAACTCAACGGACAGACGACGAGCGGCACTTCGACAGCCACCCAAGATGCTTTCTCCACCGGAACTACCATTTCCTCGCGTACGCTTAAATTATGTATATTTAATCCAATACCCGGATGAAGTACCATAGTAAGGAGATTGACGCCTTCCATTGAATCGTAATGAAAGAACTTTGGGAAATAGTTATTCTTTAATTTCTTTAATTTGACGTTATACCTGTGGATGGAATATGAGTAACCCTCTTTTTTAATTTCTAGAATAAAAATTCCACTAATGATGATATCTTCGAATCATCTAAACTTACTCAATCCTCTATCTTAATACGCATACGAGTAAGGAGAAATTTTTGTTCTGTCGCCAAATGACTTTTTAATAGCTGACGCGTTTATCATTGGATACAAGAATTTCAATGGAACAGGATGCGGCCTTGAAAAGAATTTGATATTTCAGATCCTCAACGACCATTGATCAATTATTGTTATCGGCCGCATGAAAAGCAGAATTTTGTATTCAAGTGGCCACTTTTATTTCGCAGTCATCCCCGACAACGGCGTGTCCTCGGGAACTCCGGCCGACTTCTCGGATTCGCGTGTGAAGGAGTCGCCGCCGCCCGCTCGTTACTCCGCCAACGAGTACCCGCGGACGCTGTCCGAGGGCTCTCCGGGGCAGCAGGTGAACGCCGCACCCAACGGCAACTTCTCCCTGCAGGGCACCTACGGCTCGTCGTCCGCACCCAACGCAGGCCTATACTTGAGCACACCCGTACTCCCCGCCTCCCTTCTTTACTCGCAACTCTACACGAGCGTCAGCCAGAACCAGTTGCACATCCACGGCGGCGAATTGCAGAATGCCATGGAGCAGATGAACGGCGGGGCCCCTCGGAGCGAGGTGAGGGCCCCGATGAACGAGGCGGACCCCGGCCAGGAGGCCACCCCTCGGCTGGGGGCCATGGGCCAGCAGAGCAGAACACACACGGACGCGGGCGTTTGGAGGCCCTACTGACACACGTTCACCGGTGTTCCGTGGAAAGGCCGAGTTGGAGTTCCTCTACTGTTCGTTAGGACGACTCGCAGCTTTCATTATTATTTGTGGTTTCCATTTGCTGTTTATCTAAGAATAGACCAAAGAAAATGTGTAAAAAGTATTGTTAAGCAGGATATTCTGTTGTATACATGACTTCGTTTTAAGAAATTGCGTGTACATTGTGCAGAGCCTTCTTGTTAACGGATGAGGAGTAATACGGCTCCATGAGCACATTTAATTCGCTAAAGCCGCTCGATGCTCAATGTGAACTTTGCGGTCCTTATTCTATAATCACATTTGTAGTTGTCCGAATGCATTTCACATAATTTCTCTGTGGAGTTACCTGCATCGTTTCGGCTACGATTACCTACTATTAGAACCTGGACATTTTCTATTCCGTAAACATTATTACGATAAAACGAAATATTCGAACTATTACTTTAATTGGCTACGTATTTTATGTTCGGCAAAATTTTTCAAGTGCATGGAATGGAGATGAATTAGAACTAGAGTATCTCACGTTGGGTCTTTTAGTTGAGAAAACCACTTTGTTCTTAACTCAATTGAGAGCCTTAAAACTGAGTGAATTCCTTTCAGTGATCTGTCGGAAGCTGGAACTGAGCTTTTTAGGTTTGAAAACCTATAAATTGGTGTCGACTCAAAACTCTCTATGCAAGTTCTATTCAAAAAAGTGAAACCAATCTACATATCCATAATATTTAAGAACTCTGACGAGTCTAGATCTTCAACTGGTTACGGGAAACGATTATAATTTTTGGCCACATTACACCGAGTGTAAACAACTATGATATTTTATAAATTCGCTCCAGTTATCTGGGGTTTCGAACTGCTTATGTTAAAATACATTGTAAATGAAATAAACGGTTTTAGTTTAGCTCCCGAGTGAGTTTTTGGCGCTAATGGTTCAGACATTTATGCAACCGATCATTACAAATGTATTTGTGATTTGAGATTATAATTACAAATTGGATTTGTAATCATTCTCAAATTTCGTAAACATGTATTTACTGATTTGGAGTTAAGGAGAATAAAATTGCCTTGCAGTTTTCATGGACCTGCGTACATTGACTGGATTCTCTTTCAGGTGACAAATATTTCCACGGATATCAAATTTGCGATTCTTTTGCAATCGAATGGACATTCGGATGTGCGTCCTCAAATTGCTGGAGAAAACGGTGGATCAGTGCCTATGGACACTTTATGAGACACGCGAATACTTTTTATAAAATAGGTCAAAAGGCTTATTACACTTTTAAAGGCTTTCTTCTTATCATTAATTCTCACTTTATTACACTTTCCTTATCAATTGGACCAATTTTAAGTGTTTGGATCGAAGAATGTTTATCGAAAACACTTCGCGAAATGAACATACAACTATACGCACTCGCTTACGGATTGTGAAGACAGATTGAGTTTTAAATTTCTTAATTCGCATTAAATTCGTCGGAAAATTCACTTTCCCACGCGAGATTCTATCGCACAACAGTAAAATGGTGACATTGTTCCATCGCGACGAGTGCCTTTAACAAATTGTGTTTTATATAAAGTTCTTCAATTCCCCGTTCACCTTCCAAAAACGTTGAACTTATTATTAACACTTTTGTGCATCTTTAGGACGAAGGAACGCTTTTCTTTTTGAATCCGAATTTGTCTCAAGTTGTTTCAGTTATGAGCGCGATGTCCAAAGCAGAGACATCATTGTCATATTTGTATTATCAGAAACGACGATGTTTGTCGTTTGAAAATTTTTCAGTTGAATCGTTATAATTTGTAAAATAAGTCGATTGAGAGGTATTTGAAGGATTTCCGTCAAAAATCATTATTTGCCATTAGAATCGTCGCATCGCTGAGTGCAAATGTCTGATATCGAAGCAATTTAGTGCCATCGGATACACCCGATTCTTCTTTTGATCACCGAAGAGTCGATTTCTCGGAATTCGCCAATCCGAGTGCGTCGAATGCACTTCTTTCGACAAAAGGCGCTTTTGGCCGACATTATTCCGAGAAATCGGTCTTTCAATTGCCAAATTGCGCTTCAGTTTTTCAGCTTTTGCGGGAGACGTTTCGTCCGCCGCTTCTCATACTTAAGCCGCTTCGTCTCCCGTCGCGAACTTATTTTCTCGTCAAATTGCAATTGCTTTGGGAAGAAACTAATCGAATTGGTCGCATGTATTTGGTGTTAGACTTAAATATCAACCTGTACATATAAGAATGACAGCCATCTATTTCTTATGAATAAAGACTCCGGAGTAACTTGGCGCTCTATTTGCTATTGTTTTAATTCTGATGAAATCGTATACTTGAGACGAGCGATGAAATGAAGGCAAAGGGAAATAGATGTTTCGTCTTTGCAAATGTGAAAGGAATAATTAACGAACCGATATGAAAGCTATTGACAGTTTTTCTCTCTTCAAAAGAGCACTTCTTCCTGCTAAACTCAATTTCTCTACAAGTGGCGAGTTTGAAATCATAAGAACCGTATATTTCACATGAATACAATTCTTCCAGAGGGCATTCCATGCCTCACTAAAAACCGATTGAAAAATAAAATTTACTCTTATTAACAAAAGGGAATGCGTCTATAATTCCCTTTGTGAACTAAAAGTAGTACTAGATTAGGTTTAATCACTTTTCAGACGCAGCAAAGGACCCTACTTCGGACTCCATCTTCAGCACGCGTCTAGTAAATGCGCGGAGCGGCGGACGAAACATGCATTTGCGAACGTTAGAAAAAGAAACAGAAGACATATTTTCTATTAAATTGTTAAAAGTTTGAAAAATATAGATTCCTTGAAACTGACGAAGTTTTGATAATTATCAGAAAACCAAATAATCATTACAAATAACACTGAAATGAATCTGTTTCCTCAGTCCATTTAGTTCGCTTTATAAGTTAAAAATTGTCCTTAAGTTGTAGATCTTTTTTTATTTTTACGTTGTTTTAATCCTTTCGTTGTTAATTTATTGTTAGACTCATGAAAATAATACTTCATCAATATTAAAAGTTTTCAATTGTTATAGGAAAGTCACTTCATACCCCCCTTCAACTCTTTCGTAACTTTTTCTGACATTTATCCTCAAATCTTTTTTTAATTAATCTTACTTTTTTAATCATCAAGAGCCATTAATTGTCGTCGGATGATTCGTACAATTTCTTCTTCTCCCCAACAAAACTCCAAAGTGAATGAGCAGTCAAACGAAAGGAATAGAATTCTAAAGATCACTTATTCGTGAGGATTCATTTGAATGAGCATCACTTTGTACGAAATGAGACAATAAAATCATCTCTTTTTGTCACATTCAAACATTATTAGTGCACTTTTCCACGTACACTTCTCAAATACACTCCTCAAATCAATTGTTCCATAATTTCGAACATTTACGTACGATTACTTATTCTTCACACACAAATTTTGAGAAGAATGGTGAAATCAAAGGGAGATTTTTAAAAATTCCAACGAATGAATTACTTCTTTCAAATAAAGGTTCTTCGGTTTTTTATTTACGAAATTTAATTACGAATTTGATTTTTTAAAATTTTTATTCTTGGAAAAATTTACATTTATTAAATTTATGAAAGTGATAGAACAGTAAACTTATTCGTGATCTTAATTTGAGTTCTGTGAACATTTTTGTAATTTCCACGGAATATTCGAGTGACGAGCGCCCGCTTTCGTAATTGTATTCTTCGGAGGATGGCTGAGGATGTGAAGTCGCTCGTCACTCGAATTTTCCGTGGAAATAACAAAAATGTTCACTGTACGCAAAATGTTTCCCATTTCACTGTCCACGAAGTCACGCTAAGATCGAGTTCGATATTTCGAGTAATTTGACGTAATTCGTGGATTCGCCGTATGAAGATGCCGAAATGTTGATTAGTCGTAATTAAAAACACTTTCTGTTTAGCGGATATCGATTTCCGCGGAGATATTTATCAGAGTAATGAACAAGTTTGAAGAGCTGCCTTCACACGCATTCCTTTCGACCCTTTGGGGGCCTTTGGTATGCGCGCATCATATCGTCGCCGGACCTCAGGAAATATTCTTTTGAAGACGCATAAGTACAAATTCCCACGAAAAAATTTTTTTCCCTCAATTTGGCATTCCGGGCGAATTCCTCTTTGAGCATCTCCGAAATATGCGCCACTGTTTGCCTTCACAATCCAGACGTTTAAACAAAGACGCACCTGAATCACTTTGGAGTAAATGCTGCTTTTTAATGTGAGTCATTCATTTTGCTCATTCACTTTGGAACATAATGAATATAACTCTTTAAGACTCAAATATTATGCATTCATTTGCGGATTCTATTCACCCCAATCATTCTTACATTTATTCTTTAATTATCCTTTATTTAAATTCGCCAATGTGTGCTTCGAAACTAATACGAGTGTTAATACAAATGACACGTGTTTAGAAGAGAACATCGAATGTCACAAACATTAACAAAAATTAATCGCTCTTTCGGATCAATAGTTCGCATATTCGATTAAATTCATAAAATAAATGTGCGATTCAATTCTTCAGAATTGCTTTGAGGAGTATTTATTATAAGACTTCCTTTTTCTCATCCCAATGTTAGGATTCAACTATCGAATAATTAATGGAATTCCAAAATGAAGAATATACAAGCCAACGTCCGCAGTCGATATATATTACACAACTCTGCGTCCGCATTCATTCATCTTCCAATCGTTTTTCTCTCCTCAAATTCATTCAAATATTTCATTCGCTCGTTTCGATTCGCCAAATGAACGAACATTTGAAAACTACGAATCCTATGCTTCTTTCACTTATTCGATAACCAATTTCACTTCTTCCTTTTGAAATGAAGGATGTGCGCTAATTTGATGAAATCGAAGGGAATTCTTTATGATGTTTCCAAAAGAAAAAGGCTCATTCGGATTTACTCATCTTCTATTATAAGCCGCTCATTTCTTACGAATATAAACAACGGGAAATTATATAATTTATTCCGCCCTCACATCCAAATTTCTCGAATATTTGAGAAATATTCGAACAATTATAAGGCGACGTAATATCGGCATTTATTTAAAATGAAGTCAATGAGTAATGCGGACATGGACATTTCTTTGAAATTTTAGTTATTAGTTCTCGAGTTTCGGTTCAAGTTTAGAAGTTCTTATTCAATTCTTTCTGATAATTCATCAGATGTTCATCTTCAAGCGAATTCCATCTTTCGCGTAAATTTGTTCATCATTATTTTAAAATTATGCGTTATTAATAATTTCTCGAATAGTCCGGCAAATTTAAGATTTTATTTTCTGTGTGTGATTCGGTGGTAATTAATCCTTATTCTGTATTAAAGAGAATTTTTATTTATTTTTCGATGACAAGAATCCAAAGAGAAGTTCAAAAAGTGCCCGGAGAGTTCATTCGATGGACATGTTTGAACCGAAATGATGTTGGCCTTCGATGCGCTATAAATTAATCCGAACTTAATGTTTAATCGGCAGAGTTGCTTCACTTTCTGTTCGGAGAAGGATAATTGAAATAAATTTTAACTTAGTAAAGACATTTATATAAATTCTTAAATTTTAATTTAATAAAGGTTAATGAATTGATTTTGTCTTGATATGCATTATCAAACTAAACGAATAAAAATATTCATATCAAACAGTCATTATTTAGATATACACTCTTCAATGAGTCATTGGCACCAAAGCGATGATCGCATTTGCATTTTATTAAATGTTTATAAAGAGACGATTCTTTTGAAACAATATTGTCGCTTTTAGATTTATCGCTCCGTCATTTGATTCCTAAATAACATTCATGATGGTATTGGAGACGACTATTGAAAATAATCTGGCAGGGCCTCTAAGAGTCAATTTCTTACTTATTTGAGAAAAATATGAATTGGAATTGTCGATTTAAATTAGCTTTCGATAATTATAAAATCGCACGTAAATGCGATGCAACCACGGATTTCGTTCAATTTTGGATTTTCGTCTATTTATCGTTTAAACTTCCATTTAAGGAGGCATTTGAATCGCTACACATTCTAAACGGAAAAGAATTTTTAATGTGATGCACATGTACTGCGAAAGGAATGCGTACACAATTACCAGTTGTGCAAAGTAAAATGAATTTTTTATTATAGAGAAGCACTTAAGATGTTAAACTGAGTTTGAATAGTCCAAAAGTTTTAAAACTTATCATTAAGAATAACAATGTTGCAGAAAAAATTAACATGTCCATTAACTAAAAATAAATAATAATAACGTAGATGTTCGTATGCTTTTATAATAATTCTTTGAGTCTATTATTGTGATTCTTTTTGACAGTTGTATAATGTTAAAAATCAATCGGAGAACACACTCTCCCAAACGCGTATTATTCGTTTTAGAAAAGGAACTTAAAACATTGGGCAATATTCAATCCGATATTCTTCCACATTATTGTATTTTCTCTATGGAATGGGCTGATTCTTCGCTGAAATATTTTTGGCGAGAGAAGAAAAACTTTTAATTCGAAATCCTTTGATGTATTTTTATGTAAATAAATGAAATTAGAATAGACCGCTAAAGATTTCTTTTTCTCTTTCAATGTATCAGATTGGAAACAACTCTCAAATTGTCATTTTTACGATAAAATACGTAAATGTAATGGATTTATAATTTTTGCGCATAGATTATGGAAATTCCAAACTTCGAATGTAAGAGTGTCCTTCGATTGCGTTTCATCAAAATGATTACAATTATTCATTTTCTCGAAGTATTTCGGACGATGATTCAGATGATCAATTAAAGAGAAGCTTAAATCGATGCATCATGAATGTTGATTCAAAGCATCCTTCATTGATTGAATAATTTAATAATGAACTCATTCTTAGGTTATAAATTCCAATTGAAATTATCACAAAGAGTGAAGTATTTGGATTTCATATGCAATATCCATTCGAGACATATAGTTCCTTTATTTGTTGCCCACAGAAGTTAGTTATCCTTTTTCATAATCGATTCACATTCCAACGGAAGTAAATCGAAATTTTATGTTAAGTTACTCAGTAATTGATATGAGATATAATTTTGCGAACATCAATGACCTGAACAATATACAGCTGTAAAGATTTACCTTTGGCGCGAATTACGTTATTAAAAAACGCTAATCCGAGATGAACGATTTTAATGATTATAAGTTAACACAATCATTGTCTATTACAACGATGTACGTAGAAATTCCTTAAATGTCGAAGAAATTGTCTTTCCTGATTAAAATAATTTACTCATTCATTTTATTCGAATAGCTTCATTATGAACGCGTGTACTTTAGGAAACAGGAAATATATGCGTGGAATAATTAATAATTGAATCTTAAACTGAATTTGGGCGCATTCGTATGATTTAGAATTTCATTTTAACGAAGAATGTATTTTAATAGTGACTAATGAGAGAAATATTTTGATTTAATTTTAAACATCCGATGGCTACTCATTTAAGAATCACCAATTTATTTGGATTATAAATTGAACGAATGTCCTTTTAGTTCGGGAAATTAAAAAAGTATCATCATTCCAGTTTTTTCCGATTTCGCGGACGCGGGGAATCGCCATAATGCTCCGTAAATTATTCAAAACGTTAAAAAATCCGTTCCAATTATCCAATTAAAAGATCCAGGGGATGAGCTTAATGGGAAGGTCACCTTTAAAGGAGCCGTGACGTAGACTCAAGTCCAACTGGCTCGAATCACCCGCCCCCAAAACCCGGACACCGTCCACTTTTCTTTTTTCGAAGCAGTTGAAGTTAGCGCGCCATCCGTTCTTTTTTCTACCTTCTTCAAGTTGCCCATGCCATCTTTCGGCGTCTTACCCAACTAACGAATGCCAGGAAAAGAAATGCCGACGTGGGGCGCCTTTCGTTTGGAGCCGGTTACTTTAAGAAGCTCGCTGTAAGAAAGCGAGCTCCTTAAGAAAGAAGTGGGGGGAGAGCGCGGTCGGTGGAAGGGTCGAAATAGGGCAAAGGCATTGGCTGATCCGCTCCCTGCGGCAAACGAACGCACTAAAGCCATCCTCGAATGAAAAGTTGAGAATGCCTCTTAATAAATACGATGATTAAATTTTGATATTTCCAATTCGCAAAAAGGGTTAAATTAAATAATTTTATTGTCTCGGTCGGTATATTTTAATTTCCTCTTTTTAGGGGATCATTTTATTTTTTACGGACTTGCGCTACCGCATTCGCGTAGTCGCTCCGTGAAAGTCCAATGTGGAAGAAATGCTAGTGCTAGAAGGCGACCGTGCTGCCACCTAGGCCAAGGACGCGAAAACAAACATTTCACTCCTTTCTTAAGGTGGCTATCTTTTTATCGATTCATTTAACGAAGGTCCGGTTTTGCTCCGTTCTTGAAAATCATTACTTCCCCTCGTTTTTGACTAATATTAACTCATTATTTTATCGAAAATTCTATTCGTATTCGATCTTCGTAATATTTTTCAGTGAATTCGCGTTCTAGATTGTTCAGAAAATTATAACTGAATAAACGATCAAAATGAATATTTTGGACGGTGCCTTACGATTTTTACTCAATTAAAAGTATAAATTATGTACTTTAACGTAAATCCGTAGAGTAAATATGTTAAAAATTGCGATGAGTATGGAATTGATGTGAACATCTGCATTAGAAGGAACCGAGAGAAGTAATACAAGATGAATTTGATCCGTCCTTTTGGAGAACATCGAACATGTTAATAATTCCTATGATATTGTCCATTTAAATACGTTTTTTCCATTTCCATAGGTTTTCTGAGTTACTCCTGATTTATCTACGTCGAGAGAAACTCGACAATGGGTCTACTAACACAGATAATAAAAAGGAAATTTAGGAGTAAAAAATAATTTATTTGTAAATGGGAATGACCTCATAGAAATATGGGCTCAATGTGTATGTAGTAGTGCCATAGGTGGCTCTTGATCCTTCTGAAGAACATTATTAATTATGCACAGTTCTCAAGAAGAGCTTTGGTTAAAAGCTTACGTTGACGAGGGCAATCTATAAATGTATATTTGGAATATTCTTCCAATATGAAAATAACGTAATTTTTATCTAAAGATAAAGATTTTTACCTAATGAAAAAGTGTTACCTTTTTATTATTTTATAAAGAATAAATTTAATCTGAATATACTAATTGTCTAAAACTGCTTCAGTTTTGTCATTTTTGGAGTTTCCTTTGTATGAAAATAAAAAAAGCATTTCGTGAAATTCCAAATTTATTGAAATTATTGAGTGTTTTAAGTAAATTAGAAAAGCGGTTGTACTCCGGCTTAACATTAATGCCCAATTCCTGGATCTCATTGAAACGTATCTTTAAATAGAGGCGTATAATATTCAGCATTTAAAAATAGGAGAATGTAGAGTTAAATAGGTTCTTTTTGGAGCGCATCAACCGAAAAAACATATTTAAATTGGAGTTTCGCAGTTCGAGTGTTTTTATTTTTAAAATGTTAAGAAGAGTTTTATCGAAATCGAGCGATGTTTCGTAGTAAAATGGTATTCGTTCGAATAGATTTCATCGGACATTTTTAATTTGGGTGGAAAAAGTCATTGTGGAGAAACACAAGAGTGATTTCCAAAATTACAGGCTTGATTTGAAGGGGAACGGCTGTCATGGAAGCCGGGGGAATAAAAAGAACGTTTATTCCTCATTCCATGGCAATCCTGGCCATTTTCCCTTATCTCTAGAGCCCTTCATCCTTAAAAAACTTCCCCCTTTTTAAGAGCCTTTCTTAGAAAGAATTAGACGCATTTTTAATATGTATCCCTCCGGTAAAGATTATTAGTGCGCTAATGAGAGCCTCCATCTTAAATTAGAAAGCTTACGTTTCACAGCACCCCTAACATGTGGAGCTTATTAAAGGATTTCAAGCGGATTTTCTTAAAAAGACGATTCTATGAGCTCTTGACAGAAAAGGGAAACTGACGATTGCGTGAAACGTATTTGCTTCGTTGAATAACGCGAAAGCATTTTATGGTTAAAATCGAATGTTAAATGAAATATCAAAAGTGGATGCGATTCATCTTAGTAATTTCTAACGTTATTAGATTCAGACCTCTTACATATGGAGAAGTAACAATTAATTTCGTTTAGTGAAATTTGCCGGATGTTAATGCTATGTTTGGAATTAAATTTTCCAAAGGTCTATTGTGTTTGATCTATGTAATGAAATTCCATAGGATTCCTCGATATTTTTTTTCCTTTCAACGTAAATAATTTCCTAAATGTTTACGAGGTACGATTCAAATTATTATTTTCTATGAATCTTTGTGTTTACTTTTTCTCTTTCGATAAATAGTGGACGGTGTGCAATTGATAAAAAGGTCAGAATTATAAATGTGAAGTTCTCAATACAATTCCCTTGTCTTACATTCAAAGTGCAACCTTATTTAAAAAATATAAAATTAAAATGTCCTGCGCATAAGGAAGCGTTTTTTTATTTAGGATTTATCGTTTATTTATCTTTTGGGATTCAACTAAGAATATATAGTGATGATGTTGTAAAACAGTCTACGGATGGCACGTTTTCAAACTCTTAATAATCACAAGAATAATGTGTTAATTTCATATACATTATAACGCTAATAATAATTACCATATTCTGTTCTCTTATGAAACAATTGATTGTAAATATTTCGACGCTTAATAATATTATTTCGGGAAAAACTTCTTTCGTTTGGAACTTTGAAATCATTCCAAGTGTTCAACATTTTAAGGATATAGTCGACGGCAAAAGGTTTTTTTAGAGAAATCCGCCTTTTTTATTTGGCCAAGAGTAGACGGAAAGACACGGGATAATCTCGGCTCACTTATTCCATATTGTATACACTCTGTGATGTTAGTGGCCGCCCTTCGACGATATCCTCCCTTCCGAACCTCTGTTGTATACATTATTGAAGAACCGGCCTCTCAAAGTCTTTCACTTTGTCGTTGGCTCCCTTTGCCATTGTAAGCACTACCATCTCCAGTTCGACGCCTTGGAAAATGAAATGCAATTTTAAAAAGTTGGGGATGTGCTCTTTCAAGAAGTGATTGAGGTTGCATACCAATGAAGTGAAATACTACAAATTTCGAGTTATAATGCTAAATACTATTTACTAAGTTATTCCTATTTATTTTCAATAACAACATTGCACCGTAATTAATTTTTTAAACCTTAAAATGCATCACCAATGAAAATGACGAATATTATAACAAGCATTTAATAAACTGTAGGTGATTCAATATAATTTTCACTGAAAGAATTCAGTTTTTCTAACATTCCTTAAAATACCTTTCTATTAATAAAGTAGAGGAGAGAATAGCGATGGCGTGTAATGCGAGCAAAATCGTTTTAAAAGTTTACTGAAGTGATGTATCATTCGTTCATATGAAAGTGAATTTTATATTTCATGTACATTTAATTGTTTGTAAAAACTCTTTGATCCTCAGCTTGTGGGTTACATCGGAGCAATGAATGCGTATTGAGGCCCACAAAAGAGAAAACTTCTATATACACGAAAAAAAGTCGATGAAAGAAAACGGTCATCTTCTTTGAATATCAGCATTCGATCGAAGTCTGTCTTTTGGCCGTTTGTCCTTAGATCTGAGAAAATCACTGTCACTTCATAATAATGAAGATTTTCACGACAAATAAACGTTTATCTCGGGAATAATAAAGTACCTTTTCATTCCAATGTTAACTGAAACATACATTCTTTCTCGAGAAATTTAAATAGAAGCTTTTGGTCATCGATTAAAATTGAGGATTGACGTGATAACCGATCTTTATCGATATTTCTACTCGGACATTCCATACGTCAACTATTAGAGATTATTAATGAGCCGTATTACGAAAGCAAACAGGATTAATATTTCTGGTAGAAAATATGGAGTGTTCGTCTTCGACCGCTTAATCTACGCATAGCCATTAATCACGATAAGAATTGCGTTCGAAGCTACGAATCGGTTTTAGGTTTAGAAACAATCGAAAAATAATTATGAAAATCGAGACAATTCGCTACAAACGTTCACAATGAACGTGCAAAAAAACCTCCTTCAGCCGCTATCACTGCTAACATTACAGAGCATTTTTTTAAGGAAGACGTTTACCGCTCTGCGTTTGACGGAGTATAAAATGGATGTGGTATAAAATACGGTGGTCGTAACGAGCGTTGGAGGGAGAATGGAGTAGTGGCGTCCGATGCAACAAATGAGAAGCGGCGTCCGGTTTGGTCATGGAGGTCGCTACCCCTGTGGTGCCCCCATGTGGTATGCCTTGCAATTACACTTCCCACTCCTCCTCCTATAGTTGAGTGATCTCATTAGTGCCTTCATTCAGCCCCATTTTTTCCCGACCTCCCGCGTCAAACCTCTAACAAACTCTTATTTTCACGATCGAAACGAATGCTTTTCGATTCCCAAACACTTTCACATGGCAATCGACCACCGAATGCCAGCAAACTTTATATTTCGATCCGACGACACGTTTTTTTCGTTACTCTTTCGTACCGCGTCACGAACCAAATGACTGCGTATGTACGCACTGAGACGTAATCGAATTCGTACATGAGTCGGAAATCAGTCGTTTTTGTGCGGATTATCTAAGAGAAAACAAAATTGGAACATTGGATAGATGGTCAGCAATTCTGCTACAATGAATGTGTTTATGAAAATGAATGGGTTTCTACGAATTTCTTAATTTTCGAAAGAGACGTAAAATGTAGTTAACTGCATTTCTTTAAAAGTTAAGTAGATAAAGTAATAGAGGGGCAATAAAGGAAAATGAGACTGAGAAAATTAAACCATTTGAATCGATTATTATTAAGACTTCTGTCAACCATCTATTTCTTAGAAAAAACTTCCAAAGATAGTACCTCTTACGTTTTTCATCCGATGATTAATGTCGCGCATTACATATTCAGCCCTTATATTTGCACTTGCTATAGTTATGCTTTATCGCCCCATTCCCTTGTTCACATATTCAAAGCTCAGCAGGGGTGAGTTTTTATCTCATGAAAATATAATAGGAGAGGATCGTGGACAAGGAAGGTCAATTCGGTCTTCGAGGAAGTGCTTCTCATGCAAAGGAGCGGATCCGTGTACAACCGAAAAACCTTCTCCTCTTGAGTGTATCGGATTTTCCGTTCCCTTTGTCCGTCTTCACATGCGATTATTTCCAAAGATGTTTGTATTACACGAATGCCTCGAAATTGAAAGTGTGTTTGTTATTTAAATAAGATTTTGGTGATCTATTTTTCATGAGCCGTGTACCAGATTGACTGAGTTCTATAAATTTTACAATACGATTCATATACGTGAAGTTTATATGTACGAGACAATTTATATTTCAAAGAGAGAAACTTTTCATGCTCATTCATTGCGATTCGGACGAAAATCTCTTTGTTAATTCAAGTTTTTTTCATTTAAGATTCTTTCACTATTGATGTTTTCAGGATTAGTAGAGAACGTACTTTCGTTTGCCGAAATTAGTTTAAATTTTCAAAATGTTTAAAACCAAGGAGTTATTTAGATACTGGAATATTTCTTCTGTTTCATGTTTACCAAAGTGAATTCTAATCGATTATAGGAGACGATTAAAGTGAAACTTTGGAAGAAAGTATCATTGAAGCCAAACATTTAGATACAAAATAATTGCATTTAAGAGAAGAATAAGTGTTACGTTGATTTCGGCTCTTCCCGCTATTCAAATGCTCACTAATGAACGTATTATAAATGCTCGAGTATATAATAAGAGTATATTTTTGCATCTCAACCATTTGAAATACATCGAAAAATCACGAAGATGAAATTTACCCTTAGAGTAGTCATTTCACAGAATTATTACGTCGCTCATATGCAAATACCAAGATCCAGAATTTCAGAGGAAATACGTATGAATACATTTACAATACGAGTTTTTATAGAACAGTTTGCTCCTCTTTCTTTGACCGCTTCCTTCTTTCATCTAGAAGACCATTCACTCGCATCTTCCGACGAATTTTCATTCGAACTCATCACATATTCTTGCGCTAAAAGGGGCACCTCCGAAGTGTATCCCTCCGCCTTATGAATAGATTATGAGGCACACACTTTTGATCTTGGACCTTTGCTCCTCCTAATCATCACTTCATTTAACACAACGATTCTGCTCCCGATTTGCCTTCGAAACATTGCGTCTAATTCATTTCACATAAACAACAATCGGAGAATTATTTACTTCTTCATTCGGAGAGAAGTGCATCAAAGGCGTTCGATGAGAAATAATATAAAATCTAAAGAACGCTTAAATATCGATATTTCATTATATTCCGTTCTTTGATTACATAATGCGCCGAATTTTATTCGAACGACCACTTTTAAATAGAAAATGCTCTTCATTTATGGAAATGAAAACTCTTGACAAATAATCATAATCGATGTGGACTCTATTCATTTCAATTTCTTTTCATCGCAATTCCTCATTCATCTGTATTTTAAAAATTCTAATTGAAACTATACTTTTCTTCTCATATATGACATTCCTTTTAAAAATCATTTTGTTTCTTCCATTTACTTATCGACTGCTAATTTTCATATTTTATAAAAAAGCCTCTTTCGTCAGATGATGAAAAATGATGGGAGAGAAAACGAATTTAGAGCACCTTTATTACATTTTTCGCGTAATGATGATGTCACTTCTCCATTTTATTATCCGTTTAAATTCGTTTGTTGAGAATAATTAAGGTTCATTAGTTTCGATTAAATTTATTTTCGGTATCCCTTAGTCTGAATATTATTATTTATGTTTACCTAATCATCATGTATTTCCCGGTATTAAATATTAATCATATTCCATTGAAAACTAGTGAATTTGAAATTCGTGTGAAACGATGTTTTGAGGGGCCTCCCAATTGTTTACAGAATCGACTATTTGAGAGATCTTAAGATTCGTTTGCTTTTAACATTCGAGATGAAATCCGAGACACCGTAAAGTGCTTCAGAATTCAATATAATGGCGAGGAAATGCCTCGAAGAGTGTATTAGAACTTTCGCGTGCATTCTCAAACAATATATCGACGCAAATACGTTGAACAAATGCTAAAATGCATCTTCTTTTTCCTCTGCAAATAGAACGCCTACAATATTATTCAGAAAATGATTATTACGTTGAGGATCATTTTCCCGTGGAAATTGTTAAAGATAACACGAATTTCAATGTTTCAAAGCACTAAAATATCGAGTCAAGATGTTTTTTTGTCTATGAAGCCCACGAATATATATGCTTAAGAGAACTCTGAATATAAAACGTAGCTTGGGTCTGTTCATTTGAGCCTAGTTTCTTCATCTACCCCTTCACCCTCTTACAAACCGATTGCCACGCCTTCCGTCCACTCCCCTAGTCCGCTTCCATTGATCCTGGCTAAATCCAGAAGCCCCCCACATTAGCCTCAAATGAACATGCCTTAAGCCCTATCTTTCAGAGTGTAAAATCGGGTTCAAAAGGGTATCCGACAACGGGAGACACGAGGAGGGGAAGAAGGAGTAAGCAAACATGGTGGAGGGTGGTGAGTAAATCAAGGATGAGGATGAATACAAGATGTTCCCTCGGAAAGGGAAACTTAAACACGAGAAAAGCTACGAGTTAAGTGAATCAAGAGATGATGGAAAACGAGAAGTAGAGGGCGATAGAAAAATAAACTAAAATTGAATTAGGCGAAGAAAAAGGGTCTGAAAAAGGCCGAGATTTCCGAAAGCTTCCTTTAATTTTCTCGAAAAAACCATAATCATTTAGATTAGATTCTATGCATCTTTAAAGAAAGGTTACTTTAAGAACATTTACTATTAAAAATCAATACGACGAACTGCAAGTTGTAGAGGTCGACGATGTTCATTCGCTTGAACAGTGAGTCGAGGAGTGTGACGTCGAAAGCACATTTAACCGATGATTTAGTCGAATCTCTCAAATAAACATCCAAACGCAATGTACTTCGATTGTTCATAACACAAATTCAAGCGGAGATTCATATAAACCGATATCGTTGTGAACACGATTATCTAGCACCATTAAAATGCTCTTAAAGATATATAGACACTGCCGATATAGTTTAATATTTAGACGAAATTCTAAATTTAGTAAATATAATAGTGTTTTCGGTTACAAACAATATCGATTTGAGCTCCTACTTGACCACTTCATGTCGTTAGACCCTGTTAAGGAAAGGTGTTTGCACGATACGACTTGCTCGAGACAGATTGTGAAAAACAGCAACATGACTGGGAATCGAACCCACGTCCCCATGTGCCAGTGGGCTCTTTATTCATGTTCTCTATGTCGATCTATACCTGTCCTGTATAATATTTTGCCTTCAATTATCATCTCATTAATCAATAAAAAACTACAAGTCCCAGTTAAACATATAATATGACTATAATTTGCTTCAATCGAGATATTTTATTGATGAGTTTGATTTAAAATATACAAAGTTCCATGTAAAATTCAAAGGAGATTATATATAAATATTAAAGGCCTCATATTTCAATACAAATTGAGTTGCTAACGAATGTCCTAAACGTTTGATTTGACCAATAATGTGAAATACTTTGAAATAGTGAAATAATGTGAAAAATTCTTCACTTCTTACGGAAGATATAAGGATATAGAGAGAACGTTTAGTATAAGTAACAGTTTTGATATACAATTACGAAATAATCGCCGATGGTAAAGTAAATCAATATTCAATTCCTATTAAACAGCAGTTGTAGATGAAATTTATAACTATTGTTTAATATATATTTATATATTAAATAAGATAATATACTTATCGTTTTTAAGACAGTGTGGATACTCTACACAGAGTGCATTTGTGGTGCTTTTATTAATGAACTTCACTTTATATGAGTGCAACGGATAGGTAGAACGTTTTCTAGATAACAATTTAAAAAAGATAAGTCTACATTAATTCTGTTTGCTAATTCTAGCCATTTGACGTGTGAATACGTTCTTATTGCAATTTATCGTGTAATTCTTTGGATTCGATAGTAACCATTGCAGATTTAAAGACAAAAAGTTGCATTCTGTATGCATTGGCGAAAGTTGACTGTATTATGCCAAATCACGCCATTTTATCATAATTTATTTATTTTATCCTGAAACAATTTATTATTTTTCTGTTATTTATTGTATTATTATATTTCTAAAATAGGATTAGTCACCTCTTCTACAAAATGATGCATTCAGAATAAACAAATATCCTTGGCAATTTGAATAAGAAAATGTACAATTCCATTCTAAGTATTTTTTATTTATTTTAACAATAACAATTTTAACAATACATAGAGAACTCAATCACGATCAAATGAAAAAAAGCTTTGATATAATAACAACAAAATTGATATTCACTTCGCTTTCTCAATTTTCATTATATGAGAAGTGAATGGATCAATAGAATTATTTAGAATACTCCTTTAATGGACGTTTTTAAGTATTTCACATTTCGTTAATTTAAACGTGTTTAAATTAAAAGCATTACGTACATCAGACGCATATTAGTCCAGAATTGAAACAGACTCTCTTATATTTTCCCATCTCAATAAGCGTATGATATTTATCAATTGCGTTGGAAGATAATTAACTCAAATAAAAGTGACTTAAACAATCGATATAATGTAATCTATCGAAAAGCGGTCTTGAGCATTTTTTCTATTTAAACTTCTTCCTTGAATTCATAGGACTCCATTACCTTCATTTAAGCAATATAGACCACATTTATTAGAGATAAAAATCATGTTATTAAATATAGAGTTAAGAATTTTAGATGAAAAAGAGTTAAGAAACTTCAGTTATTAAAATGACATTAAGGACATGGTGTAATTTCAAAGTTCCTCTTTTTTCACGTGAATTTTAATCGATTTACTTTTTTGTCAGAAAGACGCACTTTTTATAAAATGTCAAATTTCGTTGAGGTTAAAATTACGTATATATTATTTCAATAGCACATTGAAAAATATAATCATTAGAAATGTTTTGATATGGGTAAGAATCATTGCCTTCGATTGATTATACTACAAAATGTTCATACTTCATGTTTACTTCAATGACACGCATAATATGCTTAAGACTCCACTTTCAAGGCTAAATCTCAAGTTACACAAAATCAATAATGAACTCTAGGCTCCCAAAACTTCGTAAAGAAGTTTTTCAATTTTATCGACGTTTTTAACTTTCGATTTGTCGTTTATCGCCGATAGCAGAAGTTTCACTCTTTTTTTATTTCGGTATCATAATTATTCACTTCTCACCGAATAATCCTATGTTCATGAATAGAAAATCATCAGCATTTCAAAATAGTCAAGATCCTCTGATTGTATTATCGAAGGGGTCTCATCTAAGACGTTAGTGTAGAGACAACAACGGAGTGATTTTTAGAAGGTTGTTTAATCCATTTTCTGTAATTCATTAAAAGCGAATCTCATTTTCCCCTTTGGGAGGGGCAACCGGCAGCTCTTTGTTGTACTGTGAATTGCATGGCCACGGATTTGCAGGCTACGGATGCTGAATAAAATCCGAGTCGTAAATGTTAGTTTCTCTGCCATAGGCAGTTTATTATATAAATTCCGTTGGTAATATTCAGTTAAAGTTACTTGATACCCAAATAAACTTAAATGTTCGAACGTTATATTTTTTCGCAAACGTTTCTTAAATTTCATTTCGGTCGCTTTTATAATCAAAGAGTAGCATTAAAATTATTTTACACAAACCAAAGCACAATAAATCGTCGCTAAAGAGATATGTGGGAAGTAGATTATTCAAAAGAGCTCAAAAACGAGACGTGTTTAGTGGATACATTCTTCTCTTATCCATTCCTTTACATTCCCGGCAAATGATATCGATCCAATTTTATTTTCTCTTTTTGTGAAATTACGCGGAAATTATCGGTTTATCAAAGAAACAACTAGCTTGGGAAGGATATTCATCGTTACGGATATATAAAATAGTCTAAGTCAATTGATCTTACCAATTAATAACTAAAATAATTACAATTACTAATCAATGCAATTATCAATTCATACAATACAAGAGTTTTGAGTTAAGTTTGCGATCGATTCTTATTTTAAATCCTGACAATCTGAAGACTGAACTTCCTAAACCTTTATGTACGATTAAATATGCAAATATTCTTATAAATCCATTCCAGTGAATCGCAAATTATTCAAGAAATTCGATGAGAGAATTCACCAGAGTTTTATACGCCATTTGACTTGTATTCTAATCATGTTTATTCGTGCAAATTTGACAGAGAACCGCTATACGATCACCTCAATATATGAGGTGAAGTATTCCAATAGGAAATATATTGATGATAAGAACTAAGGCTCTCAGTTCACCTGCAACGCGTATAAATTTTATTTTATTCTTGTATTTTTCAAATAAAAAGGAATTAGGAAAGAATGATTCTTCTCATCTAAATATTCATTTAAAGATAAATGCTCATTTAATTTTAAAATAAATGGAGATTTATTTTTTTCTGATTTCATACGATCCTTTGATAGTGTTTAATCAGATTATATATATATATATATATATATATATATATATATATATATATATATATATATATATATATATATATATATATATCTTAAATTTATAGATTGTAAATACAGAGCATTGTGGGATTCTGCTGAAGCAAAATTTAACCCTCCATATTTAAATTCATCGTTATGAATATCTCTCTTAAAACAATATCTTAAATATGACAACTATTCGTAGCTAAAGTAAATGGGATTAACGAAATAACAAATGCGAGGGAAAATGAAAAGGAAAACAATTTCGGATGATAACAATTGATGGTTTTTACCACTTAATGTGGAAAATGGGATGTAATTTGGATGTGCCATAGATGCCAATAAGGGTGCGAAGGCAGTGCAAGTCAAAGCAAGAGCGCATAGCTTTAACACGTCGCTCAGATGCCAGTGCGAGTGGCAGCTTAATGAGAAATCAATTCTCACTCAGCCACCTATTCGTTTTGCACGAGAATTAACGGCTTCCAAATTTGACCCCGACAAATGCATTAATTTCAAACCTTTTAAACTCCCTTTTTAATTTACGCCTTATTCTTATACCTCTTCATCACTATTCGTTTTAACGCCTTTATTCGTTTGGGCCACTCCGTCTTTCATCCGAACACGCTCTCGAAAAAACACTCGACAAATATTTCTCCCCAAATCTAAATATATTTGTCCTTTTGTTGAAAACTGTTATTACCACCAAAGTGCCAAAGTGGACATTTCAATTTGAAACACTTTGGGAATTATTTCAGAGGACAATGAGTCGAATTCTTGTACTCATCAATAATCTCTGAAAGCGATTACTACACTTTGGTTTGGAATATGAAGTGGCCATACAAATAACGGTTTGAACGAATTGAATGACGTAAATAAACGGCATCCGATGACTTTATAAAAAGCGCAGATAAGAAATAGATTTATTTTATATACATTATTTTATATATCTGTTTCCTTAGATGCGAAAAGAGGTTCATCGTTGCCCTCTCTTACGCTAAACATCTCATAATCTCGTTTAATTTTATAGAATCTCTCAATTTGAAGTTCTCAAAGTATTGGGCATAATATTGAGACACCGTCTCTATGGTTCGAAAGGCGCTGAAATCCCATTCACACAGAGATAAAGAACATACGAATAAGAGCAATTCATAGACGTAATTCTTTTTATTAATTGAAGTTCGCAAAATTTATGCTGAACATTTTCTAGGAATATCGATAGGATACTCGATAATTGAATATTTTCGGAGTAAAATAGATTCGCATTCGCGCGGATGAACTATTTTACGCAATTATTTCAATTTTCGTATCTATTTCGACGTCGGATGAGGGAACGTAGTCACCACCTCATCTTGTTATCTATTCCTACGAAAGGAAAACCTTTTGTTGTGTTTCAACGTTTGCTACTCTTTGTGTAATGACCGACACCTACTGGCTAAAGTTAAATATTTGCTTCGGAAGCACTTTGAAACTCAGGAGAATATTATTATTTGCAAAGGAATCGATCGAAAACGCTTTTTAGTTCGAAGTATTTATATATTCGGATAGCTTTAAAATTGTCAACTCTGGGGCCTATGAAAAAGTGGAAAATGTGATTCTTTCATCGACATTCCAATCTTTTCCACGTGTTCCCATTTAATAAGCCCCTTGTTGTTCCATTGTTCCCCTGTGCGTCGGCGCTGATTATCCGGCGGAGCTGTTACCAAGGAGAGCTCTCACACCTCAGCCCCACCATCTTCCAGTTTGTTCCATTAAGCGATGAGCCCCGGAATTATGTACCTACGCTTTACTTCTGTTGGGACATGTTAATCGAGGACTTAAATCTTACGGTCAATTTTTATGTCACGACGAATGACGGCCTTATGCGAAAACGCCCACCATTATTGAAATGTTCGACATTACTCAAGGATAACTGCGCGAGTGTTCATTCGTATCATAATAATTTAGCTCTAATTTTAAACAATTTTCTTTCCCCGTAACGTTTTCTCCATCAGATTGTGAATCGCGTTTTAGGAAACAACTGATAATCTGAGACATAAAAGTTTATATCCGCATCTCCTTAGTGTAGTTGTATAGGGTATCCGATCCTCGCCCTCTTCGTGATACTCCGAGATTTCCTCTCGTTTCATTTGCGACCCTCCGTCGACCCTATCTCGGCTGCCATTCAACGCCTCCTCGCAAATTGTTTTCTACTGCTTATCAATTAGAAGTTGATTCAGGAGCGACAAATGGTTAAATATGACAGAATAGAATGTCGAAAGGAAGTTGAACCCGTCTCACGGTGCTGCCGACAAAATCCGTACGCACAGAATCGCATTTTCACGTGTTTAATTCCCTCTTTTAGTATCCTTATGTACACGCACTCGTATATCCGCTAAACTGTGCACATTACGAGCGTTATCCGTTCGTAGTAAATATGTTAAAGCGTAAATGTAAACATTCTATTCTCGAAAATGAACATTTAATTTATAAGGAATTTAAGGTTTTAAGAATGGAATTATTAAATTTTTCGATACGGAACATTATATTTTAACTCTTATAATTTTTCTTTCTAAAGTTTTCTTCTCGAAAGTCAATCTCCTATAATACTAAAATATATATAAATTTATTATCGCGCCAAAGTTACATTCTCTCGCGGATTAATTCCTTTTGAATGCTACCCAATGATTCGAAGTAAATGTTATTCGATAGTCGCTCTTTATGCGCTCATTTTACGAGCATCTATATCATCCGCACCTCATTCGGAATAGAAAATTATGCCTCTTTAATGTGTTCCTATCGTTTTTGGGGGATTTCAATGGGAGTTTATGAAAAAGCTCTTCAATCGAAAATTCCAAGGAAATTTTCCACTACTTTCGTCCAAATCAAACTTCACAAATCAAAAAGGGGCGCTTGATGAAGTTACTTTATTAATCCAAGGAATCTGTGAGGGGAAAAAAAGGAAACGTTCACCTGAACATTCTCTTCCACTCATTTTAAGTGGGAATCCTTAGGTCGCACCGAAAATTATTCCGCTCGCGATAGATCATTTGGATTCCGAAACACATTTCTGCGTAAAATACGATGTGACGCGTAAAAATCGTAGAGAACTGCGGAGGACAAAAGGTTAAAACCAACAATGTTTGCCCTACGATGTTTCTACTAGACTATCGGAACTCGATCTATCAGCCCCCGAGGTTTAATTAAATATCGCTATGTGAAATATCACGTAGATGGCCCCTCGGGACCCTTCAAATGGCAACTTCAATGGAAGATTTAATTAAATCCCGCCCTTGATTTATTGCGCGCCCCCGGCTTAAGGCGACACGAAACATCTCGTCAGGGCACCTAATTATCCCAACTCCTCAGAGCAGTTGATCCCACGGTTTACCTTCAATTGAACCTTTTGCCGCTTTTTTATCGCCGCCTAAACGGATTCGTGCGCTCGATCACGTGACCAAGTGCATTTGGCCAATCAAATGCGTGACAATCGTCTTTCGACGAAATCGAGTCCTCGATTACGACTTTCGATAGTCTTTTGTTTTCCCGAAGTTTTTAAAAATTTTATTGACTGTCAATTGTGCGCTTCTATCCTCTTATTAGTAATCGATGGAAAGATAACATCTTAGGATTTCTTATTCTTCAAGACTATAAACATTGTAGTAATAGATCACTATTGGCCTTTTGCAAAGATAATAAGATTCACATTTTAATTTTCCCGAATTCGAAGGAAAATGAATTTTGAATTAATTTAGGACGATATTTTGTTCGACTAAAAGGTAATTTTGCATCAAAATTTAAGTCGATTCGAGCGAAGGAATGTTTAGCATCGGTTTATCGACTCCAAAATATATATTAGTTTCTTAGGGGTTATTCAATACGCCCTCAGGCGACGCCCTCCGATACTAATTAGGGGAGCCGAAAGAGTTTCGACAAATTCGATTTGTATTATGCGATTGCTTTCATAAACATTTTAGAAGCTCTTTAATTGAAAAATTATGGGAATTTGAAGAATCTGGACAAGAGTGGAAAAAAGTAAACACGTGATTTAAAAAGATTTGTATTTGAGACAAGCGCTCGACGTGAAATCGACGTAATTTTCAAAAATACGAATTCATTTCCATCTAATTCAGATAAATAAATATTTTGAGATAAATTTTATATGCCTCCCGTACTAGTACAATATTTTGCAAATTAAGTAATATATTGTAATTAAACGAGGATTAAAAACAAAATTAAAATATATAATCTGCGGAAATAACATTAGGACATTCAAATAGTCTTCTTATAACTTCAAAGAAATATGAATTTTACATATGTTTTAAAAACTATGGAAATAACGATCTACTTTTTGGTGAATTCCATTCACTTTGCACGTAAAAAAGAGCAATGTGCCAAAATGGCGTTGCAAATGCACAAAATTCCCTTTTGTTCATAATAACGAATAAACAATCGCCCGAAATTTAAAACCAGAAACGCCGCGCATCTGAGAACACATTTTGATTATTGACTACATTCAATCGATGGTTTAATTTATGAATATCGTTTATCCTCTGCATTCGTTTTATAAAAACAGCTGAAATTATTTATTTACGAATTTCGCAGCATCCGAATTGTTTTTGATGGAAAATAACATCGGTTAAATGGCACAGTGAGAATGTTTAGTGATTCAAACGCATTCGCTAAAAACTTAAAATTACAGAGAATAGTCAACAAAACAATTTTGAAGATAGGTGGCAGCGTGTGGCATGGGGTGTAAACAGGATGTTCTCGCTATTTCACTCTATCGCTAGAAAAGGAATGAATCCTTGAAGAGACATTTTCATTCAAACATTACTTCCATCCGAAAACGAGCAATCGAGGCCTACTACATCTTTTAAAGATTCCGAAAATGAATCAAATAGCGTTATTGTTAAGCTCATTCGTAGTAACGTATTTTGTATTGGCTGTCTCCTGAGCACGCGTACGTACACTTCGTCCGCCACATTCCAAATGCTTGCCGCATATTAAAGATGAGCCCAAAGTGGCATCTCTCTATCGTCTCTTAATCGCAATAATACACGGATACGAGCGTTTAAGTTAAGAATCAGTAGTCTAAACGAGTGTCACGCCATTGGATAGCTTTTTCCTTATCACTGTGATTATCCTCACTATCGCTCTTTGTGTATATATCAGGAAGGAGTTGCAATTACAGCCCTCAAATTACTCACTAATTTATCACTTTGCTCAAACTAATAAATATTACTTTATCTCAATATTAATTGTTTATTCTCTTTTTGCATAGCCGGCTTTATCAATTCAATCGTTCTCAGATATGTTCCTACAAATAGAAATGCAAAATCTTCCGTGATTCACCACAGCAATGTTCCTTGATTTGCCAATTTAATTTCGGAGCGAAAGAGTTCGTATTCACGTCCCGATGAAGACTTCCATTTTCGGAGTCGTGAAATGTGTCTCAATCAAGTGACACAATTCGGGCGTTATTCGTTAAATACCATAAATTCGCTCGTAATAATATTCTGCACAGCCCCCGAACACATAATCCCGTGTTGAACGAGTCGAAAAATCCCATTGAGCGTCTAATTTACAGCCTTCGCATAAATCGCCCGCACAACTCACTTGGCCTCATCACATTCTACGGATCTCCTGTTGAAGTCTCAATTCCTTTGGGGGAAAATTGTACTTTTCGGAAACGCACTATCATTGTTCACATTCCTCATTGTACATGAAAACTCACTCAATTTACACAAAAAGTTTTCTCGAAGATCTTCGGCACTTCGAATAAATCACACGAATACAATCTTCGATCAAATGCCTTATACGCGTGATATTTATCCACTTCTACGAAAATATTTCGATTTGTTTTCTCAGCTTCAATCGTACTTCTGGAATATTTCCTTGATTTTTTTCCATTTCCATTCTCATAGTTTTATCTCCTTCAATATTATTATTTTCAAAATCCTTTCTGGTACAACCCGCATCTATACATCTTCCCTTTTCTATACACTTCTTTAATCCTTCAACTCCTCTATTTCATCTCCGATTCTTCTTATTTAGTTTCCTAAGTTCTTCTTCAACCATCTCTCCCTATTTTTCTTTCATATTTTCCAGCTTCCTCTCCATCCCTTAGCCCCCCACGCCCCCCCGGTCCCCCCCCCACGCCCCCCCATCCCCCCCCCACGCCCCCCCCCCCCAACGGCCCCACTGCCCCCCGAACACACTGTCCTTGCAACAGCTGCTCCGTAAGCGGCGATTTGTAACGTCACAGTTGCGACTTAGTCATCAATAAAAGCCAAAAGGGAGGGAATGTGCCTTGATAATGGAAGTATGTGAAGTCAAATTTAAGAGGGAAAGAAACGGTGCAGCTTTTGTTACGTAATCAAGTGATTCGGAGTAAAACAGACTCGAGTACATGATCTCTATTACGGAAAAACAGAATCGATCGACGCGTCCGAGGTCGATTCGATCGAAAAGGATTAATCAAATATAAGAATGCGTTCGAAATGTGAAATCGGACGCATTTTCAATATCGAAACACTCGGTTCGAGTTCGATATCTCGATGTTATCGATAGAGCGTACGAGTTTGACATACATTCGGATCGAATTAATTTCTTCGCTGAATATCGTCGCATTAAATATCTGACCACGAATTTTGGGGAATAGAACAAAGTTTCTCGGTTTAAATGTTCTCAAATTCCGAGAAATCGGCCCTCGTGAACGGCAGGAAATCCGAGCGTCTTGCGGATTTCGTGAGATCGAGCTTAAAATTTGGAGCCCAAAGAGAACGCTTTCCACAAAAATTAATTTTAAACTCATTGCCTTCGACGAATCGATATCGTTGGAGATGTCCTTGGAAAGCTTAAAAATGGTTCGACGAATATCGAGATATCTCCGCTTCATCACTCGACGTAGTTAATCGAATGTTAAACACAGCTTTTGCCGTAGCGTTCCTTTGGCGCCCCTTTTTCGCCGCAAGTACACCTTCATCCCGAAATCCCTATCATCCGTCTTGCCAACCCTTTTGCCCCATGTGCAAACACGCCCTCTTCAATCCACACGCAAACACACTGAGCCTCTACATAACTGCAATCGAACGATCCGGATTTTTCCTACGTCAAAGTTCTTCACTCGATTCGTCTTTGAGCAAGGACACGGAAATTAATTATAGGGCGTTAAAGCTCTCAAACTCCTTCTTTGCACCCCCGGAGAAGGGCCAACTTTTAATTACTCCCCCCATCATAACGGCTCCGTTCATTTGCTGTTTACTGCCTCTCACAAAAGAGGTTTCCTTCTTGAGGTCCCCTCGTTAGCATTCGTGTAAATATGTATTATCGAATCGGACTTCGGAAAGAAAGAGAACTTCTGAGAGCACTCGAACCTATTCAATGTTTTACGCTTATAACCCCGATCTCCGATCATTTTAGTACTTTTCCTACGCGATTATAAATATTTCTGTAGGTCGATTATTCGTAAATTATTGTGAATTGAAACTTACGTCGCTATTTTCTAAATATGTTCCTTTCGTCACAGTATTTCGTCATTATTCCTGCTTTCGCAGCCTCTAATATATATATACGCTGAGGTGGCGCTTCAAATGGCTCCGAAGTCATGAAATGGATTTTGAAATGGACGCAATCCCTTTTTAAAATCGCAATAATTCGACATAATAACTCGCGTATTCTCTAATGAGAACGATAAAAACGTATGGGATCGGATCGGCGTCACATGGCGTCAGACTGTTATTCACATACAACTTCTCCCCTTCGGAGTTTTCACTCCATTTATGGATACCCCTATTAATCCTCCCCTCGCATCCAAACTTCGCGTACTTGTTACTCTCCCGAATTGAAAATGACGCCTTTTTCCGTCATTTCTTAAGAATTTCACGTCAGATTGTCGAATGAGTACAAACATGTATTTGAGGCAATTGTCCAAATAAAACTTCCGTATCGAGTACCCTTCCGTTTTATGAAATGAATGTCTGCACGGAAAGCTCAATGTGACTCCACTTTAACCTTTTCCTTTCAATTCGCCGCTATTCATGCGTACATTATCGCATTCCATTACGTTTAGATTTAAGAAGAAAATTTAACGAAGAAAATTGAATATTCGTGAGATGATTATTCTGGATGGAAGTCTATCTAAATTCTACGGAGCATTGTCTCATGGGGAAGAAATTTTACTCGGCGCGCTGCTATACGTAGGAATATTAAACTTTATGTCCTCGTAGAAACATACGATGCGAATTCCTGAAAAATTTCAGAGGTTTATGATTGTTGTAGGAATTCGAAAAATATCGCATACAAATTAAGCTAGATCATTGTATACAATTGTTTTAATTATTTAAACCGTTCTTAAAATTTGGAAAACGATATATATACGTGGTTGTTCTCTTACAAATGTTGTAAAGAGTTTTCAGAACATTGAAGAATTTTCTAAAGGATAATCACCGTGTTTTTCGATGAGAAGTTGATTTCAAAAGCAATTGTTGGGTGTTAGTAAATTTCGTTGTTTTTTTGTTGACAGTTATTCGCCGAAGTTTCATTCATTTCGGACGCGTATTTGTAATGTATCAGTCGTTTGAGTGTTTTTATAAGAATGGACAAAATTGGGTATCGAGCCGTCATTCACGAAATTAATAATAAGTGGAATTGGAAGATGAAACATCGCCAAACGTGATGACGATAATTAGAGCAGAAGTTATGTCAAAAGAACATATGAACATTTGGGCACGCGAAAGCTTTGGCTTTGCTCACGTTCGACCAAAACACGTCTTCGGAAGAACATTTCCAACGGCAGTTTGGGCCGATTATTTGCTTTGGATGGAATTCGGATGGACGCCAGAAATACTGAGATAAAAATCTTTTTTGGGATGTTCATAGACTCATTTGAATCGATTATCTTGAAACAGGCAAAAGTATTACAGGAGCATCATTACTCGGAGGAACTGAAGGCAGAGCTTGAGGCTACTTTTGCAAAATGATTTGATAAATAAATGTATATATATATATATATATATATATATATATATATATATATATATATATAAATAGAACTCCTTTTGGAGGATGGCTAAGATCAATTTGTGGAGGCATTAATCATGTGTTGGCGTCGATTCTCATGATCTCGGACGGAGAAATATATTACGTAGCTGTTTAATTACTTTGGGAGTTACCGTAGGGGCTTTCTTGTGGCTTTCGCCTTTTGATTTACGTGCCTAAAATGAAACACATTCTATGGGTGTGGAAAACGCCTCTGTTAATGAATGTGCAACGGGAAGTTTTCGGGTGATTTGGGAAATGTGCTAGATTAACACGATCTCCTCGGAACAGTTGACCGATGGATCTCTCTTCTATTTGGCATATTTCGAACCCTTTTTCACTATATTCGCTCCTAAAAACGATAATTCCCTCTCATGTGCGGTCACTTCACGTCTCCACTTCCGTAAACAGTTCTCTGACTGTTTCAATATATTCTATTTAATTTCTACGTTCATAGATACATTTGTATATTTATGTGTCATTTAAAGTTTGCACCGCTCAAAATAATCGACCGCACGCGTCCAAAATATTTTTTGACATTTTTAACATTTATCGTATGTATTTCCGAAAATTTTCTACTCATTCTTAGGTTCACTGACTTTATTCAGTTTTTCTATGTCTCTTATTTTAAAAAAAGTTGATCTAAGGAAATATATTCTAGTTCTACATCTACATTTTACTTAGGGGACGAGAATTTCTATAGAGAATGGAAGTGAGAAAATCTTCTCAATGTGAATTTATGGCACTTCTCGAATTAGATTATGACTTCCAACGAAAAAAACAACCATTGTGTACTTCCATGTCAAAAATTCTTGCCTATGTTTATATTATTAAACTCAAAAAATAGTTTTTGAGGTTAATCATTTATAATCAAACAATCAAAATTGATTCCATCTAAAGTTAGAGTTAATTATTTAAACTTATGGAGCAAATAATTTGAACGCAATGCATCAGTATTGGATCAATCAATCAATAGTTATCTTTCATGTGTTCATGCTATTTTCACAGTTTAAAAGCATTTAGTTTAAGTTTTTATCTCCGACATAGAATACTTTCAAAGTGAGCATCTTTCTTTTCATAAACAATTTTTTCCTGACAATCTCAATTGATGACACCGAATTTTAAGATGCAAAGGTTTAATTGATCTTAATGTCTTTATTTTACGTTCATTTTGAAAACATAAAAAATCGAACGAAAGGAATTTTATTTTCTTTTAATTCGTCGTTTTTTCATATCCTTGAGATATTCGTCTGTACCGAATACTTTTACACGAAATGTCAATTTTGGAATACCAAAATTTTTGCCAATGACAACGAAAAAGCTTATTTCTTTCGAAGAACAATGATTAGTCCGACGAAACATAAAAGATGTCAAAATCGAACAACAGAAACAGATAATTTAATCTCATAAAAAAGATCGAACTTCCATCGAAAGTGAAAATTCGTAAAACTCAGCAGCGCTTCTTTTTATATAATGTCCAAACCTTTCCGAAGAAATTTCCACTAAGTTCCATATCTTTTCCTTCCACTCCCCACATTTTATTCCTCTATTGTCAAAGAATTAATTAAGTGTAGCGAAAAAGTTTTCCCCTCCACGAAAATCAATCGAGGCCCCCCCCCAATTTGCACTCAAAGTCAGAGTTTTAATCAGGTGTACTGAAGGTGCAATTATTAATTAAAGCTCTGAGGCATTACGGAGGCTTAACATGGAGAAGGATCCTCTCCGAGGGACTTCCGATCCCAAAACGGTTTCCCCTTTCCCCAGGATTACCATCTCCTTCTAATCCACTGCACCTTCGCTACACGTGAATTATTCACTAGGGGTTATGCCTTCCTCGATACATAATTCAAGCTCCTCATCACCATTTCGATCGTTTTTTCCCAAGGATTGGGGTTAATCGCATCAGATTTATTCTCTTAACGGATTTTCTGAAGGATTATAATCTTTCGCAGGTTTCTCTTTGAATCGCTACTTTTCATTCTCAGCATTTTTACTCCGTTTGTGCCAAATCTCACCATCTGCGGAATAATATCCCGAAACGAATGCTAAAAGTTCCGAAGCATTCGGAAGAACCGATTCACTCTCCCATTGCAGTTGATTGGATTGCACGAACGACAATTTGATTTTTTATGATAATTTGTATAAAATGAAATCTATTGAACGATTTTAGGAAATAGACCTTTTAGAGGCTAAAAGACGATTGTTAAATCGAAAATATGTAAGATCAAAAGCCTCGGCTATTCCAAAATATCTACTATGGATAAATGATCGTTTTAATTCGCAATTAAGATAGCTTAAGAAAATATTCATATTCGAAAATTATGTCCCCTGTCTTATAAGGATTTATATCATTTTCCTCCCTTAAAATTTATAGTAACGTGATAATAATAATAAGCGAACTTGGTCTTCAAGGCGATTAGTGCATAATTTATCAAATGAAAGATCAGATTATTTATGTATTATTTTTTAACGTCATTCGATGACGTGAAATTCTCATTATTTACTCGATGAAAATTAATTAACTCCATAATCCCTAGCTAAGGTCTCATATTTCATATATGCAGCCAAATTTTGGATCCTGAATTCCTTTTAAACATTAATCCTATTTAATATTAACTTTCCGGTCTCGTTGACAGAATGGTTAGCATGCTAATGTTCTAATGCTCCCGGGTTCAAATCCCGGCTGAAGAGGAAATTTTCCTCTTCAGGTCTGTGACGTCCGTTGTTTACGACAACACTGTCATTGTAGACGCTTGTGCGGGAATGATTACCGAAGGAAGTATATTTATCCTTCGGCTATGTTTTTTCATTCATCATTACACCGTTTTCACCTCTATATTTGTATTCTTAAGATCCAATAAATGATGTCTTCATGGTGCTCCCAAATATTCTTATCTAAACAGAAAATAACTTTTAATAAAACTCGGAAAGTAACAGTGAAAAGTAACTGAAAAATCTTAGGGAAATATTCTTTCGTGTACGTTTGATTCCTCTTCTCGTTTGATTGGACACAAAGTTCTTTCTTCGGCCGATTGATTTCCGTGTGTCATATGGAGCGAGTAATTTGGGGGAGTCTCCATTGACCCTCTTACGAACTATGCGGAGCGGACAGGGTTATTTTTGCTATTTTCCTCTATCGAAGGATATAAGTATCAAATGACAATAATTTGACGGTCATGATAATCTCAGTTTATTATGTTATTACTTCAGATGATTCTTTTTTCGTGTGTTCGGCTCTTGATTCGATCGGAGAAATTCCTGCACTTCGTCCTGAGTACGAAATTAAGTTGAATACGCAATTAACTCAACTGTATGATTCCAAATTTTCGATCTATTTATATGTTTAAATGATTAATTCGTGGCCATTTCTCTAACTATTCATATATCGCAGAAGAAAGTTTAGAATTTATCTTAATCTGATAATAATTCGAATATTTCTCGCGTGCAATCGCATTTATAAAAGAATGAGTTTCAAACCGAGAACAGCATATCTGAAATCACAAAAAAATGTATTGATTAACGTTTGTGGGAAATGTAGTATCACCGCATTGAACGATACGAATGTAAGATGAGAGGATGGATATATTTTCAAAAATTCCTTTCCGCAAACCGTATGGGTTAACAAATCGGTGTTTTCACATTGTAGTGCGACCTCGTACATGTAGACTACAACATTTTTAAAAAGAATTATCGATTGTGGCTTCTATTTTCCGGCTCTTATATGTACTTATATAAACTTCGCGATCAAAAAGTTAGAAAGTTGAACCGAACTCCGATAGAGTTTTATTAATCGGATTTTCTGAAAATTCTACGTCCTATTATCCGTGGAGTGATTCTTCTCTCTATTCAATGGGGATAATCCGAGTAAAAGTATCGAACAATTGCCATGAGGGAGATCCCGAGACACTTGAGGATTGAGCCAATTACGAAGGCCTCTAATGAGGATAGCCATGGGATGTGTGTCCTTTTTACATTCAAAGATTGTCATTTGAGAGATGATATTCCGTCATTAAACTGTAATAGAGATCTCTGTTCGTTAATTATTAAAGGTAATAATCATGGCGTGAATAAGTGGAGCATTTCTACTTCCCTTACTGCACAAGCATTAGTTAGAGCTAAAGAAAGAAAAGTTGAACATCTAAAAATTAATTAAGTTATTAATTATGTTTAATTAAGTTGAAAGATGTTTATTTGTAGTTTGACATTGAAATATTCCTACAAAATCTAAAATATGAATACTCTGTTTGGTTTTTGGAACCAAAGTTAGACAGTGTTTATCGGAGCTCAATAAATTCAAAGTTCACCAAAGGAATGGAGACGAGAAAAACACGACGAAAGAGACTTTTTGTGAAGAATACGTGAACATTTCTGCAAAAAGGATAAGATGAAAAGTGAGATGGTTCACTTCTATTGACAACTACGTATCCACGATTATACGATCGTCTCTACAATAGATTATATATTTTTATAACACTTTAAACATAAAAATACATAGGCAAAGATTAAGGGAATGAAGTAACTGCTGAAATTTTTGATGGAATCCATAATAGATATTGTTTTTTATATTTACATATGAAGAAATGTTGGAAATTTTTGGTGTCCATACGTAGATATAGAAGAAGATAAAATAATATTAGATAGAAATAAATAGATTTATTGTGATATTACACCGAACGCGTTCCGAATTATAAATTGAAAATGAATTAACTAACTTTAGCGTCAATACTACAATAATTTGTTTTGAACATCTGTTTGACAGATCAGTGGTCCATGTGATTGAGACGGTCTATGTGAGGAATAAAATCTTACATTTGATCAAACATAAAAAAATTCGAATCCCAAATAACGTAATCTGACATCCAATAAAATGTACGAAAACTCATTGTCGCCCGTTAAAAACATCCTTTTCATCTGATTTGGACTCTTAATGCAAAGCTACCATTTCATTTCCCCTCCAATCACAATGCTCTGAATAAAAATCCCATTAATTTCGTCCGCCTCTAAGAGGACCCGAAATTCATTCATTTTCAATGGGCTGAATCAATATTGGAACGTATTGTCTGGCCTTTTGCGTTTATGACTCCTATGGGATCTTGACCATTTCACCTTTGGTTTTGAAGGTCTCCTCTCCTTAGCAAACTCGTTAAAGGTCAGCCCGTGAATGGGTCCCCCGTTATTATTTCATCGATTGTAACTCAATCGAGTTTGTTTAACTCAGGCCTTGTCAATTTCGTGGAATTGGGTCAAAGATCGTCCTTTAAGTCACACGTTCGGGATTTATAAAAAGTGTACTTTTGCTTTATATCGAGTGCACTCAATGAGGTCTTTCGAGAAAGGTATATTTTCATTCCTCGATACAATATTGTAACCATGATTAATTTGTTGTGTTCATCGAACATATTGAACCGAAAACAATTAAAATTCGAAAGTAAATTACCCAGAATTTCCATTATAGTTATTACATCGCGAGGAGATATCACAGTATGATAAATGTCAATTATCTTTACTTTTGGACTTAAATGTTAAAAAAAGTTTGCATTTTTTTTATTTTGCCATTCTTTTACGAACTAAAAGCGTATTGACGGTAAATTTACAATCTCTCGATAAAAGAAAGCTCCTCTATTGACTTCTTTCTCTCTACAAAATAGTAAATTTAATTTGACTTAATACAGTATATCTAACAAAAATACAACACCTTTTTGATTGCTCATTCAAACTATACGCAGCTCTTTGGAGGCCATGAAAAAGTGAAAAATTTAATTATCCGTTATTAGTGCCAGTAATCTCCGATGAGATTCAATCGACAGCGCTAAAGATTACAATTTCAATATCATTTATATTAATCCTTAATCTAAATTATTCATAATGCTTTATTACTTAGTTAATTATTTACTTTATATATTTTAGAATTTACGACGAAATTTGACCCAATAAGAAGGTAAGAAGAAACGTTGTCGATATAACGATCTAATCAGTAAAGATGGTGTCTTGAGTGTGAACTCGGTTTTGAAGTCACTTATGCCATATACATATATGCTTATATACATTATAATAGAGCATTAACAAATGAAACGGAAATGGGGTCCCAATTGTTGGACGATTTATTAGAAACGAATGCATCGGCGATTGAGTAAGCGACTATTTCTGTGATTGGGCTCATTCGACTGTCGAAGAAGAAACGCTTGTGAACAAAAATCCGTGTACGACGGCATGTTCTCCAGATTCCTCTGATTGGAAAAAGGTTTCGCTTTCAATGAGAGGATATTCTCATGCACACTTCCGGAATACAAGAGAATGCAGAAATTATATTTTTCACTGAAAATAACTGTTGCCGAGAACAGCCTCTTATGTTCGAGAGGAAACCTGAATTTCAAGCCATCGTCAGATAAGTTGAAATTCTATTTGGACAAATAAAGAGCATTTGGACTATAGTGAAAAAGAAGACGGAAAAATATCGGAGGAATATTTGATGGGGGAATCCATTCTTGTTAGGGTATCGCTGTAATCGATTTGAAGAGGGAAAAATCCTCGGAAGCTGCTTTAGTTCGAGTAATTAGATGTAAGACGGAGTCCCCAAGTTACGTGAGGGGCCCAATCACCTAAACTTCCAAATCCCTTTGCGTAGGGAACAAGAAGATTAGGGTGAGGAAAGGGTGAAACAAAAAGGGAAGTTCAACGAAAGTTTGCGAATTTGAAATGATATCATCTATTTCAACTTAACATCGCTACTTTCTATGAATAAATGGTCATGTTCTGAGGCATTTTTCAAGTATTAATAATATTAATGGACTATGATTCTTAATGTGGTGTGGATTGTGCACAGTTCGTCCGAGAATGCTGCCATAAGAAATTCGAAGGAAATTGAATTTAATTCAAACTACGTCGACTTTCAATTTAGGTTGAGTAGTGTGTGATCTTTTCACTTTGGAAACTAAATAATTAATTAAATTTTAGACAATCGATTGCTTACGGTAGTGCTAATTTTTTCTCGTATGTAGTGACGACATAAATTAAAAAGATAGAAAAAAGAAGTTTGTAGATGCTAAATGGAAAAAGTGACAATATCGTTATTATATAAGTATTAATAATTAACTAAAAGGATCGAAGAACCTAAATTCTTCCTCATTTGCCAGATCTTATGAGCCAATTCAATCATGATACTCGTTTAAATTTCACGCGCAAGATACTGCATTGCAACCTTTAACATTTTGAGTAATCATTCCAAAGGATCACCTCATTTTAATTCCTCCACATTTTCTAATCATACGAATGAAGGACGTTAATCTTTCAATTTCATCGAAGCGTGCGTTTCTATTTCTTAATCACGAAGATAAAAGATCCGAAAAGAAAATTTTATTAAGTTAATTTTGCTCCCAAATTTGTACGTCGCTCGTTATACATTTGGGATTTCGTCAGTTATTTTAAAATTCTGAAAAAAATTGTTTTTTCGTCGCAATTCGATTGTGTTCTTCGTATCTGAGGCCACGTCGACCCAAGAATATCTGAATCAATATAGAGTTTAAAAAGACGCCGGCGAAGGACCGCCTTTTCTGCAAACCCGCCTCCATCATGGACACGCTTGCGCATTCAACCCTCTCTATTTAGAATATAATTAATGTTTCATAACCATCGAATTACTCGAATTTTGCGTTTTATACAGAAATTATGAATTCTGAACAATAGAAGTATTTTTAGCCTACATTATTAGTCGTAGAATCGCTGCTCCATTAATCAAGATTATTCGCGATCTTTATTAATGTGTTGACGTGCAGACTTCAGATCGAAGGCACTTTAAAAATTCCCGGAATAAAATATGCTACTATCCTATTTCGAAACCACGATACTCACTCTAAGTGACCATTGCTTCATATTTCAATCCAATTGCATTGTTCTCTGTTCCGTTGTTTTAAATCGCAGACTTTCCGTTTGCAACGGATTAAATGAAGATGCTTCGGTTTAGCTTTAGATATGACGTTGCTTCGCTATGACTTAAAATATGTGAAGGCATTTGTCTATGGAACTTAAAAGGTTAAAGATATAAGAAGGAAAGAGGCGGTGTTTTTGAAGAGGGAATAAGAAGGGAAAATGTGGATGAATAATTTAGAGGCGAATAAGGACTCCGTGTCGTTTGGGAATTTATTTTGAAGAAATGCGCGATAAGATTTTGGAAAGATCCTCACGAGGAATAAATGATAAGTATTCATTCATTTTTATTTTGAGTATTCCGCGAATTCATTTTATTTTCTATTCCTATAATATATAAATATAATAATAATAAAAATATATAATATTCCTATAATATATAATACACTCATTTCGAGAAATTCCATTTTCCATAGCTATTTCCCATCTCAACAATCGCCATTGGTTGACTCGATCCCTTTCTTATTATAGTTATAATACATCTTCATTTGGTTTCAAACTCCTTACTTACGAATAGAGACAAAAGTTCCCTCGACTATCCCCGTTTACTCTGTCTATTCTGACGAAATTGTCATCACATGGTTATTAAACACGTTTTCTGCATTTTATAATTGCCATTGAAACTTATTTTCCTAATTACGTTCGCGTAGAGACGAAAGGGAAACCTAATTTTCTTTATACTCTAATATTTTCCTCTTTATCCGGATATTTTAAAAAGGGATGAAAGTGCACAGTTATGTTTATTCCATAATAATACGTCTTTGTTAATTGAGGGCGAAATTTAGTCTTACCACTCAAACATTTAACCGTAAAATACATGACACCAATTTCAAAACACGTGTTGTCGAGTGCCTTCTTTTGAAAGCAAACAAAAATGCCCTCCGTTTCAACGATGAAGTGTCATGAAAAAGTTCTTTCGCGTGAAACGTTTGTGGTTTAGAAGCTGTGCGAAAAGTTCAGCGTGATATACTCAGAAATAGGATTTCGATACCCATTTCAATTTGCTCAGTAAGAAAAATATACTTTCGTTCTTACGATTCGTAGAAATTAATTCTGAAGGCAGGGAATCTAAAAAGAATCAATTAGATTGGAAAATGTGTGCCACAAGTAGGTGGTTCCAAATTGAAATCCATCCTAATATATTTATAACTGGCCTTCAATAAAATTGAAAACATTTATTCAATAATTTTTTTCGTATGCAGTTTTGTAATCGCTTTTGAATCAAGGAATGCATAATAGTAAGAAACTGCTTTATTGTGAAATTATATAATATATTGAAGTATATAATAGTACATAATGAAGCCGTTTTTTATTGAGGAATACACTTCCCCTAAATGAGTCTCGATTAATACTTAATAGAATACAGAAAAATGATTACTATAATCTTTATAAAAAATTTCGATTTAATCTTACAAAACACGTGAAAGTAGAATAACATCCAAAAGTAATCGAAAATATTGATATCGCTCTTAAGTGGATGCATCTCCAATAATTAAACTGCTATTCACCACCTTTAGTCTTATTTCTTATGAGATATCTTGTGTAAAGTTTATCAACGATTGCATTTTATATCCATTTTAATACAAATAGGTTCACCCTTTTACTTCGATAGAATTTCTAGACTCGTTCTGATGTATTCCGCAAATAGGGTAACTGTCGAATTTAATGAGCGAAATGAACAATTTAGCATGCCTTTGTTTTGCCCTTCACATTGTTAATCATACATCGTTTATTGTTGTCGAATTTATTGAATTTCGCAGAAAATTATAATGAAACATAATATGGAACCTATTTTCATTAAAAATGCCTCGAGCGACTATTAGTTAATTAAACGGCCAACTGTGAATTTTACAGCCAAGTTTATTTCCTCTTCTATTTATGAAGTAAAATCCGTTACTATAAGTTATTTTACTAATCAATGATGATATTTCGATAATGTTTCACAACTAACTTCATAAGAGAAGAAAGCAAACTGAGTTACGCACAGTACATAATAGAGTAAATAATTTAAATATAACATCCTTTATCGGATAATTACTCTTTCGAATCAATCTAAGCTAGATAGAACGAATTGTAATTAAAAATTAATCGGTGATCTTTTCTTTAGAATGTGCCAAATCCATAATTGGCAACTGGCACTACATGGTTCTCCGGAACCAATGCATGCTCAACTTAAATCGGTAAGTTAGGATGTCTTAAAGGAAAGTAGCTACAGCTGATATTCAAGCAATTCGAGCCTGAATGGCAGCAAACTTACGAGATACCCGTAATAGCCATCACTGGAATGATCGGAAGTGGAAGGCATTGGCTTTTTTGGATGCACTGACTACTCAATTTGCTATTGGCTTTTGTGAGGAAAGAGAAGCTCCTTTGCTTGTGATCAAAACATTCGGCCTCCAAGTTGCCACTGGACACACAGTGCCAATTGCGATATTTTCAAGGGACATGTTCTCGGAACCTACAATTGTCTGGGATGAAGCTACCATGAGCCGCAGCTCTCCTCTTGACAAGAAATTACAGGATCTTCGATGCAACTCTGCAATAATGGGTGGATGATTACTGTTGTGCTGGTGATTTTCGACAAACACGTCCCATTGTCAAACGTGGCGCACCAGCAGATCAGAGCCTGTTTGAAAAATTCAATGGCACCATATCGAAAAATTCAGTCTAACTGCAAACATACGGTCACACATTCAGAATGATTTGTCTGCAGGACAATTTACAAAGAAGTTGCTCCGGATTGAAGATGGTAAAGTTCCCGAAGATCCTTAAACAGGTCTCATCATAATGCCGTGTGGTCAAATTGTCAATTCTCCTTACGAACTTCTGCCCAAAGTGTATCCTAATATTTAGCAAGGATCAGGACTGGCTTTATCACGGTGCAATTCTGGCAAACAGAAAGGATGTGGTTGAGAAGCTCACCGTTCAGAAGCAGCTTCCAGGGCAAGAATATAGTCCATAGACTGCATCGATGATGAAGCAGTGCAATATCCCTTGAATTTCATTCTGACTACTGATTTGGAAGACCACAACTTGATTCTTAAAGTTGGTGCTCCAATAATTCCGAAATATTGATGCACCCAGGTTGTGCAATGGCACAAGATTAATTGTGAAAAAGCTGACATGCCATTCGAGCCATTCAGAGGGTGTGCTAAGGGTGCGGGTATGGGCAGCTGTATGTGGCCAGAGTGGGCAAAGAGGAGAATCTTTTTGTACACACTCCAAATGGAACTGCCAAAAATTCTGTCTATTACATTGCTCCTAAATAAACTTACCCTTTTATTGCATGCAAATAAACAGTTTTGTACGCTTCCATAGAAAACCTTATTTTAAGGCCGGGAAAAGCCGGATACTTAATAGCTGGGTAGTTAGTTTATTCTCATAGATTGTTTATGTTGTTATTGGAGGAGTTAACAAGACACTTCTATTTTTAATTTCATCAAATTTCTCATTCGGAACTTTTCGAAAGATTTCGCTTAAGGATTTACCAGATGAAAAAGGGACACGATGATTTACCAATACATATTATTCTCGAATAATGCTAAAGTGAAACAAACTATCATTAAAAAAACCCATTGATAATAATATTTACGAAAAAATACATAAAATTTTGTACGGCTAATACACTGTATGTGAATTATGTATCACTCGAAATATCTGCATAAACCCGCTAAATGTGGCTTCCTTTTCATCATATATGCATAGACAAAATAGAATTAGAGAAGATATGAACAGCAATTTAGAAACGTATGATTTACAATATATTCTTCATAAAACACAGTCTTAATTAGTATATATTCAGCCAAATAAAGATAAGGAGGAGGTTCAGGACGAGTTTCGTAGCCAACGGATTCATCATAAACAGAATCTCAAGCGACTGAATGGAGAATCTTAAACCTGTTTCGGATAACAAGAGACATAAATGAAGGCCGTAAATGTTGATGGGGCTAAAATGCGATGGACATCGAGTCCAAAGAGATATTCGTGTAAATAAGATTCTCGAGAATATTTTTCGATTCGAAGAATGAAAATCTATTTCAAGGTTTCGGAGGATCATCGAAACAAATGAACTGCTTCGGAGCCAGAGAATGCTTTGTACCCAACTGAATGCATTTGTTGACATCCATTTAATTGGGAACTAAGCCATAGTCCTTCCATTTAATATCCATCGAAATTCACAGAATAAAACATTGAATTCCTCTCATAATGTTGGAAGACATAGTCGAATGATTTATAAAACCTTGTTTTATAAATTATTATATAATCAATATATAAATCATAATAAAAAAACATGTTATAACAAAAAATCTGGAAGTGTAACTTAGGATTTGTGTTTGCGCCGAATAGAAATAAATAGTCTTTTAATTTGAAATTCTGTTATCGAAATATGATTGGGCTTTTGTCAACGCATCCAATTGCATGAAAAGCGACGACTTTATGCAGTCCTTTTTCGAGTCATTTTGTGAGAGGCTCAAGAAAGGAAGCGAAGAAAAGCAGAATGGATCGAATGGTTGTCGTGAATGTGAAGAACAAAATTCATTAAACGTTCGCCAATTAAATTTCAAATGCAGCTTAAGTGGGAAAGAAGTTAAAATATTAGCCAAACCACGCTAAAGTTTACGAATTGTCTTTGAGTTTGGGAAGAACTGAGAATATATATTTCGTTCAGTTGGATTTTTCTCTCAAAATCCTTCAGATGCACACAGTAATAATACATCTATTCAGTACTCACATTTGTAAATCTTAATGGAGATCCAATCACAAACGGTTCGATCAGACGCACTGTTTATTGCGGATTAGTTAAAGTCATAGGAATGGCGATGAGCGTAAAAATCTTTTTTTTATTGTCGAGTGATTAAACCATAAAATGTAAAAATGAGTGTTCGAGCGCAAAAAGACAAGCATTTGGAGGCAAAGTGAAAGGAACAAAAATGCGGGGAATATTTTATGCCGTTAACTAGCAAAGTGGGGATAAGCAAACACGAGGAGTAAAACAGCTGGAGAAGCAGTGATGGAGACCCTTCTAAAGAGCGCTTCAGGGCTTCGTATTAAAATTCCACTCTCTCCCCTCCTCAAAAGGTAAATTTACACTCTTCCGCTGTTATTGTGCTATAGTGGAGAAAAAGGACTAAAACGGTGGAAAAATGAATAGCCTAGCGACCACGTGTCACATTTGGGAAACAATTTGTACGGCCACCCTTTTGCCCGATTCATGTGAACTCACATTAGAGACAATTGCCACTATATTTTCCGCTCATTCTCACGACAATCGTTCTTTTTCCTCAATGCATTTCTTATGGAAAATTATCATCAGCGAAAAAACGAACTCGAATTCTAAGGTTTGATTACTTCGGATGAAATGGGTACGTTAATCGATCCAAATGTGAACAGCTCCTGCAAATTAAATGAAATTAGTCTATTGTAACGATTTAAATTTACTTCGAGTATTGCGTAAACTATATAATTCATGAATTTTAAAAAGTAAGTTGATGATATTTTTACCCTTCTTGGGAAACATTTAATGAAAAATAAAATGCGGATGAAAGACAAAGAATATAGCGGAATATAATACTTTTTATTTAGAATATACTGTTCAACGATGAAATGTTATTTATAGATAATGGAATACGAATTCACTTAAAAGTAGCTAAAATCGCTACGTTCTTTTATAATGGAGTGGCTCGTTAATGAGCTTTAGAGGCTAAATAAAGACTAACTTATAACTATATCCTATAACTATATCCTCACTGGATACCTATATAACCTACAAATTCCTTACTGGAGTTCTGCTACGGCTTTCGTTTTTTTACCCCTCAAATTTATTATTATCTCTCAAAATTTTCACATCAATTCTCATCAATCCGAAGAACGTAGTCCACTCAATGGACGCAAGATGGAACTAATAGAAACATTTGTCAAATCACTCCTTCAGACGCGCAGTGAGCGACTTTAGTACTAAAATGAAAACAACTGCCACTCGTCATTAATTCATATTTTAAATCTCACGCAGAATCGATGATTACACCCGATTTGTTCACTGCACAGTTAACAGTTCCATCGAATTACAATTCGCTCTCTTTTAAACGATTAATTGCTCCGCTCAGATTCTCAACGGCTGACTATGAAATCATATTTTACTTTTCGTTACGTATTCTGAGAATCATCATATTTCATTCGTTTGCATGATTTAATATCCAATTTTATGTGAAAAAAATTTCCAGATTATCAACGTTATCAGGAGCCATCTTTTTTCAATTAAATATGAAGCGTTAGTGAGAGCTTCTCTGTCTTTAGTCGGTTAAATTTCGATTCGGGGACTCGAACCCTTGACCACTCATTTCGAAAGGTAGTAGTTGGGCATTTCTTAAACAGAATACTAATCGAATGGTATTTGAGATATGTTCACATCGTGTCGCAGGTGAGAAATGATCCGAATATAAATATAAGATCGAATGCCGCAATTTATGTTTGTGACGCGATTTGCTCTTTAAGACAAATAGATAGCGATCGGCCGCTGTGAAAAGAGATGCATTTAAAATTCATATTTCCCAAGAATGATACACGAAGATAATGAACTACAGATAGAAACGTAGACCCCCTGCCACACGCCGGCTTGCAGGTGCAGGCGAAAGTATTAATCGTAGGCAAAACCGAATTCGAATAAAAAGAAATATGATTTGAATGAATGACGAGCTATTCGTAGCTGATTAAAGCAGATTTTAAAACCTTGTCAAAGAGCCTTTTTTAGAGCGAATAGTTAATAATCTCGTGAATTCATAATCCGCTTTTTATCCAACGCATCGCCGCAGCATCATTAGCGTGCGAAGGTTTTTTGCTTACGAATCCGCAAAATCCGTGTGAAATAGCCTCACAAATATCGCCTCCGATTCATTTCAAGAGTAAACTGAGTCGCACAATGTACTTCACACATCGTAAGCCAGGCGTGTGGCAGGGGGTGAAATGACTATGAAGCAGTTTTTTACTTCTTACAGACTTTACTTAAGGAGCAGAAAATCTTGATCTCTTAATCATTCGAACATATAATGATTTTGCTTCCTTTAATCATGAATATTTGACAAAGAAAAAATCTCTCAAATTTCTACTTCATTGAAAAAGCGGACTCCATATCGATCGAGACAATAATTAATAAACGCGTGCGCATTCATATAATAGAGACGAGAGTATTCCTTCGAATTCGGTATTCATTCTGCTGAGGAATTCACTCAAATGAACTGAAAGAAAACCTCGAAAGACAAAGGTATTCCTCGAAAACTCTTTTATAAAGAATGAATATAGTGAACTAAATCGTAAAACACAATGAAAATGTAGATTATCATCAACAATTTCTACTTAGTTTACTTAAATTTAATAATATATATACTTAAGAAGATATTTGGAAGATAAAGCAACTGAAATTGTGATGGAGGCAGCAAATGAAGTAGGAAGTTCTCGTAGAGGACCAAAAAATAACACAATCAGAGATGAAATCTATAAAATGATAAAAGGACAAAAGGGACTGAAGAACTCAACAGATGGTGATAGAGTTCGATGAGAAGGGCAATGAAACAGGACGTCCGGAATTTCAACGAAAGATTGTGAAAGAAGCGGCTGAGAATGGCAAAAGCACGAAGAAGACCCTAACAATCGGGAAGAACGAAAAAGTGGATCAGATGTAGTATTGGCGGAATATTTTAAACTTAGAGAGGAACTGCCCCAATCTTAGCGGAAGCATTTGCTGAAAGTTTTAGAGAAGGTGAAACACCAAAGGTTTGGATCCACGAAAAGATTGTCCTGCACAAAAAAGGAATCAAGGAGGATTTGAAGAACTCATCTGCGAAACATTGATGAAGCGAATGTTTTCAGACAACACTGTCATCTGTGCAGCCGAGAGAGCAAGCCGGATCCCGAAGAGTACGATGGACCACTTCCATGCACTACAGGAAATCATCGACGGGACAAATGAATTCGAGATTCTATTAGTACTGTGTTTTGTGGAATATTGACAGGCTCAGTGAGTACTATACCATACTACAAGCCCTAGAGAAACAAGTGGTAGAAGAAGAATACATTCATCTTCTCCGTAACATTTATAAAAATGCCGCTGCTTCAGTAATGTTACATGAAGAGACTAAAGTATTCAAGATCGTAAAAGGAGTTATACAGTGTGGTTGCCTTTCACCCATTCTTTTCACAGCTGTTCTTGAAGGAATACTCAAAACCTTAGCCTGGAAGGAAAAGGACCAACGGGTAAACGGAGAATACAAAAGTCATCTGCATTTTGCTGATGATATCGTATATTTCGCAACCAATGGAGAGGAATTGGCCTCAAGAGCTAAATATGGCAAAAGACTCATGATAAACTTCATCACAACAAAGGTATAGTTCCTTTGCAAACCTTGTGGAAACCAACCTGGAAGTGTGCACTTGTAGGACGTGTGACAGGAGAAATGAATGGAAATAACGAAGTAAACCGAAGAATCAAATTGGGAGTGTCTTTGGTGAGACTCACAGATCCTCAAATACCGAACTGGAAAAGGCCATTCTACGTAAAGTACGGAAGTGAGACATGCGGCAGATACTCAGCAACTCCACAAAACGCCTTGGGATCACAAGACATGGGTGAGGAAGATGACAGGAGTTCTTAGAATAGAACAACCTTTGGACGTCAGAAGTACTCAACTGGATACCAAGAGATGAGACCGAGAACAGGACTAAAGGAGCGATGGATCAAAGATATCGTCAAATAGGAGAAAGGCAGCAAAGAGATCCTCAAAATAAGGAAAATGGTAAATCGTACTTGGGAAGGCTTACATCCGTCGGATCTCGGATTCACATGGATGATGACGAGAAATATATGGCTGATGAAGTAAGTAAAATGTATGGGGCACATCTATCGTTTTCTATCCTTTTCCAAAGAACTAATCTAAATATTTCGATTCTAAGTACAGAGCGATGTTCGATAATAGCGGGTTATAAGACTGCCGCATCTAAAGCGACTAGTTTCAAAAAAAAAGATGTGCAGAAGTATTACTATTATTGTGTGTGGCGGCATTTAAGTGAATCTTTCGAATTCCTTTGAAATCAATCGATTGCACCGAATCACGAAAATCATTATCTACGCATCATTTTTCCGTTTTCGATCGCCGTCATTCGAAAGAGTCTTCGTCTGCTCACGAATAGTATTTGCTCCCTCGGATACGACAAATGATTCATTTCGTGAGACTTCGAGTTAATCCAATAGCTTATTCACGACAATAAATTCGTCATTAAACACTTTGAGGCGTTTGGCGTTCTGTCGCTTCCTCAACACACGAGAATCCAAAAACTTTTCGACGTCCTGTCCAACATATTGGAGGCATTCCAGCGTCACTTTTGATATCGATGCTTTTCGTTCAACTTCTGTTTTCCTACTTTCTGAGAAAAGTGAATTGACTTCACCTTCCAATTCGTCGCTTAGTTTCTCCGCTACAGAGGTCTAATCGCTTCTGTTGGGATTAAAATCTGATACTTCCCTTAGCTCTTACCGTTTCCCCTCTTCCGTTATTAAGCTTTGAGCAATCCCTTCCCCTTTTCAATAAGGTTATCCCTCCAAATGGAAACATGCCATCATCACACCCTTCCACAAATGCGCCAGTAAATCAGACGAACTATAGACCGATAATCCTTTTGCCTGGTGAAATGCCTCATAACCATCTACTCACCATACGTTCATTCCGAATCCGTTCGAATGCCATTCATTTGGCTCTTTTTCCAAACGACTCAAAGAATCTTCAGCTTCTTCTTGGGACCCCTGTTTTTTAACTCGTGCATAATTAACCTTCCAAACGTCATTCCTCTAAGTTATTCATCGAGAAAGACAACCAAATCGCGAAATAAAATCAAAATAAAGTGGATAATATCCAAGTTTAACTCCAAAATAGATTTGATAATTTTTCAGAGGTTTATGTGTTAGAATCCGATTACTCCAAAATGCAAATTTAGGATTCATCATAGAGTGGCGATACAGTGCATGCGCTGGATCCATCGCAACCAACGCCTTCATCGAATAATATGCAAACAGTGAATAAAAAAAAATAACACTCGATTCGGTTTATATTGTGACGTCTCAATGCAAATTATCCAACTTCTGTGGGCCTCAAATTTTCCTATCCTTTGTACACAAAATGTTCAAACGTCGAAACAGCGACGGATCGCTACTGACGATCGCCAACAACAACAAACGAGCTCTCATTTGTCTTTGACTCGCTCTTTTTAAGCGCACAATTCATACTCTATATGTCATTTTATTATGAAAATCGGGTTTCCCGATTAGAACGGGAAACATAGTGCTCGCCAACTCTATCCTCTATGTCATTTGTTCCCCCAAACGAATGAATATATTGCGATGCTTGAAGTTCGTTTTCGGATAGTCTCAGCGGAAGAAAGCGGCGTATTTAATGTATGGACGCTTCTCAAGAAAGAGTTTCAACGCTATGAATATTAAAAGGGTCGGAAATGAAGCATGGCCTAAGAGGGGAGAAAAATGCATCGAAGATACTTTGTTTTGGCAGAAGTCTTAGAAGTACACGTGTCTCTCCGAATATGGAGTCATACGCTTACTTCCACGATTTATTGTTTTTATTAACATATCCGCTTTTTTATCGCAATTCACGTCCAAAATTTTCGTAAGTGAATATTGGTTTATAAAAATAAATTTGTTTAATTTGAATTGAAAAGTGTAAATTCCATTCGTCCATAGATACGTAACGTATTTAATATCTATTTAGACAGTATCTCAAGCATTTCTCTCGAATTATAAAGTTAACTAAATATTTTATCGATACTGAATTTCGCCCAAAATCAGGAACTTATCGAAGCTTATTTGGGCGAAGGAGTAATACTTTGGGCGGAATTAGAGGAAAACAAGGGCAAAGGGAATGAAAAGGCAGAAGGGAAATTGCTTTGAAAGTCGAGAGGAGGGAGTGTCTTTAAATAAAAACCGGATAAGAGAAGAGGGGAATATCAATCGAAAACATCTGACATTGCTTTGGATCATTTTTCAGGTGAAATTGTTCGTCGTACTTTGTTAAATTTTCGCAAAAAAGTATTCAAAAAATATTTTTAGCTTATTCTACATTGTCTTTATTGTCCATCAAGAATAAAACATTCGAGGAATAGTGGCCTTTCAGATTTCTCTTATTATCGGTTTTTGAGAATGTTCAACCCAATCGATAAGAAAACTCGTTCGAACCCATTTTAATTCAATCCCCTCAGTTTGATCGCCGCCATAAACCCGTCTCTAATCTAACGGCAATTGAACGTTTGGCAATATAACATTTGAAGGGAATAATGGAAAACTTTCCCACTGAAAACACAAGAAACTTTTCTTACATTAAGTACATTAGAATATGGCTCTCACGAATCCCTCTAATATCGATTCGAATGTATAAGAAGAGTGACACGGAGCACTTTATTTCATAAGGCGTTTATATTGAAAGAGATGAGAAAAGTGAAACTGATCGGAGTTTTTTACGTCATTACCGAGAAGATTGAAACAGAGGTTGTTGGATCTTTCCGATGTAGCAAATGCTATGAAGATCTTCTGAAGCAGCACCCCAAGTACGAGGATCATGTGTCATGTACACAACAACCGTATCTTCTTACTTCATCTAAAATTACCACCTCTAATTCCACGCATTCGATTCCACGAACCCGATACATTAAACATATTAAACTCATTCAACACTACATAAGTACCCACCACTTGGTCTTTTTTCTTAGCAAAGTTAACCGGAAAACTATCTTTGTAATGTCTTTAATATTTTATTCATATGTAAGTGAATTCAATAGCTATTCTTTCCTGTGCACTTATATAACCTCAAATATGTTTTTGCATCTCATGATAGAACTTCTCAATGTCGTATTATTTTTTGCAGTAACACCCGACTTCCGTTGAATTCTTCGGCTCTATTTGATCTCTTCGTCGATCATCGTTGAAAGAACCTCATTGGATTCGTTTTCTAATCACAACATGTATACCTAAAATATCAGTTTCTCTTTTGTCTATTTCAATAATCGCGTGTTTTTACTCCAAAGAAGTTACTTTGAATGGGAATGCTCAAAACATTTTTCACGTACACTTTAATGCTCGGATTATTTTAAATCGATTTTCAAATGTTTAAAGTGATAGTTTGAGAAATTCACCACTTTTCGTCGAGTAAAAAATCCGATCTGTTGATAATTTTGGCAGGATATGCGCACTCTTTTTGGGGTATAACCCTTGGAAGGGAATGCCTTTTCCATTGAAATCCGCATGGAAACTAGGGTCTTTCGATTTTTTTTATCTCGGGCAATTTCGTATCACGGAGCGTAAGAGATAGCTTCCCCTGTGTCCATCCTTCCAGGACTTCCCTCGGTCCCTCGAATTTACGAGTGGAATCAATTTTCAAATCCACTTAGAATTTCTGTGTAGGTGTGAGGCGGATTGGGGGGAGCCCGGGGCAGCCCTTTGCCGACATCCTCTTGTGCCTTGTTCTTCCACGGACCCACTTAACACCACCCCTCTGACCAACTACTTTCTTCTTCTATAGAATGATCCGGAACATCGGAGATATTTCAAATGTATTCGGTACAGTAGTAAATTTTTCAACTGCAGTCCTAGGAAGTCTACTGAAAGTAATCGCTTGAAAAAATACAAAGTTTTATGATACCTTTTAAATCTCTCGCCACATTGAATGGAGTATTATTTTCCTTTGAAGTGATTCTTTCCCTAACATTTTTATATTTTATCTATTCAATGTTATAAAGTTGAAAAGCAAACTTATGAGTATAAGATAAATGAAAACCTTTCTTTCTGCACACGTGCTAAATCGTTCATAAAAAGGTTTCGGCTGCTCTGTTACCCCAAAAGGTCGCATGACAATGCCCGACTCCTCATTTTACATGAGATCGTTAATGTTCTTTCCTCGCCAACGTTTTATCTTAAAAATCGATGCGAATATCTTTAAATACATGGTCGAGTTACTTATTCACATAATGCACGTTAAACTTTGTATCTCTATTATCCATATAACCAACGATCAGAAAAGTATTTATTATTATTAATATTTGAGAAATTCAATTATTCTTAAAACTCTTTCGTTCTCAACGCCTCGAATGTAATGGAATTGATGTGTTCTTTTCTGTTCCTGAAAATTGAATCTTCAGAATTGAAATCAAGAACAAAGGTCTCATTCTTTTACCAAAATTAGAAAAATTAACCAAGAAAAGGGAAAATATTCATGTCTCACATCGATTGATGTAATGAAACATTTCTAAATGTAAATTCGACATTAGAATTTGAGTTTTTCCTTCTGTTTTATCGTGTAACGGAAGGATTATTTCTTTAATCGTTTTATCCACGTCTTCCCTCACTTTGTGATGCTCTTGATTTTCCCACCGAATTTCTCTTCTTATTACTTCCAAATGCACCGCCGCGAGATTATGCAGCCGAAGTACAAATAATTGAGCATCGGAATCTTTAAAAGTTTCAGGAAACATATTTGGGAATTTGTTGAACACGGCACTCAAATCAGCAGCGATTGTTTGCGGACCATCGCCGTGGTTCATCCTTCCGTCGGCAGCCGCACGTGTTGCTGAAATGAAAATCAATACATTCCAACGGCAGACGCCTTCATTGTGTTCCCCTCATTATGCATTTTACCAACAACTTTTGACCACTTCCCATTTTTATTCACATTAAATAACAATCACGCACTCACATTGCCAATAAAAGTATCGAAGACATCGTATTTGAATTATTCTCGGGATACGACAAATCCCTCTTCTCGAGAAAATTTTCTCGAGTTTTCACCAATGAAAAGGGTACTTCGAGTTCATCGGAGATATTGAAATACGTCCTCTCAACAAGTTCCATTCAATGAATGTCGAGGAAAGCGCTATGACTTGAATTTCAAAGTTTGATCATATGAGGGTGATTTAATAATAAATATTCTGCTTTTATTAAAAAGAAAATTACGAGAAAAGAGCAGTAAGTAAATGGAATTTTTAGTGATCACTAGAAATCATGGAATAAAGATATTACTTCCGTAATCGACGACAATAACACTTCAGAACATTAAACATTTCAAATTTTAAAAAATTCTTCGTAAATAAAAAAGTGTAAAAATAACGATAATCTAAAAGGGTGGGATTAAAAAGTTGTCAAAATCGGTATCCCAGGGCGTGTGAAACCAAATTCGTGGCCACTGGATATGCTTCTCAAAAGTTTACACGAATAATAATGACGGTGTGTCATTTGCTCTAATTTAGAAAAAATATCATTACATTATTATCGCAATAAGAGGAATTCATCATTTATCTTACGGAGAAACAACTGTTAAAACAGGGAATTAATACCATTGGATGTTATACTTCAATTTAAACTAATAAAGGAAAGAGCACCTCCATTCGTGCTATGATAAGTACCAGAAAATAAAATTTATGAGCTGTTCGATTAATAAAAATATTTCAGATATTTATATGAAAGATGCAGAAAAATCAAATTCTAAATGGTTTTGGAGAAAAAGTGGGGAAATTACGGGAATCGAGAAAATTCACTGAAATGATATTTCTCTGATTGAACTCAAAGTGATCTTCAGTTGCCCTTAAAATCCATATCTTTAAATGCGGTCATAAATGCTCGTTTCAATCAAAGAAGTCCCCTTTGTGCGAAATGGCTTCTTCTTACAGGATGATGACTATGATGGTCGCGCAATATGGATGACAAAGTTGAGATCATCTCAATGAGCCGAAAAGTCGTCGAAAACAAAAATTTTATTCGTAAATTTAATGCATTTTGCAAATAAATGAACAATCAGCTAATATCAGCTAATTGAGTACACAAAAGCAACTCGTGCGAAACAACAAGCATGAATTATCGCCGATTAAATATCGATTAACTTCAATGGAATTTGACGCCTCTTTCATTGATTTTATTTCCTTGTTCTCGTTCCTTCGTTTGGATGACACTTAAATGATAAGTAGTTCGCTCAAGGAAATTGCATTTCTCAGTGTTTTGTGTTGTATAAACTTGAGTCGTGCATCGAAAACAACCCGTCACAGATTTTCCTTTGAAGGATTCGTCCTCAAGAGATTGGCGACTAAAATAAAAGGTTTTCTCATTAGGGAGGCAACACATTCTCTGAGAAATTATTTTATCTTTGAATTGATTTTAAACTCTTCGACTTATTCTTGAAATCCCCTCTTTCCGTCGAACATTTGCTGGAAATGATAAACGGCTTTGTTTTATATTGCGTTCGTAGAAAGAGTGAAGAAGACTCGTCTATTTCCATTAATTCAATCCGATTGTCGTATCACCCGATATTGTTGTTCAACATCTTCCGTGATCATAATTCTTCAAAATTTACATAATCGTACGATCGCAAAAGGATGAGAACATTTAAGTAATGATTTTTTTTCTTCGTCGATATTAAAAGAAACATTTTCATTAATAAATCCTCGAATGCAACCAACTGATCCCAAATTTTGAATACAGTGAACTGAATAAAATAATATCGTTCCCATTCCATTAAAAGTGGGTTTTGAATTCGAATTAGCATAAATTTTTAAAGAGAAGGATACAAGAACGTGTGTTGCAGGTCAAAGGCTTTGAATGCACAGAACACGGGCACCCGAATGAGGCATTCCGTAAACAACTGTTGCTGCTACATGAAATTCCTTAGAGATCTGAGGTGGAATTTTTCCTTTTATATTTCTCACATGTTAGTCAATTCCTAATTCACTCAACTACCATTCGTTAACCCATTCGATATCGATACAGACGAATAGTCGGCATTATTTCAGGGAATTATTTCCCTGTTGGCTCGTCCCTGGATTTAGATGTTCGATCAAGAAACACATAAATGAACGATTTAGAGACCAAATTGGTAGTAAATTGAGGGGGAAATGGTAATTTCACGTTAAGGAGCTCAAAAAACCGTGATATTTTTAGGTGAACAGCGACTGGAACGGAAACCCAATATTTTTATGATGGAGTTGAATAGCGGAAAGAGTTTGAATTACATTTGGAAAAGAATTGTTGAAATCGAGTGAACCCCAAAACTGCAATAATTTAAGGAGGAGAATGGTAAAATATGGTTTAGGAACTCAAATTAAATTCAATGTTTTTTCTCATAAAATATTTACGACATGGATCTTAAAATTTTCCTTTTTTTGAGAATTGAGAAAACATTGAGAAATTTAAATGCGACAAATCCGTTCTTAAAAATATAAAAATACTTGCCTCTTTTAACTTGTTTAAGCGATTCATACCTTTTTCCTCTAAAATTATTGCGCTTTTGAGTTGCGAGACGTGAATTTAACTTACTTTTGATGTGAATAATTACAGAATTTCAATTTCGTTACATGATGTGTGACATGAAGTTTTCTTTCTAAAGATTTATCTTTTTGAAGTATATTATATAATTCTTAACATTTACCTAATACTTTTTGTGCTATTTTGTCTTTTCAATCCAATTACTGCAACATTTTCATTTTTAATTTCATTTGATTCTATATGTGAGTCTTTTACATTATTATGTATATTTATGCTTTAATTTTTATCTTAGAAATGCCATAATAATGTGATATCGTTTTTCTATTTTGTATATTTTTTCGACAGAATTGAAATCGTTTTCCATTTCATCTGAAAGTGTACTCGCATTTCCATTAGACGTCCAAGAATATATAAGTTGTTTCAATTTCGGTCATTTTTTAAGCGTAGATTATGATTGAAAAGAAACATTCGAAGAATAAGACGATGGATGTGGACAAACTGTAAGATTTCGGATGGTTAAATATATATTCACGCCTCTTGCGCTTTTGAGAGAAATGCGATTTTCCGATTAACAATATATAAAGTTTCCCAATTCTTCGCGATGTCTGTGTTTATTCTGCACAAGACTCGAAAGCGGATAAATAAATGAGCTTCGATTGCTTATTTAGAAGAATCACGGCGAACAAATAAGGGTAATGAGAGTTTAAATTCTTTCTAGTTTTAATTCTAAAATGTTGTGACGTACGTTTAGTGTCAGTAGATAGGAATTTAGCAAACGTCTCAATGGATTTATATTATTAACTTCTGGCATAAAAATTGAAAAATAAATTGTTAGCACAAACGTGCTTTAATAGTGAACGGAGTAAGATTTTCCCCAGTGATTAAAAGGGGGAGGCAGTGGTCAGTGCCCCATTTCTCTCAATTTCCGTGATTGACCATTACTCAGTCGCAGTCATCTCTATTTTTCTCCGCCTAACCTAATAAGGAGATCCCCTTCCTAAATCAGACTACCTCATATAGCTAATGGACACCACGCTGCCCTTAGAGAACTTGATAAATCAGGGGTAAGCGGTTTGCTCGGGGCCATCGCGTATTTCATCGCGTCTTCTCCAATACATCTTTTCCTTGAGAATATTTCGACAAATAAATATCAATTTTTCCCGATTCGCTTAATCCATCGTTACCGTTAGGATTTTGAGAATATTTCCAGAAAAACACTTATTTAATCAAATATTAATCTATAAACGCCAACAGTAATCATCCTACTTTATTTTGGACTTCAAAATGCGTACCTCGAATACAGTAATTAAATAATCGGGTTTTTATCTTCGCCGTCTGAAGAATATTGAATTCGTGAAAAGTGATCTTGAGCATCGACGGTGGCGCTGGGGGCATAAGTCGGGGCTTAATTTTGATTTATGACACCAGGAGGCGCTGGGGAGCGAAGAATGGACTCGGGCCAATATGCTATCCCTTGGTAATTTAAGGCCCCTGCATTATTTACTACTTTCTCCGCGAATGGCGGCATACACATTGGATCTCTGCGTTGAAGAAATGCGTCTGAATGAAACGTCTACTTCGTGAACTGCGATAAATTGAAAGTTTTTCACGTCAATATGTAGTTCGTACGGAATCAGTTTCTTTGACTGCCTTATTATTTGAACGTTTAAAGAATATTAAACTCGAGGATTAATTTTTCGATGTTGTACATTATTATGTCTTCGATAAAAAATTCTAGAATGAATAAATGTTGAACGTTCTATGGGAAATTTGGCACCATTATAATAATTCGATCCGTGAGCAAATAGATGGAATTGACGGATTTGAATTTTAGCATAAGCGGATTTTGTAAATAAAGAGGAGCTTTATATCGCTAAATTGAATTACATTGAAATCGGATTTATCCTACATTTGACTGTATTACGACCGCTCATTTGCGTATGAATTACGCAGAAATTCCAAAATATCATCGCGGATTATAAAAATATTAATCCTCTTAGAACTCAGCTATCTTATTAAAATTCAACGAAAAATGAGAGAATAGGTTAAAGGGAGGAGTGACAAATTGGCTGTTTAAAAGGCGTACTCCCATTTCCACATTCTCTTTCCATGAAACGTGTAGCGGAAATTCATTTTTATATACGAATAAGGTAAAACGATTTTTCTAAATTATTATCATAATAATCGAACAGATTTTAAGATTTTATTCATCGGTATTTTCTATCGAGCAAATAAAATTTTAAAACCATTTTCTATGATTTTATGATTTATAAGAATCGTTAAGCTCCAAAGGTCAATATCGAATAAATCCGGATTATATAGAGTTTAATTTTATTAAGTATCAAGTTAGGCTTTAATTTGGCATGGATGAAAAGTTGAAATTCTGACAGTAATCTATTATTATAACTAAAATGTATTTTCTTATTGATATCTTAAATGCTTTAAGCAAGTGTGTGAAAGAATAAAAATCTAAGCGTGCAAAGAGTTTGCTTCTGTGGTCTACTAATTAATTGGTGCTTTTATATTATAAAATTTCAAGTCTACGCATACCCATAGAAACGTTATTTTATAAATATTAATTATAATAGAAATATAATTTTATAATTATACATATGTTTATATTTATACACACGAGCATGTTTGCTTACAGCCAGCAATCAATTTTTATATCAAATGCCGATTTTTTTCGAACGATGATTCTGCTCACCAATTGCTAAACATAAACCAATCGACATTTTCGAAGCGTATATTGAATTGATTTCCAATGCATTTATTTTGGCAGAATTTTTCCCGCCGACGAACTAAGGACCTTTCCTCTGTTCTTTCATCATTCGCTTCACAAAAAGAACAAATTTCAACGGGATATTGATTCAGGAAGGATCGCAGTGTAGAAAGAAAGGGTTCGCCTTCTGTGTTTTGATTCGTAAGTTTCCAGGCCCAGGCACCGTTCTTCGCAGAACTTCTTTCTAACGGAATGTGCGGCACTTTACCGGGTCTTCGGTTCGATTCTACTTCTTTCGGATGCCGCTTTTCTCTCGGATAGCGGCAACTATTTCCGTTGCAGCTTGCGAAAGGAGGGGTTCCGAGTCACAAATGGCAGTTTGGATGCCTCTCGATCTTGGGCGGCGAATCACCGGAAGGAATCACCACTTTCTGCAGGTCGCGGGATGCATCTTTCAGAGGGGGCAAAAGGCAGCTCGCCGTTGCTGAAATCGCGTAGGGAAAGCAGGATGAAAATGTCGAGGATCTTGGAGAAGGTTCTCTCGGCCCGATGATCTCGATTGTATCCGCTTTCTGAGTGAACTTGTTGCAGAAGTTGGACCCTCAGTTGGTATACTATAACAGCTGTCATAAGGTGTCGCCGAGGCGCCGTCGACGAAGCGTATATCCAAACGAAGATCAGCTCACCAAAGTCCGTTTCTGATGACGCATCACTTGCCTCTGATGCGTCATCAGATCGCCTCTGGTAGTGTCTAGGTAGTTCTGTGGTATGCAGAAATCTTTGGAATGTCCGCATTTAATCTCTTTGGTGAAATGCACCCAAAGCTACCTTAGAGCGACATCAGTGGGAGCGGCCTAGGGCCTGCTTCCAGTGGATGCAGGACAGCTGCGGCGAAGTAACAAAAGGCGTATCCTTCTCAGGGCATTCCGATATCTGAAGCAGTGGATGCAACTGTGACACACGTGGGGCGCGCGCCATTGTGAGACTGCAGTTTCAAAATCTTTCCAATCGGACGGCGAAGGAGAGCCACTTCGTCTGTCGGAGGCGAGCACTCATCTGCTGAAGACGGAGGTGGGTCATTTAGAGAAGGCGATGTAGACTTGGTGGAGCGGAAGATCTTCTTCGGCAGGTGACGCCATCTTCTCCTCATCTACGAACAAAGAAGTCCTTTGCATTCGTAGCTTCTTCTAACGGCAAATGCCCTTTTGTACAGCCGTAGGTGGAGGCCTGGAGATGCGGTTGAAAAGGAGTTATCCGCTTCAATTTATAGTTTCCTTATGGTTATTATATATCGGCCTATCCCTTCCAACCGTGAAACAGGCAGCCATGAATAAAACAACCGTTTAACTCAGAGACGGTAACATTGTCCCTGCGCCATCGATGACCGCAGCTGATGGCAATCGTTTTCTTTTCAAAAAATGCTTCCGGAAAGTAAGAAGTGAGGCACTCCGGCTATCGCCACGGTTTCCTTAAATGGGTTGACTTTTGTGACATTTTTTTATATGGAAGCGAATTCTGTGCCCGTCTCAATATCAGCACATCGTTCGCACAATATCTCCTTCTTTATGTGACACCACTCACCGAACTCTTTCGCTTCGACTGACGTCAGCTCTTACCCAAAGTACTTCTTCGTCCACACAATCTCGGGGAAGAAACGGGGAGAGTGTCAACACTGAAGGTAATGCCAATGACATGGGTAAGTAGTCGATGACCTTCCCAACCGACATTATTTTTGTACCCCGCATAAGGACATTGAATATTTTCTCCATTTTTCGTACTATATGGCGGAGAAGAAACTGTCCGTCATGAGCCTGTAGATTACGCGCAGTACGTAATGCTTTGAAATTGAGCCCTCAGCCGAAAAACATATTTTTAAAAATTGCTCAACCGCGAAACTAATCGCATAGGGAAATAGAATCATGGTGCTTGCACCCCCTGCCAAACGCCGAAAGGCGGCTCGTAGGGCAAATATGTAGATGTATGGGTTGTATGGGAATGGGTTCGATTCCAGGAGGCCCCAAAATCGGATTTTCCCAATCATAATGCACGGGGTCGTTTTTCAAAGATTTTTAAAAAATACTTCCCATTTAGCGAGAAGAATAAAATTTCATGCATCGACTGCTTTTTTATATTTATACGGAAAATAGTTAGACTTAGTTTAAACTTAGTTGCAACTGGCCATGGGTTCGATGCCCGGTGAAATATTTTCAAATTTTGAAAAATCATACCTTGATTAAAATGATTCATAGATCCATCAAAGTTCGTACACATATAGATACGTATATAGGTAACCTAAAAAAATCAACAATTGTCTAAGTATTATGGGTTCGAATTCAGAGAGACCCGTTTTCTACATTTTCCCCGAAAGAATACATAGATTTCCGAAATTTTATTTATGACACTTTCCGTTGGTGTAGAATATTTAAATTTCACACAAGGATTAAATTTGCGTGTTTTAACTTAGAGCCTCCGTATATGTGTATTAAAATAGTCGTGTGAATTTAGGTTCAATTCTCCAGTGCATATCCGCATAATGAGCCACGAATAAACAGCAGCATCCTCGAAATGGGATAAATCATATTATCACAACGAAAAGCAGACTTAAGGAACTTACATATGTCCTCCAAATCCAGAATCAGCTTGGATTTTTGGAAAATTAGTTCCTTGTAATGCTACAGGATGACATTTTCCAAGTTCTAAATTAAAATAATATCGTTCATTTTTTGGAATTATGGTGGAATTTATGGTCGTGTTTTTTTTCTAGAGGTATAAACTTATCAGGCGAAAAGATTGCTGCCATGTGGGGGATTATAGTTGTCCCCTTCATTAAAAGCTCCCTCCGCACACCAAGTAAATACGGGCATTAAAACCTTGAGATATGTCTAATAAATCGCAAGGGCAAAGGTATTTGCGTACATTGTCAACTTGACTTCTGAAGGCTCTCTAAGGAAATGATCCCATAATTTATGGCGGAATTTAGTGGAACAACTGTTTGGAATCATAATATATATTTCGAGAGAATCGGCTTTTCATCCGAACGAAAGATTTGATCAATAATCTTCTTTTCTCAATTTCTCTCTCCGGCAAAATATGTCTCCAAACACTTTTAAGTTGAATTGCTCTTTATACTTTGGCTGCTTTTTTATATATTTATTATCAAAGACAGAAGCATGCTACGATATACATTCACACGTATACAAATCCTGAAGAATATTATAATATGGTAATCAAAATGAGTTTCATTTGTTGTTACGCCCTCTTAAATTTATGATTTACAATGCATTCGAATTATTCTCTCGTTATAATATGGTTTGGATGTAGATTTAGCCGCAGTTAGTTACTAAGGTTAAAAATGGTAATTATTAAGGGAATTTCATTATTCTATCCAGGACGTGCGAAAGAATATGCATAAATATCAACATGAAAATTGTCACGTGAATGGAAAGTTTCTTATTCCAAACAAAACAGATCGTGTGTGATGAAGTTTGTGAACCCGACGTATTTTTCCATGCGTAAGAGCATTATTTTATTTGGCATATTTCTAAAACAATTATATACATGTTAGTGGGTAAAATTTGTTAATATCTATATTAATTGCATCGTACATATTGAAACCTATACTTTATTTAGATTTATATATGAAATCTTTATCAAACGCGTTTTGAGCACTGAGAAGTGTACAAAAGAAACCGTTTCTTGATTTTAGAGAAAGATTTTTGGATATTACTCGATTATTATTTCTATACATCATGTAAACTGCATTTAGGGATGGAGGGTGAACATCTTAAAGTTCTTTTGTCAATCAAAAACATTTCAACCATTGGAACGTATTAATCAGTAGTTGTTTACAGTCGCATATAATCCATATTTAGTATCCCTCGGTGGCCAATCTAACTTATCGATGAATTCACCCTCTTTGCCTCACCATTGCTACTAAAAACATTTCATTCTGCAAATACATGAAATACTCTCGAATTCCATTATCACACCACTCAAATACGTCCACAGAATAGGGCGAATCGATTGGCGTTCGATTGGGAAACTTTTGAGAACAGCTCTTTTCCTATTCTTAGACACCCATTTATCAAAGACTATCATTGTCGTCGAATTATTTTAAAGCCTTGTGAGTTGGAGAACTTTAAATTTGAAATAATTTGACGGAACGTTTACTTGTGAAGTCTTTTGAAAAGAACAAAATAGGAATGAATTTTACGCTAATTTTGAAGGGAAATAAAAATTCGAGACTTATCGATAACTCATTCCGTTCAAAATCCTTCTCCTTTTTTCTTCTTCTTCCAACTCCAACACAACTTAGCGAGCAATACCGGACATATTTCCTGTCATTAATTTCATCTTTATTATATTTGTCGATGTGATCTCCTTTGCTCTGACTTCTCGTGTTGTTTGGAAAGGGAAACTAATATGAGGGCGCCACGAGCGATTTGAAGCGGCGCATTGGCCTGAGGCGGAGCAAACAACCGTACAAATATAATAAAATGCGGAACAGTACTTAATACGAATCCCTGCGGCACTTCTTAAAGGATTGCACTGAAATGCCGAAAACAGCGGATCATTATGTTTTAATATATTGTTGAAGAGCTGATTTAGAAAAGTACTCAATACTCTTATGAGTATTATGAATTTATCTTCCTCCACTTTTTTTAACAATTTATATGTAATAATTATTATACGTATAATTTACATTATTATTAATTTGTTAAATTAAACAAAGTCATTTTATAGACAGAATATTATAAAAATTTTAATATGTAAAGTATTTCAATTTGATATTTAAGTAATATCGATAGTAAAATCGCTGTTGCGTATCTGCAAATTAAATATTATTTGATTTAATTTGATTCTATGCTTGACCATTACCGTTTTTTCCGATTTCCATCTTTTGATGTGATACACATTTTTTATCTTTATTATAATCACGTGTAGTCTCGGTGTATGTAAAGCTTCATAAATGTATGTCTTTGCCGTTTCTAAAAGAAACGTTTTAATCCCAGTTTTTTTAATCCTATACGTATTTGGGTAATGAATATTTTCCTTCAGATGACTTTTCTCCTCAAATTAGGCCCGATTTTCTCGTTTCCGAGCACTTTCTATTTGTTAATCGTTATTAGTTCATAAATTATCATATGCTCCAATTCACATTCGCCAATAATTGAAGAAAACGATATTTTCGTCTGAGAAATATTTGAATATATTCAATTGAGGCGAAAGATAAGAAGGAAACTAAATGTTTCAAAGAGTCAATCAAATGACGATCGAAAGTTCAAAGTTTGGAAGGTTTAGGAATTATTCGAACTAAAGTACAATTCAAAGATAAGCGAGTATATATTTGTGAGATTTTGGATGTTAGATATGAATGTTGATGAGACAGGGAAATGTTGAGTAAACATCTCGTAATTTTTCAAGAATAGACTTCTCAATATTAACCGATAATTTAATCAAATTATATTAAATTTTACGAATAAATGGCAAAAGCCTTAGTCATTCATCGTTATTTTTTGTATTTTATATAATCATATCGGTGGCATAAATTGTTCACTGAATCTCTTTGTAAATGATGGGATATTGGGAGGTTAGAAGTATAGGTAATATAAATCGTGGATATATGAATTAAATATCTCAATTAAATATATTAATTTAATAAAAGACACATTTAACAGTCTCTTTCCATTTGAAGTTTAAATATCATAATAATATGTTATCCTTTTTTTCTATGTTGGCCGGATATTTTGTCGACTGATTTGAACTGCCTATGAAGTTAATGTTTTCCATCCGAAAGTACATACTCTCATCCTGTTTCCATCGGACGTCCTAGAATATACAAGTTGTTTCAATTTCGGTCATTTTGTAAGCGTAGATTGAGCGTTCGAAAAGAAGCATTCGAGGAATAGGACCTTTACGATATATACACGAAAAGCGTCCGCATTTTTTCTCAAATATTACCTTTTACAGCATTCCGCATTCTCCAAAAAACCGGACATCAAAAGATCTAAATTTAATTCAATTCCTTCCCCTGAACATTGTAGTGGCCGACGAAATTTGCTAGTATCCAATGTGGATATGGCTTTTTAATTTCCATAATGAATGTTCTTTTGCAATATCAGCTTTCGGTACGTATGAGTAAACCGCACCACCCCTTCGTCCCTTGTCATTCACTCGAATTTTCATAATAATATTTGTGTGATGAGCTCGGAAATTTTTTGAAAGCATTATTGCGTAAGGGAATTAATTTTCCTATGCCTCGAGCATCTTATAATGGGAGAGGAAATCTCGATATAAAATTACTGAAAAGTGACCGCCCAATGATTCTCAGGTCAAAATGTTGAAAATTCTGACGTTTATCGATATCGGTAAAGTTTTATACGAAGAATGTTACTCCGACGAGAGTAGAAAATGCTTTATATGAAACGAACATTTTCCATTGAAAAGGAACATAATTATTCTTCAGATAAAAGTGTAACAATAAACTATTTTCAGGATTTAGTTTCTAGTTAAGCTTTTATTATTTAATACGGAGTTGAATAATAATTCTGAGAACAATGAGCAGATTTTAATCTACTAACACCCACTACGCCTTTCAAAGTGAATACGTTCTGGATGATTAATGGGAGAGATTTATGATAAAAGGAATTTTTAGAAAATGCTTTCAGATAATGGCAGCATATACCGCATTCATATTTATAAGCAACATTTATGTTTTAAAACAATCGTATCATATCTTTGAGAAAGTATTAACTAATATTATAACCTATATTACATGATATCTAAATCACGAATGATACGCGAAACTATAGCGTCTTTATTTTTAGTCGAAAATTTTAAAATAAATTCTTTTCTCTTTCCATTGAAAATGATAAACCAAATGAAATGAAACATCCTTTAATTTGTGGAAATAACAGTTCATGAAAGTGAAAAATTCGATTTCTACGGAAAATATAACAATAATCTTTGTCCGAATTTAGATTTTCATAAATTTTGGAGTTTTACCGAATTGGTAATATATTATATATATTGCTCTAATGGTACACAAGATGAAATCTTAGTAATTAAATGAGTTTTGAGTTATCGCGGACACAAATAAAAAACGGTTATGGAATAAAGGCTTTTTAAGTATTAGTTACGAATTTTTTATAAATTTATAAAAGAAAATGCACTTACTGTTGTTAATTGATACATTCTAAGTATAATTACTATGAAGTGCCGAAAAGTCGATTTCCTCGCATTTTCGCTTTAAATACATCTAAAAACATCCTTGGATAAATTGGAAACAAATGTTTGATGACCTAGTATGTTGAAATTCCGCTTCAGTAATGCGCCAACTGATTTGTGCTAATGGAGATAATACATCATATTTCCTTCATTACTCAGCGAAGTGTTGATCCATTGGGTGTATGACGAAGGCGATATTGGCCGTTTACTAAGATCGTTAGAATTTGAAATAAGGAGCAATGATGTGCTTTCATTGAGGGAACATCGGCCACGTTCTCTGCGCCTTTCTTCATTTCACCTGCAATTGCGTCTTCCAAAATTCTTTATATTTCGCATAACGATCTGAAACTTATCTGTTCTGAAAAAATCTGATGTCTTCTTAAAATTTTATACTATTTTTGAAACGATATATAATTAATTTTCTTGATGGGGCAAACCAAATTCACAACCTTGACTGTATTTACATTTAGTCTAGAAACGGTTGGATACTTGATAATGATCAATTGGATAAGTTGGATAATTAATTTGTTGAAAACTGACTACTAGCTAATGAATTATTTTCATATACTTTTTATATCGCAATCTTATAAGCGCAAAAGTCTATTTAAAGTGATCGTCTAAATATTATATACATCCTCATTCCATTGAAATTCCAAGATTAGCTTTTTTAATTTCTTTTTTTTTAATTTCTACGGGATGAGTGATTTACTCCTTCAAGTCATTCAAATGCATTACGAATTCTAAATATAATGTTTATGATCGATTCAGTGGAATGGAAACTTGCTTAAGCGATGTAAATCGAGTGAAATGTTATCTAAGGAAATCGCTATTGCAGTTGATGCGTCAGAAGGGAAAATGAATCTATATAAAAGATGCTTTTGGTGGAAACCGGCCATCACATTTATCCACCTAATATTTTCGATATCATTGAAAATTTCTCGTTTTGAAGGAAAGGTGAAATGCGTTCCTTTCTTAGCCTTTTTTTCCTCCGAAGAACAACACACGATCACTTATTCTTTCATAAATTCACGACATCAAATATTCATCATAAACTCACCGAAGGAAAAAATATGAGATTCATTTCGGAAAACATAAAAATTGTCACTCAGCGCATAATGTATACAGTGGGGTCGTAAAATCTACGAACCAGTGAATTCGGGAGTTATTCATGGCCGTGAATAGCAATGAGTGAATGCGTTGAAGGGCGAAGATGAATGGGGAAGTTCTTCTAAATGTGTGCGGGGGGTCCGAAGACACCAAATCATTTGTCAGGAGACAACGCATAGCATCTTCGCAACAACAACCACAGATTTTATCCGAAGAATTTTGAAAGTGATGCATTATGGGCCGACGAATCCTTCTTCCGCTCGAAACCTTAGAATGGAGCGGAAAAATGTCGTAAAGGGGAACTGAGAAGCGGATCAAAGAAATTGATTATTCAAACGACGGAATTCCGCGTGTATTGTGTATGCATTGTAGCTAAAAAAAAACCCAATGGCAATTTTTAGCCACTTTCAAATTCTTAATCGAAGTAATCGAAAGAAAAATATCGATGAAACAAGTATTCACTGGCATATTTTAATTTACAGATTGTGCTTAGCAGTCATTAACACTCTGAATTGAATCGTTTGACCCCTTCACAAATAGCGGCTCTTTGATTAGTTTTAGAGTGAAAAAGGATTATAATGAATGTGGGAGAGATTCATTCTTGCGATGCAACTTAGCTTTTAAGCTAATGTGAACTCTTTCCGAAGAACTTTCTTGAAACTCCTTACCTCTCCAATGATTACAATAATTCCAATGTTACCTCTTCAATATAATCCCCTTTGCTCTCCGCCTTTTTTCAAATGAGCTACCGTAACTTTCAAAATGCGCTCATCACAAACATTTCTACTCTAAAGCGCTGTATCATTCAACCACTTTGAGCACAATTCTAGCTCAGGAGTCATTCATCGTGGAATGTTCAAAAACTGCTTTAATATAAGAAGATAAAACTATAAACTGAAAGCCTGAAGTGAAGTTTAAGATGATTTCAAAACGGTCAATGTAATTCATGTAGTATCTATTATATATAGATAACTAGGGGGTAAAAAAAATTGAGGATACAAATGTCTGGCCCAAACCGCAAGGGCCACCGGCTCGCCGATTTTATGGGGTAGCAGTTCGTATCTCAATTCGTGGATTTTGGCCATCGTGACTAGACAAGTGTGCACACGCGCATTGTCTTGATGGAACAGCACTTTCTTCTTCACCAAATGCGGTCGTTTTTGCTTCAAATCAACGTCGAATCTGTCCAAAAGCTTTGAATAATATTCGCCGGTGATCGTTTTACCTTTCTCGAGGTAATCGATGTGAATGACACCGCGTGCATCCCAAAAAACTGTGGCCATGACCTTGTTGGCTGACAGACTCTGTTTGGCCTTCTTTGGTCCACATTCACCCCGACCAACCCACTGTTTACATTGTTCCTTGGTCTCTGGCGTCTTGTGATGGATCCATGTTTCGTCCACAGTAACAAAACGGCGCAAATTTTCGTTCGGATTACGGCTGAACATCGCTAAACGCTCTTTCGAAGTCGTCACACGATTGCGCTTATGGTCGAGTGTGAGCGATCGCGGTACCCATCTTGCGGAGAGTTTTCTCATGTCCAAATATTCGTGTAAAATATGATAAATAAATAGCTGGACTAAATGTATCGAACTAAAAGGTAATTATGTAGGAAAATAAAATGTTTACTTTCCGAAAAAATTTTTTTTATTCAAAAAGTCACTGAATTATCAAACTGCCCTCTTATTATGGAATCAAATTCATATACAGAAGTACCGTGACTTGGCTGCTCCGTATGAAAAAAAGTAAGAATAATACAAAATGATTCATCGATACTTTCCAAATAGAATAACTGGAAATAGCAATTTTTGTGATAAAATTTTCCTTTGTAAGTGAAGCTCAATTCAATTCGTGTTTCAAAAAAGGCCGTTAATCGAATTCGCCATAAAAATATACTCTAATTAAGTGAGATGCAGCTAAGCTCAGTTAAGGGTATGACTATTTCATTATAACAAGTCGTTAAGTTCTTTTATCTTATAAGGGTAGAGCCAAGGGAATGCGGAATAATTACTTAAGGGTTGAAGAACCCCTTAAGGAGCGACCCCTGTTTTCTTAACCCCCTTTCGTTCATTTGGATGCCTCTTCCAAGACGATCTGAAATTTTATGGCTTTTAACGAATATTTTGAAGATATTATAATTGCTTCCCCTATTATTTATCTATGTAACGTAGAGGATACAAAAGAAAATAGAAAACCCAATTGAAACACTTTTCCCACTAATTTTTCATCCCACTCTGCAATTTCTTTCTGCAAATAAACAATAGCTATGGAAGAAAACAAATTAGGATTTCTAAGATTGTCAAAGTCGTAATCTTATATAAATACCTATTCCGGGAGGTGAAATCATTTTTACCTCTTAATTTATCGATAGAAGTAGAATTTAATTTGGAATGAGTACAAAATTGTACTTATGGAAGCGCTCTTGCAACCGAATTCGATATGAATTTCTCTATTTTCAATTACAAATTGCTCGATCGACAAAACGAAAGTTATGCTATATTTTCTCCGTCTGTTTTCTGTCCATTACAGCCTTAATTCATCTCAACTTCTCAATTTAAAAAATCGAAGCCGATTTTAGAGCTGTATCTCATTCTAACCCTTTTTGAGAATGACTCAAAATTCTCACAGATGTTCTTTTTTCACTTTCGCGCCCTGAAAAAACTGATAGCAAATATTTCATATACATACATTTCATTGTGCGCCTATACTTTTTTGTTTCCTGTAACACAAAATGGCTCAATTCCCGGGTTCGAGTATCGAGTTAGAGGATAATAGAGAATGTTTCTCTGTGTTCTTTAATATTTATTTTTCCATATTTATAATAATACAATTGTTCCCCATAATATGTACCCCGATAAAGGATTCAGTGTTCCTTTACATATCACTCCGAATGATCACCGCTGATAATAACGCAGTACTCGATACAGGAAAAGTTCTCGGAACTAAGGAGTGTATTTCGAAGAGTAAATGTCACTTAGTATACTAATCAGAAATGATGGAAACTCGCGATAACACCCTTCGTCGATTGAGAGAAAAACGCCATGGAGTGATTTATTTAATCGGAGGCGTTTTGCATTTCAAATGAGGCCTCCTTATCGCGTGGGATCAAGGGACGCTCATAATTCCCCCCCATTTCTTGAGATTCGTTCGATATCTCGAATCATTTGAAGCGCTCTCTATTTGATTATTGCTCATTTATATTTTACAATTTAAAAGATAAGAGAACATCAATAGCGAAACAGATCCGCTACAAGAATAGATATAAGAAATGGTAAAAATGGGTATTTACCTTTCGATTAACAGAAGGGAATGCGGAGGGAAAAAATATATGACATATATTTACCTGTCAAATATAAGTGTCCTATAAATAGACTTATAGACGAATGAAGTTTATGTTAGCAATATATATAATTGCAGAAAAAACCCTCATGAAAAACTTGTGCAACCATAAAAAATACAATGCGAAAAATACATTTAAAGCATATTACCACCAACAGAATATTAAAATGGATATAAAATACTTATTAAACAATAAAAAAATACTTAAATATATCGCTAAAAGCTTTGGTTGGGAAGAAGTTTTTGAAAGGGTGAATGAAAGTAGTATTGCCCTCTTCTAGACTCGATCGATATTTTCATGGCAACGACGCGATGCACTCCTACGAAAATCATTCGTTGAATTTTCTTATTTCTCGAAACATTTAAAAGTAATGGTTGATCTCTGGCATGATAATACAGCATCTTCGACTAAAACTGAAATTACGTTTTCGGAAACCACTTCAAGAGATCCCTTCTCTGCCATTAAGCGGTTCTTGTTTTCTTTTGGAGATTTAATGAATTGATAATCTTTGCATCGTGTTCGCGATTCAGATCTATTTAACGATCGTAGAATTATTTCACTTACCCAAATCTATAAGTCATTTTTCCTGTTTACCGCTAATTAGCAGCGTTTATGGTTCACATAGCGAAAGTAGAGCGCTTCCGAGATAACCACGAAATAGCGATGCCTCAGGGAGAGTTGTCAATGAAGCTATTCAGATTCATTGATTCGAAAATAAATCTACAGAATCAATTATCTCCCTGGAGAAAGTTAGACCTTTGGTCAAAATAAATACATAAATATAAATGAGAGTAAAAATATCCATTTAATTTCGTAAACATACACAGCTTTTGTCACAAAATCATCTACAGTCAAATAGTTTCACCAAATGAAGATATTCAAGATTCAAAATCTCATAATTATGTCTCCTTGAAAAACTACGCACTTTTAGGATCATTTATTATAGTGACAGCAATATTCAAATGTATTGTTTTTCTATGTCGATGGTGAACTACGATGAGTTCTTTAACCGTTATATCTCACGTTTTTAAAAATATTTTGGAATCGAAACAATAATTTGGACGAATGGAAGATTACGTTTCTCGTTTATAGTGGACATCTGTGCGATACAACGAAGGGCCTATTTCTAAGATTTTTCTCTCGCATTTCTTAAAGATGTCCCGATTAAGAAATCCCGATAAGTATACAAAAAGAGGGGATCTTCTCTAAAATGTCTAACCTTGGGACAAATATTCCCTTTGTTTTCCTATTTAGAGGCGATTGAAGAAGGAATCCCAAGATTTTTCCATCTTCCGCGTAAATGAAAACGTTTTTAGAGTTCGGAATGCAGATGTGATGGGAAAGCGTAAAAGGGTAGATAAATATTCATGAAGGGGGTGCTTTTTTGCAGCGATGCCAAGTTGAGTAAGAGGCAGCAAGACGGAGGTGAAAGTGGCGAAGGAAACATTATTATCTTCTTAAAGAATTGATTTTGGTTTCAAAATTATCCACGAAGAGCTCAAGTCTCAGTTATACGAAGTATTTCCTTTTCTATAATTCTTTAATCAACTCTTTTGAATTATTTCTATGATTAACCGTATGCATGCAAATTTTTTAAAATTTTAATTTCTTTAAAAACTATTTTCACGGACTGAAAATGCTCTTAAGTCAAAAGGTATTAAATAGTAAGGATACATTTTCTAAATAAAAAAAACAGATGTTCGACAAAAATGGCCACGCACATATTTCTATCGAATGGATAATATGGATTATGAGCAGCGTATGAATTTTCAGACGAGTTTACTGCAATATGCATAACCCACCGCTTCCTAGCTTTTTCCCTCTACATGAAAATATCAACATAAAATTATGTTTTTAACTGTTCGTGAAATTCTGATGAAAATGGTCACACGAATTATTAACGGAAATAGGACTTTGTTTAAGCCTTGTGGTACACGCGAATCATTAAAACCCCCGAATATTCTCTTTCTAAAATGACAAATTTACGTTACGATTGTTCGTACGCATTTTCTCATCCCTTAGGTGTTTCGCTTTTACCAATTCAAGCGTCTACCAAATTATTTCGCGTACTTTACATTTAATCACAATGAATTCATGGTGATAATGATGAATAAGTAACTGTTTCCAGAATAAAAAACGGAAATACTGGAAAAGTGAGGCACTTATTTCGCACCTGCTACATTTGCATAACTGCAAAATACTGCCACTTATCAGCTCATCTCTCGATTAAGCATCTGCAATATCCATTATTCGCCGTAATTCCCCTTCAGCCGATCCTTCTCAATTTACACTTCTCCGAGAGCGCCATTTGTCTGCTTCTCAGCCCCCCCCTTAGCGCCCCCCCTTAATACCATCTCCCTTTTTTACAAGACGCTCAAACCCTTTGCTTCTCTTTACAGCCCTCGCAGATTATCACCCCCTCAACGAGCGATGAAACGATCCCCGTCTTAGATGCGAATTGAAATTTCTTGAATAGAAATGGTTCATTAAATATGTACAATTAAATTTCAGTAAAATTTCAGTAAACTGCATCGGCAGAATCGGAATAACTATATACTTCCGATTCTTTGCACTTAAAATCGTAAAAATTCAAAATCTCTCGTATTTTTGCTGGTCATGGGTTCGATGTCAGGAGGTGACATATTTTCAGATTTGAAAAATCGTAGCTCTCTTAATATGATACATAGATCATTCAAACTTTTTACACATATAGATACGTATATAATGTACTTTGAAAAAAATCAACACTTGCCTATTTTTCATGGGTTCGATTCCAGAGCGAGCCGTAATCTCGATTTTTCCCGTATAAAATACATTGACCATATTTCCGAAAGCTTTTTATGACACTTCCCAACCGCGCAGAGGTTCAAAATTTCACACATCCATAAAAGGGACCATTCTCACTTAAAACCGTCCCTAAGATTTTTGTAAATGGTCGTAGGTTCGATTCTAGGGGGCGTTAACTATAACTTCCTAAGAAATGCATAGGGAATTAAGGACTCATTTTGAGGTACTTCCTTAAGGTATTTCCACTTGAAATTTGGAGTGTTTATAAAGATAATTATACATAAGCGAAAGATTACAGTGATTTTCGAAGGGTGGCCTTGGTTCGACGCTCCGGCGGGATTAATTATCATTATCTATCAGCCAAAAGGCCAATATGCACCAACATAGCGTAACAATAGTTTAAACTCGATGACGAGTCAGACTCGTCATTGTGCGATTTGGCATCGGAACCGCATGACGAGCTAGACTCGTCATTTCAACGCAAGGGGTTAAAAAATACTTGCGGATAACATAGAAGTCTCAAATCTGACAGGTATATAGATATTCGTCATAACTATGTAGTTATACCATCTATTGTACGCTTTTGGTCATTGGTTGGATGCCAGACCTGATTGAAATTTCCCCATTTGAAATACTTGGGAGGCAAATTTGAATATTTTTTTTCCGTTATTTCTTTTACAGATGGACAGCTTTATCTTTGCGGGATTACAGCAATTATAATACCATTGGTTTAGAAAAAATTTCGTTACACTCCGATCGTAATCGGAGGTCATGAGTTCGATTCTAGGGGATCTTATAATATTCTCTGTAAGGAATACATAGAAAACTTGCAACACATTTTGAGAAACTTCTACTAGCAATTTTATCTTGAAACTTAGGATGCGTTCAAAAATCATGATAATCAAGGGAATAAAATGTTACTTTGGTGCAGATAGTTAAAATCTTGCCGTTAGAATTGCATGGGAAATCGAACTTTCTTTATCAATTACTAACAAAATTACGTGGAATACAGTCGAAGGAGTACGTGAGCATTGACATCTTTCTCGTGAATCATAGTTTAGTAATAACAAAACCTTGTGTAAGCTCCCCCAAGCAATTACTTGTAATATATAGACACACAACACGTATGCTCACATAATTACCATTTCAACCACTGGAATTGTTCAATGATAGTTCATTATTATTATATTATAGATGATTCTTATCTCCATTCAAATACTTATTATGTATATTTCTCTTCTCTATGTTTCAATACGTATTGTAATTTGAAAGATCCGTCATAACGGACTAATGGTTTTCGTAGAATTTAAAATTAATGAATAAATAAATATTCTCAATAAAAATTTTGTATTATTTTAGTCAGTAAGCCATAATTTCAGACTACCTTTCTGTCATTCTATTAAATTATCAAATATAAAAAACTACTTATATTAATCGATTTGTCTATTTATTGCTATCAACTAACGGCAGAGTAATTAAATGTGTGTAAAGGTAAATTAAAAATTTTATAAGGTCAATTAAAAAACTGAAACTTAAATATAACCTTCTCGAAAATACTGAAATCAAATATTTATCGGTAAATATACATGACATAAAAAGGACTTATTCTTTGAAGATTTTTTTAACTTATCGAAATAATACGAATCGGATATTTTGGAAGATTCGCTTCAATATGAAGGGGAAATTTTAAGATTTAATTTTACACACCAAAAAGTTAAGGACGTTTTATTGGAATGTTTGTAAAAAACTAACTTAAATCTCTCTATATGGGGAGATTTCGAAGACCTTTTTATTCAAAGGAAACTTAAAAAATTCTTCTTGAATATATTAAAATATTTTCTTCGATAAAAATACATTGCAAAATTTTATTCAATTTTTCTTTATCATTTAATTTCAAAATTCGTAAATTCTAACTTAAAGTGTTTCCTTTTTGATGAATATCTATTTTCAAGCACTTTGTTTCAAGCACAAAATGTTAACTTTTCTATAAAATTTCCATAAATGGTCTTTTGAATTCATATTTGTTTTTTCCCAAAAAAGGCTCAATAATTTTTTTAATGTGAAGTTTCCTAAAAATCCAATTAACATAAGTTATTTCTCTACTTTTATACAAAATTTCTTAGAAATTTTCCACAAAATTTGCTTCCTTTTTGTGTTTTATGCAAATAAACCAATATAAATTCGATATATATCTATATTAGAGAATATTTTTCGTAAAAGCGCCACGTATTTTAATTTAAACAAAAAAATTTAAAAAACGAATGGGTAAATTTATAATTTGCTATAAATTTAAAACTCTATAATTTGTATAATTTTTTTTTTTAATATACCTTGAAATAGCGTTTTTTCTCTTTTAAACGATTCCCGTTTCCTTTGCGTAAATTTTCTTTAACTTTCCTATAAAACTTCGAAAACTTTGGTTTTTTTGAATTTATACTTTTGTGTTCTATTAAAAAGCGCTTTCAGTTTCAGTTCTTTTCCAAGCGAATCTTCCAAATTAAATTAAAACTATTCAATTCTCTGTTGTTATATCAAATTTAGAAATTCCCGAGACTGAGATCATCGTCTCAGAACCAGACGAGTTTGCCGTCGAAACGTCGGCTCTACCTGAGCTCGTGGAGAACCCGCGAAGAATTCATTCACAAGAATCTATGGATTAATATAACTATATTTAGCTATCGTGGATTTTCTATCTTCATTATGTGAAAATGAGCTGATATGTCATGGCTATCATATTAGGAAACGAGAGAAAAGTAATGAAATTTTTCCATACCGTGCATCCAAAGAGAATGTGGCCGAGTATATATCGGTGTTGGAAATAATTATGTAATTGATGTCGAAGATACTCTGAGATTACGTCACAGTGGTATTTTATCATCCTCCCGACGGTCACCAACTGAACTGAGGCGTCCATCTTTCTATGAAGAGTTTTCCAAACGTAAGCTAGTAAATGAGGCTTAGTTTAGAAACCTATTATCGCAGGTCAATAGAAAAGAATTCCCGTACTTCTCGCTCTTTTTAGTGGATCGTTGGACATTCACTGGACACTCGTGTAAGATAGACTCCAGTGCCTAATAACTAAACCTAACTTCAGATTTACATCATTAACATCTATATTCTGTTAAGTAAGTCAAGCATATTATCTGCAGTCATTCAATACGTTTTCTCAGTGAAAATGTTACGATTACTCAAAGTCAACATCGCTTCCTTAAATGCCGTTCCTGTGACAGCATATGTCATATTGCAGCCTAACGATGAATGGTTAGGACCGACGCTACATTCTTGGGCATAAGGAAAGCATTTCTACACAAAAAGTTATATAAGTTATAAGCAGAAACACGAATCATTTGGAATTTATTACCATATCAGTAGAGGTGAGTCATTTCTGATAAGCCTGTCTTGGATGGCTGTTTTTCTGACAAATTAGAAGTGGTTGAGTAACCTGACTACTCAGGGCAATGCCATTTGGCCAGTATTGTTTCTTATTAATATTATCGATATCGCAGACCATGTAAAGAATAACGTTATAGTCCTGGACTCATATGCGAAGAAAGATCCATCGCTACTACAGCGTGACCTGGACCTCCAAATTGTGTGACGAGTGGCAGTTCGCGCTGAACTAATGCGTTGCGATAAGCATGAACCTTACGAATAAGTCAAATCAATCGATTAGATTAGTGGCGACAACTTAGAAATCTTGAATCAGTACAAATGCCTTGGTGTCGTTTTTGGTTGTAATTGATGATTTATTTATAGAAAGAAATTAGTGGGATTATAGAACGGATGCTTGTTACTAGTGTCTTTTTCCGTTGTAGTATTTGACAGGTAAATAGGATAAACAGAGGAATTGGTGTACCCCCTTACGACGGGTCGCAGGTTATTTTTTAAAACGCATTGATCGTTAAGTTTAAAATTTTCCAACTAAAGCACTGATAAAATCGAGCTGATTAAAAAATCGTCTAAATATTTTCCAAATTAAGGTAAAATGGTCGCATAAAGCGAGCCTTTGGATATTATTGATTAAATCGTCCATAAATCAATACATTTGCTATGATCATAAAGTATCCATTCTGATGGATTCGTTGTTTTTAAGCGCAACACAATGATCTTGCGATGATTCTCCGTCGCAAGATCAATATTATTCACGGTGAGACGGAAGATGGAGATGAAAAGAGAATCCGGGCTCATATCAAACGTTTCCAGCTGGAAAATCGTCACAAGTGGGCGAAGGGAACGATGTCACCTAGGTAACGTCATATTTTCGCACGGTGGTTGAACAAAGGGTTCCGAGGAACACCACACCCCCTGTCACACACCTGAATAAGACGAGAGAAAAATGTAGGGAAGAGGGGTCCAGTTTCAAAGAGCCACTGTTGTGTGAAACGCCTCGTAATGAATGTCAGAATTAGACGGGGGGGCTTCTTGGGGGGAAATTTGATTAAATTCGGTACGATCTGCGGCATTCGATCAAGGAGGCGGTAAATAAAAGTTGAAAGAGGAGCTCTTAATGGAGGCGTCCCCAGGAGAAAAAATCATGTTCGAAGGAGCGTATTCGCCGCTTATTAGCTTTTTCCTGCGAAATTTCATCTCGATATACTTTACGACGCGATTTTTAAGCAAGAAGTATGATTCATAATATTAGTATTCTTCAATTTTACGCTTAAAAATATTAATTACCTCCACTCAAAAATCTCATTTGAAAGAGTTTTTGGCTTCCGATATTTTTATGTAATAGAGCATATCTTGTGAAAAGTTCCGTTATTATAGGCTATGTATGTTTACGTATTGAACATGATAAGTATCAAAATAACCAAATAAACCAACAATTCGAACAGAATAGCGTATCTTGTCTAGTATTTTCAGTGGCTGTGGCTTGTCACAGTTTCCTTATTTTAAAAATTACCTCCATATGGAGAAGAGGATATTTAAAAGGATTATTATTATTCAAATACTATTAAGGCGAATTTACTTTATGATTAATGACTTTGCAGAAGCCTCGAAATCGATTTATTTATTGATCGATGAAAATCTCTAAATACAGTTTTCAAATGAACCAATTTCTAAAACGCAAAACAGTTCCACTTCAGCAGTTACTCTGAATTGATTTTTGTTCATCAAAATCCTTCGGCGTTTTACTCGGGAAACGCACAAGACGATGGTTTGTTAAACGCATCTTCAGGTCCTTGACATTTGTGAGTACCAAAGCTTGAGGTTTTATTAAAATACTTATACAATATTTCATGACTACAGATAGGCAATATGTGGCAGTCAGTTGTGAGGAGAAGAGAATCCAATTACCCTTGTCCTCGGAAGACAAGACCATAATTCAACAAATGTAGGTTCCAATTACAAAGAAATCGATCTCAACGAATAAAATATCATAATATAAAATATCACAATCATAGTATTAAGATATACCATAAACGATATCAAATATAGTTTTTATGTTTCCTTTTAAAAATTTTAACATTTTTAGGTTGTGGAGTCAGAATTTTTCAGATAAATCATTCCCTCAAGCGTCGTTTTAAAATGGATATGTTTCAGTTCCCTGCACGCGCTTCTTTATTTCTGTGATCTCCTATTTAATTGGGTGAACTTGCATTCGTTTAGTCTCCTTCTTCAGTGCATTACCAATCTAAATGTCCTTATTGTACAGCGAAATCCTATCTGGTTCAACATCTTATTTAAACTCGTGTTCTTCTTAGGACTTTCAATGTTTGTTAAATTTTAAGGGGTGATATCCTATAATACTTATTTGTTGGGTTACATTCTACAATCATTGCTTCAGCTATTCTTAATCGATTGCATAAAGTATTGATTTATTGATAAAGCCCATATTCCAAATGATCTGACATCGAAATCCATTCATTCGTTGAACAAAAAGTAAATTCGTATTATTAAGAAATGAAATATAGAGCCTATAAGCTATACACTCCTGAAAAGTTAAATCTCCTTTTTAAAAGTTTGGATTATATTCGATGCCAAACGATTAATTTTTGGTGGAACTAGTTACTAACCTACTACTAGAGCCAAATATTTTTGGGAAATTTGTATTATTTATCCTTTGATTCAAAATATCAAATTAATTGAGTTATCGAGCACATCTTAACATTGAGCTTATTTAAAATGACTAGATTTATCGACATATTCGGTTCAAAAAATAATTGGAATTTCTGTATAGAACCACGTTGGTTCCTATTCTTTCGACTTCCCTTTTAACATTTCTGCTACAATTTTCAACAGAAAAGTATATTTCAAACACTATTTCAAAGACAGTATTCTCCACCACATCCTATACAAACTTCAATGCTTGTTAATGTGGCTGCGAATGCAAAAGTCACTCACCACGGCGGGCAAACACGCAACAATCGTGCAAAATAGTTTCAAGAATAAATCGATTATTCCGTCATATGGACTTATTTAGGTGAAAAAATTATCATGCAACTATTTAAATTTTGGTTTGACGAAAGACTTAGCAAATGACGAAATATGTATAAAACAGCTTTCACTCATTATTCTCGAAGTTTAATTGGAAAAGATGGGAATCTTCATTTCAATCCATTTTCTGAAGAAAAGAATGAATTCGTGAAAGTCTTAGTTTCTCACGAATCATTTCTCTTCAAACATATTCGTTTGGAGTATAAATTTCGGATGGAGATGAATGTGGGCAATATTTATCAACAAGACGGATAAATTCAAAGTTCCCAGTTGCGACGAAATGTGACAAAGGAAAGATAAACGGGTGCAGAAAATTGTGGAATGTGGAAGGGTTGAATGATCGAATAGGTCCTATTGGAATGAATCGGCAAACTCCTTCGCCATCTGTTTCCCCTCCGAAAACGGCAAGTTGCTTCATTGCTGGAGTGATCTTGAGATATATTTGAAAGAAATAAAATGTCGCTCTATTATGAAGGAGATTAATTCTTATTTATTAATGGGAAGCTCTTTGTGAAAAGTGAGCGCAGAATTTTCTCATCTGCCTTTCTTTCGAGCTTCCGTTGGCTACAGTTGAATAGAATCCTAAATTATAAGTTGTCACGGTATTTTATTCAAAAATGAGAAATTAATATAGATTTTATTGGTGCTATTATTAATTAGATTAATGCTTTTCGCACTCAAACCTAAAATTTCCACCGTTCTTCCTTCTTTGGTTTAAGCTTAAGGAGAAACTTACTTGTCCATATAATACTTTAATTTTTGTAATAAAATCTCTCCATTTTTTCGATGCAATATTGTTTATTATAGCATAAATCAAATAAGGAAGTGCTCTAATTGAATGTCTGTTGTTGCAGTAACCTAAGAAAGCAGAGCTCTACTTAATGCTCATTTATGAACGCTACGAAGAAAATATGTGCGTATACAGCTTTTAATTGTCCTAAATAAGAGCTATCATATCAGTGGCATACCTTCCAAATGATCATACAAAGGGAAACAAACGAATTCTTTATAGAAGTCCTTCGAATACGTTCTTAATTCCTGAAGGAAGGGCGATAACAACAGAATTTAACTGCCGATGTCGAATAAAAAAGGTTACTTGTACCGCTTCAAGTAATCTAAGATAGATGCTGTAGAATTTCTCAATTTTATCGCAGAATTTTGCCCTTTCAATATGGATAAATTAGGTGTTTATATTAAAAAAGTTACACCCACTAAATTCTTAAACGTTATTTTTAAAATTTAGTATTATATTTTAGCGTTATATTTCCCTATATTGGTTACTTTGACAATACCTCTAATTTTGGTTTGCTGCTGTCTTTCATTTCATAAACCAATCTAATCCATAAGAATTGTGGATTTTTAAACGATTATGCAAATAAAATTCGCCCGAAACGAGAGTAAAACGTGGAAAAGCTTTAATTTGAAGTTATAAGTTTCAATTGGATCAAAAACACGGAGATCTTACGTGAAAATGAAAGTAAGAGTTGATCGAAGGAAGTCTAAATGTCCGAAATCTTTTGTAAAATAATCTTTAAAACGATTCTTCTGAGTTAGAATGATATCAATATAATTTTAGAAGCATGGGATGAACTAAAAAAGGGAAAACGAGGATCCCAATTCAAATTGCTCATCAACTTCGAAAAACAAGTTAAACGAGTCAAAAGCGTTCGACGAAAGAAAATTAAAAATTATAACGTTTTAGGTTAGAAAATTGTATAACTTGTCTACATTTTAGAATTTAATAAAAATAAGATGCAATTGTCTTGTGCGAAGGATAAGGCAGTTAAGTTAGGAGATGGCGACTTCGTGGTCGTTATCCTTCGCACAATTTTCAATTTTACCAAATTACGATTAGAAAATCAAAAAAAGCTAGAAATGCTCTTGCCTACGTCATGCTATGAAAATTAATGTTGCCCCATAAGAGATGATAATGATTAATAATAAAGGATTATTCGATAGAGAATCTGTTTATTACGTCGGGCATATTAAACGACTCACTTAGTAAAACACCGATAGATGGACAGGAGTGAAAAAATCTAACACCAATTGATATATTACGAATGGATCAATGCCATTGAAAAACTTGTTCAAGAATATTTCTCTTATTATTCGAAGAAAATTAGTACTTCGCTTGAATCATCACCATCAACTTTCATTTTCCTGTGACAGATAAATCGTTTTTGAAGATTATTTCATCTCTAATATGCAATAATAAAAAAATTCATTCTGTACAGCGATCTCACGACGAATAGAACGGGTGGCAGATTAGGATTAAACTTTATTATATTTATAAACCTCATTCTTTTCGCGAATTTACTTTCATTCTTATATTTGTTTTCGTAGAATTTATTTCCTACATTTGCAGTGGAAAAGTACCGCAAGATCATCATTGGAATTCAGTCAATATTCAATATTTTTTCATTTTTTAATGTTTTAATTTTAGTTCGTCAATTTTTTGACTTAATTGAACATAATTGAATTGAATAAGCATAATTTTTAATTGTCAGTTCTAATTTATAATTGTATTTATCAATTATTGTAGCTGATTTAAGGCAAGGGCTTTAATTGGATTGGAGAAATTCAAGAGGAGACTTTTAACGACAACTCACATCACAATCAGAAAACAAAACTCACGGAAAGTTTAAAATACCGACTGTATAATATTTTATTATTAATTATGAACCAACTAAAATGAAACATTACTTGTACAGATATAGAACTGAATGAACAGACTTTATGGGTAGCATGAAAACCAACAATAATTTTCAAGTTCTACGAAAATTTGCCGATTTTAACGAACCATAATTCCAGTTTTCACTGCTCTATTGATTAAGAAAACGAAACAACGTGTATATATCTAATAACGATTTGATACCACATAATTTGTAAGAGTTCAAAATTTTTTCAAATTATAATCTCTTTGGATTGGATATGTAAAACTAAAGTCTGTATGTACGAAGAAGGTGGTTTTCCTAAAAGAGTTTCTCTGCCTTTTAAACGGAGAATTTTTAAATATAACAGTGTTATTTTCTAATGACATTTTATGTCGTAAAAGGCTAACATTGGATTGCGATTTCGGATAACCCGAAATAGAATGTGATTTATCGAGGAAAAAGAATGACCAAAGAAAATGAGGGGAGTATTTTTTAAATTGAAAAGGAGTGCGTAAAACCACACGTAGATGTGGAAGAAGTTTTATCGCAGAAAAAGGGGAAATGGTGAGTGGAGACATGTTTAAAAAGGGTTGAAGCAAATGAACGGGAGGTGGGTATTTGGATTTATGCGGCAGTATTTTAAGGCCTTTGGCTGGATTCATGTGACTATGTTGGCGGTAAAAAATGGCGAAAGAAACGGAAAAAAGGGGTATAAGATGTCTATTACGTTCGGAATGATAAATTAAACACGAGCCATTCCCGAATCCGAAGAATAATTTAAGATATTCAAACCTCTCGTTCTTCTTTATTGTATTTTTATTATAATTAAATTTCTAAAATATGACATTATTCGTAAAGAATAAACGTTCTGTTTTGATAATTTTATATGAAGAAACATTCGCGAGAAAGCTAATGTTATTCTTCAAACTTTTGCTTTTACTTCTTTTCCGAATATTTTAAGATTTGGTATTTGCGATTGAAATATTTCTGGAATGCGTTAATCGCCGAAGACTAACAATTATTGCTTACAAATTGGAATATAATGAAGTAAAAACGTTGAAGAAAATGATTCTTTCTTTTTTTATTAAAAGGGTGTTTATTCTCGAGCGAAGCCTCTATCTATTGAAAATGAGTATTAGAAATTATCATTTATTGATATACATCATAAATCATGATAGACCATCATCAATTCTTTTAGAAACATTTAATTTCTTATGATATAATCAAACTGTAAAACAACTTCGCGACCATATTTGGAAGTAATTATTCTTTGGAAATCATATTTTCATCACGGAGACATATTAATAATACTTTCAATAATTCAACAAACTATTTCATATGATAATGAAGGATTTTTTAACCAGTAATAGAAATAATAATTTAATTTTACATATTTTACTAACTATCCGTTAATTTCTCTGAATTCTGTTTCTACTTATAGGACAAGAATGATACTTTGATATTAAGTTCTCTTTATCTTGAGTCCATCATCCTTTCCCTTAATTAAATATTTTGTTTTTCACTAAAATTACTATTAAAAGTATACTGATCTCTTTCATTTTATGAAAAGCAAGACCGAAATTAAATCAGTAAGCTAATCCTCTATCAAAGTAAAAAATGAGATATTCTATAGGAATATAGGATAATATTTCGCGAGGGAATTCATAATTAGTCATAATAAAATATTTTTTCAAATATTTGAGTTTGTCTCTGAAGTTATTTATTTTAAGGATTATGGTTTGAGCAGAATACATCAGAAATGAAGTCTGAAATGCTTTTTTGCTCAATAGCGAATTATCACTTATTTTTGTCGGAATATTTGATTTCGTTCGCCATTACTTAAGTGCTATCGAATAATGCATTATTATCACGAAGTGGGTGAACGTGAAATATTTCGGTTGCACAATGGGACTAGAGATGGAAGGGACACTTGGAAAAAATGATTTTGAAGGCCAATAAAACGTCAATTTTATGATGCACACGCTTACGAAATCTAATGAGAAATTTCTAAGATACAAATTTAATGCTCTGCCAGTGTTGGAATAAGGGACCCACTCCATTACGAAGTGCGTGGATAAAAGAAAGAAAAGCAGCAAGATTCGTATTTAGGTGAGGATATACTGTGGAATATGAAAAGAGCTGGTCTTAAATAGAATGAAGACCAGAATGATTTGCGTGCAATGAGCCCCTTCCAAAATAGGGAATTCATTAAAAGATTAGGAAACTATTGAAGACGAGTGGTGGCGAGGGAACAAAACTTGCTTTATGAGGGAAACAGTCGACGCTCGTAGTAAATTTTGCGTTTAAATAATGATTGTGTAAAATTCTTTTATGTATACCTACCATATAGTATAAATAAATAAATAAAGACCTATATGTTGTCATTTTGTATTGTGTGTTGCCATAATATATTATATGTTGCCATCGGACTATTAGTCCAACTGTAGCGTATTTGTGATAATTATAATAATATGAATAATAATAAACTTTTATCACCCTGAGATCAAAGCTATTTTTTTGTATTCCTGTGATTTTTATTAGAATATTTCCATTTTTTCATTCTTACTCTTTCATTGGGGTGATTTACGAACCTTTGGGTGCACGAAATGTACATAAACACAAAATTCCTTCGAAGAGAGTTTCTCATAGCGCAAATGGGAAAACGGAATGGGAAACTTTTCTCGTAAAAAGTCCTTCGGAAGTTAGATTTCTGTGATAAAAACGAAAGTTCCTTCTGAATCGAAACTGTTTAAGGGATATTAGTATAAAGAACCGATAGAGTATTTTAAATAAGATTTATTAATAACAATTTTTCTAATTATTTGCTCACTTCGTCGTCAAAACTGTTTCAATCACAATGGAAATTAAATATGCGAGAAATATAGTTAAAAAATATAGAGGACTAAGTATTTTTTAAATTAAGGATTCTCATATTTAATTTAATTAATAATTCGAAGTGAATCTCTTCGGAATCAGTTGAGGAAAATATGCTTCTTAATATACGAGTTAAGGTGTGCTTGCTAACAGCAAGCAATGTAATAATATAGCTTTTAATGAAAAATAAGATTTTACGGAAGGTTTATCTTCGTCCACGTTACTAAATATAAGTTAAACTAAATTATCGGAGCGCATGTATACTTTGACATGGTCTTCCCATGCTTAAGGCAGTATTATTACCACTACACAATAAATTACATAATAATATTACAAAATGTGCTTCTTCCGAATCGTCACAAAATTTTTCTCAACAGCTTCAATTTTTTTGGCTCAAGGAAAAGTGACGAAGAAACTGCTGCTATACGTTTCACAGCAATTCCATGAGCTGCCTTTGCTTGACGCTACGGTGACAGGCCAATTTCACAGGACTACTTCACCAGCACAACAACTCATTTGGCACATCCGACCAGGGAGTCGCCTGCCTATGACACCCCATTCAAATGGCGCTTTTTGCCATAATGCCTTTTATTGGTCCAAATGATAATTCAGGTGCAAGATGAAGATATGAAACGCAATAAGGTTAAGTGGAGATATGAATTAAACCCTCGAAAAACGTAAGACGTTAAAATATTGAGTGCTCACGTAACAATTCGATAAATTGATTGATCTTGGTATAAGAATATACTTGGGACGTTCATTGACGTTACTTTCATAAGTGTGACGTTTTGCAGTTTACTTTTATAGAGTAAATGATAAGATAAATAGGACGAGTGCAAATCCTAAGTTGCTACAAAATCAAAAATATGATTTCCATACGCCGACGATATTCAAATTATCCTTTTGAATAATCTTTCCCGTCCGTTCTAACTTCGTTGAAAGTCATAATAGATCAAATAAATTTCGCGAAAAAACAAAAGCACCAGCAACAGAAGAGTAATTCTTTCTATTATTTAAGTGAGGATTTTTATTGCTAATTGCGCAGATATTCATTCACTCCATAATGCATATCAATGCATTAAGAATCGTGCAAATGAAATGTGTTTTACAGTAAATTACAGATTCTTTAACATTTATTTTATACGTATTTTTTTAATTTGGACGATTGGATCCATATAATAATTAATTAACATTTTTCCAAAAGATGACAGATATCATATGTTATTTTATAAAACCTATCCTGTACGACGTATAGTAACATTTGGTATTCAGCAAAAGTCCTCGTTAAAGGAAGAATAACGGATATAGTTGGAGATACAATATTTTATTGTAAGCAATTAAGTTTTTTATATTTATCAAATGTTATTTTAAAAAGTTTTGAAGTTTTCTTCTCCGTTACCCAAAAATAGATACGTTCTTAGAATCTCTAACGTATTCAAATAATCATCTCAATATTGCTTACGTAGAAAACATTTGAATGACTTCAATAAGAACGGAATCTATTTATTATTTTATTAATATAATTTCAATGTATTTTTCGTAATATTTAGTGTAAAGTTTTCGTTCAGAATACACCAATTTAGTAATAGTGGCCTAAAAACTCGTTCTCTTCAAATGAAATTCAAATGAACAACGTTATCCCTTTAATTGATGCGCTTCACATATTTCAGTCTCTCGAGAAATAAATCGTTCGAACAAGATTTCAGCAGGATCTCACAAAAAATTACTAATTCTTAGTAAACACCGCGCATAGACGAACATAATTTATTTCCGATGACGTAGAGATTTCATCAAATGACAAACAATTATTTTTGCCTTTTGTCTCTTGAATCGAGTCCACGGAAATGAACAATCACTCGATCACTCAGTAGGGCCTCCAAACGTCCGAGTGTCTTGTGGTGGGCGTTTTGGCGACGCTCTTTGGGCCGTTGATGAGCGTCTTGTCGTCGTCGGGCCGCGGCTCGGGTGCGGGCGGCGCGTACAGCTGCGAGAAGAGGAGTGAGGGGGGGAGCAGGGGTGCGGGAAGGAAGCCGTAATAGGGAGGCGCGAGGAGGGAAGGCAGGGCGCCCCCCCCCAAAGGCGACGAGCCGATCAGAGTGGCAAGGCCGTCGAGTCGATGTGAAGATGGTGGCTCCGGAGAAGTGCTCGGCTGCTCGGCTGCTCTCTCGGTCGCTGAAAATTCACACTTCATCTTACTCACATATTTACGATTTGTTTCATCAGAATGGTGAATTTAGAATTTTCTTATTAGTAAAATACAAAATAAATTTAAATGCGTAAATCTAAGTTAATTCTTAAAATGTCCACAATGAGGATTTACTCCGAAGGAACGGAATTCTCCACAAGAAACAAAACATTAGATTTCCTTGTCTACAAAACTCTGATGAGAGTTTGAACTGAACGTCTACAGATAACTGCATCCGAAAAACAAGTCGAATTCTGAAATTGGCTCAATAAAATAACGACATACGCATTCAAAGAAACGTTATTTGCAGAACAGATCAATATTAGAAGCTCACTCTGGAAGCCTTCGTTTCTCCAAAGCGATTGACTTTTAAGGACCAATCGAACAAACGTAAGCAGCTCACGAATCGTTAGAATCCGATGCAACTATTTTGTGTATCTACTTTGAATAACGCCACAGAAGAAAAATGAAGACAAATGAACGAAAATGCATCAATGCATCAAAAATGTTAGTGAAAAGTGGATAAAAAGAGATGATGATGGATAAAAGAGAGTCTTGTCAAAGAAACGCTAAGAAACGAAAACATTAAAACCTGCGTAAGATTGAATTGCAGTATTATTGAAAGTAACACGGTAAATAATAATATCAATATTTTATAGATTATTATTGTGAATTGGCATTTATCCGATGAAAAAGAATGACATTTAAATTTTAAGATGGGTTAACGGCAAAGCGTGAAAGGTGATAATAGTGATGGAAATAGAAAGAAGTGAGAAAGTAGTAATAATATGGGATAAAATACGAAACATTTACAATAAAATTCATTTACATTCCAAATGAACTATTTTGATATTTTTGTATATTTAATACTTGTTGGTTAATTGACGAAGGATTGGCAAATATTTGCAGATTCAAAATTTTAGTTATCATATGGATGTTGTTTAACTGAATAAAACGGTTATCAGTAAAAGATCATTATTTCACTCTTCGCAAAACGAGGATTCTATTCTAATCGTTAGCAAAAGACCGAATATATGTATCGCCATTTAATTGAAGAAATAGCTGAACATGGCAGGAAAACAGCTTTAATTTCCTATCCAATTTTTCTATCTTTAAATTAACGATTGGAAATCGTCAGGTGACATCGAAATCCAGAGTTTTCGAAGCTGCGAACAATTGCTATGTAAAAGGACACGATATTATCAATATCTGAGAGATTATCGATTTGTAACACTATTCAAAGTTCCTTAAAGTTGTCATTTCAATCCGCGGCTGATCGGATGCTATTTGAAATATGTAAACAATTTCATCTGAGAGAAGATGGTGCACTATGAAATGACAATTCGTTTTGAGTTAATTATAGACATCAGTAAATACAGCATATAGTGTTTGTATATCAATAAATAATTAGAAGGTGATTAAAACGCGCGTCTCTATTGGAGATACCGGTGGGCATAGAGTCGGGAGCGGCGGTGTCAGCTTCAGCGGCGGATGAGAAGGAGAGCGGCCGGGGAAACGTGGAGCCGCGTAGGCCGGCGCACTGAGGTAAACCGATGTACGGTGGGAATGCAGGTCCTCTGAATCCACCCCATTGCGCCTCTCCTCCGCTCAAACCCAAATGATGTGCTATTCCTGTCAAAGAGAATCAGTCGATTAAGAAAAATACCCATTTCAATTCGTATATCGGTTAACTGCTGTGAGCATCAGTTGTACAGGTGCACTAACCGATAAAGACGAATGGATTATTTATTATTCTTTATATTAATAGATATACAGTACAACAGCAATAGCGAGAAAGTCGTTTTATAATTTTAATACATTTTAGGCACACGCATATAATATTTACATAATTTTAAGGAAAAGAACGTTAGTTATCCTACATTCCTACATCTTTGAGTTTAAATATGATGGTTGCATAACTTTTTATGTATAATTTCCGGAATTTTCAAAACGCATATTTATGAAAAAAGGATAACAGTGTTCTTTTACCACGCCTACGTATTTACACGCTAAATTCTTCGTAAACATATCACAAAATTAACAAGCGAATAACTTCGTAATAATAATAAATTAGTTTTCTTTTAAAACCTGGCATTCTTTTTTATTTGAAATTTTATAATCAAATAAATACCAAATGTACGAATCTTATGTTTCTTGGGTTTTACCGATTTTAAACATTTCTTGAAGACGCAGCTGTTTTTGTCCTCAACCGCAAACGACGCAAATGGAAAAGATGCGTCAAATTTAAAGCGCATAACATAAAGTGTCGCAGTACACTTCAAATGCATATACGAGAATAGAATTCACGTGAATTGCTGTTCCAATTTTATTTGGAGATGTATTAAGGCGTTGACGAGCATAAGGTATTTTTAAAGGACAGAAGAATCAAGATTAATAGAAGATAAGTCGGAGCCATTTATCAACGAAGTCCACGGTAATTAAGAGGGCATTGCTCATCTTGCTTCACGGCACGTTCGTCACCTTCAAACAAGAAGGAATTAAATTACCCCTCGTAATCCCGAAGGGAAAAGGTCAAAAAAATCGCCGATATTTTAATTACATGCAAACACAGGGGCTTTTGAAAAAGGGGAAGATGGATGAGAGGAAGTTTTTGGGGGAGAATCTCCTTTTCACTAAAGAAAGGGGAGATAAGAGTAGCAGAAGGGAAATGATATGAAGGATCTTTAAGCGCCTTGATTGACTCTTTATCGATGATGACAATAATTGATGAATTTGTTCTTATTAAGGGATTCGAGCAAAAGAAATTGATAAAAATAACATTTTCCAGCGAGACGTTAGTATTTATTGCGTCTTCATTACACGATTCTTGTATATATGTGACTTAATTTAGACAAATTTTCAAAATATGGTTTAAAATTTGCGGCCATTTCTATTTCAATCGTTCGCTCCTAAATTTCTTGCGAAACAAACAAAAAATAAGCGGATTTTATAAATAACTGTAAACGTATTTAATTTTTATAATCGGTGGTGGATACTGTTTTCGTAGACGGAAGTGAAAATAAGAAAGATTCAAAGAGTAAATTTAATGTTTATCATAATGAATATCACAAATATATTTCTCACGTCCTAATGAAACGTGAAATCTGTCTTTATACTTCTTGATTTGTCCAGAGTTATATAAAATGAATATTTCAAATTGATCAATTGAATACTGAGTGAAACACTACTTTGTTGTTTATTTCAGTGACAACATTAAAATTCATTGTTTTTAAATATAACTCGGTTCAGATGTTTCTTTAGCCATTCATTAAGTTGACCGTTGGGCCGATCAAGAACATCGATGTCTATGTACATCAACATCCTGTTTCTTAAAACCATCTAAATATATATGAATGTCATATTTATGTAACGCAAAAGATGAGTGTACATTTAGTAAACCATTAGCCGTGTATTTGATAAATCGGGTCAGGACAAAACTCTATTCCTGATATTTGAGAATCAGTATTTTTATTTTAGTTTAAGTTAAAAGCCTTCTGCTCCACTCTTTTATTGTATCTCTTTCGTGATCTTTGGCTGGATTATGAATCAAATGTTTCAATGGAAAGAATTCAAATGAAACGAGTGTCCGAATGCGTTGCGAATGAGAAGATGATCGATCCAAAAGACACACATCCTTCAAATGGGAGCCTTTTTCACTATTTCAAATCGATCGTTTCCATACGAAATAGATAAAATTGGTTTTCGGAGAATCTATCATTTTGCGTTTGGAAAGAGAATAAATTCGAATGATTAATAAGGAGATATCCTTTCCACCAAAAATACTCTCAAAAAATTTATTCAACTTTTGCATTATTGTAGTTATTTTTAAATTATTAAAAGCATGTATTCGTCTTGTCATTTATTGGAGAAATTTGCCAAAAATTCAATCCATCAAACTTTCATTTCCCGAAGAATGAGTTCGGTAAATATAATACATGTTAAATGGAACAGCTAATTTTGCCCTTTTGCAGTTCTTTTGCCAAACAATCATTTTTCCATTATTTCCATCGAACAGTTCTTCTACTTTTGCTTAACATTATCGTCGCAGAACTTAGCCCAAAACTGTTATGACATCGATTACTTACGAAAATGCAAAACTTTGACAACCATTGCCGTTATCTTATATTTTAATTTCAAATGTTTTTCATATATCTTCATTGTATAGTATAAAATATTTCAATATAATATTTTCTCTCTTTTACATCAAAAAGCTATTCTTAAAAATTATTTAGTAATTGATAAATTTTATCAGTACTATCCGTATCTGTATATAATTAATTTTTAAATTATTGATAATATCGGAATTTCTAAATATTATAATTATAGTATTATTAAACCGCCACAGTACATCCCGTTCTATCAAATGTTCTAACTGTACTTCTCTTTTGAAATTGAATTGAATACTCTTTACTACGATTCCTCACAAATTCATTACATCTCACGAAATCCATCTTTTCCGAATGTGTCCCTTCTTTTATATACTTCTTCGACCCAATCTGTCCATTCGATCTTCAACATTCTCATCATGTACCACCACTTTCCTAGGCACACGAATGTGTTCAGGTATTGTTTCCTCGTCTGCAACATTCATTGAGCTTTGAATGGTTCCTCTTTATCCGTGGTGTATCACATGCGGTAATGGCATCTTCATTTTTTGAAGTTAATGCTACACCCTGGTTAAACCTCCCTCTTCATTTTAATTTTTGCCCCATCTTTCATTATTAACTTGGCGGTTTGTGTCGATCATTATTCTGTAGTCCGTTCCTTTATTAAGGAACTATAAAAGAGCACTGAGGATAAGAATTGAAAATAGTCTGACGGGACCGTGAATCGAACCCGGGTCTCCCAATTTGGATGCCATGTTGAGATGCCATTCATATGCCGCATCTCAATTGGCCGCATCAAAAGATCTTTTGGTTTACATTTTGGACTTCTTATCCCCAATTTCTCATACGATAATTAAGTTAATAACGCTTTTTATCTATTTTGGTAGGTGAAACGAGAGGAGAGCCTCTGTTTATCTTTTGTTGTTTATTAGAATAATTAACGTTAAAATTATTAGTATTTATACGATTTCTTCACAATCTCTGAAAAACCCATTTACTTTAACAATTTCTTTTGCGGTTTATTTTACAATGAAAGCGATTTGCTACAGTTATCATTGTTAATGATATTAATTTATTGAACACACACCGCACATTCTGTGGTTCCTAACGTCCGAACGCCACGGGATTCAAAAGCGGCGTTAGAATATTAACCGACGAATGAAAAATGAAGATAAAATTTGTCAAAATAGAGGTAATTAAAGGCGAACATAGCGAAGAAATTAATCAGGAAGTAGAAGTAATTATGCATGATTAGCATCATAAAAAGTTGAATTGTTGATGTATTTTGCTGGCCGTAGTATAATCCCGTATTCCTGATTGAGAAATATTTGAATTTAATAAATCATTATTCTCGATATGTTGATATTTGACAACTTTAATATTTACAGAATGAGAATTTTAATTATAATCTTATTCTGAGACGGATCCGAGTTAATAGTAAAAGTAGTAATAAAATAACCTCTACCACCCGCAACATTTTTTACAAAACTTATACCAAATACATACAGTACTTAATATTCATTTTCAAAATCGATTTCTTTAATATATATGTGCAAAAGGATTAATATTGATTAAAGTTATTTCAATATGAGCAACAGTTATCGAGTACAAAGTTTTGATAAATTCTGGAACTCGAATGAGAGGGGATTTTGCTGATTTTCAAAAACAGAATGAAGGCATAAAATTCGTCCTTATTAACGAATGAAACTCTGAGGAGGCAATTTTATTCCGTCCATTTTCGCCTTCTTTTATGTACTACTCAATAAATCAATGGTTCGAAAATCATTGTTAATTTCCAAAAGATAATAAACTGCTTCGAAAAAGTATTTTCGTCACTCTACACTCATGAGCTGCAATTGGATTTAGCCGATTTAAAACTAATATCCGATGAAATATTTTCCAAAACTGATTTAAACTTCTTTAATTTCTCTAAATAAAATTATTCTGGATTTTGATCTTTAGCAATAGGTTTTTAATTAAATAAATTTCGATGGAAATTAATTGCCATAAAAACATTTTCGTGGTCATTTTCTCTTAGCTATTGCGTACATTCCACTAAAAAAATATTTTAAAATGCGACATAAATGTTTGCGTCCATAAGAAATTCAAGAGTAATTTTCAAATATGACGTTCACGATATTCACAAGAATTGCAATAGGTTTTATACATATCATCATAGATTTCAGAACTATTAGCTTCTTGAAAGAATTACGCTTTATATATATATATATATATATATATATATATATATATATATATATATATATATATATATTTAAAATGCGACATAAATGTTACCACCGTTATATATATAACGGTAGTATCTATACAATAAATAGAAGATTCTCTCAAATTTATACCCAATGAATAACTAAATTTCAATGATGAATACCGATTCCTCGGATTCTATTTCTTATTTTATTTCTAACACTTCAATCGCAAGGGAAGATCCTTGGGAAGGCGATAGATTTTGATCGGCGACAGTGGCTTCATAAAAGGATCAGAGGAATTCTCGGGAGAAATGAGATTTTGAAAGTCCGTAGCACAATCCGCCGGGGATTTCATCAGAGGACAAGATCGCCGCTTCCCTTGAAACGCCTTTAAAAATAAATTCGAAATAAACTGAAAGAGGCACCCTAGCGCCCCTTGTGTCGTAGGGGAGCTAAGGAAGACGAGTCTACAGACCAATTTGTGACAGGAAAGTCCTCATTAGTTTGCGACCCGGGGGCTCTTTCCCGTGAAAGGACGGGAGTTGGCACTGATTAGAAAGCGTGGTGTGAAATGAGGAGGCTGTGAAGAGGGGACAGAAGATCGGGTTCCTCACGCTAATTCCGTTAGGCGCTCCTTTGAACGCGTCTCCTGCTAACCGTATTAATTCGTCCGACACGTGAATATTATTTGCGGGATTTTGAGGCTTCTCTAGGATAAAACTTTCTTACGATATATACGTAGAAAGATCGATTTCGAAATGGAAAAGATAGCGATTCTACGGAATATTTCCTTCGACTAATATATGCTGATAAATTAAGATGTAAATTAGATTATCGTAAACTCGCTCCTTCTCGAAAATTGAACGTGTGGGAGATGACGCGTTCAGTGCGACTCACTAGTGTATTTTTATGCATAATATTACGTATAAAACTAAAAATTGATTTTGCTGAAGGTTGTCGATCTCATCAAAGATTGTAGTGGATTCAAGAATGTATAATATTATTTCGGAGGTTAGATTTTTTTAATATCATTTGAAGTTGATTTCCTTCTTTTAGTTGGCTGAAATTGCGGCTCAAATCCTCAGAAGAGAAATTCACGTATTCGCATATTTAAAGTACTCGGATTTCGCTTCATTTTCCGGAAAGATAAAACGAAAGAACTGAATGAAATATTGATCGGAATCAATATGCTTTAATATATTTTCAGCGGTTGATTTGAAACAACGAATACCTTACTAACCGCACCGAATAATGCTCACGATTCTGCTATCTTTTCATCGGTGTTCGTTAAAGAAAATTCCCTTCGTTAAGAGTGTAAATGAAACACAGGGAATCCCTTGGAAAACTCTCGAACACAACATTTGACCTCCGAACGACCTCTACCAACTCTTGATTGATTTATTTCTCGTTTATATATATTCGTAGTAAATAATTTTTAATTGTTAATATTTTCCGAGGTTTTACGGAAATGTAAAAATATTTTCATCGTGTAAAATTTTCGCATATTGTATATCTTATAGATTCGCTCGCGAAAAAATAGTCACGAAAATACAACATTTGAATCGATTCACCGATTTTCGTAACCTTTCGTGATTTATTGAGCAGTTAAAACCATATGGAGATGAAATCATTATGTAAGTCGACAAGGCCTGTAACAAATGTCAACAGGGCTCTTTAAAAGATGCAAAGGAAAACGTCTATCGACTTAACTAGTTGCTTCGGTCGAAAAATCCTATCAGTAGAATTTACGATCTTCCTTTATTCCCTTTCTATTCCCGCATAATCCCTCTTCTTCCTTCCACACCTAACCCTATTTCCGTTTTCCCCTCCAATCTATAACTTCTCCCTCCCCTTTCAAACTTCCCTCATCCGGAGGTGAGCGTTCATTGGCTGCCGTGGCGCCCACACCCCGACCCCTTGGGGCGCACGCCCAGGGCGGCGGCCCGCCACTGGACCAAGCTGCCATCTGTCGTCGCCGCCGCTCACTACCCGCGGCCTCCGATAGTGCGCCGACGCGCTCCGGGAAAAGGGGTACCACTCATGCGCTCAAACTGCACTTCCAAATCGTTTCTTGCTTCGTAAGAAATGATCTCTTGTGAGGGCGAAATCGGTATTATCATCGGATTAGTTCGTTCGATTTTCAAACCGACTTCCGAATGAGTAAATGTTTCGCGAACGACTCGAAGACGAAAAGTGGGACGTTAAAAATATAGTAGTATAAATCGGACAAACCAAGATGGTCGAAGTTTAAAATGAGATATTTTAAAATTTAGATTTATTATTTGTATTTTCTAAATGAAAAGAAAATACACGCGCATGGTTGCTATTTATCACCAATGGATGCTCTAATTATTTTTTTAATCGAATGATCTTCGTGATGCTATTTCTTTTTAATTTGGCAAAAGCATTAGAAATTATAAAAGATTCTGAGAGCATATCTCAGAATCTTTCGAGAAATATTGTTCTGGAAAATACAACGGACTGAAAGCTCAACTCAAGATGAAAACAAATTTCTGTTGAATCTTCTTCTTTTTATTTTTAAGCCACATCATCTTGGTTGTTGCGATGTCAATGTATAATTTGTACACGGATTAGATTGCATCCACACTCAAATTATACGCATGAATGGGAAGAAAATGAGGAATTGAAAATACCAATTAAGGATGATGTCTATATGTCAGAAGTATTAAATTCCCAAATGTCTAAATACGGCTACAGCTAACGCGTAACATATCGTGTTATTTGATACGCAAAATGTGTATCCACTGGCAGTGCACCCTTTCAACTCCATCAACAACAGTTTGACGCAGGAAGCCGTTGGGTGAATCTCCAAGTTTCCCTTGATCTGCTGCAACCCTTTCATGATTTTATATTCTCATGATTACGCATGGATTCGGATTAACTGTTATGATTATTGAATGACTAAGCTATCTCTGCCAACTTTTGAGTATAAACACACCATCCTTCATCGATGTTATTCTGTGGCTTCTATATTCCAGTCAAGCAACGTGTGCTCGATACTGCCTTTTATAGTTCTTGTTTTTCCTCATCTCAAGAAATGCCAATTTGACTACTTTCCACTCTTATTTTTCCTTAACCTTGCTTCTTGTTGTTGATGTGTTACATCTCTAACTAACATTACTCTAACGCTAACATTGAATTAACCTTTAAACATAAGCAAAAGATCGGTTCCAAATTTTGTAAGCATTTTCATAATTTCTTCGGCCGTTAATGATTTTTCATAGCTCCTCATTTATACCATCGAATACTCGTTGTACGTCTCATTCCATCAAACAGATATAACGTTTCCACTTCAACGGAATTCTCATCAGAGCCTCCGTAAAAGGGGAACACTATATTAATTTGTAAGTCTTATTTGCGTTGTTTCTATAAATTCACGGCGCCGATATATTAAAACGCTTCAGGGAGTCATCATCCCGCTCCGTTGCCTTCCAAAGTCATATCTCCAAGTGCTCATTATCATCTTCAGGGAGCCTCAAAGTAATAAACGTCGTCAAACGCACGCAAATTGCTTCGTCGTCTCCGAAAAGGCACAAAACGCTCCCAAAAATCGTTCGATTTCAGAAAATGTTGATCTTTTGGAGCAAAGGGATGCTAAACTGCACTTGTTATATACGTGGTCTGATAAAAAAAGGGAAATTTATCGTCTCACAACACTTCTTACCTTAGCGGCTGCTACAATTAAACTAAACTGCAAAAAAAATTGAAAATTTTACCATAAACTAGGGACATATGTAACAACATTAAAAAAAATTTTTGGAATATCGGAAATTCATAACTCGCAAAATTTATAAATTTCCCTATTTTTGATCAAACCACGTATCTTTGATGATTACATGATTCCGAAGAAACCGAGTAAAGAAAAAAATCTTGTGACGAACTTCATTATACATCTTTTTATACTTAAGGTTCGGATTTGACAATTTAATTTTCTATTAACGTAAATTTTGTGAAATGACGCCAGTAAATAGGAAATATAGGTAAAATTGGTCAAAATGAAGATTTCCTTGCGTCATTTTGTCTTCACAGTAATTTTAGACTAGCATTTCAGGAATCACGAATATTCCTCTCAATTGTTTTGTGTTTTAAAAATCAATTTTTACTTTACCTTTAATTTTTAAGTAGAAGGTACACTCTTCGGTTTCTATGAATGAGGGCTTTAATTGTTGTGAGGGAATATTTGCCAATTTGTCCATGGATTAAACAATCCCGTTTTCGTACACAATTTACCGTTAAATGATCAAAAGATAACTTCAAAATATTTGAAATTGAAATGATGAAAAAAATGTACACGGAACTGTTATTTCTTGAAATCCCCGTAAATTATTAGCACGAATGCTCATGTGTACTATTATTTTGGTGATCATTACTATTCATAATGAATTTGAGGATGATTGAACTCATGAGATTTGCATTTCCACAAATTTTTCTGAAAATGAGAATGAGCGAATCAAATTTTATTAAGAACTGTTTCTTTTTTATGCACATTGAAAAAAATCGATTTTCAAAAATTACGCTATAGTTGCAGTCGAATGTAAAGCAGCACAAATCGAGGAATGTGAATAATAGGGAAGGACGGTAGATCTATTGGTTGAATAAATCTTTTGGAATGATTCTTAACCAATTTAAAAACGTCAAATTCTAACGATTAAAATGAATAACGGACATAAATAAAGAACTTCTTAAATATCCGCATTAGAACGCTGTAATACTTATTCGTCGTTACTGCTATTGATGTTTCTCTCAATATTATCCTAGAAGTGATCGTGATTCAATTGGAGGAATAGCTGGAAATCTTTGGCAATATTGTTCATTGTTTAATTGGCAATTTGATGCAATGAATGACATCCATAAAATGAGCGTTCAAATAAGAAGAGGGAATGTCTCGTTCGAATGATTGAAAGCCGCTTATTTTTATGACTTCTTTTCCACCAAAAACTAATCGCACCATAACATCGATCGCTATCAATAAACTTTCCGAATTTCGGCGATTTTTGTCTCGAATTCGACTTAAAATCCCCATTTGCCCTTTCAATTTCGCCATAAAGATATCGAACGATCTTTCCAAACTTTCAACAAGACTTCTAATCCCCTCAAAGCGGATTGATGGGAGAGCAGTTATCCGAAGAAGTTATTTTTGCCTCATTCACTGCCTCCAGTTCACCGATAAAATGTCTCCATTTTGTAAGCCTTCTCATTTTTGGGAAAGTGAATAGAACAATAGACTGAAAAAAGACGTTTAGGAGGCTCCGAGATATCTTAAGTAGAGGAATAACGATTAATAATATATTTCTGTGAGTTGAGACTCAATTCTGTGGTGATATTTTCAACCATATTTCAGTGGCCGAAGAATATATATCTACTCCTAGGTATTTGACGATATCTTGGTATGCAGTTGAGTACTTCTGACATCCAAAGGTTTGTTCTATTCTAAGAACTCCTGTCATCTTCCTCACCCATGTCTTGTGATCCCAAGGCGTTTGGTGGAGTTGCTGAGTATCTGCCGCATGTCTCACTTCCGTACTTTACGTAGAATGGCCTTTTCCAGTTCGGTATTTGAGGATCTGTGAGTCTCACCAAAGACACTCCCAATTTGATTCTTCGGTTTACTTCGTTATTTCCATTCATTTCTCCTGTCACACGTCCTACAATTGCACACTTCCAGGTTGGTTTCCTCGAGGTTTGCAAAGGAACTATACCTTTGTTGTGATGAAGTTTATCATGAGTCTTCTGCCATATTTAGCTCTTGAGGCCAATTCCTCTCCATTGGTTGCGAAATATACGATATCATCAGCAAAACGCAGATGACTTTTGTATTCTCCGTTGGTCCTTTTCCTTCCAGGCTAAGGTTTTGAGTATTCCTTCAAGAACAGCTGTGAAAGAATGGGTGAAAGGCAACCACACTGTATAAGTCCTTTTCCGATCTTGAATACTTTGGTCTCTTAATGTAACATTACTGAAGCAGTGGCATTTTTATAAATGTTACGGAGAATGTATTCTTCTTCTACCACTTGTATAGGTACTCACTGAGTCAAAAGCCTGTCAATATTCCACAAACACAGTACTAATAGAATCTCGAATTCATTTGTCCCGTCGATAATTTCCTGTAGTGCATGGAAGTGGTCCATCGTACTCTTCGGAATCCGGTTTTCTCGGCTGCACAGATGACAGTGTTGTCTGAAAACGTTCGCTTCATCAATGTTTCGCAGATGAGTTCTTCAAATCCTCCTTGATTCCTTTTTTGTGCAGGACAATCTTTTCGTGGATCCAATCCTTGGGTGTTTTCCCTTCTCTAAAACTTTCAACAAATGCTTCCGCTAAGATTGGGGCAATTCCTGTCTAAGTTTAAAATATTCCGCCAATACAACATCTGATCCACTTTTTCCTTCTTTCCGATTGTTAGGGTCTTCTTCGTGCTTTTGCCATTCACAGCCGCTTCTTTCACAATCTTTCGTTGAAATTCCGGACGTCCTGTTTAATTGCCCTCACCATCGAACTCTATCACCATCTCTTGAGTTCTTCAGTCCCTTTTGTCCTTTTATCATTTTATAGATTTCATCTCTGATTGTGGTATTTTTTGGTCCTCTACGAGAACTTCCGACTTTATTTGCTGCCTCCATCACAATTTCAGTTCCTTTATCTTCCGAATCTCCGGAGCTACGAATATATTTTTTAGTTCTTGTAGGATTCCTTCTCTTCTAGTTTCTCAATACTCATTTCATTCCTTTTGCTAGAAGCCGAATTCTTTCGTTCGGATATTGATCTTTATTCTGCATCTCACTAACCTATGGTCTCTCCGCGTGTTGAAGTTGTTGAAACCCTCGCAGTCCTCTACGGTATACAGTGAACCAATATGCAGATTCTTCACTCCATTAGGGCCTCTCCACTTCCTAGTTTGGTTCTTCTTGAAGCAACTATTGTTGCATTCTGCAAACTCCAACAGCCTCTTTCATTTCTCTTAGTCCTTATTGTCCGACGACAACGTCCTCGGCTTCCCGCTCTCCTACTCAACCATTGAAGTCATAATTACTTCAAAGTGGTGGTCTCATTCTCTCAGCTGAGTCACGTAGAATTTCTCAATTTACCCTTCTAGATGATCTGAATGGAGTATCAATAAGAAGCAGTTCTTTTGATGTACCAAGAATTTTCGGTTCCCGTTGCAAACGAAAGGGACAGAAAGGACTCCCACTTTTCCTTGGGCTGACATCAGTTCCTGAAGACGGAGGCAGAGTCCGTCCCCGAAACGTCGACACCCCATAACCCGGTTGGAGAATTCTTCATACAGGATATCGCTTGGTAATCTTATGTACTAGTCTGCATACATACTTTTTACGTATTAATCATGGCCGGGACAAATCGCTAACCTACGCTACCGATAATGGGTTCGATTCCAGGAGGTCCCAAATTCGGATTTTTTTCCCATAAGAATGAATGGGGTCGATTTTCAAAAATTTTAAAAGATATTTCCGGAGCATATAGCATGATAAATACGATAGGTCTATAGACATGTATATAAAAATATTTTTATTAGTATTGTTGATGTACAAACGGTCATGGGTTCGAAATCAGGTGGTGCAATATGTTGAAATTTTTAAAAATGTTTTTTTTTTGCTTCATATAATAGATACATCAATAAGACTTCACAATTATAAAAATAATAACAAGCGATAAGGAAAATATCTGACAATTTCTACGAGTCATGGGTTCGATTCCAGAGAGATCCGTAACCTTGATTAATTAGCAACACCACATAGCAAATACACAAAGATTTTAGAAATTTTTAGGGCACTTCCTGAAAATGTAGAGGTTTAAATTTTTTAAGAATCTATTGATAGGCCGTATCTTTATGTTCAGTTGCCGTTATTATGTTATGAAAGGTCGTTGGTTCGATTCTAGGGGGAATATACTATATCCGTTAGGAATACTAATAGTATTTTCCTTCAAAATTTGGAGTATCAATAATGATAATCATTCTCACACAAATTATGAAAATACTTGGAAAGGAAAATCCTTAGTTCGTTGGGAAGAACATAAGAAATGCACCGGAAATCGATCTCAATTTGAAATGCGCTGAGATAATGTTAAAAAATTTACATGTGTAGAGTAATGTACAAACGTATAAAAAACATATATATATACATGTATGAAATATAAACATATATAAATATTAATTAAACATTTATCACAACTTACCTCAACAAAACAGAAATAGTAATACACATTGCAAACTATTTACACTAATAATTTCTTACAGCTTATTGGGTTCTAAGCTCTATAAAGAAATGTTATATGAGTGAACGAGGTTCCTTTACATATGCTTGTATGTGCAAGTACAGAATTATTCTAAGTAAACAGGATTGAATAGAATTATAAATAAATATATTCATATAAATAAGAATAAACCAGAATAGATCAGAATACAATTAATTTATTCACTAGTTATCACAGAGTCCTAGTAAACAATTGAAGATGAATGGAATGAATTGTCGAGGGCGACTCACCAGAGAGTTTGAAGGGCAGAGTGAGGGGGTCCGGTATCCGCTGCGGGTCTATTGGACTGCCGAACTGGAATGGACGATGTCCGAAGTGGAACGGGTGGAAGGCTTGGTGTCCTGCGATGGAATCAAAGGGTTTATCACATTCCAAACGCTTGTGTGTTGCCACTTGAGGGGTGTGTCTCATTTCCAATATATATTATTACATCGAAATGTGTTTCTCTTATTACTAATTGTGGATTCTCCGTTAATAAAACGTACAACAATAATTATCCTTCCCAAATTATCATCATAACATTTGGGAATAATATGCAGGAAATTTATAAGTTGACAATCATCTGCGGACCACCTCACGTTTGAACAAGCGACACATAGAAATATAACGTGTCATGCTATACTACAAACGAAATAGAGAGCACTGATATTAAACTTCTACTTTTAGTTGTTATTGTGGTCACTTATTCTCCAGAAGTTTCTGAACTCCTTCCGAATTATTTATAAGATTTTCAAATATATTTTCTCGAGGAATCGAAGCCAGGACACTTGTCATCGTCCTCTTCATTAAAGACGAGTGTTCGTAGTTTTCCATTTTACTGTGCGGAAAATAGAATATTTTTGCTAGATAAAAACTCTAATAAAGACTACAATATGAAAAGAATTCCGGTTTCCATGAAATTAGAGATCATATAGTAAATAATGCTACAAATATAAATTTGCCTGTATTTAATCACTGATTTCGTGCAACCTTGGTCGTATTTCAAGCGTTCTCAAATGGAAAAAGAGAAAAACACAAAGAGGAATAAAAACCTCATCTGCAAGAATTAAATATGCTCTCCGTATTGTCGTATCCATCGGCTGACAACAACCCTCTCTCTTTCATAATCCCTAGACATAAGTCCTTTTTCACTTCGTTTATCGATCACACCGACAAAAACGCATCGAAACTTCTTTCCCCTGCTTTGTATGAATCACTCCCCGAACAGCTGACGCACACATCATCCCAAGCGGTGATGAGGGGGTGCACCAGTGGTGCCACCTATCGATGACATTTCTCACTTCCACGTCAAAGAAGGATTTTATGGCAAAAGTTGGATTGCAGGAAGAGATATAAAAACATGAGAGAGAAATCGATCAAATGAACACACTTCCGTTTCTAATGGTCAGCCCTTCAGGATGCAGAGTCCAAATTGCGAAAAGAAGATTTTTATTACGATGCTTATTTATATACTCCGGATTTTTCCTAGACTTGTTACTACTTTCATACTTGTTTTCCAATTATCGAATAAAGAGTAAGAAATGATAAAGAATTGTACAACGAACACAATTAAGTGTTAAACATACAAAAAGATTTTATGACGAAATACTCTAAAGTGAGATCACAATATGGGGAAAAGAAGATAAAGAGCTAAGACACACTTCGAATATTAAGTGCGATTCTAATAGTTTTCATTGACAATATTGCCGTAGGAAGATAAGTATCATCGACAGATTTCCCCAAAAGTGAATGGTGTGCATTTTCGAAGCATTAGCTAAATTCACATCCCAAGATTACATTCGATTGAAAGCTTTCCTCCTAGTCATATCCGTTCTCCTTAAGTTGGTTCAAGAAATGATTAGAAGGAAAAGAATTCGCGCATTTTTTGGTTCTGATTTGTTCGTTTTAGCAAATCGTCTTTCAAAGGAAAAGGGACGAAGTCTTCTGCACGATCTCGTCGCATATAACTCAAGCGGATAGAAAACATTATCTAACATTAAACAAAATCTATTACTTAATCTATTTTTTTAGGATTTTTTCTACGTGCAAATGTATTTGGTCTCTGAAAGTAATCATTGTGTACATATCATATAAAGATTCCTTCCGTACTGATTACCTTTAAATGGTATCATACATAACAATTTTCCAAACACGTCATTAGGCTGCATACTGTTCAGCTTTTACGAGTCATAATAGCGCTCTATTTTTCATTAGCCACCGACGAGTAAAAGGTGACGAAGATCGACAAACGATCCCTCTCTCCTGTTTCCAACTCCTAATTGAAATCCAAAAGGACGATCGTCATGTGTCGTCACTTCCGATTCCAAGCATTTCGGGACTCACTTGTTTTGCTCCTTGGCTCCCGCGGTCCGTCCACAGTAACCTTAATAGCCTTGTTATAGGTGGCCACTTGAGGCGGGGACGAGCTCACGATGATTGTGAGCGAGAAGCTCTTTCCTGGAAATAGAGAAACACGTAAGACAGGATTGCAAGAGAAATATAAGCAAATCTCGATTATATTAAAGTTGGAGAAATCTGGATGACAAGGAACATTGAGAATCGTTTAGAAGAGTTAAATATAATTATACATAATTTTCTGACCCTTTAAATTTTATGCACATATCAGTAAAAATATAAATATTATTATTTAAAAATATCGTCGTAGTATTTCCTGGTGGTGACGCTTTGAAACAGTATTCAAGAATATAAAATATATATACACAAATATAACTATATAAACATAAAATATGTTAAAAAATCATTTCTATTCAACATTAACCAACTTTTCAGCAACATTTATCTCGCAAGATTTTTCAGGTTTCCTGATTTATTATCGCCTCTTTACTTATTGCACCTACTAGTCTTTGATCGTATCGGATGATCTCTTTAATCCTTTTATTTCCTCGTAAATCTTGTGAAGGACCTACAGAATACCGACTGTCACTTCTTCTCCCTACTTTCTATCAGAACCTAATTCTTCTAATATCTAAGAAACTGAGACTTCATTCCTTTCTTCCGAACACGATTCTAGCCACCTTACTTTGCACCATTTCTAATTCCTTTTTCATCCAAAATATATTCATCGAACTCTAATATCAGCATAACCAAAGATAATTGTGTGATTTCTTTTTCTGAATTTGAGTGGTTCACTCAAATGAACATTCTCTTTGCTTTAACTTTCTCTGTGTACATCTCTGCTCATAATAAATCATAAGTGCTCAACTCTTTGTTCCTGTAAATAATAAAGTTCGCAAATAGTGCTGCACAAGATTATATTCGTCATATCGTTAGTAAATATATGTAAGAGTAACGGACCCAGTACGCTACGCTGAGCTACTCCCTCGTAGCTGATATCCTCTCCTGAATGCTTCAAAGATTTCTCATTCAAAAATTAATCACATTAGATTAGAGATTAATTTGGAATCTTTTTCGGGAATTTTGATATTAAACGTAATTAACCGGGAATTATTTTAGACTTTTTTGTTTACCAGTCGTAATGAAGATGATAATAACAATGACAGGTTTCGATGTCCATCATCTAATTATTTTACTTGAAATTGTTTCCTGTGTTCTCCAAACATATACGGAACCTAATCTCCTAAAATACTTCCACTTCACTGTTAAAACTTGAGTTCATTAAAAGATAATATTTCTCAAGATCGCATTTCGCTCCATAATTTTATCTTCATTCGCTTATTACTGAGATGCTCCAATTCTGTGAGCCACGATTTCTCTTACGCATCTATGCTATTCCACATATAGGTATCCTCAGCATACGCTCTAGTATACTAGACATAATTTTCTCTCGAAGAAATAAGAATACCTTTGCACTCTTCTTGGAAATGGGGTATCGAATATCCTCCTTGGGTCAGAATTCGAGGGAATCGTCTGGACTTCCAAATAGAAAATCGCCCCTTCTTCCTTTACATCTTCTTTGTAACTCCCCTCCTTGGGTGCCCAGTGAAATATATTGCAACCCTCGCTCCCCATTTCAAAGTGTGTTACCATTCCTTCGACACTATTACCTCCAATAATTCCCAAAATATCTGTCACTGTGTACGGCGTTTATTGACAAATAGTTAAGAAATGGGAGTTTCCAATTTGGTGAACCATCGGCCGTCCATTTTCTATTCAGACGACATAATCGACAAATTGATGAAATCTCAAATTCTATCTTCATGGAGCACTTTGTATTTATTCTCAATGAAGACAATGTCATTGAAGTTTTCCCGAGAAAATGCCGGTGGATTAATAACGGACACTGAGGTAGTTATTCTACTTTTAATTTTCAACCGTGAACCAAAAAATATAACTTTTCTTCTCTGTGTGCTATATACTTTCACTTTTTCTCCTTTGTCCGTTATTTAGATTCAATTTCTCATATGAATGCTATTAGGAGTGCTTATCGATACTCGGCCATTTATAATATATAAACTATACCTCTAAATGATGTTTATGATACATCCGATTAAGATAACAAGTCTATGAGGTCCTCATTGTGTTTAACATATGATATTAACAAATCTTAGAGAACTCGAAAAAGTACAACTTTTGTTTTTAACTTTGAGCGTCACGGAATACTTTAATATGTATATATATATGCGCATCATTGAAAATGAGCGACTGAAATTGTCTTTTCTAGTCCATTGTATTATATCAAAGAGTTTAAAAGTTCTAGTCGCTGTCACATAAACCAGCGGTCGTAAGGAACGACTGAAACCAGATATCTTTTCCTTCGACGAATTGACGATTATTTGTAGCGCTAATACATTTACACTTCTAATTTGTAGGTTTTTCATCATTTTGACGCATATTCTACACCTAACTTAATTGTTAGCGGCTTAGTCTCATACCTGCAAATATATATTTCAGAATATATTTAGAAAGATATAAACAAGAATTTGGTTCATTCTTAAGGAGAGAATGAGAATCCGAATTATAGATGCATACAGAAAAACTCCCATCGAAACATAAAAAATATTGGATTCGTCTGCTTGAAGTCGCTCTCTTTTTTAAGAATGAATATTACTTTTGAAAATGTGAAAAATTCTAGAAATGTACAAATCTTGGACGAGTGTAGTTAAATTATAAGAAAGAGTATGCTAAGGACACAAAGAAATCACTTCGAAGTATTCACAGGAAAAATGAGGATTTTCAGTGACGTGAATGTGTGAAAATAAGGCGAATTATTGATAATAATCGAGGAGCGCACTTTGGACTAAGGGGTCCCCGTTAAAACCTGTCATAGAATGAGACAATGAAGCAGAATATATAGTATTACTGTGAAGTATAGCTCTATTATATATAATTATAAGCAGTTTAAAAGGATTTGGTAGTTTCAGACTCCTCTACGATACCATTTCTATTCACTCTTTTGTCATTCAAATATTCTAGATTACGCGATAGATAAAGTCCATAATAATCCCATTTACTGCAAAATTCCGTTGAGAATTCTGTCCCTCGAGAGAGTCCGTGTTCAACCAGAATCATGTCTAAACGGGAGTTCGAAAATATGGGCAAATCTGAAAATTGTTTCAAATCTCTTTGGAGAGGAAAGATTCAACATATAAGGATTAGATTTATTTAAGAACTTCCTCCACATTTTCGCTTTGTTAAAGACTTTGGAAAGTTCTTCGACGCATTTCTTTAAATGTGAACAATTGTTTGAAATCTAATGAACGGCCATCAGACGAAAGAGAACTCATTGTCATTCGATAACATTTCAAGGGTTTATAACGATAAAGTTTCTTCGCTGAATTATCACGCATTTACTCCTTTTTACTGTTCAGCGAAGTCTTTCTGATGTAGCTTTCATTTCTCATTATTTTCTATTTTTCACAAGCGATTTGCTCTTTCGTTATACTTTATTTTTATATTACAAGAAATTTATCTTTTTTGGAATCAGCTTTAATTCTTGTCGAAGAAAATATTCTCAACTGAAAGAGTCACATTGGCTCAATTTACAGCTGCGACACAAAAATAATGAACAAATAATCTGTTTTCGGAAGGAAAATATAAGGATATTATAATATCCCTCCGGAAAATGATTATTTGTTCTTAAGATTTGCTGATTTTTAATATTAAAATGTTGTATTCTAATATATCCCCCGAAATGTTTTCTATTCATTCCAAAGTGGCCATACTTTCTGAATTGATTAGTCTTAGATTCAGAATATTTAAAAACGTCCTTCGATAATATTAAGAATAGGATAGCTGCAGTTTAAACTTAGAACAAAACTTCTCTCTCACGGATGTTATTACTAAGAATACATACACTCCATAAATTCATAAAGAAACGAATGGCACTCTGAAATATAGCTCAACAATCATTGTTTCCTTTAAAAAAAGGACGAATCAATGAATTGGCAGAAAAAGAAAAAGGTTTGTGTTAGAGAAGCAGTACAAAAACAGAACTACTAAAGAAAAAGCTACAAAAATTCTAAACCAAATAAATCCAATGACAGCAATTCAAGAACAATTGCGTTCATATAAAGTTAAATAGTAATACTTGACTCATACCTAAATTCAGTTTTCAGTACCCCTCATTAATATCCGAGAAATATTTCCGTTGAATACATCCAAAATGCATAAATCATAAGTTTGGATAAAGGATAAATTTAACATCGAGTTCATCACAAAGTCACCTGGAAGACAAAGGCCATTTCTTTTTTATGCGTCAACCCCATATTCCTTTGGAAGAACCGAAAATCGTATAACATGGGGATTGAATTTGAAATATTCAGGGAACCGTATGAATCAAATGACTCTGGAGTTATTATATCAACAGGTCATAAAGATTAAGTTAGAGCGGATTGCACGGGGATTTTCTCCCCTTATAAGTGCACACATCTGATACACTTGGCATTTTATAGACCAAAGGTCCGAGAAAGGAATTGACAAAACTTTAAGAGGAATCAATGAAATTTATTATACGGTCGAGGAAGTCTTGTTTCAATAGAAATACTAATACATCCAACCTGTTTTTAATTTGAGCCCACATTCAAAACTTCACTTTCAAGAGTTGGCGGATGAAAATCACGTCTCAATCATAAAAACAAAAAAATGTATACATCTGTAATGTTACGAAGTAAATTATACTTATGAATCGAAGTAAAAAGATAAAGGTTGAATATTTTGCTAATACATTCGTCATCACCCTGACATTCTATTGGAATAGCATTCGAAAGAATTTCGTGAGAATTCCTCTGAACACAGCCGCCGTTGGTTTGAAAGGATGTCTTTTTATCCATTCTTATGGATAATCGGAACTACTGCCACTTGGTGTCACTAAATCGGGAGTAATATACTTCCTAGAAGTAATTAAATCTGAAGAAAGAAAATTTCCGCAAATAAGTCCGCATTTCTTTACTGGACCAAGTAATTTTTTAATCACAAACTTGACTAAAATAGCAAGTATAACTTACAAAATCACAATATAAACATATTTTTCCGGTTCCAATTTGTTGAGCGTCAGTCTAGTCCTTTATTAACACTCGGCAATAGTTATTGAGCCAATTTCATAATTGTCTATCATTTAATTTGTTATTTGTTTCTTAAAACTTAGTTTCACCTAGAAAAATATTCCTACAGTTTCTTTTTATCATATTGCCCAACTATCTACAATATTTGAATCACAATGATCTTTAATTTTTATTCGGAGATAAACAGTGAAATTATTGAAAAAGTATAATAAAATCCTCCTCGACAAGAATCACTATTTCTTAACTTAATAATGCTTTAAAGTTTTAAGAAATATTACCAAAGAATGTTCTTAGGTCAAAAAAATGAACTTTAGCACAGAATTGGATTATAGCATATTACAGCGTTTAAAAATTTTATGATATTCATATTAATTAGTAAAAGTTGATTTTAAGTTAATTGGAATGTATGCCCGTCCATTCATTGCACACAAGAAATTGCGCGGTCCTATTACACTAAAGCAAAAAGTGAATGAAAATTAAAGACTTAAAAATTGAACGACTCTAAAACATTTTACAGATCTTCATTCTTCCACATTTGTGGTCTGAATAAATTAAATCTTATAATACGTATAAAATGTTCAAAATATACTTTTAGCTGTTTACCATCCACTTTTTAGAGCATAAACCAATTCAGGGAAATTTGAAAAAGTACTTATAATCACGAAAAAAACATTTTAAACAAAAATTATCGGAAAGAGTTAAGTAAATATTTTGGTGCAATGAGTCGGAGAGGACCTGTTCAGTTAGGAACGAATTCCGATGAAAGTATATCGATTGGTCGAATGTGCAATTCTCAGAGGAAATTTTGATAAATATTAAACTGACCAGAGAACAAATTTTGTTTATCATATGTGATTTTTGTGGACCGCTAATTCAATTTTGTTCCATTTCTTTAAATAAAAAGCAAGAGGCTAAAAACTAGAAATGTAACCGTAAACGTTATGAAAAATACGTGTTGTTTTGGGCGCTCGAATGTCATTCTTCGATGCGCACGATGAACACTTCTTATGTCACACACGTTATCGAATAGCACAACTTAAATCGATAAACGGTAAAACCCGGTTGAAACATTTTTCAGGTTAAAATTACGTCTTGAGCGGGATAAAGGTTGCGTGATGCTGAACACGTACTATGGACGATTTTCGGTCAAAGAGAAACACCTTAGTTAAAAGGCTTTAGCGATGTTTTCTAAGCTCTTTTCATACAATTCGAACGTCTTAATTACTTACTCCGTTCGAAATTCCATTTAATGAGGGAAAGATTACAATAAAGGTAGGTTTTCTTATTCTAACAGTTCATTTGATGTATTTCTGCTCTGACACTGCGAATATTAATATTTGATCGGTTTACTTGTAACATTTACGAATCAGATCCAAGGAACGATAACGCATACTTTTCTTATTGCTAAAAATATTTTTTTATCGCTGAATAAGAATTTTATTTTACATTCAGCGGAAGAAGTGGTCAGTCGTAGTATGTGTATTGTAGGGAAGTGTGTGTCGTCATATTTTAAATTGTGCGGAATTTTTCCGAAATTGAGAGTCTTTGTTCATAATCGTATCTAAATAAAATCGCGATGGCTGAACAATTTCCCTTGGGTCGGGAGAACTGCTGTTTCAACCTATAGCACATTAAAAATGGTGAGTGCATAAGGGAGATATGTTTACATTGTATCAATCTTCTCCAAATCTGCTCAAAGAGAAGTGAAACACGTCAGAGCAGTATTGTTTGCCACCTGACACTCAAAAGAACTCAAATATCGTTCTGTATTCACGCACGCGAGGCATTCATGATTATCGGCAAAAATGACATCACTTGAAGAAATATCGTGTGCCGTTTCGGGGCGATCACTGAGCCAACATTAAAATCGTCAACTTTTTCACTGCGAGAAATGCTTACGAACATATCATGATATAGCACATCAATTAAGGTTCTCCTGATGATCGCTTTTAGGAATCTCCAGCGCCATCTCTATCCCACTCACATTACTCTTAATCCAGTGGCACCAGAACTTTGGTAAAGACTCCCATTTTCTTTCAAAATTACCTCCACATTTTCCAATCAGTGCAATCCCTTAGAATTGGTCTTTCTTATTTTCACCTAAGGACATATCGGAAACAATGTCGGCCTTTCTCAAATTTGAAATTACCAACCGCAATTCACTAAGTCTTGTTTCTCATCTGAATGAACTTAATGTCTTTATTTCGGATGTACATATGATCGTAGACAGTGAAACCCAGATATTCAGCCTTATACAGAAAACATTCTAGAGTAATTTTTGTACCGGAACGATCTTGGACTCGAAAAAGGTCTGACGGGAATGTAAACTATGTTGACGATGTAAACTATGATGAATATCTTGGATACGCACATGGATTGCCATAGTGAATGGTAAAATAAGCTGATGAAATTGGTACCAAAATTGAAATTTTAATAAATTTATTGTTATCTGTATTAAATTAGCATGCTTAAGTGACAATAATAAGAATTTAGTAAACGAAAGCTCTCATACGACCTCAGTGCTACATTTATAGTCTGCTGTCTACCGTTTTCCTGAAGCGCAGACAGGCTGATTACTCCTCTGGTCTGATGTAGATCGCGGTCTACCGCATCAACACTTGGTCCTTAGCTGCTCTCACTGTTTATCAATAACTACTCTCATATTCTCAAGTACTGTAAGCATCATATTCTAGTTAATGATTAGATAGTTTGGAGATCACAATCTCTAGTTCTGTTAATAATCTCGATGATAATCTAAACAACAATCTGATGTGGTCGAAAAACGTACTTGAAATTTGTTGTAAAAGTTTATTCATTCCCTCAGCAGCCTTGGCAGCATCCTAACACATTAAATCGTTGGATTGAATCCTTTCTGAGCAGACAACGTGTCGTCGTGGACACGCAGTTCCGAAGTAGCTTAGGTGACGATGGGAGTTCCTCAGGGCAGGGTAATTGGGCCAGTTTTGTTCATTATCTACATAAACGATAGTGGATAGTATCAAGAGTAAGGTGTAATTATATATTTACACCATAAATTGCTACTGAACCTAAACGATATGTTACTACTCAATTAAGCTCAAATTCATGTAAATGGGTCTGCTGATAAGACGCTCAGACTTTATAACTGCGTCCTCAAGGGAAGTCAATCCAGCAAATCAATCAATCAAAGAGGTTGCTTATTTTCGCTAGTTCGCCCGTTACCTGAGTATTGCTGCGGAGTGTGAAATACGTACGAAAACGGGTTTGATCGTTGAGTAAGGACGACGATTCGTAAAAGGTGACCATAAATTTGATAGCAGTGTATCGGAGATTCTCAAATCCCTCGGAAAATCTATGTGATAGAAGAAATAAGTATAGACACCAATGGTTCTATAAATCTTGAAACAGCAACTTATGCGATGAGTTACAAAATATCTTGATTCCCGCGCAAGTCGATCATAACTTAAGGCATTGAAAAATTTCGTGAGATTATTCCTCGAACTGGAAGTTATTTCTTATCCCTCTTTCCTCATTGTATTAGGCAACAAAAAAGGTAGTTAGGATTTTCAATGTCCCCGTATAAACCACAGAGCAGTCGTATTTACGAAAAAACGTCTCTAAAACACAACCGGTTAAGACAAAAACTTATTCATCTTATTTTGAAAATGGTAATATTGGACGAAACAAGAATCTTGTCGACAGTCCACATTTTAACGTTAGTGCACACTATCGAGCGAACTCAAAATCCAGAATGCTTTTTCCCAGGATTAAGTATTAAGCGCAGGATAGTAGAAGGGAAATACAAGCTACTCATACCGAATTATAGATAAAGATTCTTAGATAAATATTCTTTTTCAATAACTAAAATCTACGGAACTTACTTACTAATCGCTTAAACTATGGAACCAATTCTTTATATGCTTCTCATTTATTCTTTCGCTCTTTCGGGAATTTCCTCATTTTCTAGTGAATCAACAACACAATAAGTAAGCCTCAATTTCTAACTATATATCCCTCATCAAGATTTTACATTATGTCTCTTATCCAATCTTCGTTCCCTTTTAAAGTTTAAAAGGATCGTTTCAATTCGATGTCATTAAGTATTTTGTACGTTCGTTTAGTAATCACGAAGAGGTCTATGAACAGTTAGGAACTTATGATGAACATGGGGATACGTTTTTTTGTTTATCTATATAACGATTTTTCTTTTAGTATTATTATTTTGGATGTGTTTATATTTTCTGGCTAAGATCATTTTAAACTACTCTCTTGGTTGTTTTATAGCTACTTTATAATTTATTGTATGTTCGTGTGAAACTTTTTCTTGTATATAATTTTTAGACTCCTTTTTTATTGTTTTTTATATCTTTCGGCTAATACTGGGAGTAGGTTTGTGTAGGTTTTTCACATACCCCTAGCATCCTAACTTCAACGTGATGAGTTTTCATGGTGTACGTATACTAATTACATGATAAAGATGACGACAGAACCGCGATGAAGGGGCATCGGTTGAGTCGTGGCTTCCTTCCCAACACAACAACTCACCGACCACCGATCATCAGAAAACATTTACGGAATGAATAGATGAACTTTCTTCCCTTTTTACTAAGGAAGAAATGAAAAGTTATTTATTTCTCGCATAAGGAAATATATGCAGTAAAGTATATGCTTTTTATGAATAGCTAATTATTTTCTTCGATGAATTTGTCACAGCAATGAAAATTCTTCCGATCATGTATTCTGGGATTTGGAAACATTGGGTTTATCAAAGTGCTCTTGAAATGGGTGTAAACTTGCGATCCGGTAAAATATAAAGATATTGCTGAAATATTTCTGATAATTAATTGCGTTCTTATATCAAATGAAATTATGAGAATTAATATTTGACGAATGTATGATCTTAAGGTAGCTTCCCACGATACTTTACAAAGAAGTAGGAAAGGTTAATAAGTTTAAACAATCCTTGTTCCCAATCTTTCTGTTGAATTCTTCTAATTCACACTGCACTGAACTTACTTAAAAATAAGCACTTGTACCTTTATAGTATAATGTAACACGCATATTTCGTGAAATACTTTCTAACTTTAAAATATTCTATTTTTAATACAATTACGGCTGATAATCAATCAAGTTCTGTCTCTACTAATACCTAATATTCATCCCCTTATTATCTTTGGAGCGATGCATGTTCGAGAAAGTAAAGGAAATAGAAACTTCTATTTATAGCCTCAATGCATTCAAACGTTAAAAACTTCTCATTCATGCATTATTTGAAATAGCCATGTATTCGGTCCAGAAATTCCTCTTCAGCTGTCCGAACCCCTTTCTCCATTACCCAAATTAAAAAAACATCGGAGATAAACTCCCTTTCGACATTTACACTCTATATCTCCAAAAGTCCCATTGGAATTCAGTTTGTTAGAGACAATCAACGTACAAAGAGAAGTGGTCAATTAGTCAGGTGTGACAGTCTGTTGAGTCCACGAATTGGGAAAGAAGCAGCAAAATCTGGAAACGTTAAAATGCGAATGTGACAATAAAGCAGTGGTTGCTGCTGAAGTTTAGCGTCAATGGATATTTGTCTAGTGCCTCTCAAAAAGGTAATACAGAGAAAAAATAAGTTGACCCTTATTTTGTGTATATTTCTGCAACTTAAGTGATGGAATGATCTAATACTAATTTTGGGAAAATGAAATGGTGATAAAAATTCCCACCGTTCCAATTTCAAGGATACACAGCTGAAATCCACGAACTTTCGCTCGGCCTGCAAATAATTTGAAGCATCATATTTAAACACGAAGATTCAGGAATCGCTCTTGACGTGGATGGCTTATTTGCGTCTGATTTGCCATTATTTTTACTGCTGTTGGTGTATTTTTAAATAAGCAGTGACTATTCGGCGATGGGAGTCCAGAGATAAGCTCAAAACATTTACAATTTATTTCGCAGAATTTTTGGCCATAGATAAGTGATTGCAACCGGTAAAAACTTTCCTTCGATCCTTAAAAATAATTCTTTCTTATTTTGTATTTCATAGCTGTCTATTTATTCTCGATAAATGCTGACTCTTTCACGTCTGAAAGTACAGCATTTGAGAATTCCTCTCTTATGCCAATACTCTCACGATTTGTACAAATTGAAGGGTATTCACGATTTTTGAAATTTTCGCATTTCTTTGAAGCGCCTTTCGGAAGGAGGCACATTTTTCCCCTCTTTATGAAGTTGCCGTCATAAACTCTGTATCATCTTATGATGTTCCCATAGGTAAATTTCATTTGTCGACTTTCAATTAACTCCAAAGTATGCACTCACGTTGTATGACAGCCTTTGATCTCTACATTATTTAATAAACCGTATTTTCCATTTGTATTTGACCCATAGCAAATAACTTATAGCGATGTTAATGATCAAAAATTTATCATCGTTGGAAATGTAAAGCAAGAAATGCTGTTTTCATTTAATTTCATTGTAAGTCTATTGACGAGAATTGGGCCTGATTTTTGTATAAATTGACCTGCACATCAAATAAGCGAACTGAATCTGAGAATTTTTTTCATAAATTGGATGTATTGTTTTGAATCTGCTTTTCGTATGAAATTATGCTGAACCAGTTTCGCTGATTACGCGAATAAGTACCTATGGATTTAAGTGGTTCATAAAAAATTGCAAGAAATAACGCTTCTTTAGATAGGAGCTTCTTTGAAGAAAATTTTCATGAAAGTTTGATATATATTCTTTCACAAAGTACTTTCGATATATGAAAAATTATGTGAGAGTGTATGATTAAGGAAAAAATAAAAAATTGGTAATTGAAACTTATTGCCTGAGAAGGCATTGAAACCGCTCGACAAACGAAGAATGTGTATTAACAACTAAGTATTCACAGCCACACATTCATGGTTTATAAAATCATGAAACGAAAGTTTTCGATGTGGAATTAGACAACGTTCAGTGGGAAAAAGCGATACTGTTCGAGTTGAAAGCGAGAAATTAATAATGAGATAAAGGAAGCTGTGAAACGGGATGCGATAATATTACGTGCAATTTAAATTAAATAAGAAAAGGATATTCTAATATTAGAACTTGATAAATATTTTCGTTTAGTGAAAATTTGGAACAGATTAGCGTAAAAGACTTCGTTAGTTCATAAAAGTTCATAGTTGTGCTCCTAAACAATTACTAGCGATCAAATTGAATTTACCAAATCCAAGTACGTTTACTCAGTGAAATATGCTGCGTGTGGTAATAAGAAAAACATTTTCGTGTAAGATATTGAAATACAAAACCATAAATATTAGTAAGACGTTCTCAATTATTTATCTAATTTTCTCACAACAATTATAATGCCAATTTGAGAACGAATACTAGGAATATTGCCTGATCTAATGAACTGATTCAATTTAAGAAAATAATAAGATTATAAACAATTAGGTTTCCAATGGATGACTTTTTGATATTACGGATAGTGAGTAGAAGTGAATTAGGTTGAACTTCAATTTATAACATAAAGAGAAATAACTACGCTATTTATACTAATTAGCAACTATTGATAAGCCAAGAGGGAGTGAATGTTCTAATCCTTAATAATGGAGTCTCGAGAAGAGCGTGGATTCGGTCAAATGGGCCGCTGAAATGCTCCACACATGAGGTAGCTCAATCCGCGATAAGTTAAATTTATCCAATTCATCGATATAATTTTTCTAAATTTTTATATCTTTAAAATTATCTTCGAGTGTCACAGATTCAAATAAAAATCGACGACTTTCGAATAATTCTGATCATTCATAGACAAAAGAAACGATTAAATGTTCGGTCAAAAATGACTTGTTTCTATTCATTTTGCTTGATACAACAATCGTCTCCGGCTGAGATAACACTGTTATTAGACTCGTAAAACAAGAGCTCAACGTCAATCAAAGACGTCAAAGGCGGGATTTTCAGATGTCGTCGCCTCCAATTTCTTTACGTCGATCCGTTAAACAATTGTCACATCACCTAAATCTCGTGTTTCGTTGATATCCTAGAGATTCACAATCTCAAAGAGGAGAGACATTTTAATACTTTTTGACAACGAGAATTTCAGTGAAAAATACCTCACAAGTAAATTAGCAAATTCTGAATATGAAAAGAATAAATCAAATGTTTATTTCTGTAGCTCTTTTGAAAAAGGATGTGTAGAATGATGAATCCACAGGAAGCGTTACTCTATTCATAATAACACCTTCTAGTGGCAATATTTTTCGAAGAAGGTAGTATGTGAAAATAATAACTTTCCTATAATATCCGAAATAAATCATTATATCTAAAATAAATCCTTTAATGAGCAAACTGTTCGCTTATTTATCATTATGTTCAAGTTTAGCTCTTTCGTTCATTATTAAGAATATGGGGAAAAAAAAAACTTTTTAATTGATGTTTATTTGAAATTTTCCATGTTTATGTTCCCTCGACGGGCGTGGTTTCGCACTCTCTCGGGGTCTCAGAAATTTTCGATAATATTTTTAAGTCCCAGAACCGTTTCTGTACTCAGACTTATAGTAACATCAACGGCAATGGGAACTGGCGCAACCGGAAATTGGAACAATAATCACGGATTATCAAAGTGTTGAACTCACCTCTTCCGCTCCTTCCGACAAAACGCAGGTCGTTGAATTTCGCCACTTGATTCTTCATCACGGCCGTGCAATTGCGCAATTCGGCACAATAGTTCTCATCGTTTCCCGCCCTCACTGTCACCAGGGTGCCGTCCATCACATCTCCCAGGGCCACCACTTTGAAGGCCACCGGAAGGGTCTTGTTAGATCGCCAATGAGGCGGCAGAACCGTGCACACGAAGTGAGGGCTTCCCGTTCGCACCAACTCCCCCGGATGTTCCGAAAGGATTTCGTTGAGAGCTCTTTCCGCCAAGTTGTCGACCGTGGTGCGGGTGACCCCGGGTGCGGACTCCGCTCCACTTTCCACATCTTCACCTCCTTCGGCGGACACGCCAGCCTCCGACGACAAATGCATCGCTCTCCCACGAAGGGGAGAGCACGACGGAAAATTACGGCTTTTTTAGACGACCGCAACGGGATTTTTTGTTTCCTTTGGTGGAATTCCCAGCGATCCACGGCGAACACCGACCGCAAACTCCGCGGTGGTCGCGGCTCGTCTCCCCACCCCTGCCCTCAACGCCCCTCCCTCGAAAAAAGACACTCGGCCCAAGTCGTTAAGTTTCGGTGTTCGCCGTGGCCACACCGCTCGCTTTCGTTCCCGCCAACCGACTGGCGTAGGAAGGCCACCTCATCACTCCCCCATTCAATATCACTCCGCGAATCCTTCTTTTCTGGAGAAAAGACGTTTGTAGGGGGCGGACGCAAGACGCAGGGGGCGGGGTGTCGAAGGACCTGAGGGAGGGACCAACACGCACAAAAAGTACATCAAAAATGGTGCGCATGCTTCCTTCTTCCCCTTCCGTTTCTTAGGATTTATCAAGTTTTCATAAAGTCGACGAAGAATGCCGCACCCCCACACTAGGAACCGCTGTGGCCATGGTTGCGGAGTTTCCTTAAATCACCTTCATTAGGACTCCTTCGTAAAAGAGCATCTTTCGGTGAATTATTAGCGGATTCTGTTTGGTCCAAGGTCAGTGGACAGTTTTTCACGTTCCAGCAATTTTTTTTAGTTGATAAGTTCTAAGAATTCGAAGCTCCTTTTATGAGAAAGATATGCTACCATGGAAACGCGACTACATTGGACTACATAAAATCTCTCGTTTAACCCCATTTTACTCTTGTAACTCGATATTTAGAAACAAATTATTTTGTGCCGAGGAATTTCAGCTTATATATTTATCTGTATTTGAGTATGCCAAATCTCGTGGATAATTAAACAGAATGGTTTTTCTTTTAAAAACGTCTCCAATAAAATAAATTTCGTCTTCAAAAACACACGATATAAGACTCCATCGTTTTGCGCTGTAAGCTTGTGATGAGGAATCGAAGGGCTAAAATTCATATTGTACTCGTCCATACTAGCTTCAGTTGATTTTCTTTTACATTGAATACACTAATAATTGTTTTCTAACTTAAAGGATCTTGAGAAGTGAAAATTTCTTTGCTATATGTTTATATGTATGTATATATTCACCAGACAAAGGAGATAAATGACTACTAACGCATCCCCAGGTAAGTATTACATGGATAAATTAGAGATTTTTCATGTTAAATTTGCTATACGTTCAATATTATCATATTATCCAATTATATAACCAACTCTAATACTTGGTGTCACACAGATTCACCTCATCTACTTAACAATCGAAATTAAGCATAATCTAGAAATGAATTTCTTATCCTTACAATTATCAAAATCAGAAGCATCATAAGAAACTTTTGATAAATTTAACAAAACCAAGAAATCTGAGATTGAAGTGATTTTCTTGATAATAAAAAGGATGAAAATTCCGTACTTATGGCCATAATGGAATCATTATTAATACCATAGGAAGTTTTTAAGGCATCAATATCGTGATAGTCACTCAATCGTGAGTAGCCATCCGTTCTTCTCAATTGCATCCTCTGCCACTTACCCCTTGGTCTTCCATTCCTCACAAATTCATTATATCTCACGAAATCCATCTGGTTCTTCTTTTCCGAATGTGTCCCTTCTTTTATATACTTCTTCGACCCAATCTGTCCATTCGATCTTCAACATTCTCATCATGTACCACCACTTTCCTAGGCACACGAATGTGTTCAGGTATTGTTTCCTCGTCTGCAACATTCATTGAATGGTTCCTCTTTATCCGTGGTGCTTCTTCTATCACATGCAGCTTCCGATAAAGGTCAATGACTTGCTCTCGTACAGTAGTAATATTTGCTTTCAGCTTTTCTCTGCCGCAAATCAGATTTCTAATTTTCTCGTGCTTACCTTAATGTTATATCCTTGGAGATAACAGAATCGCTGTAATATGATTATAAAATCGCTACAAGTAGGTTTGGCATCTGGCGGTAGTGTTTATAACTGAGCTTTATATTTCAATTAAAACATAACTGTTGTGAAGAATATTTGCAGTGGGAGGAGAACCTTCCCCCCTTTGGTGCAGTCACACATACATAAGCAAGAAAGAATAACAATTACAAAAAAATAAGATCTTATCGTACCATATTTCAAAATTTACTATATTCATTCATTCATATATTCGCATATTCGTTTCTAATAATCGATATTTTCAATAAATTTACAAAAAGAGGTTGTGACGCATTATCACACCTTTCATTTTACACTCCCAAATCCTTTCCATTTTTAACTATTCCCATAAAAGACGTCATATTCGTGACATTCTCCTCAAATGGCCTGTATCTTCCTGATTCGACTCTTCGGGCATTTACTACTTCTGGTTTGTCTAGAGGATCCCATAAAATGAGACATTTGTAATTTTATAAAGTAAACGATAAATTTGTGGCTCAGTGTAGCGCTCCATTATTGACTCTAGGTGACTACGTTCACTGCCACAGGCAGTTCTTTTTAACATCACTTTGAATATTATTTGTATGAATATATGCAAAGTACACTTCCATTGAAACGGTTAACTCTGATGGGTGTCTCTGATACAACTGAAGCTATATACCAATTTATTAAAGAGTTTTTACGCCAACGCTTTTCCCTAATTGAATGGTTGTGATGCTGTTATGGTTAAGTGATGAATTGACTGTTAATATTAATTCCATCAGATGAGAGAACAAAGGACACTGTGTATTGCGGTGTATTTTGAAGGAGGAAGTTCTGATATGGATCTTAACTGTCTATTTTTTCCATTTCATAACGCAATATATCGCTGGGTGCTCTTAGCACATCGGAAATAAGGGGCATGTATATAATTATGACCAGATTTCGAGTGCCCTAAATTAAGGTCACTGGATCTGCATTTGGAACACTGTGTTCTTAAAAAGTGGAAACAAGAGCTAAGACGCGTGAGCATGAAAATTTATACTGACTTTCCAAAAGACAAGGGAAGGAAAAATAAGCTTATAATTTTAATTGCTAGAATAAATATGTAAGTATTTGCCACACGTTGATTCCATTATGATCGTTTAATTATAATAAATCTTATCTCAATCGTATTTTCCTTTACGCTCATCCGCATACCATTTTAATTAACTAATTGTATTAGTGAAAGAGGTTAACCCAAAATATTTTTCACCATTCGACTGTTAAGTTTCACCTTCGGTAGCCATTATTGTCTTAGGTAGTCTTTTAACAAACTTTTATCACCGCACATTTAAGCATGTGCAATAATTTAGTATCTGGAGCCTCGTCGAAGCAACAATCTAAATACTAAAATCTTTCATTTTTATTTCATCGAAGCTCAAAATATCGAGAAAAAAATAACGATGATTTGGGCCACTAGCGATTCTTTAATTTGATTTTTAATGTGAAAGTATCTTTTTGAATAACGGTTTAATATTTACTTCATCATTAAAACACTTGATGACATTAAAGAGATAGATTCGACGGATCCTCTTTAAATCCCCTTCCGATTTGAAATGTCCTCTTATATACTTTCAAAATTTTATCCAATACGTATTGTCACTTTGAACTATTTCCATACATTATCGCAACACATGAGGCTATGTTCTTCCGATTCTCGGGCTGATGTGTCAGGACTTGGTACGTCATTAGTCTCTCTTTGTATCAACACTTTCATGATGGTGATACTCGATGTTCAAAAATATTGTTCTTACAGTTCAAAAAATTTACTCAAAACTTGTCCTGCCAATAAAAGCCTTATATATACTTATCTCAGGAAAGTAATCGATTAAAAATAGTTAAGAAAAAATCTCAGGCTCACGAAATCCGCTTTCATTCCTATAAAAATATCAATTATTATCTTGATGTCAATATAAAATTTCAATATCCAATATAAATTTCTGCTTTTAAAGAAACACTCATTTTATTATAACATCTAGGTTATTTATCCCATTTTTAATATTTTCGAAGAACAATTTTTCAATTTTAAATCCATATTATGTACATATTTAGAATCCTTAGAATACTAAGAATCAGTTATGTGGAGGGAAAGTGGAAAGACAACAAAATTAGTCAAAGTTATGAAGTAAGATATAGTTTAATTTAGATTTCTGAACACCGATCGTAATAGTGTTTGAATTCACAGGAATGACACTACGTTCCGTTGATCGAATAAAAAATCGCTTGGACTTAAGCAGTCAAATTTTTCGTTCTTTCCAATCTACTGACGAAATGAGTGTTTTTAATTATGCCATAAATTAAGTTTTTTAAGAAATATGACTTAGAGAATATGTTACACATCTCTTCTCCATAGATTTTTTCTATTACTTAACGAATATCGTTAAATATTGTTCATAAATACATCGTTTCTGTATTTATAATGTTTACACCATTTTATATTTATTTTATATAAACTATTTTATCAAAGTCAGGATGAGTTTTTCAGCTACTAAATACTGATGCAAATAAAAGTATCGGTTCGTAAAACGACAATACATTTATGATCATATCTATTTGAGCATTATATTGGTGTCTTTCGATGCAGAATTCTTCATCGATATTTCTAAGAAAGTTATTTTCCATAAGCGAAATTAAACATCTCATCACATATTTCATTATAACATTACTTATGATACATGATGAAATATTTCTTACATTACTTATGATACAAGTTACCATTGATGTGAGAGTTAGTAAATTTTATAGCAGAAAATCTATTTTCTCTCATAACGTTTTATAGATTATATTTAATTTGTTTCAGATATTTGATTTTGATATTATTATTTTGCTATTCACATTTTCATCAAATTTGAGATAGCCAAGATCTCTGTCTCATTTATGTCACTCTTTTATTTATTTATCGATAGAATCTAATTCTATTGACAATAGAATTGATAAGCGAAAAAAAAGGAAACACATCGCGTCTCAAGAGAAGTAGAACATTGGCAATCATCAGGTAGTTGAATTCTTTCGAACGGAAGAAGAACTTGAAAATATTTCTCCGCTTAATTTCCATCTCAATATATCTTGAGTATTAATAACATAGATCTCCTCGTGAAATAATTAAATATCCTTGTTATTTGTACAATTTTCTTAATATCATCAGAATTCTAACTAAATATGAGCCCCTAAAAATGTTAAGTTGTTGAATACGTCAATTATTGTTGTCACAAGAAATATAAATAATCTTAAATAAAAAATTAATTGATTTGAAGTTTCAGAATAACTTCTTTTATTTATATTAGACTTTACCAACGATTTTCCCTTTTCTTGCAAATATTTTCTCGGAAAGAAAACCAACGTGCAATGTGTGGGCCGTTCGTTTCTCTATATTTATACTCAATAAGTTCCTTTTTTCTGATCGTAAACACAAATAAGGTTTGTGCTGTCGAATGGTGTTTCGCTATTTGGTTCGGGATCAGGTGGTGCAACTTCTTGGCCCAAGTGATTGCTTTCGGCAAACCCCCGTTACGCTGATTGATCACATCTACGAAATAAGAAAACCTCTTCAGTAATCACCCCTGATGCAAAGTCCCTAATGTCCATTAAATTTCTTTCGTCTTTCTTTTTGTACCAAATCCTTCCTAGTAATCGAGAATTACTTTATTTCAAACTTCGTAAGTTATAGAGGCATATTGCTTTTGGTTTATTACCGTTTTCGAAGAGAAACACTTCCGCTTAAAGACTTCCCATTAAATATCCGTGAATGAGAAGTGAAGGATAAAATGATTTTAAAAGCAATTGAGAAGTCAAAATGGTCACCGGATGAATATAGCGTTTCTTAGAAGACTTAATGGACGTTTCCCCGATTATCTTTAAAAATAAATGTCGAAGGGCTAAGCGGCGAAAGCGTCGCATACGTTAAAAAGAATGTAAAAATGATCAGAAAGTAAAAAGGTCAGATAAGCTCAAGGAGTGATTGGAAGAAGATGAAGGCTGAAAAAATTGTCGAATCCAATGCAAAACAGCGTCACAGTCGAACAGTAGTCGAAAGCGATGATTAAAGAGAGGATTTGACCCAAATCCGCCCTAAATACGTCGCTTATCATCTCTGATTAAAGATGGAATCGATACTTCATTTCATAAGGCTACAAAGACGTAAAGTTACGTTAGTGGAGAAGTATGCTTAGCGGAAAAATAGTAACTTCCACAAATTTGTTTTTAGTAAACCTTTATGTTTTAATATATAAAAATTATAAGCTAAAATTCAATAAAAAAGGTAGAAGTAGGCTAAGCTTCTCTACTTATCTTTAGTATAACCCTCCACGAAGTCCGGCCAAACACAATAGAATTTAAGAATAATTATACATCATTAACAATCCTACCATCCCTGCGCAAAATGTTGGAAAATACATTGCTTAACCTTATCCTCGAATTTTCGAAGAAATGAAACAAAATCTAGCAAAGAAGTATTTTAATTAAATAATGGAAATGTAAGGAATCTACAATTTAAAAAAAAATACATTCAGAGTGAGTAACAATTTTCTTCAAAATTTAGCAACTAATTGAGAATAAATCTAACACGACCTTTTTTAAAATACATTATATACTACATTATAGTAGTAAAGTTTATGACTGAACAACGATATGCGTGAAATAATGATTCAATTATATAGTAGATACCATAAATAATACGAATATGATTAATGCCTGTGAAAATATGCTATTATAGATCTGCAGTCTGCAAAATTTAAAACCATTTTCCACTCCTACAACACAACTACTTAGTAGCTCATCGTTTTTATATGATATATTTGAAGGTGAAATGTAAGAGAAGCTCCGTTTTCTCTTAGTTATCATAATACAATCGCTGATAATCCTAGATGCTTTCTTAATCTGGATACTTTTCATCCTCCATTTAGCCCTTTCAATCAGGTCCAGTGATAACTTTAAGGAGTTGGTGATGTATTAATATTATTGATAAATATTAATAAATGATCAAAGAGTCGATCACGAATTTTGTGAAATGATGATTGCCTATGTCAGATACTTAGTCTTTGTCCTCAAAACGTGAAACTATTTCTTTCGCGATTCAAATTTGGCAGGTTCGACTATTATATCGGTGTCTTAGATTGGATCAATTATTACAACGAGCCAGAAAATATTTTTACACGTGACGCATCTTTTAATAATATATCAGAACTCTTTGCCTTAAGGTTATTTTTGGAATTGAGATTTATTGTAGCGTAATACAACTCAGAACGTTTTTTTGTAAAAACCAAATTTATTACTTGCTGTTCTCTTTTAAAGCATAAATTAGAATGCAAAGCGTGACTTGGAATCCACACCATTCAATACAGCCAAGTAATGTAGAAAAATATAATACGCTTCCCAAATTGAGTTAATTTCAAAACTAACAGTTCTACCTTTTATAAGCAGAATTACAATTATATCTGAAAGCAATATAATCTTATATCTATCTTCAAAAATAATACGCTATGATTTACATTTTTTCCTTCTCAGCATTGAAACATTCTTCAATGAATACTCTGAACTTGTTTCGATGGTGAACCTAAATGTTCCGCTGATACAATTTATGCATATTTTTGCCATAGATGCCTATCATATACTATGGATAGAATTATGACAAATTGTGTAAAGAATCAGATGTGAAATATATTTATGATACGCTTCCAATTCAGAAGTGGAAAATGTACACGAATATATCCTGAAGTATTTAAATATAAACAAAAGATAATTATTAAATTATTAATGATTAAAAATACCCATCCCGGTTTGTATCATTTAGAGCCTTCATAACGATTTCAAAATATTTATAAAGCGCTTGTGATATTAAAAAACGCCTATCAAAATATCGAACGAATATAGACTTCCGTATATACTTATCTCACAATCTTTTAAATTTCGCAGCCCTTGAAACCAAAACGTCGATCAACAAGAGAATTTCTTTTAAACGGAGAATGGATATAGAAAGGGACTAATTCGCACACATCGGCTATCGGCGACTACAATCCAAATTGAAGCTTTCTTTTCTCTATTGCAAATTTAAGAATAGTCGAAAGTGAAAATTGCATTTTGTATTTAAATAAAAGTATAACTTAAAAGGATGAGTTTTAATCTGCGTGAAGCATTTAGATTGTTTTGAATCACGGAAATTATAAGTGATTCGTTTAAAAGTAGTCCATACTAAGGAAAATAATTGTAGATTTAGATTAATCTGTTTCATTTGAATCAGTATTAGAAGGATTTGGTTAAATTATTTATATTCTATGTTTTATAGATATAGACACATCTTTATTTCTCTATTGTACATAATATAATAGCTCAATTGCGCTAAACGTATATATCAAGCTTTTGACTCAGTACCTTGACAGTGAAATATGTTTCTCGCGTGGAATCAGTGGAATCGACACCCATATTACCGAATAAACTTTCTTCCAAATTTAAATAGATAAACAGATGAAACTTTCCTCATTTTAAAGGGCTTTCAATAGAAATCCTCGCTGACAATATATTTATAATATTTATGAAATAAAAATATTTATTAATGAAAAATAATATTTATAAGTTAAAATCTGGCAGTAATAGAGAAGCAATTCACTGGGACCAGGATTTTTCTGCGGGAACAATAAGTTATTTCTAAAAAAAGTTAACTCTCGCGTATTTAATGTAATTGGGCCCATTTTCTCTGATATACATAAACGTATTGAACTAAGATATGGATAGAAAGTGAGAATAACCAAAACAAATATACAAATGAAAATAATTACCGCCGCAAAAAAGAATTAATTATTTAATTTGTAAATTCAAATAAAATAATAATAAATAAATATCAAGAAGAAGAAAGTAAAATAATAATAAAAACATGTATTCTTAAAATAGATAGGGATGGATTTATTTACCATAAAAATGACCTTGATTCGATTAATTTTAATTTACGAAGATATTCAAAGATGACGATCGAGATGCTGAAAAAAGATTGGGTAAGTGATGGATATGAAAACGAATATACGTTTGGTGATTGATAATGTGTATTGCGGCACTGAACAAGTGAAGTTGATTGGAGATGATGCAAAAAGAAGTATAATAGTCCTATTTATATCATTTATAATTTTTCGTAAAAAGTTTAAATCATTCCGAACGAAACGCTATGGAATGAGAGGAACATTTAAATAAAAAATAATGTCAGCCAGGATTTTAGGAATGTGATGAGATTATAGAGAACGATGCTTCATCTATAGCACGGGATACGTATATTGCATGGGAGAACACACAGAGGCTGTGAAATAATTGGTTGAAAAGTTCTACGAAGAAAAAGCAAGAGTTAAAAAAATGTTCTCGGTTGAAAATTCTTTAAAAATAGGTTTTAAGAAGTTATATTGCGATTGCTTGGTAAATTTATGAAAAAAGCGTTTGCGAAAGATATAGTAAAGATGATGAGACCCTCTACTGCTAGATTGGGTGATATGATAATCGATGTAAAATAAGAGAAATAGATGCTAGAACTAGTCCAAGATGAATTTATTTTATCCCCGAACCATGTGGGTAAAAAAGAGGTTCAGAAAATAGTCCGAATGCACAGTTTTTTACGCCGAAGCAAATATATTAGTACAGTATTTACGTAGATGTTGATCGAGTTTAGTTTTCAGATTTTATACTTATTTTCACATTAAATATAAATATTTCAACTGTATATTTCTCTGATGTTACTTACTCGTATTGCGTTAAAATATCTTTTAATGAGAATAATAGAAAGAAAAAAAAATCCGTTAAATGTTTACGAACAATATTAAATTCTCGATGGATATTCAATAAATGAAAACTTGCAATGAAATTGCATGAAAACTTGCAAAAAATGAATACTTTTGGAATCCAAAAATATACTATTGAACTATTTATTTCGGACCACTGGAGAAGTATAAATGATCATATAAACAAAATTCCCTCTATCGTGGTATTCTTCCTTCCCTATATCATCGTACTTCGAACGCTTAAAATTCAGCGAAGATCCGCTGTCCCCGAATCCCATGGCTCAGTCCCCCGTGAGAACGGCTCCTTTTCGCTATAGTGCAGGAAAAGGTGGCAAGAATAATTAACTCTCCCCTTTTGGATGTGCCGGTAAATAGAGGATGCAACTGCTGAGGAAGGTTGAATAGAGCTGCTCAAATCTCATAAATGTTTACATCATCATCAGTTAATATATAATTTTTTTAATTTCACGAATACAAGATTTTTCGTAGGTTTCAATGATCAATTGGAAATAAATACACTCGCACGTAAACTGATGCTTCTGAATTCAGAAACAAAGTTTTGTCTTTGGACATTAGTCAATACTTAAGACATGAAAACTGAAGCACTTTAATTGTAAAAGTGCTTCTAATTCATTTCTCGGAAGACTTACCGAGAAATTAAGTCCAGATCTCTTGAGGTTCAACATCCAACATAATTTTATACTCTTGAAAATACTTTTAGATAAAACAAATTTTTGTCTCAAATACTTTTTAGGGTATACACCAACGCATGAAAAATATAACTGAATTTGTCTATATTTTATCGATTAAAGAGGAGATGATTCAGAATTCCAATAAGCATAAATAAATTTTCTAAGATAGAGTTTCCGTGGTGTATTAGTTGTGATCAATTCGGTGATCTATTAGTGATTCATAAATGAAAGAGTTTGGGAAATCTATTCTAACTTATAAATTTATTTCCGCAGTTTTTTGAATGCAAGAATTACGATTGAGGTCTGCAAGTGGTTACCAAAAGTACTTAGAATTACTATTCTATAATAGTGAGAATTCCTTTTGCCGACTGACTTTGATGAAAATGCCCTATTTTCCTGAAAAAATACTCCGCGAATGTATTGTGATTGATTGGATTTAGAAGCGGATTACTTTACTCAAAGGACCTTATTCTCGACTTATCATCTGAATGACCGATTTTCCTTGTGAGACTGTTGACAATCCATAGTCTTCCCATGACTTCCGAGCCTTGGTCCCTTTTACCATTAACGTTTCCCATCCATTAGGGACACGCACCACGGCTGCCAATTAAGCTCTGATCCTTTGGGAAGTTGCCGCTTCCCCGACATTATTAACGGTGTGAAATTACCGGTTTTCCTTCTAAATCTCTTTGCGCAACCCGTTTGCTCAATTGAGCTTCCTTATTCCAAACACGTTTGCTGGATGTCCAAGTGCCTGAAATATTTTGTCACTACACTTGCTCTATATATATTTAAATAGATTATTAATGATACTCTTTTATTTTAATTTTAACAATGAAATATATATGATATGAATTAAATGTTAGTTTAAATGAATATAAATCTACGGAAATGTTTAACTCAAACTTATAAACGAATCTAACTTTATATCTTACAGAATCTCTAAAGAGAAAGGATGATAAAAGATTTTATATAATAATAATTTTTACGTTCGAACTGAATTTTGGTTAATAGATTGTTATTTTCACTCACCCACAGATTTAATGAATTGTGTTTCCAATTGTAATGATATGCACGGAAATATTCTCTTTTGAAAAGACTGTGTCTGGAAGCACCCGAGGCTTCGAAATTAACACCTTAAGCGAGATTTTAAAAAAAAGCTGTTTTTATTAAAATGACATAAAATATTTCCTTGAGTTTTTATCCATTTTATGGATTACATCGGTTTCTTCTAAAACCCCAAATAATGAAATATGAAGAAATAAGAGAATAAATAAGTATTCACCTTACAAAATGCTGACTAATCGATTACTGGTGAACGTTACATTTCCATTCATCTATTTCTATTAGAGAGACTCAATGTCCCATTCCCGCTGAATTTCCCTATAAAAACGAAGAAATACAATATAAAATTAATATGATTAAGCGCTACTTTGCAGAATTTTAATGAATAAATTACGAAGTACGAAGTTTCATCAAAAATACGATAAAAATAATTATCTCGAAGAAATGAAGTAAAATATAAAATACGAGAGTATGTGTTAAAATAAACACGATGAGCTTGAAGTTGGCCGAATTACAACGTTAATAAGACATGAATCATTTTGAATTATTATGAGTGTTTTGATTAACACTTTTAAATGATTTAAATACTGTCTTTTAACTTTAATGTACAAATCATTTGGTGGACAGATTAGGAGACGGAATATAGTTCGCTCATTTTCCTAATGATTAAGCAATTAGCAATCATAGAACATTCCTTCTGCATTTCATAAACCATATCCATTCAGTTCATTCGTTGGGATGAATGTTGTCCAACTAAATTAGTTCAATCCCTTATCATCTTTCCTTCTTTACATACGCCTCCTTCCTGTTTACTCTCTTCCCTTTCTTCTATTACTTTCGGCACACTCCACCTTCGTAAAATATTTCGTCAAATAATATCAGTAGCCGAAGAGATATTTCCAAGATAAGTTTTTTCAGCCTATTCTCCATTACTTTAGCTATTGCTTTGTTCGAATGAATTGCTCTTTGAGGGCGTGATGTTCTCGCAATAGAAGAAAATACTTCGCTGAGGACTTTATTTTTAATGTGTTCTCTTTGATGAACTTAGTGATCTCCAATACACTTCCAAATCATGGAGGAAAGCTGGTGATTTCTCAAAAAGGAATTTTCGGTTTCGAAACTATCATACTCATGATCATATCATGTATTTACTTATAAACACTGTCAACAGATAAGAAATCTACACTGATGTTGACAATAATAATAAAATCTCCAAAATGAAGGATTCTTGGGTATGTATAATGATCATCGAGATAAAGATACACTTAATGGACAAAAAATGATTATTATATATAATCTATATATTATAATCTATTAATGCCCAAACACACACATGGATCATTACATTGTGCCACTCATAGACACTGTGTTTCTTCCTCAAAAGTGGAACGATCTGAATTATTTGGAATATTTTGAACGTATCTTTATCATTTAACAAAAATATTTTGTATAGCGATAAAGATACGTTCTTAGAAACTACTCCCTTGAACTCGCGAGAGATATTGAACGTGCGGTTATTATAAAAATCATAAAAATTTCCCATTAAATTATATTATTATTAAAGTAAACTCGTAAAAATGTTAGTAGAAAAATTTATGGAAAAAGTTGAAGATCAAATCAATCGAACGTGTAAATACAATTTCGAGAGAAAACTTTTTGAATAATGATGATATCTGCCAAAAAACGTATGGGCAGAATAAATAGTTAAAGCTTATTCTCAGAGAATATAACTATATCTAATAAAACCGTCATAGATGCAAATAAGAATAAACAGTAATTTTCCATGTGTTTACTCAGCAAAACCAGTCCAAAAGATGGATTTGAAAAAAGAGACAGGAATTCTCCTGAACATGTTTGATGCCAATGAAACTGCATTATATAACTTCTGAAAAATTACAAATTTCATTTTTTAACATCCCTTGCGCCACAAAACTATGATTGTACGGGTGCAAACAGAGAGCATACAAGATGACAATCTGGTTCTTTGCTCTAATCGATATTGAGGACGATCGAGTAATACAAAATTGATAAGGAGAATGGGTGTCAGAGCAATTACAAGCGGGGATCACAAGGGCCCTCGCAAAAATCACTCGGAAAGGTATCTTCCCCAGCCATCGATCCTAACGCAATTTGTCACCGTGTGGACGATGAGAGGGGCGCAGGCGGCAATTCGATTTTCCCTCCGAAGAATAGGAACCTAATGGGGGGGTATTGAACCGTTTGCTTTCCCCCGTCTTCTCCACTTCTATAAAAATAAACAAACCCCAAGGGGCGCATACCTCCTCGCGCTCACACTTCTTCACTTTCGCCAAAAAGAAGCTTTTTTTCGAACCCAAAATGCGCTTTCGGAGGCGCCTATTAATTGATGCTGCTTTCCAAGGAAAGGGGTCTTAGCAAATTCCACATAGATACATTTATGCCGAAATATTATCGTCTTTTGACGTTTTGTTAATTTTTTATCGCAATTTAATTCATTAGATATAGATTAGATTCATTAGAATATTAGTTACAATTTTAAGTTCAGCCCACGTTCAAGCACAATAAATTCGGTCCATTTTTTAATTACGCGTCTACTTTTCTTTTTGCACCTTTTGATAAAGCCTCATGACGTACTTTAAGAACATTGCTCGTGAAAAGTTTTAATGTACCCGTGTTGAAAAATTTTCTTCTTCTCGTCTGCTACTTAACTTAAATAAATAGTTTAGAAAACGTCGACAATATTCGCTGAAACTATAATCACAGTCATTGAATGTATTAATTCTACTGAGGGAAATAGTGGTAACAAATGTGAACGCTATCTAATAGCCCTTTCATTCAAACGACTATACAAATACGTAATTGACATGTATACTTGTATAATATCATTGAAAATAAATAATATTAAACTAGATATAGAAAGTTAAATTTTCAACAACATTGTATTTAATCCAATTATTAAGATAAAGTATAAATACTAAGAGTTCATTTTAAAGACTTAATATAGTTATGAAAATAACTTTTTAAAATAAGTAATAATTTCTTTAATTTGCAGGCGATGATTCCCTAGAAGCCCTTTAAAAAAATTTTGTAAGCTAAATAAAAGATGTCCTGCGTTTTTATAGTGAAAAGATAATCAATGGGCAACTGAGCTTTTATCACTGAATTTTCTCTTTCTGAATTTACAACTTCTCCTCAATTCACTTACCACTTACACAAAATTCAAAGGAAAACGTATTAATCTACATATACGATTGATTCTTATTATTTTATGAAATTTAACGCGGTAATTATTCATGAGATTTCATAGATATTTTCTACTCTATATACTGTATGGGAATATTTAAATTTACACGCGTAATATCTATCTAAGAGCTGCTAAAATGTTACTCCGTCCAATGGGTCAATAAAGACTGGTTTTGGTCATTAACTCTCCTCTCAACGAATATTTTTTTTATTGTATTAGTTTTCATTTCATAAACGTACCCTATACCAATACAATGATAGTTCAACTTCATTTTAAGGCCCGAAACCCTCTTGGCCGTTCGCTCCGTAGCAGATGCCCTCGCTACCAATTACAGAGGAAATTGTGCTACAATTAGATTGTCTCGTGGCAGTCACATGGGCACCCACCACCGATGTCTTTTTTGTTCAAAATCCCCTCCTCCTTTCTAAACATACATCTTCAATATTCTCTCATTCTATACTTCCTCAACCAGCGGCACTATGAAAAATATGCGTTTGTCTATCACTTTCAAAGAATCCTCCATAAATTTTTAAGAATAATCAACAGTGAAAAGGATTCCTAAACAGACGGGAGTCGTAAAAGCTTTTCAAAAATGAAAAGATGGTTTGAAATTATGCGACTATTTTCTTACATGATCAAAAACCAAAAAGCGTATTCAAATCATATGGATACACTTGCAAGATCTTCTTAGTTCATATTCCGAACTCACAAATTACTTTCTCGGTTTCTGCCCAATTTCGTCTCAACGAACTATTCAAAGAACGACTTCCGCTTTCACTAAATCGAAGGCGAAACAAATGCGGTTGAAAGGCTCCCGATTACAGCTTAAAAATCACAATCGAAGGAAATCTTAAATGGGAAAACAAATCAATTGGTTTTACAATCTTTTGTCTTTGAAAAAACGGAAGTTGTGGTTGTATTGATGTTCTCATTTCGATTGTTTCGGTATTCGAGATGATTCGTTTATTTAATCGTTACTTCAATTTATTCCTTTTTTTATTTTTAAAACGTTTAATGAAAGTCGCGCGTAGGCTACGAATCGCAGACTCCTTTTACGGACTGTATTGCTTACGAAAATGTCTATAATTATAAAATCCTTTAACAATATTACTCAATTTTATAAATATTTCAACTCAACTCGTTGGTCTTAATTATAAATCTATCGATAGAAAGATGCAATATTTTTATGATAAATATCTTTTCCCCATTGATCTTCTCGGACGTGAGAGGTTCCATAAAAGTTATTGCAACCAACTTCTACGATGCATAGATTCTGAACAAATTCTGGAAAAGCGGATTCCATTATATTACATCATTTATGAAATGATAATTACAAACCTGAGTTGCTCAAACGATTGCTTTGAATGTCCTTTTCCTAAAATCGCTTTTCCACTTCACCCATCCGTTTCATTGTTCCCGAGATTCGTCCCTCAGTTCGATATAATCGAGTAATTAATAATTAAGGAAATCCTCGAGTGAATCATTCATCACATCCATTGCACGAATCTCATTTGTCTACGGACTGAGAAGAGCGGAATTACGAATGAAAAGAAAGTGTTGGGGGAAGTGTTCTCCGATGTGGAAATGTATTTCGTGAGTTCTCCATGTGCGAAACAATAGAAAAAAAACTCTCAGAGATTCATTCGCTTTGGTATCGAATCCAAAATAATACTTTACAATTTGTAAGGAATCAAAATTACTAATAAAAATGTAAAAATATTTTATCGGTTTTACATGCCATCAAAAATGTGTGAAATAATCGCAGAAATGTAGGAGACAGAAAACTAGGAGCTTTTTCGCAGACTGTACAAAAGTAGAGATTCTAGAATATATTCGATGATTTTTCTGATAAACTTATTTCTAATTCTGTTTGTATAATTTTAATTTTTGACCTTATTCCACGAAATAAATTTTCAAAAAATGCTAAACATGTTAAAACATTCGCCAATCGGAACCAAAACAGTCAAATGAACAACGAAAGACGTAAAGTACAGTTGGACCATCCGACGCATCAAAAATTCGTTGTCTTTGGGGCGCTTGGGCGCCTATATTTCCCGTCCAAACATTTCCTAAACAAACCCTCTCTCCTCGTCCAACAATCCTCCATTCAAACAACCTTCCCTCTCTTGATTTTTGAAAGGCGTCTCTTTTCACATCGTATACTTCGACTATCGAAAAACGAATTTCTATGAACTAATTGCTAAGTTCCGACTCCGAGTGGTGAGCATAGGAGTTCAAATCCCAGTTGAAGAATTTCTCCTCTAACGATATTCTATTATATATATATATATATATATATATATATAACGATAACTATATCGCACTATAACTGTCCAGAAAGTGGATTTTTGCGTGGTATTTGTTAAATAAATGAATATATTACTTTAATAATTGTTAAATATTGAAGCAATATATATTTGTTAAATAAATAAATATTATATTGCTCAATCTCCAATTGTCGTTTCCTATTTATTTCTTATGGCAGCATTTTTCATGTCCAGGACAAGAACGAACTAAGGACAATCTATACCAAATTTCTTCATTGATCGCATTTATATCACATTCTATAAAAATTTCGAAATTTCAATGTAAAAGACTTTCATAAAGTTTAAAAGTACCTCGAAAGATGTTTTCCCTTCCTTATGGAGATTAGGTAAACGCCCCCTAGAATCGAATTCATAACCTACTGCGAAAAGTTTTGCTTATCGTACGAAAGGTAATTGCTATACTTTTTCAATATATAGCCGTCCATCTATAAATTCCCAATAAATTATTATTTAATCCCGCTTTCCATGTATTTTAAAGGAGACAATCTCAAATTGCGATCGACAAGACTTAATTTCTGTACGACAGATTGACTCTTCGAGCTTTCGACTTGCGTAGTCTAAGAATGGTTGTGAAATGCATACTTATGCACTGTTTCCATTACGAGGTGCATCCGAGGGGATATTGGTAGATGACTAAAATATATACTTATAAGCACTATTTACCGTTTTAAGTCGCTTATTTAATTCTCGATGTATGGGATCGTGAATTTAAAAAAATCCAGACCCAGATTTTGATGACAGCATTCCCTATAAGCGATATCTAAGAAAATCGATTTCCAGACATTTTATCAACATAGATTATACTTAAATATATATATATATTATATATATATATATATATATATATATATATATATTATTATGACTTACTTTTTGTTAATCCATCAGTTACTCTAAAATGTTTATATATGGCTCATCTACCCGCTTAAAAAACAGTAAACGTCAAAAAACCTATATTCAGTGGATTTAAAAGAACCATGGATATATTTTTAAAACAGTTATCAATTCAAAATAGTTATGGTTAAAGATACGCTTTATTTTTTAACAAATCTTGGAATCTTATCTCAAATCTTCAATTACTTTTGGGATTTCTGTGAATAACTTGTCGATCTTATAACGGATATGTTTATGCTTTTTGGTTATCTAGCTATGAGCAAAGTAACAAGGATTTCTAGGAATTTATAACAATGGTTATGCTCCTGAATGCATTATTCTCAAGAGTTTTGTTCTCTACAATCGCTTCAAGGAATTACGAGTGATCGACCAAAATTGGCCAATTGTGGGCCACATATGCTGTGGATTTCAATACATCAGATTAATTGCAATGCTTTAACAGAGCGGATTCTTCTAGATAAAAGATGGATAGGTTACGTCATTCTCTAGCTCCTCTAATTATTTTAATTTCTATTCAATTGCCATTTTTTAACTTTAGACTTGGTTTCTTTTCGATACGTTAGATTATTATCCTATTGTTGTGTTTATTTCTTTGTTTGTATATCTTATATGCAATTAAACGCTGTCTGCTGACGGAACTAAAAATGAAGATGTTCTATCACAAATAAGTGAGCATAAAGCCTGACCATAAACTCTAATCATTTGCTTTATTTGTCGTAGAAGATGAATTATCTCTCTTACGAGTAAAAGTGACCCGACAATCACAAAAAGTCTAAAAAAATATATTTGTTAACGATTTCGAATATCTTACTCAATGGGGAATTTATTTGCAAGAAAATGTAAAAACTTGATACTTTTTCGTTAAATCGTGAATTCGCGCTATCTTTTGAAGAATTCGCATGCTCATTCCTTCCCTAGATTTCTAAAGCAAATCTTTTATATTCTCTTATTCAGATGATTTTGAAGTCGTTGAACAGAAAAAGACTTTTGAGAATCCTCGACTTCATCTTCAGTGTCATCATTTAATGGGTCTTATATATAAATATATATATACTATAATACATACTTATATATATCTACTTAGTACATATTATATTTAAACAATTACTTTAAAATATCATTTTGTTCGCTCCTTAGAACTCCTTGGCTGCCACTGATTTTTAAACGGAAGATAATAATTACAAAGAACCTCTTGAATCTCCCCTTTCAGTCGAAAGTAAATTTCATTAGCTAAATCGTGGATTCCGAGAGATTTTGCTTTTCTCTTTAATGGCGTTCGTTCAAGTGCTCCTTAGAACCCTTCGTACAAACGAGAGATTCTTCATCGACCATCGTCAATATCGAACTATGGATCGTAAACATAATCTTCAAATCTCCATATATTTTTAGCCCTTTTATTTATTTTATTTTATTTAAAGAACCCAAACATATATAAAATTCTCCTCCGAATGCCGGTGGAGGAAACTTCTAAATTAAACAAAAGCAATAAAATCTCAATTTGTCTAATTTATTGCAATCATTTTGCGATGTTATTCTGGGAATCAAAATCTATGCTAAAGACGTCTCTCGAGCATTCATATGCATTACTTATGAATGAAACACATTTTCATCAAAATAATATCCAATAATGAAATCATTTGAGAAACACTCAGAATCAAATCTCTCGCAAAATTCTTAGTTCTTCGAGTGTCGTACTTACAATGCCTATTGACGTCCATCGCATAACTCATCTTTCTCGAGAATCTTTGTTTAACAAATGAAATATTTTCGAGTATTATCGTGAATCTTAAGTATTTATAGCTAAATGAATGATTGAAGACTATTTTAAATTTAAAATAGCAATGCCATTCGATCCAAGTAAAGCAACAAAACGACTTATTATTGTTATTTTCAAAAATTCTCCTCAAACGAGAAAGAGATTAATATATATTTTATCATTATATGCATTCGGTAAACATATAATTCTAATATTTTTATCAAAATTACCGTTTATTAATTTTCATTTACTTAAGATTTTCAAAACCCAAACGCAAATCCGATGAAATCATTACGTCGAGCTTCAAAATAACTACGATTAAATGCTACTGATATATTTACGCTTTCGGCGGAATCATCATATCTCATCCTCTGAAAAGCCACTTCATCCGATAACGTGAAATATAGAGCTAATTAAGTATCTCCGTATTAGCAAGTCATCAGGGACAATGAGGGGGAGAGCATACAGCCTTAACTGGCTAAGTTCTTAAACCTCAATGAGAGTCCTGGAATTCCTACGGAATCTCTCGCCTTCACCCCTCGTTAACGATCGCGAGCATAAGCTCAGTTGAATTATGGCGGAATAATAATTAAAATTCATTTTTCATCGGAGAGACGGCAAATGAAGAAATCAGCCGCTTAATGGTTTTGCAATGAGAAAGCGTTTGAGGGAATCAATTATCAATAGATTTGAGGGTTGTACTTATGGAAATCATGTAATTAGCAAGTATCCATGATAATGGAGGAAATAGATTTTTCAAAGACGAAGAATTAGACTGTCATAATTTGATCCTATAAAGATTAAGTATCGGCGCTACTAAATACACTACTACACGTTTCAGTATCAGTGCTTATTGTTAAAGCTATTCGTTTTAAAATATAGTATCAGGAATATGATTACAGGACAAAAGAGATTAAGCCACACCATTCGGCATAAACTAGTGGAACGGACTATTTAAACTTTTTTCCTTGCTTGTGTGGCCGACTTAATGAGGGTGCGTCTTACATGCCGTCAAATACGATATGAAAAATAGTTTGGTTAGGATATTTACGGGGGACTCAACGAATAAATAAAGGTGAGGATAGACTGATTCTCTATAATGATTCTCTATAAAATTATGTAATGGTTCGATGGTTGGAAATTAGATCCAAATATAGTTATGTTCAGCACTTACACATTCCACGAGTGAAGAGAATGGACTCACGAAGCAGAAAAGAAGACGAGTTAATTGAGTTGTTTGCGATAAGTGCGTAAATAACGGTGAATGGGCAATCATTTTCTGCAGCAAAAATTTCATTTCTTCATTCGCCTCGCAACCTAAGGATCCAACTCTAGTTTTTCTCCCAAAAGCGACTCTTATTTTCTCATTCAAATGGTTTGCAGTTTAGACGAAAAGATATCCTGAAATCACTTTGAGATTCGTGGGTCAGTCGATTTTCAGGTTTTGTTAGTGGATGTTGAATGCAATTGAGAAAAGCGCAATTGGTATTGATTTACGAAGAACATGAAAGATCCTCGAACCATATGGTCCATAACCATATTTATACCTTACGTAGTAATTCTGGAAAGAAGTTCAGTAAGGACGAGTAAATAAATTACATTGAAATTATTGAGTACGTAGAAGTCAGGGGTTAAATTCAGTAAATCCGCATGGCGAAGAGATGCACTTTAATCGAAGGCTCAGTAACTGATTTTAAGATTCTATTTTAGGTAAATAGGCTGAGAAATCTTGAAGTCGAAAGAGATCAGCGAAATCGATCAATCTTCAGAATGGAGAAAAAGAAAACCAGATAGATGACAAATAGAAGGACATCTATTTAACACATGTGAGAGATAAAAACTTAGTCGACGCCTATGCATAATGATGAAACTTTAAACAAACATTTTCTGAGGAAATACCATCACCAAACTAAGGTTAGAGCAACAGAAATGAGGCGTCAAATAATAGGATTTAGAAACTTTCGCAAGAAAATCGGACTTGAGCGCGAAAAAATTCAGCAAAAAATTAAAATCGCTATAAAAATATAAGAAATCATAGCTATATTTATAAAATCAAAACCTCTCCTTCGTAACTACAGCTCAGTTATCTTAACTGAAAACCATGCAAAAATACCGGATAATTAGGTTCATTGGTTCTCTTTTTCTGAAGAACGATATCAGTTGGATAGTTCAGGTGGATATTTAATTAGGTCATTTGGCGGTTCGCGGGCCATTAATTTAAAAACTAAATCAACACACTTGTATGCGAATATCTAGGAGTAAAATTGTAAGAAAAACTTAAATGGGGTAGTCACAAAGAAGGTAATAATTTGAAGGCATATTTCTCTTCCTCTTTCTAATTAGAGCTCATTATATTATGCTCATTATATTATGCTCATTATATATCAAAAATAAAATCTCCTTTAATCTGACCATTTATCTTTTAAATTTATCCTTAAATGTATTTACGATTAATGTAGGTATATTTCATGCATTTGAGCATATTGCTCGTGTTTGAGGTTTCTGAAGGCGATGACTTTTGTCGAATTCCTTCGCAAATCTCAATCAACTGCGATGGGCATCGAATGGGCGGAATTTGGTTTATTTTTCTATGATTTCTGTCTCCGGAAAAATGTATTTTATATATTCAATATTCGATAAACCGTACAAATATATACGTTTATATAGTTTATTTCTAATTTGAACATATCTTTACGATTTGAATTATTGTATATGAATAACAAAATAATAAGACAACTCCTATCCAAACATTGTGTTCCACTCTCCAAAGGTGCTCAATTGGAGTGAGCTCCACATCTCAAACATTCCTTTATTATCTCTCGGCCTTTCCATTCTTCATATCGATTGAATTGATATCTGCTTCTGAGAAAATTGCATTTTTGCTAAGTGCAGCCAATAAAAATAATTAGAAACGCAATTGTATCACATCCAGTACAGAATAGAAGATGGACAAAAATGAAACCAGTTCAGTGGACCACTTCATTTAGCTTTGTTCCGATAAAAAACAATTTATTTTATCGACTGCATTCGGATCAGACGAAAATAGTCTCCTTCAAAAATGCCACTACGAGGAAATATCCCGGAGAACCTAATATTATCAGCAAACGTATTCTCTCTCGAAGTAATAAAGGTGTCGATGTGTATGGGCGCAGAGGGAGCATAAGAAGAGGAAATGCTTTGGGAGTTCCTTTGGAAGTTGCTGATTCCGCCCCTTTCATATTTACTTCCTTCAAGATGCGTGTTCCTAGAGTTATCGGAACTCTTTCCTAACCTCATTTGTTTTTTAAGTTAATCTTTTCCATCTAACGCCCTTGTTATCCTTAGTCCCAAAACTTTCCATTTATTTGAATTGGCTCTTACCCTCTTTTAGTCATTGTATTTCCCTGAAGCTGATCCCCAACCACAGCGAATAAAGAGGAAGACGATGCAGTACACGAGTTATAAGATGTCGTCAACAGAGAAACTGAGTACAAAATGCCGCTCGTTAAGTGCAATGAAACCTATGTCTCAAAGCTCTCACAGATTAAATGTTACAAACTGAGTACATCCAACTTTTGGGCAGAATCAAATTGAAACCGACGGCGTCGGTGGGGTATAAACATATGAATGGAACACTTTCACTCAGAAAGAAAGGCAGGAAAGAATTTCGGATTAATCGAGAATAAGACATTCGGCGTTTTGCCGCGAAGGAGTAGCGGGAATATGACCAAAGAGATAAGAAGACAGAGTATTAGTTGGGATATTTTGTAATCGAGGATAATAGAATGGGTTTCGGAAGATATCAATTGAAAATTGCATATGATGAATATGGTTGTTTAATGTATTATCAAATTAAAATTAGTGTTATTACAAAATTTGTTTACTGGAATTTCTGGCTCAGTCGCCGACATCTCGGAATTTCATTACGTTGCATGAATTCATTTCTTTTTCTCATTCAATGTCTTAGACGTTTTATTTCCTTTTTTTAAACTTTTCTTAAATGAAACCATTTAGTCCCAATTTCACCAATTAGAGTCGTTTTTTATTATCGCACGAATTCGCGCCTATTAAATTGACAAGTTTTCTCTTGTTTTTCGGTTCAGAATCCATCGATGATTTACGCATAAAATACCAAATGTAAACGGAGAAAAGAGGAAAATGTTTTTGGTTAAGTGAAAATAGTTATTTAAATAAGCTGACAAGGTATCTCTATTTTTCAAGTGGAATGGAATTTAATGGATTGTTAAGCTGCTTGATGTCTTCATCGGACTCGAGTAAATCTCTCAACGAAATTCCATCAGTCATCATGAATTAAAATTGACGAGTAATTAATGTTTTTGAGACGGTAACGGAAAACTTTTCGTTCCAACTTTCGTTTTCAATGTCTAAACGATTTCCTGAATTCCTAGGTGAGTTGACTTTTCATTGATTTAAGGCTAACAACTACATTAGAAGAAAGCTAATAACTATTTTCCCTTAACCAAAAACATTTTCCTCTTTCCGCATGTATAATTCTCCTGAAACGCACGTGTCTCGTAAATTAAACCATGATTGCTTCCCTTTGCCATGAAAATGTATGCAATCGAAAGAATCGGAACACATCGAGTATCCCAATAACCCGAAGCGATCGTTTAAACGGTTCAAGGCAGTAAAATTATAGAATAGGACAATGTCGGGGTCATCGATGGGATCAGTGAGTTTCCCCAGAGGTCTCATATCCCTGTACCATCGATCTAATGCCCCCACCATGCGAAGGGTCTACGCCATTTCGAGGAGAGCCCTTCAGATTTTTTGGCAAATTCAACACGGGTAAGTGGTTTTGTTTCTAAAGGAATGCGGGGAGCCCATATCCACTCCTCATTCTCCCCCCCTCTGGAAAACGCTTCTTTTATGGTTCCCTAGAATGGGGTTATTCGGCACGAGGCACTTTCGTCCAATGAAATTACTCCTCTGAAACCCCTATTCGACTTTTATGTATGCCACGATCCCTAGTAATGGGGAGTATAATGCTATGGTTCATCTCCGCTTTGGCAGATTTGTCAATCTCTCGCCCTGGATGAATTGCTCCCTCCGAAGCCTTTTTATGAAACAAAGTTTTTCATCTTCCGCTAATTGCCTTGATTTTCTTACCGACCTTCCTCCTCTTTTACAGAGATGTAGTTTTTTTCCCCATTCTTAAGGGGCTTGTGCCTTCTTAAAATACAAAATCAGGGAATTCTATGATTCAAAAAACAATTCGTGGAAGATATTTCGATTGAGGTAAAATCCACTGCAGAGTTTCGCCGTTTCTCACTTAATCCGTTCTCACAATGTCTTCGAATAGTTGAACTGTAACTTCGAATACTGAAGGATATAATTTAAGAAATTACTGGTCATCCTCGTTGGTACCATATTCCAAATATACTATTGTTGGAAGAACCGAGGCTCACTTCCCACTATTCAAATGCAATTTATGTTGCTCACAATTTCCACATTTCATCTTCATTTAAATTTCCATTAACAAATGACCGAGAAATCACTAGTTGAAACGCTTCTTTCAGTTCAGGGAAAGGGTTGATAAAAAGTTTGCGCGGAGATAAGAAGCTTGGATATATCTCACTGCCTCTATGACGCTAGGATGCCAAACATTTAAAAACCGTTTGATTTACTGGTCTGATATTATAATTCAATTAGCATCGGAAAGTAAGAGATCCTGGTTCCAGTCCCGCTCGCCTTTATTATATTCGATAGTTTACTTTATTGAACCTGTAATGCACCTGAATTTTTGACACATTGCTCATGACTCAGTTGCTTCTACTTTCCTCAAAGCCTTTCAGTAGTTTTATTCACAGAAAAATGCCATGAATTCTAGATATCTCTGATTTGAAAATGTAAAAAATGCGTTTAACATAAATAGGAATATCCATTACTTGCGTTTTTCAGTATTTCTGTTCTAACTTATACATCGACTGCATTGGAACTTTTTGCATACTCGTCTCCTTCGCTATACTTAAGCCGTTATTTACTTCCAAAATATTGTTCCAATTCTCAATTGATCAGATATGATTTGTGAAAGAAACCATATTTTAGTCAGGATTGTTACGGAATGTAGAATTGACGAGCTCTCAATTATATCTATATTCATATTACAATTTGATATCGCCATTTATCTCCTTGGGAAGTTATTAATTTTTCCAAACGTGATTTGACCTTTAAATATTAGTAGATATTAAGTAGATAAGTCTGTGAACTCTCCGACAAAATGCACAAGAGAGAGTAACAAATGCCAAGATAATGATAAGCAATGGATAACTCTACAGAAGAAGGAATTTTTGTCTCCGGTTCCACTATTCTGAACAATTACTGATCAATTGGACAACAAGACACCATTGTGTGCTATGATCGTGAGAAGAATAAAATTCTTGACTAAATTGGCCCTTATTTGAACGTCACTTGTCATTCTGACCATAACATGGAGGGCTTCCCAATGGGAACACCTAAATCTCCCTTTCAAAACATCTCCATTCTGTCTGCATCTCGCTATTTCGCCTTCCAACGCAATATGACCACATCTAAAACCGTGCGACGGAGGGACGTTGCATTTGACTTTCAGAACACGAAAAAGTGCTCGGAAGCGGGGGGAGAATTAGGCATGGATCCAGAATGTTGCTATCAAAATCTATAGAAAGACGAGGGCTCTTTGATTAAAAATCACTATGGTATTTAGGTATAGATCCCTATTTACGAAGTAATAATAAAAAAATATGAACTGGAGAATGATATTCATCATGCATTGAAACAGAAATTATAATAAACCTCAAAAATTGATAAATTAAAAGAACTGAAGCAGGTGTGTACAGTGAAACTTTAATTTCGTGAAATATTCTATCTTCTGTATTTTCTCCATATTCTCCATTCCAATCTTGTAATATCTGACTCCAAGTATTGAAGGAAAATCTTTAAGGACATCTGTAATAATTTTGACTCTTATTTAGGATATATTTTTAAATTTACATTTAAGAACGGCTATACCTGATTTTGTTTCTTCTTTCGTTGCTCTAACCGTTTTACTCGATACAAATTCAGCTGCGTTCAAACTCATCGATATATTTATCGGAGTGTTTATCGATGATCTTTATGAATATTTAACAGATTCTAACATTTATTACAACAGAAGATGAAAGGACGCAATGATAAAGCGTGATTTTTTTTCATTACGGTTTTCTTTGACGTAACACCCCTTCAATTCCAATCAACTCATCTCACACAGGAGTAATTCTTCTAAGTATGTGTGTTATGTAATGATATGTAATAGATTCCAGCTTTGGGTTTACCCTCAAAAATGTTAAAATGTTAAATTATATCAAATATTCAAATTCGCATTAATCGAAATTGCGGCAAAAGATGTCGATTGCCTTTCTATAGGAAATGATTGAGAATAACTCCAACATTACTCTAGATATCTTTGACGTTTTCCATCCCTTCGTTTCTTTTTTTACTACTCTTTGATCATGCATTGTCTTCTTGGAATGTTTGCTTTACGCCTTCGTATTTTTTCTATCCCTGTTTTCTCCTATTCTTTGCAATGCATCTTCATCTCTCATCTTTTCGGCTCATTTAATTTTCTGGCCCTTTCTTCAGATATTGGATAATTCTTTTCTATAATGTGTCCGCTCAATATAAGACCCCAGACGAGGCAATTTAGCTACTCCTTTCTTTTTCATTCGCCTTAATGTTACCCCTTTCTGACGCCCACTTTTTCCAACCCTTGATTCTATACACATCGTATTCCTTATTCCACTGTATCCCTCGTGAGTATATGAAAGCTCTCATCGGTTTTCTGTTTACCTAGATTTTCGATTCCTTTTCAATCTCATTCATCCTCTTCACTTTGGTCTCCGCTGTGTTTATTGCCGTACTATATTCTCTTCCATTTTCACTCATAATGTAGATAATCCTTAGAAGCTTCCTTTCTGATTATTACCTGATCATCAGGATATTATTGGAAGGCGTCTTTCCATACTCTATTCTTCTCTTCTTTTTTCTAATACCTTTGCCTTTGATGTTGTTGACCTCTTTGTCATCTAATACCTTTGCTTTGGCAAACAATTAATCGTGCATTTATTTTTTCTTAACTACCAACATTTTGAAAAACAGCTAATAAGGCTAATTACAGTGAATAGTCAACAATGTCTATAAATAAATTATTAAAAATTACATATATAATGTGAAACATTAATAATAATATAATTTAATATAAAATGATAAAATAGGAGAAACTAGTGAAAATAACTTATTGATTTAAAGAAGAGGGAATAGATGAGAAAGAAAAGTTCAAGGAAAGGGTTTAATAATTATCGGTGAAACAAGGATCTTTGGGAAATGAAAATCAGTGGAAAAGGAGGATGCGAGAGATAGTAAATCTCACGTTCAATATATTATGAAGAAAATCAGAGGACTTCCGGTGAAAGGGAAGAGAGATTTAAGGATGTTATTACGGTTTGAGTTGTGGTATTTGGGGCGTACGATTGAGAAGAGGACGGTATTTTAGAGTTGCGGTCGAGACAATATCAGATCAGATCGGAAGAATACAGTAAAACTTAATTTTGGGCGAAAGAGTCCGTAGAATCCGTGAAACGAGAATCACGTCGGTCAGTGTGACCCAGTTTACACGGTCTCTCATTTTCAAATATATTAAACACTGAAAGAAAATCTCATATAGTCTTTTGCAAAGCATTCATGTATTCCGTATTCTGAGCAAAATGAATCACTTTTACATTCAAATTATGAAAGATCACGCTGATTGGCAATTTATTTCCATTTGGACATTTTTTTGCATTAATAATTTTCTTCGTAGTAGTAAAGTTCCTCTTTACCATTTGATAAACCTGTGATATATCAATTTATAAACAGAAAAATCAATTTTGTTTAAATGGAATATAATTAATTTCCGCAATATTGAGAGAATGTAAGAAAAATCTTCCTAATTTTATATATAAAATAATACTTCTCATCAATTCTGACTCTCACCTACAAATTAAATTATTATATTCTTAATTCTAACTTATTTATTTGAATCAATGTACTATTTACTATTTCATTGTTTAATAAATGACTGATATTGATATATAAACATATAAATAGAAATGACATAGATAAATTGAAAATTAATAGAACCACAAATTTTGGATTTTTTTTAACGTCTAAAAGTTAAGTAAGATACTAAGTCTGAGGTAAACGAGATTCTCTAGTATGACAGCATTTATAATGATCGTAATAAACATGAATCATTGAGCGGTGTCGACTGTGTGCGACGGAAGAACGGAAGTATGAGGGAAAGGTGGTAGCGGTAGAAAGAGTCCCTGCAAAGCCCTTCGAGTGAAGCAGGTATTGTTTCCTCCCATGTTGGCGATTCCTCGATGTTTTGTGTCAACTTTGGAGTGTATGGTTCATACTCAACCGGCGTGGATGGTTTAGAGGGCTGCCGATGGGAACGAGGCCATTGTTGCAGCCACTTATTCCCAAGGATCGCCCTGGTGCCTCGAGGGGTGCAGGCAAGAGCCGCAAGAGGAGCTGTGATCGCTCCCCTCTATGAATTTTTAGCTGGATTCCAGGGGTGGAGGTGTGCTTGTTAAGGTGTGTTTGGGAAGCTGTACACCCGCCCACATCCCCTCTTGCCGTCTCCGCCCCCGTGACGTCCTTCGTTCTGAGTATGGAATGCATGAAAGATTCACGTCTGAGACAGCGCCCTACACTCACTCGTTTCTGTCTCCACTTTTCCGAGGCACTTTGACCACTTCCCAACACTATTCTTGCTTCCCTTTTGTTTTACCCATCTTGTGCACGTGGTGGGAGAGGACTTTTTGTCTCGCGATGTCTGCTTCAAATCGATTGGATGAAGACGGGATTCGCAGCACATTTTTCCTCTACAAGTGCGCTCATAGCCAAGAAAATTACTTACATTTCCTACAAAAGATCTATCTACACTATTCTAAGACAGATCAGTAAATGTTAATGTTAACATTAATTTGCATTTTTATTATATCTTGATAAATCATGCAGTAGTTTGTTAAAATCAACGGGTTCAGATAATAATGTTCATCATTCACGACTGTTAATTAATTAATAATAAACATTTTATTCTGAAAATTGGAAATGCTTTTTTTTAATTGCTTCATTCGGTTGTTTCTTAAATTCAAATTTATATAAATTACTTGCGTGTAATTTGAAGGAAAGAGATGAACTCTTTATACAATTATCTTGTATTTTTTTCGATCTATTATCTATAATATGTATAAGTGAAAATATGACTAAGACACGAAGGTAAGCCTCTCAATTGCAACAAGTCCATCATTTAATCATGCCGAGAGAAACTTGCCACGATCAGTATGTTTGCCCGGTGGAGGAAATTTATGTATCCTTTGATATTAATTCCAAATTTGCTTTATTTTAAATTTATATTTTCTTATCTGAACATAATTATAAGCAAGTGGTGTAAGAGGTTAAGGAGAGAAGTTTTGTCTTGAGGTTGTGGTGAGGATGATAGTCGTATCATAAACAACTTACATAGTAAATACTATGTATCAACTTACGGATGCTCAAAGGTGCCCTTTTAGAAATTGGTATTTAACAATAAGCAGGTCTCCTGCTTATAGCCTCGCTCGTCTGAGTAGGCAAACAACGAACAGGACCCAGACGAAGGTAACAAAGTTATCATGGCAATCTTATTCTTTAATTGACCCTTCACAACGACAGCTTCTGGAGATGTGCGTTCACATAGTAGCAGTTGCTACGCAAATGCGTTGTTCGGAAGAAGTCGTTAGTTTAGGAGTGAACGTTGACGGAAGGGGTTGAAAGTTACCCGAGAATATTTAAAAAATAGAATTGACTATATGATGTAAGGAAAGAAGGTCGATTAAAAATTGCAGAGAATTCGGACCTTTCGGGGATTACTGGGGAAATATGAGATTTAAGTAAAGCTGCCAAAAAATTCAATAGAGTAGTATGGTAGTAAAAGGCAGAGTTAAACAGAGGGATGTGTCATCAGGAAGATTGACTTTATTAATAGGGGCCTAGAATGGGCAAGCAAATATCAGGAGTTAAATTACACTGGTAAAGTAAAGGGGAATTTGGGATTTAGATATACTGTACCCAGCGAGCCGAGTAGTAACCTAGTGAGTGCATTTATACCAAGTATTCTTACCTGCTTAATTCTGTTAATTTAATAAAAACAAATTTCAGGCCTATTTCAATTTTATCATGTATAAAATAATGGAGAAGTACATTGCCAAGAATGTACAAAGTTTTGCTCTTTGTCAAAGTCAAAATCACATTTCAGTAAATCAATAAGTTTTTTATAGGATTTCTAGTGACAATATCAATAAAAAAAGGATGACAATTTAATTTGGAATGATAATGCAATTGTCATTTAATGGATGTAAGTAAAGCCTTTGATCTGGTCAATTTTGATATTTTAATCAATAAATTGCAAAGAATTGGGATTAAAACGTCAACAACGGACTTTTAAATTAAATGACTGCCAAGGAATATTGAGAAGTCTCAATAGTGGGGTCCCTTAAGGGTTTGTCCTTGGACCACTTCTTTTTATATTATATGTAAATATGTTTTTTTTTCTATGATTAAAAATTGTAACAGAGTAATGTATGAAGATGATAATACTCTGTTATTTGCCCATAAAAATCTTTATGTAATTAAAATGTTATGGATATTAAAGATGACGTAAACATGATTGTAAAATGATGCCATGATCATGAACCATAAGGATCTCAAAATTGGGAGGAACTTGAAAACTAGGGGGAGGGTAACAAAAATACTGGATAATAAAGTAAAAATTACCAGCGATACCACTAACATTAAAAATTACTATTATAAAAAAATCTGGTTTACTTCCTTTTCAATATCTCTACGAACACCGTGTGTTCCGGCCGATAAGACTTTTGTCCTCTAAAATGTGCTGTAAAATCAGTTAGCGTCTCTTGCTCCGATCGTATCACTGGTACAACTTCTTCCTATAATAAGAAGACCGAATCGCCAGGATAAGTAATTGCCATTATTGCCAATTATTTTTAGCGTATTGGGTATTGAAAATTGTTCCATTCATTTCTGATTTTGATAATAGCACTATTTGAGCAAATGGTAAGGAGTACAGTTTTAATAAGCCGATGTCTGAACTTCCTTAAAAAAAAACTCCCGGATAAAACGGAAATGCACAACATTTTGCATGTTAAGTTTAATCTCTCAGTGGGTGCTGCTCATACGCATTGAGCTAAACGAGAAGTCATCTGTATGCTAATATGTTGTATCTCTCACGATAAACTACGAGTCTACCTGCGCTCAACCTTAGGTAACTGGGTAGGAGCACTGTGTTCAAGTTTCAAATGCGTATCTTTCTATTCAGTCTGCACTTGCACAGCGCAGAAACTTGGTAAGTGCGGCATAAAAAGTCAACATTGGAATAACCTCTAAAGACTGTCATACAGTATAGCATTTAAACTTCGTGAATGTAAACTTAAGTCGTGAACTATGCTTCGGAGCATAGTAACCAGCGAGAGACCAACTGAGAAGATAATAAATCACAGGAAGAAGAGGATCACTGTTTCAACAAAAATGATTTTAATAGAAGCGATAGATGTGTCTGTGCCATGATGTGAAATATTTAGGAAAAGAAATGGTCTGTGCATTCGTAATAGAACCGTAACGGCAGAAAACTACCTCCTGAATACGAAAGTAAATTATCGAATTTCGATTTATTCTACAAATACATAATAAACTAGAGAAAAATCAAGTGGTTTGAAATAGGGAATAAAATAAGGTTTCATTGACGTAAGATCCCTTGATAAGATAAATAGAAATGTGGACATTAAAAGTGACAGTGACGATTAAGACTTCAGGGAACTAAAAAACGCGCTACATTTTCGTCCTTCAAAATCTCTCCTTCGTTGATCTTTGAACTAAGTGTACAATTCCACATTTATATTCGTGTTCATCCTAAAGGATGGATGGACTGTGGTTGCAGATGTGGTGCCGGCTTTAGTTAGTAGGTGAAAATGTTCTGGCAGAAAGTGAGACCATCATAAAATCTTTCAAAATGTGTGAAATACCACTGAAATACATTTTATGAGGAAAGTGACGACTCCCGTGAAAATAACTGCACATACTCATTTGGCTGCAGTGATGTGGCATTTCTGGGGTTTGATGATGAATAAACTCTGATGAATTTGCTGAATTTTTAAGATTAAAGTTCCGTTTGTATGTAAAATGTTATCACTAAATTCTTTTTCATCACATATTAGTTACATCCAGTATAATTAGCTTCTTTTTAGTCTATCCCTAGAATATTAAAATCTTTTAAATATAATTGCACATGCTTTTGCTACTATTAAGGCTAGTAAATTCTTTGAAATATCATTTCAAAGAATTATCTATACTGTAAAAGTCTTTCAAAATGAGAAATATAAAATCAAGACTACCATTTCTATGTTTTCATTGTACTCAATCTCTATTCATAGAACCACCTCCTATAATTTTGGAATTTCACTTAAGACTATTATACCTAAATTGTTAATCATAAATTTTGTGAGGATGGTAATAAATCTTAATAATCCTTAAAATGTGGAGTACACATGTAACTCATAGCCCTACTTCATCAAAACATTCAAAGGCTTTCCTTAACTATGTAAAACATTAAAGTATTAATGGAGAATTGATCTTCTAGGTCTACAAGTATTGCAATCACATTTTATTTTGAATCATTTCACCATTAAGTTTTGTAAATCACCAGCAGTAGGACATGCTGGTGAATTATTGTTATTTTCCCTCAAGCATATTTACAATTTTCATGATGATCTTCTGTGAACGTAATTCACCTTGATGAATGAATGAAACCCAATTTAGATGTCCAGGAGGTGGTGACATTACCGGGGTCCATCATTAAGAATAGAGGCCTAACCTCTAGAGAATAGAGATCTATTCTAAACCTACAACTGCTGCAGAAACTAAAGAGAAAATATCAACTGCTACTGAAAGAAGCAGAGAAGATTGAATGAGATGCCAAATCAGAAGAAATTGCCAGACCTGATAATTCTAAAAGAGAGTCACTTATTATATTAGAGTGGTAGAAAGAATGGATGATTTAATTGAGTAAGCTCCTTGATTATCAAAAAATGGATATATATATATATATATACAATAATATAATTTCTAACATGAGAAATGAGGTATTTATTATGAAACTAGAAGAGAACAAGGAAGGATTCTAGCTAGAATTAAAAAATACATTCACAGGTCTAAAGAAAGAAAAAATGGACAATAGTCTCTAATAGTGTGATACAGGCAGTAGAAGTTGTGGAAATTTCTCCAAGAGGACCAAAAGATAATAGATTGTAGAAGAACACTTCAGCAATGTTGTATTGGAACCAAATAAGGATTGCTTTATGCATCATTCTTCACCAAAAAGGAAGCAAGGAGGATTTTAAGAACTACCTCCCCATCAGTCTCCTCCCTGTTATTTACAAAATTTTTAGGACGATAACAGGAGAATGTTTAAATGACACTTTCATCTATGCAACCAAAAGAACAAGTAGGATTTTGATGATTTTTCCGTACGATGGACCACATCCATACGCCGCAGAAAATTATGGACAGGAGAAATGAACACGAGATTCTATTTGTACTGTTTTTGTGGACTATGCACAGTACCTCTTCCATAATACAAGTCCCAGAGAGACAAGGGATAGAAGGAGAGCAGATTCATCTTCTTAATATTTATAAAAATGACTCTGGTTCAGCATGCTACATTTAAAAAACTGAAGCACTCGAGATTATGAGAAAAATGAGTTAGACTGTTTTCATTCTGTTGAAATAACTTTTTTAAAGTTACTAATATCTGAATTTTCTATATCTTAAAAATTATTTTATAATTGCGCAAGATTGTTTCAATTACAAAATTAATTATAATCAGTAAAATTAATCCATAAGTTCTTTTATAAGTCTCCAAAAGGAAATTCATATTTTACCATGTTATATCAGGAATAATGTCTTGATTGTAAATATTTCTCTCTCGAAGAAATGTAGTTAATATTTTCTCTTGTTTCAATTAGATTTATGTTTACAGAAGATTTGTATTGACATTTGAGCTCAATACAATGTTTGGATAATATTTCTTTAATATCTTAAAAATAGATTTGATAATAAAATCAAGTAAAGGTTATATTCTCACAGGTTAATCTATGGTAGTTAGGAAAAATTTGAATGATATCTCTTATTATTTTTTTCAAGCAAACACCATTACATGGATACTTAATTTGTTTAGAGTCATCATACTATTGCTGCTTTTCTAGCAGTATATAACTTTCGAGGTGAGTAGGAGTAGAATAAATTGCTTGAAGACATGCCTCTTCAATGGAATAGAAATAGTTTAGCTGAGAATAAGTAATTTTTTCTGAAGTCATTCTTGGGAAGGCTAAAACTTTGTTTGTTCTATTATTCCAGTTCTTTCTTTCTCCTTATTTTAATTCTTTGAAATACACTATGATTAAATAGTGAGGGATTGACTTTGAAATTTACATAATTAGAACCCAAAAATTACATTAATATAATATGTGTTTTTATTAGGTTTATCCTCAAGTCTTATATTTTATTATATCGAATCTATTCCTAGGTCTGTTAAACCTTTATTGGTTAAGTATTGGTTCTAAACTGATCTCAAGCAATTCCAACATTTAAAAAACAGCTTGGAAAATCATTAAAGAAAATAACACTATCTTTAAAACAGATCCTCTACTGATATAAATGGTTAGACTTCCTTTGCGATTACTAGCCTTTTCAATGAGCATTTTTGTTCCTCTCGAATAATAATTCCAAGTTGCCCAAGTTATGAACTCTGATGTCCAACTTGGATTAACACTAAGAATCTACTTTCATTTATGTATTATGAAAATAAAACTGTATAAATCCTACATATGATTTGGAAAAAAGCATTTTACTGGAATAAACGAATTACTTGCCTTATTCTCTTAAGATCAGCAAAATTCATAATTCCACTTTTGATCCACATCATGGATTGATTCTTTGTGCAAGGTAATTTTCCTACCAAGCTAAAATTCAGTAGTCTGTTCAATTCATATTATAATTAATATATATTAGATGATAATTGGAATTTGATTGTTCCAGATGACAATATGGATTTCAACTCCTGGTCTTAAATTTTTAACAAGGCAAACTATGATAGTATGTTGAATCATTTCAAATCAATTGGAATTGCTTACTTTATAATTTAATATGATTTTATGCAAAACTCAAATCATGCTAAAAGAAATTCTGTCAGAAGAGAGCCATAAGAGCTGTTCCATGGCTCAAACCTCTGCTAGGACCATTTCATTTCTCACCCTTCCCACTATCAATACTTTTCACTATTATTACTGAATGTGTCTGTTTTGTGAAACAAAATCCAATAATACAAGACAAAAATGCAACTATTCCATTGATACCAAACCATCACTTACTTGATAAGGGATTTTTTATCAATTCATAATATTGTTAAGTCATAATAAGTTTGCTTAAAAACATTAAAATTTTATTTTAAATGCATTTCACTTTTTTATGAGTAATTAAACAGCATTCATCTTCAATTCTTACTATAAGTACTTATAATTAGTATCTTTTAAAAATATTCTACATAAGTATTCCATACCTTCAGATGATTTATATTAATAAATTGATTTGAAGAAGAATGGGGAAGCTGAATACTTATGGCAATGTCTTCTCCATCGCTATCTTCAGTCTTTCTTGATAATTTTTTACAAAAGATACAGATAGTTTCGAATCCCTTAAGCAAACAAGCAATTTCTATATATTAGTAAGATGAAAGGTTTTCAGATAAGGTGCAATCTAGAATATTTTGTACTCAATACAATGGGGTGATGGTCACATCTTTCACTTTTCATAATTTGGATAATTCCTTGTTCTGCAATTTCCAACCTCTCTCTCTCTTTTCTTCAAAAGAACCCTAAATTAAATGTTATTGTTTAACAGAGGATTTATCTCTAAAACAACATTTTTAAGGAATTCAAAGATTCTCCATCAACTCTTCCGTTATAATTCTTTTATTTTGTTCCTATGAAGCTTCTTTTATCAAATTAATTTTACTATATTTGGCATTCAATCAACCAATATGACCAGAAAATTAATGAAAACTTTAAGCAGTAAATCCAGAAGATAATATTTTACATAATTCTAAGCTTTCTTTTTTAACATGAATTCATCTTTCATTCATCACAACAGATTGCTAAAAAAATATATCAAGGTACAATAAATATATATCAGTTAATCCGAATTTTTCTAATTCAAAACCATAAATCTTACCAAAATATCAATAAAAAACAATGATAGTGAAACTGAAAACAAAGATTTTGGATTTTCGCATATAGGAAATCGCCATCAAAAGGTGCATCTGTACTACGCCTGTCCAAGTCCCTCTTTGACCTTAAGTACAAATACAAAAAGTACGTACGATTGCCGCTCTCTCAATTTCCATCTTCCAAGTTTTCCAGAAAATTGAACATGAATTGAAAACCTATTAATGCGTCTTTTCTAGAATTGAATTTTTTTAAGTACAGAAAACGTAAAATAATGCCTTAATTAGCATTCATTCAGCAAGATTTGATGATCCACTTGTACAATTTGGATATGACGTCCGTACGAACTTTTGATCTGCAAGAGCTTATTACCACGAATCGTAACTTTTAAATGTGGTGAAAAATAATAAACACCAGTTGGCTTTCAAATTGATTTTTAAAAGGTGGAGTGTACTGAGTTAAGAAGTAATAAAAATTGACGAAAAAGTTGCTCGGGTAAATAAGAAACGAGTTTTTCCTCAAAATAATCGGATATGAAGCTGTGCAGAGAGGCTGTCTGAAGAATAATTGTTTAATTGGAACAAAAATTTAGTACTTCATAGGGGCTTTTTGTTCAGAAAAGGTGAATTTCTATAATGAAATGTGGATTTTTAATTTCTGTGAGATTAGAAAAATCCTTCTTTTGAACAATTGTAAGGCTGTTCGTTTTGTGTTGCTTTAATACATTAATCGCTCTCCTTAAATTTATTATTCATTGCTGCACTAGAAATTAATCTTCAGTTTGCTTAATTATAGTTCGCGTAGAATGATGACAGATAATGGAAAATCTCACTCTGAAATTAATGCTGCAAGCTGCTCTGACTACCAAATTAAAGGCACGATGAAAACTAAATCTCTCGCGATGAGAAGTAAATATTTTCGAAGCAGGAATCATGGTGACTTCAAGTTAAATCTATCGCAATGTAGAATTTGGACACCTCCAAAGTCACCTTACAATTTAATTCAAGAAAGGCTATTTAGTGATCCTTGGAAATTATTAGTTGCGACCATATTTTTAAACAAAACTTCAGGTAAGTTATGTAATGAAATTTATCAGTTATTTACTACTGGGTTTTCGTTATATTTTGTAAAAAATCGGCAGGAGATAAGAGATCGGTAGGAGATTAAACAAAGAATTATTTACGTAAATTTATAACAGCCACAAACTATTCGCTATTCGCAACTGCCACCCGCTACGACTATTAATGCTGTTATTAAGATGACTTTCTGAGTTAATATTCGAATTTATACATTAATAGTATTTAAACGACCATAGTCTTTCTGAGAATAGGGAATTTATTTTACTTTTAATGATCTAACTTCTCTGTTCAGTGCAACTTTATACCTCAGTAGTTTTTGGAAATACAGTAATATTTCAATTGATGTATGAAAAATACAAAGTCTTATGTTTTTAGTCAGTGGTTAAGTATTTACTATCAGGGAAGCTAGCTGTTCCAGTAATTCATCAATTCCTGCACAAATGGGAGACTCCTAAATCTGTTATGGATGGTAATTTGGAAGAAATGGAAGAGCTAATTCGTCCTCTTGGGCTACAAAGAAAAAGGGCCAAAATTATTCGCCAATTTTCCGGTATTTATTATTCATTTGATGATATAGATTTATTTAATTTCATTTCATTTATGGATTGATTATTCTCTTTTGTAGAGGAATATCTTACTAAACAATGGATCTACCCCTGTGAGCTTCATGGAATTGGGAAGTATGGAAACGATTCATACCGCATATTCTGTGTTAATGAATGGAAATCAGTTAGACCAGATGACCACATGTTAAATTTGTACCATCAATTTTTGTGGGAAAATCATATAAAATTAGGAATTGATTGATGTTTTATAAATCATAGAAATATTTTATAAATCTTTTGTATTGAAGTCTTAATTTTACTGCCTTGCATGTTAATAATTTTATTTGAATAAAGCTGTTTTTACTGTAAAAATTTATTAAGACAGGTTATTATTATTAATTTAAGGTTTTATTTGTAAATTGTCTTTATCTGTAAGCTTGTTTGATGAGGATACACAAAACAATCTGCGCAAAAGACAATTTAAATTAGAAAAAGTGATATTGTATTTGTGAATAAAATAGTAATATCTCAGGTATTTCATTGCTAATAATGCTGATCAGTCAAATTTTAAATGTCTTTATATCAAAGATAAAATCCAGGTGGTAGAATTGAGATTTATGTAACAAGGAATCACTTGCCTGTTTAGTGTAGAAGAAATGTAGTTTCAAACCTATGTGTAAACACTTGAATAAAAAACCTCTGGGTACAAAGTGGTAAAATACTGGTTTAGGTTAGTGGAGTTTAAGCTCATCATGAGACACATTGAAAGTAATTGAATATGATTAATCTCACTGGTTAAATTTATAAATACACTTCTTAAATTCATTTATTCTTAAAGCTGTTTTTCATTTTATGTCTTTTTACAAACTGGTGGGAACCAAAACTTGTTGTCTAGGAAGGGATAGAAAGCAATTAGCTGTGAATGACTGATGATAATTATGATGATACTTTCAATAGTGTATTAGTTATACATGGCACCCAATACCCTTTGAATATATGATTCTATGGGATGATTGATTTGTGTTCTAATAGAAGGAAAAACTTTTTTATGAAAAATCTCTTACATAATCATTGCCTTTCATTGATATTATCAAATGATGGCCAAAAAGAGGACAGGACTGTATGAGATGATATTTAGGATTTTTTTATTGATTCAAGAATCTTATATTAGAAGATGTAAATACATAGAAAAAAATTTAAACATTCTAATCCTTTGAGTCTATATAGACTCATCATATACATATTATATCATAGACTAGAGAAAATATTATAGTTATACAAGGACAATAAAAAGTTATATCAAACCAATATTGCACATGAGGAAATAATGCATAAAAACGCATTAAAGATTACAGTTGTGAAAAAGCATTTTTAAAAATATCTACAACAAAATAATTATAATGCACACACCAAAACACATTCTGAGAAAACAACACTCTTGATAGATCAAAGAAATACTGTGTTCAGACTTTGACTAATTGATGTTTTACTTTAAGTCAAAACTACAGTAATGTCAACATGTTCTTCATGAGCATAGAAAACTACAACTGTAGAATAAAATAAAATCTTTGGAAAGCCAAAAATTGTAGGTTAAGGAAAAGCATTAGCCATAAAACCCATTTCTGGAAATCATGCAGTTTCATTTATAAGAAAACTTCCAATTTTTTACTTTACTAAAGTTTTTTTCAGTGATTTTAGATTGTTTCATAAACTACTGTGAAGTTAAGACACCTGAATATCTAAATTATTTTTACCATAATTCATAATAATTTCTGAAGTATGGTACAGAGTAGGTTTAGTTGGTTTCAACTTCCCATAGAATGTTTCTAGATCTTATTTGCCTTGTGTTCAATCTTAAAATAGTTGTTCATTATAACTAAATAAAATAAATTTTAATGATATTTTTTTGAGCATTTATCTGTTCGTTTTTGTAAATATTTCCAGTAGATCCACATCCACATCATATCTCAAAATAAATTCCACAAAAGCATAATACATTATTTAGAGAACTTGTATGGAAACAAAACCTTTGGAGTGAAAAAATTTGTAGCTGACTCTTCTTTAAGCAGCACTAACTTTTTGCAAGAAGGTATTAAACATCAAATTTTTATCCAAGGTGATGCCCAGGTATTTATAATTATCGACCTAAAGAACAGTCAGCCAACCATCCAGGAAAAGTTTTAGGCTATGTGTAAACTTGACTGCATGAGCAAATTTTTCAGAGGTTACGATCCACTTAAATTATTTTTTAATAAGATATTGCTACACAAAAGTTAGTATGATTTGACTTTATGTATTTATTAGGTATAAAGAGTAATCTGAGAAAAAATAGCTTTTATGTTGGAGTGTTAATAATGTTCTCATGCTGATTTTGCAGCCATTCTTTTCGTTCAGCTATAAAATTATTTAGTTTGTTAAAAAGATGAAAAATCTTCATTGATGCGTAGTATCATGCTTATCCAAATTTCACCAAAAAATCAGGAAAAAAATCCACCAAACTAAGTTGAAATTTTTAATTTTCTCCATTTAAGACAGATCTTCTGCAGAAAAAAGGACCTGTTTACAAGACTAATCGATTCCCCCATAAGACAATATTGCCCAGAATTTTGGAACAGCCTATGGTAATGTTATTTAAATCTTCTTGCATAAAATTCAGGTAAGTATTAAAGTTTTGATGAGCTGCTATCATGAGTAGGTCATCAGCATGCAGCATTATTTTTGCATATTTAATGTAGTGTGTTACACTATTTATACATGTGAACCACTTTAAAAGTATTCCTCGTACTCCAAGTTTCCCTAGCATATTGAGAAGCTTATGATGAATTATTGTATCAAAAGCGTTCCACAGGGTAGAGTAATCGGGCCACTCCTATTTTTAATATATATTAACGACCTCAGCAGAGAAATTGATAGCAAGGTTAGGATATTTGCGGACGATACAGTTATCTACAGGGAAATAGCTAGCAGTGAGGATAGATTAGTACTTAGGAATGATTTAGATAAAATAATTGCCTGGTGCGAAAATTGGGAATTTGAGTTAAATATTAACAAGTGTTCCGTTGTCAACTTCTTTGACCGGAAAACTACAAATAATGATTTCACCTACAGCCTCCGCGGAGAAAAGATTTCAATAGTGGAATCTGTTAAGTATCTTGGAATAACCCTGACGAATAACCTATCATGGAGTACCCACATCCGTAATGCATGTGGAAAAGCTTTAAAGAAACTCGGTTTCGTTAAGGCTGCTGTAGCGCTCGGAGATTTCCGAACAAAATGTATAAACCGGATTCGAACCACGTGTAATGATATTATGAATCTAACATGCTAGCACCACGCAACCATTTGCTTGTTAATTTGTCGTTGCCGCGGGGGTTATATTGGAAGCGGTTAGAATTGACGATTTTTAAACATTAATTACAAAGAAACGAGGGAGCGTTGGCCCCTAGTATTTTCAGGTTGTTATAAGTAATATCTAAGCTACACATCCATACCGGTCTTATCCAATATCCCGTGCCGCAGTCCTGAAGGTCCCCTTGTAAAATATAAATTATTATTATCGATAAATTAATTTAACATTTAATATGTAAAATTATTTTCGAATTCCGAATACGGATATTTGTTCAGAATTATTAGTTACTAAAATGCTCTGATCGGAGATCATCACGAAGAGCAAATCGAAACCGAGACTGCATCGATCGAAGTCGTACGGATATCAATGAGAATCTCTCCACAATTTCTAAACCCGAACGAGACTGTTCTGGGATACTAATTCGTATTTTGCGAGCAAATGAATTTCGAAGATAGCACAATCCTTATCAATGTATCAATTTCAGTCTTGCTTGGGACTGTGAAGTGAAGAGGCTTCCCACCCCTCCAACCTCGTCTCAATCGCCAGTTAGTGCCAACCGCTTCAGAAAAGTCAGCAAATGATCCTCCCTGTGTTCTGTTAGTTCTCTAAGTTACCACTTTTCGTGCTCTGAGACGCGACCATTAATTCGGAAATCTCCTAGCGCTACAGCAGCCGTAAACGTAATCGCGCGGTGCACAGTGAGGTGGATATGGACCGAAGGCGATCGTCGTTAGCGGGCCGATGCCGTCTGCGGCGTTGGTGATCTCCGGCTCACCAAAATCGCAGTTATATTCTATAGTCTGTTCCACTTTTCTATATAGGCAGTATTGTCTTATAGGGAAATAGCCTCGAACGCTGGGTCATTTTTCCGGAATATCCGCGATATCCACAAAATTTGCATTTGCTCAAGGATGAGAGAAATGGCAGTGTTAGTAATGTTCACGGTCGGTAAAGCGACCATTTTTTTCATTCCGCTATAAAATTTATTTCTTTTCTTAAAATGATGAAAAAACTTCGTGAATATATAGAGCCAGCCTTCCTTATCCAAATTTCACCAAAAAATTGGAAAAAAATTCACCAAACTAAGTTGAAAAAATTAATTTTATCCGTAAAAGTACCTCAGAAATAATTAACTGACGGCTGGGGTGAGGCTAGGTTGCTCCCTTATGGGAGTTTATGTGCATTTATTTCCCCATAAGCTTCCCGTACCGCCAGCTTTTGTGGAACGGACTATAGTACATATCATTTTCCGCCGCAGAAGAGGAGATCGGCGATGAAGAAGGGAGACTTCAGAGTGCCTCATTCATCGAAGTCGAGGCCCAAGCTGTGAACATGCAGAATTCAGAAGACCATAAACAGGTGTCTTCGAATAAGTGCCAAAAGGAACCTCAAGGGGAACAAATCACACAGTGGCACGCCTTTTAACCATTTCCGTCTTTACCATCCTCGGCCTGTCTTAGCACCACTACGAAGGTACTTGTTTAAGATCTTCTAAATTCTGCATGCTCACAGCTTCGGCCTCCATGAATGCCTCTCTGAAGTCTTTCTTCTTCATGGACTCTGCGATTGCATGGAAGTACCGGGAGGCAGCAGTGATTAGTCCTTCCCGGTAGTAGGATTTTCAGAGTGGTTTCGTTATTGGTTGACTCTTAAGTTCACAATGTCACGACGACAACATTAAACTCGTAGTTTATTGAAATTTTATGTGATATATCTTCCTCTGATAAAGTTTTACTGTTTAGATCTTATGAATTGCTACAAGTAGTACACTAGTTTATCAGTTTTGGATTGTAATTTTATGTGAAGATAGATATTAAGGGTTTTTGTCATCTTTATATATGGGTACTACATAGCACTTTTCATTTATCAGGAAATCTGCCTACCTTTAGAGGATTCTAATAAAGATTCTTTTAATAAAACAAACAATGGATTGTAGAGAGCATAATGATCTTAATCAAGTTAGGTGGTATATTACACATCCTAGAATACATTTGTACAGTCAGTAGTTAATTTTTGCATTAAGTCACTAACTGAAAAATATAGCAGGGACAGTTATAATTATAAATTGTTTTAAGTATAGAAAGTTCTGCCTTTTAAGTAGATTCAAACACCATGGCAAATCAACCAAACTACTAACTAATGACTGGCCATCATTAGCTGCCATACCTTCGAACTCGAAGTGGTTAGATATATTATCATCTCTTCTGGATCAATTACTATATTTCAAAAATAATTTACATTTGGAAGAGATAGCTTCTTCAATTAGATTGACGTAATTATTAAGGTGGTATATTTATATACTATATCTACACTCCAGTTAAAGCTCAGAGAAGTTATTGAAATCAGTAGATGTTTTATTTGATTAATAGACACATTGACTATTTTCCATAAAGATAAATTCTTAAAGTTCATCTGTAAAAAAGTAGGGAAAATGTCTACTTTTGCCCCTGTATTTGAGTGCAAAATTGTCCATTGATTAGTGAAAATATCCTAATATTTAATTAACAGGTGAATAAAGATCCATGAAAAGTAGGCAATTTTAATCGATATCCAATCAATAATTCAGCACACCTTTATTCTTTTGCAATATCAAAATTACATAACCAAGAATTAAAAACTAAAATACCATTTGATGCATTCACAAGAATGTTACAGTCTATGGGCTGTTCCAAAATTCTAGGCAATATTGTCTTATGGGGGAATCGATTAGTCTCGTAAGCTGGTCCTTTTCTCCGCAGAAAATCTGTCTTAAACAGAAAAAATTAAAATTTTTAACTTATGCAAGAACATTATTAACACTCCAATATAAAATGCTATTTATTCTCAGGTTACTCTTTATACCTTATAAATACATAAAGTCAAATCATACCAATTTTTGAGTAGCTATATCTTATTAAAAAATAATTTAAGTGGATTGTAACTTCTGAAAAATTTGATCATGCAGTCCAATTTATACATCGCCTAAAACATTTTTGTTTCTTATGTTAAAAAAACTTGTCATGAGAGAAATTGAGATGTTATTTTTATTTACTGGTTATTCTGAGTCGATATCTTGAAGAGACTTTCAGTTTTTGAATTTTATACCTGAGAGCGGGTCCGGATCAATCCAAATTACGCTTACGGGTCTATGAGTCTCAAGCGAAAAAGTGATGATTAGCTATCAGAGTGCTAAGTCAGTTACTCTCTCTTATGTTCAAAAAAGATGAAAAATCTTCGTCAAGGCGTAGAATCATCCTTCCTTATCCAAATATCACCAAAGACTGGAATTAACCACTAAACTAAGTTTAAAATCTTAACTTTACCCGGTAAGACAGAACTTCAGGAGTAACTGAGTCCATTTGAGAGGCTAAGTTGGTCCCTTATGGAAGTTGACATGAGCTTCCCATACAGTCAGCTTTAATGAAACAGACTATAGAGGAGGATTATTTTAATCAATTGAAGCAGAAAAAGATTTGGCTGTTTTCAAGTTTGGTATGTCCTCATGAATAAGGTCAAAAATACTATTATTGTCACTTAAAATGTAATTAATTAGTTTGATATTTATGACATTATTAAGATCTTGTAATATCTAACTGCTTGCACTGAGAGAAGAAGAAATCATACCTTGATTATCATCCCAGATTGTTAGGCATATTATAAATACAACAGATTAACATATGCATAAAGATACTATAAGGAGAATCAGTGCTAAATGGAAGAGGAGACTAGAGACTCAGTCTCAATTTAACCCTCAATAAATACTTAGTAATGATAAAAAATAGCATTACTTCATTACAAAGAACCTCAACAGTTTTCATACTAGAAGGATGGATAAACACAGCCTACAAAAAACATTAAACTTAAAGTCTTAATATGAATAATCAATGTTAGTATATATCAATATCCAACCACCTCTATTCTTGGAAAAGGATATTTGACATCCATATAGTTTCTGTTGTGTTGCAAGATTATATTTAATAATATGCAATTTATAAATAATTTTACAAGAAATAGAGGAGAATAGATTCAGGAGAAAAAATGAATCAATAGATGTTTCAAAAATTATCAAACATTTTCCCTGATAATGTATTTGAAACTTAAATTTAAAAATGGAAATTGATAGGGGAATTATAAAAAATATAAAGGAAGAGTGGGAAAGATATAACTGTTTGGTTAACATGAAACTACCCACAAACAACTCTAGAATAAATAAGTCTTTCATACACTGAAAGATAAACAATGAAGAGTCTGACATTATAAATTCAATATAACAATGTTTATATTTCCTTCAGTATTAAAAGGGAAACTTCATAATTTAATTGCATTCATTATTTACACTTTTTCTAATAAATAAATATGGAGAGTGTTAACTTCGAGCATTAACAGCTTGCCTGAAAATCTACACTAATATACAAAATCAATATTGAGGCTCTGATGAATAAACAAGTACAGAATAGGAATCTTCTCTAAATTAAATTATAAAACTCTCTTTGACTTGAGTGCATGAACATGATAATCCATACAGTCAAACGTCAAATTTTGATAAGCATCTCTCATTTTCCATATTCCATTCAGCCATACCTATAATTACTAAATTATTAATGTTAATATATTTTAAAGAAATTCATAAGAAATGGAATACTTTAATTTAACACAGCTAAATTATTTTGCTTTTCAATTTCTATAATGTATAATCCACTTTGATTTCCTATCTCACTTAAAAAATAATTGACTGTTTAATAGAAAAATAAAATTTTATGAGGATCAATAAATGACATCTTATAAATAATAAAAATTGGTGATAAATACATTGAATGAAATTTGTGAAGAATGAAAAAAATAAATAGGTTATAAATAAGCTAAATACTGATTATAACCACTGCAATTAGAGTCATTGCATTTATAGTCAAAATTTAAAAACATTAAGAGCGTATTTCATTACTATTTATAGGCAAATAAATATTTATAGCTTGAATAATGGTAAACTACTTGACGATAAAATATCTAACTAAGCATTGGAAATCCTAACTGAAATTTTGAGAGAATGAAATCAATTTTTATTACTCAAAGATAATCATCCATAACATAAAAAGTTTCACTAACGTTATTACAATATATTCCCCAAGATTTTAACAGATGTGAAAAAAGTCCGGCTAGAAGCAAGAGTAAACAACTGAAAATTGGGAAATCCAGGTTTGAGTCACAGTCCTCTCAGAATTTTTAAATTTCTGTTAAATACTGGGAAAATTTAATCTTTTCCTTTTTACCTTGTATTGCCTTGGCAAATAATCTCTCTTGCTTTGAGAGCATCCTTTGGTCAGAAAGTATCATATAAACCTGATAGTGACAAACTAAATACAAATCAATCATGGCTAAAATCAAATTTTCTAAGCTATTCCAAGTAGCTCATATTTCTTCAAAGATGAAATAGCTATGCAATACCCCAGAAGAAGAGACAGAATAATCTCAAAAATTACAACTGATATATTAATGCTACAACACGTATGTTGGTTTAAAATAATGATATCACTAAATTGGAAAATAGATTCACACTTACCCCATGGTTCCCAAAATTAAATTACTATTTATTATTAATTATTATATACATTATCTTTTCAAAAAATAATACCTTTCAGAGCCATTCCCAAATTGATAAGAAGGCAGTAATTAAAAAATACAGTAGATACATTACAATATTTCAATATGAAATTTTTTAGTCTAATATTTACACAAAAACTATTGATCATGGATATTCAAAACAGAATATGACCAATATTTTTGGATAATATATTCCATTGTTATAACTAATTTCTATCTATTAAAAAGTAATAAATAATAGATAATAAAAGTATCTTATAAATATAAATTTATTCAGGCAAGAATCTCTGGTAGGAATTTATGGCAAATGGTAAAAGAAAAATAACACTTTTACCCATACCACTGTAACGATTTGCAACAGGTTTAAATAGCAATTCCAAGTCAACACTAGGAGGTATGGCTACATCTTAGTGTTGTCTTTCATTTACCATTTGGCAGTATTCATGAAAAAATGAACTTTTGATTATTAAAAAATAATAGAGAACATTTTTAAGCCTTAAAATAATCCGAGCATATCATAATGAAAAGATATTATTGTTGTATTATTGTAACAGCTTTGGTTAAATTGAGAATAATTCCTTTTTATTTTGAAAAATTAATTTTGGAACTTCAGTTTATGAAATAGAATTCACATAATAAGCACTGTCATAATAATAACAATAACATGTCCTGCAAATACATTTTTATTTGGTTTTATAAGAAATTTAAAATGTTATGGTTAGAATGATAAACATAAATGTTTAAATTAAATGAAAAAATTATAGCCACAATTCATAGTCAATTTCTAGTCAGTAAATCGAGTTCCATACATAATAATCTTATTATACTTGATTACATCCTAAAAATAATATCAGTAATCAAGCACTCTAAAGCTTCCATTTAACAAATATACTTAATATGGTCATTTATATAATTGACATTTTCATGAAATAATAAGTTACTCTTCACGTTTTCCAACCAATGCCAGAGAAAAAATATTAGTTGTATTTAGCTTTTATGCTACCTCTAACTGTAAAAGATATTCAAATGAAGATCAGTCCTTAAAGATATTAATTTTTGGTATTCAACAAAATAAATAACACTATTTAGTCCCTTATTCAAAACTCAAAGAATCTTGTGATAAAATATAGATCATATTCAGAGTAGGAAGAAATCTAGAATTTAAAATATTTCACCTTCTACTTCAATTGTGAATTGAAGTTTTGCCCAAATTCTAGAAATGCAATTACAACTTGCATAGGAATGGATAAGTATCACATGAATCCAGATGAAGGATGTTTTCTCACTTTTTCCGTTGGCTAGCTGCTACTGCAATGGATGTTGCCATTTTCAGGACAAAGTGCTGAAGCTGGCACCTAGGAAGGACAGGAAACCCAAGAAAACTTCCTTCATCATATTCATTAGGAAAATACAAGATCTTTTCTAAGAATCCATATTTTTTGAAACAACTGAAAATTTTTACTATTTAAATAAAATTATCTAATATTCACTTGCATGCAGAATTTGGAGATCATTATGAACATGTTATCATATGCATACACAGGTCTAAATGAGGGAATTTTGAAGTAATCTTTAAATGGTAGAAATTAAGTTGAGGTTATTTTACAATATTAGATAGTTAAAATACAAGGAGACTACAGAGATATATTCTCAGCTTGGGCCAATAATTTTAAAACTCACTAAAAAAACATAAGTATGGTTGAAATACCATTATTTATACCCTAAAAATTACATAACATAATAAAATGTCTACATACTAATGTTTACAATCGTTAAATATGTTAAACAGGATTAAAAAATGTAGATACAATGTTTAAAGAAAATCTCTTTTATCACACTATTTAAGATCACCACAAAATCAATACTGAAAGATATTTTGGAGATAAATATAATAATAAACAATAGAATAATGTTGATCTTTACAATAGTGAAAAATTAGGCAGAAAAATAGTGATGAAATTCATCTTGAGCATAATACCACTGCTTGAAATTTTCTTAGAGAGACATACCCTAGATCCATCATGACTACAAATGAATGAGACTCATAAAATTTTATGATAGAAGAATGAGGATAATAAAGGAATAGATAAAGACAAAAATAGAGCAAATGAATTTTTATTTATTCCTTCACTGAAGAATAATGAACTTGCTATCTGCAAGATTCAAACCATTTGAGGAAAGGAACCTGCCCTTATCCCCATTTCCCACCAACAATTAACATTTAAAATACCTATCTATTTTCACATATGTACATACAAGACATTATAGCTATACATGCTCAGAAATTAAAGTAAAAAAAAAAAAACAAACAAAAATATAATTTCAAATAAAAATCCTGACTTCAATTTTTGGCACCATACTTGCAAAGAATGTGTAAAATTTCATCACGGTAACTTCCAGATGCCATTGATGGAACTGGAAAGAAAAATAAGAAAAGCTGAAACTCTTTCATACTAAAAATACAATATATATAAATGATTATCCATTAAAACCATTATCTCGACATTAAAAAATTAGAAGAAACTAATCAAGTTAAAAAAGTTTATAACCAGAGATATAGGAACAAATAATTGATAAAAACTTGATTATGGCACTCCATACTAAATGGTTAAATAGCAATCCAACATAGCTATTTACAATTTATTATAATATACTTCTAATCTCTGGCTGTCACAAAGAATTAGCACGTCGTAATGAAACAGATAATTAGTTACTAATAACTACAAACTTACCAAATATACACTGATTGTGTTAATTGTACTTAATATGTACTCTGACAAAGGTATCAGCAGTACCAAAACATGATCATAAGAATAGAGAACTAAAATAAAAGATGGAAATTGAGAATAAATAAAATTTTACAAACTGCAAACTGTGCATCAAGAAAAATAAGTGCTTCATCAACAAAAGAGCCATAATATAAAATAAAACATTACCTAGAAAATCAATCTGCCAAGTCAAATATAACAAACTAGAAACAGAAGATAGCAAGTGTAGCTAATATACATGCCTTTGCATTAATTGGAGATGTTTGTTTGATTTCTGCCCTAATGAGCACAAAGCCACTACAAGGACTTCAACTTAAGGTTTCCTAACCCTAAACAAGATATCCAATAGATTATTACCAAGCCGGGTCTTGAAATGGAATCAACATTAAGAACAAAAAATTTTGAAGCCTGTAAAATGTTAACTTTCATTATCTAAAATATCTATTAAGACTGTATTATGACTGAGGAGCTATCTTGTGAGAGGCCAATACCAGAATATGAAGAATGTGTGGAATCATCAAATAAAATTATTATGACAAACTCTCATGACAGAAGAGATCACAGACAAAGTTAAGTTAATAAATGAGAAAACAAATATAATTAATTCTCCTTTTTAAATAGAATTACAACAGAGAGAAATAATTTGCATGCAAGAGTCCTGGAGCTCTTTCCAAAAATATCATAGGAAATTCACTACAAAGTTATGAAAAACTATTCAGGATGAGTGAGCTTGCTGTTGATGAGTGCAGGTGGAGTAGGGGACTGCCTGGTAGGGTGTTGTATCGTGGGGACTTGTCCCCAGGTCCACTACCGTAACCGTGAAGGCCTACTGGGTACCCTGAAAAAACTTGTATTATGAGGGAAGGGAAGTAATTGACATTAGTAATGAATATTGGGTTAAAATGTCTAAATAATGAATTTATAAAATATATTTAATAGACAAAATGCATCATATGTTGCTACCAGAGGATTAGTCCAACTGTAATATATTTATGATAATAACAATAAAATTCTCAATGTTGGTGAAGTAGAGTAGGCAAATGGTGAGTAGAGACTCTGTTTGAATGCGTTACTTTTATCTTTTCACCTTGAATTCTTGTATCATCAAAATTGGTTTATATCTATTTAAGATCACTTCTTGATGCACAGTTTACAGTTTCTAGATGGAGCTGTATAACTCCTTATTATCCTTAAGTCTCTCCTTTGAACTTTCTCTTATCTCTTCTCCAATTTCTTCTATAATTAGTAAATTACTTCCTTCTTGTTATTCTTCTGTTGATATTTTATATTTAATTATATAATAGTCCAATGTGCAATTGTTAATAATTTATTCATAGTCACTCTTAACAATTCAATGAAATTTGCCTTTTTGGCTGTTTATGAATCTTTAATAATAAATAAAAAAGATACTCTCCACTGTTTCTTTGACCCTTTGGAGGCTACATAGTACAGTGGTACCTCGAGTTACGAGTAGCTCGACATACGAGATTTTTGAGATACGAGCTGGAGCTCGGGCCATATTTTTGTTTGAGATACGAGCCCAAATTCGAGGTACGAGCGCAAATTCGTGTTTCCGGAGCGTCCAGCTAGTTGGTGCGCTGGGTCGAGCATCATCCGAGAAAATCTCTCACTCACTCGCACGTGTTACCCGCTTGAATCGAAGTGTATCTTGTGCGCTGTAATCATTTTTGCCTGATTAATGAACTTTTTTTACAGTGCAGCCAAGAAGGCAGAAACAAGTGATAGTTAAATTTACGTTAATGTTAAGGTTAGTTTCAGTTTAAAGTTAAGAGCATTGTTTTAAGTATTTTCTTTTATTTGAAGTAAATAAAGTATTGTTTTAGTTTAAAGTTACGAAAATAGTTTTCAGTTTTAAAAAAGCGCCGTTTACGTATGGTTCTAGAGTGCCTACACTCCTTCCCTCCTTCTCGCCGTTAAACTTCGTTAGCCGAAATTGTCCTTCAACAAAGTAAGACTATTATTCTAAATAATTCTTTTATTTCTTTGCTTCATAATTTTGTTACGTATTTGTAAATTATACATGTTTATTTTTTAATTAAAAACGTATCTTTATTCATAATTTACAATGTTTTGGGGATTTTTCATAGGTCCGGAACGGATTAATGACATTTTCATTACTTTCAATGGGGAAAAATGATTCGAGATACGAGCAATTTGACATACGAGCAAGGTTACAGAACGAATTATACTCGTATCTCGAGGTACCACTGTATATGATACCTCACTTTTTACTTCTCGAAGTGCAACATATAAAAGATCAATACTTACTGACATGTCCTTGATAGTTAGGTTTTGGCACCACTTTAATAAGTTCTTTGAATTTTCTCTCTTTTTCCTTAAATATAATAATAAACTCAGTTCATAGTGACTGTAAGATGTCACACTATACCATCAGAGGATATATATTCCAACTCAGATAAAATTTATGATACAACCAAGGCTATCTTCTGTGTAGCCAAGAAATACAAGCAGCATAGAAGGTAACAAAAACTGATAAGAAGCTATCAAACCTGGATAATAATTCTTTATTTCTCTCCTATCAAGAGAAAACACATAATAATAATAATATAGAAATACTCACTACCATATATGCTGAATAAAGGAGCAGCTTTTTAAAACTGATTCTTTTGAATCATATTTAATTGACAATTATATGATACAACAGATCCATCTAAAGAAAGAAATTGAAGCCTAAATTTCAAAATTATCCATTGAATGCATTTAAGAAACATAATAAAAATCTGACAAATTAAATTCAGGCATATTAAACTTAAAATACCTTTTATCTTAGCAATTACTTCTTTGCATACATTTTGCTCTTACAAAAAGAAATATTTCAAGTGATAAAACTTTCATCTTTATTTAGATTTAATCCCATTCAACCCTATGATCTGCATAAAATCTTCTTCAAAAACCCTAAAGCAGTCATATGATTAGACTTTCTTCATAACATATATAAGTAATAAAATTCAGACAAATAACAACGTTTCACCAATATTATTATTAATGAAAACAAATGAGGAAACTCAAACTACATACTTTTTAAAAAATAATTAATCATCAACAAAGCTTGTATAAAGCAGCATTTGCATATACTCCATTCCTTACTTCTACAGAGATTCTAACTGATAGTAGTTGAATTGCCAAGAGTACTTTAATTTTGCAACCATCAACGATTTTTTCAAACATAAACAGAAATCTTTTAGCCTTGCAATCACCCTTCATAAAAATTCCATAGAAATACTCTCAATAAATAATTTTTTCTTTTTCTTATCAAAATATATACTTAAATTCTGCCGAGCGATTTGTAATTTGCTACCCTCTGTAACCAATTTTTACCTGTGGTCAGTATTACTAAAACCCTGGTTTCATATAATAATAAATGATGATGAACCAGGGCAGGGGAAGCCAAATTTTTCTATATACAAGAGCGAATTTTTACCTTCATCGACTTTTAATGGGTACAACAATAAGGGAGAGGAAGAGATGTGCATTCTGTATTGTCTCACTATAAGGTGCATTCAGGCAAAGTGATAAGTAAAATATATGTTCAAAGCTATTCTTCATCACTTTTCAAATTTTTAAGATACAGGCTCACAAAGAAAATAAATTTCCAGAGCCAACTTCTGTCAGCAGCATTCCATACATGCAGTATCTAAAATTTTTATTTCCTGATTCTTTCAATATAAATCTTTACTAAATTTTAAAAAAATTAAAAAATAGTTATTATTAAATAAAATGGTAAATATTCAATAAGTAGACTTTGTAATTATATTAAAAAAGGTTAAGCAACACAAGATATTTTCCAAAATTATTCCATTATTCTCAGGTGCACTTAATATTTGTTTTCAATAAAAATAGTAATAAAGAAAGGTGATATACATAAAGAACATATGAAAAATAATAACATTAAGTACAAAACAATCACTTTCAATACAAAAGAATTAAATTTTACCATTTCACCAAAGCTAACTATGCCAAACAGTCCAGTACTGCTAGAATAAGGATGAAATTATATGCTAGAATTTTCATCCACATCTATCTACTTCTATCTAAAATCTCTCCAGCTCTTGTACTGCATCAATCACTCTTGTGGATACATTTTTAATTTATGGGAAGAAAATTTTTTTTACTTATTATCAGAAAGAGTGCATCATACAGTGAAACACAGAGTTAAACAAAAGAGAAAAATAACAAATGTGAATAGTCCCAGTCATGTTTGCTCTTTTCACTTCTGTGTTTCTCTTTTAAATAAAGTTGCATAGACAAATAAAAGAAGTACTAACCAGTTCGTCCCTGATCATCTCTTGCAGTGGCATCAGCTCCAAGCTTGAGCAACCTCTTGACAGCCAAGACCTGGCCTTCCCTTGCCGCACAATGCAAAGGGCTCATCCCAGAGCCAGCACATCCATCAACTGGCAGACCACATCGAGCAACCAGAAAGGTTATCATTGGGAGCCTACCAGCTTGAGCAGCCAGATGGACTCCTCCACGACCTGAAGCATCAACCCTGACCAAGGATGCACCACGTAATGCCAGTAGCTGGACCAGAGCTACATCTCCACTCCTTACTGCCTCCAACAAAGGGGTGAAGCCACACGAGTCAAGTGGATCTGGTGGACAGCCGGCAGCAAGAAGAAGTTCCACCACTGCTCCTCGTGCATGCAGTGCTAACATGCAGACCAGACCACTAGTCACTCGTCTCCTTAATCCACTCAATCCTAATGGTTCAACCTTAAAGCTTCACCTATATCATGAGTGGCCAAACTTTGCAAAGTCATAAGCCATACATATTATCTACAAAATAAAATGGAAGATAAAATTTTCTTTATCCTTTAGCCATAGTAAAACAAGATTTCGTCTTGTCCATAGTCAAAGTTTTATCATAGCATTTCCTAAATTCTGATGAATTTTCGATTTCTTTACACACTTAAACAACAGCTTATATATCAACAAAAATTAAACAAGAAAATATTAAGCAAAATGTAACATTGAGATTTAAAGTATACAATCAAACAGTAGAATTTTTCAAGGATGAAGATAACACATGACACAGAGTTAGTTACCTAATGGAGATTAAAAATATTCAATTAAATATTGCAGAGAATCTAAGAGCTGTTAACAAAAATGGCCTTAACCTTCCATTTATATAATGTCCTAAGCCTATCTATATACCTATATCAATATTTTAAAGGATAATAATAAGCTTTTGGCTCAATGACGTGATGCTCAGCCTCATTTCACTGAACTACATACATAGATGAATATTCAATTGCAATGGCTAAATTACCTAAAAAAAGGTGGTCTGAAGACAAACTCCTGATAATTAAATTTTTTTATATATGCTTCTCTTTTAGTACTCTCCAGAGTATTTTTCAGTAGCATAAGCCTACAGGTCTAACCTTTTCACTTTCACAGCATAAATAACCATTTGAACAAGCAGAGAACTTGGAGAGTTTATTCAATGAAGATCAACATTCATAAGAGACCCATTCTGATAGCCTAAATTCTAAGGTCATATATCTATATGCATACCATATTTTACATAAATATAAGACGACTTTTAACAAAGGAGCAGCAGAAAGTGTCCTTAGAACACAACCCGATTTTCAAAATGGACAATTTTGTAATTTTTACTGCAGAAAATATTGTCTTGTGACAATTTATTTAAAGTTCTGCATCTTGTCAAAAGGTTTTATTTTTATTGGGATCTCTTTATTCAAGACAATACCATTCACCTATCAAGATAAACTTCAGCAAAAATAAGGTACTCTGTGATTCCTTTTCAAAGCAAGTTCCAATAAATCTTGAGGAAAGAACACTGGAAGTGCACTTGGAATACTCCTACCTAAGACAACTGGGGAGAAGAATTATGACAGAAGTTACAGACATAATTATGAGAATAAAGTCCCTAAAATGGATTAGGATATGACATATGTACATATACAAAACAGCCAGCAGCTTTTGCAGTGATACATGAATGAATGAAATCACTTTACTTTGCAGTAAAAAATCAAAAGGAATGGAGATAATGACCAGTATAATTATTCCCATTAACTAAGGAGCACTTATTTATAACTACGAAATGCACTTACAATTAACAACCTAAACACTTTGACTATGAACCAGTAATAGAATAAAAGATATTAGAGAACAACAATTTACACTGACCTGTAGTCAGTAAATTGGGAAGATTATCCTAATTTACTTAAGAGTTTGATTGGGCACTGTTTATTAAGATGCTTAAGGTAAGAAGAGCTCATAATAAAAAGAGCAATGGCTGTAATGGCAAAGAACAACAATTTTTCCATTGACTAGGATGGCTAGGCTTTCGTGCCGACTAAATTGTTCCAGATGATCTAACTTCTTGCTGAAACTAGTTGAACTACAACTCACTGATCCTATATATTATCATACATATTCGACTTTTGAGATTCTCAAATATCTTATTTTTAAATCTGGAAAATTAACACTAAGTAATTCTAGATCAATAGGTAGGGTTGGCTATCAAGAGATTTTGCATCTTCTGAACAATAGTCAATATGATCCATTCAAGATCACTCAAAGTATTAACAATCTTTTGATTTACCTGTTGGAGAGAGAACTTTTCTTACTTAACTTGGAAGGTGGTGATAGCTGAGCAAGTAATAGCCAAAACGAGTTGGCAGAAGTAAAAACTTTGTAAAGTTGAGGGAAGTGTAATATAGCATTAAGGACAGACAATTACCCTCTTTACTGCTGGGACATGACAAGAGGAATAGAGAGTTATGTACTGAAAAAGAATCTAAAATGAAACGCAGACCCAGAGTATTTCAACATAGAGATTGTGAGACTTAAAAGAAAATGGAGCCATAGTGATTGAGCTATCTTGCCAGAACATACAGACATTGTACAACAAAAAAATTTAGCATCCAATTCCTATTTAAATGGATTCCATAATTTAAAGAAAAGAATAATAATACAGGCTGCATTAAAGTCCTGATTTCTATATTTTTGTACAATATGAAGAGTGCTTTGGCACTATGGCATTAAAGACCTCATTTACTACGATCTTTCCCTCCTCTTCAACTCCTAGCAGATCTTTAAGTGAAGATCTAAATACATGGTCTGTCTAAAAAGTATCGGGAACATTTTTTTCCCGGCGAGACTGTATGTCGCACTGCAAATACACTAAGCAATCTTAGCAGTGCAGGATATGACCTTCAGAATGACATAAGGGTCAGTTGACTGAGAGTCTTTGTTCAGGCTAGATGGAGTATTTAGTTAACCCCTGTCAGGTGGCTCGGTGCAAGCTTAAATTGCAGCGAACGTTTGGATAGCGGTACAAGATGAAATATTGTGTTAGATTAAGGAAATTGGGTAAAAAAAGTTGGATATAATTCACCAAGTATTCAAGCATGTCACCAAATGCTGTTTTTAAGAGGCACAAGTTCTTCAAAGATGGCCGAGAGTGTGTGGAGGACGAGCCCCGTGCTGGACTGCCGTCGTCGTCAAGAACTGACAACAACGAAAAACGTGTGCATGAATTGCTGAATTTAGACTATTGGTTAAGTGTGCGTATGATTGGAGATCGAATGAGCATTCAGAAAATGACGTTGAACTGCATTATCACTGAAAATTTGGTGATGCGAAAGATCTGCTCCAAACTCAACCCGAAGGTGTTCACGGGCGACCAACAGCAAAGGCGATTGTCTTTCAGGAAAGACCTTCAGCAACGCAATGAAAGCTTCAGTTTTCTGTAGAACGTATTCAGGGGAGATTGTTTCTAGCTGGAAAAAGATATCCTCCCTGAAAGGACAAAACCATGGGACCCTAAGTACTGTGAAAGACACTTGCATGTGTACCCTTGAGGACCTTTCGGAATCTGCCTTCCAGGGAGCCTTCGAGAGTAGGAAAAGCCACAGGAAAAGGTGTGTAGATGCCCAAGGAATGTACTTTGAAGAATATTAAGGTTTTGTAACAATATCTCAAATAAAACTATTCTTCTGAAACTATTCCCGATCATTTTTAGACAGACCATGTACATGTCATTCACAAATGTCTGTTCCAAAAGGTATGCAAATAAAAAGTTGTGCAACTTAGGAAGGGCTTTTCTTGTCCATGGCATTGTGTGGTATTCCACAAAGTTAGAGCTGAACAATTTGAGTTCATAAGTAGTATGTCATTTTATGAGAATCTGCAAACACTTCTGCAATAATTCATCAGATGATAGTACTTAAAAAAATAGTGTAAAGGGTAATAAAATGATGCTGCACTTGTTGCTATACACTTCATATACTTTTTCATAGTGGGATTTTCTAGATGTTACCATTTGGAGCATAAATAAGCAACACTATGAAAAGAAAGGAAGGATATGTTTTAATACTTTGCAGGTTAAAGCATGTGTTTTTTCACTAAGTTATACAGAAGTGAAAAATAGCAACATGAATGGGACTTGAACTTGTCTCCCACTTGCTGGGCAGGTATGCTGACCACTACACCACCATGCAGCACCAATTCTAGTTTTCTTAATACAATAAAAACCTTCTCAGAAGAGACAAACTGCCTAATACATTTACAACAGTACATTAACCTGTTAACCGGGGGATCCCCTTTTTAATTACGTAGCATACAACGGGTGCACACACTTTCGCTAGGACGTATCGGTACGTCACGCCCGGAGGACGTAATTTCATATGATACTGATTCCCTCCCTGTCTTAAAATCAAGTTGAGACATGTATGGATGACTAATACCTTTGTCGTTCAAAATATATGTTGGACGTATATATATACGTCCCGCCCAGTTAACAGGTTAAGGGAGGGAATTGAGGATAAGAGGAACAAGGCTGCACATATTTATGCACCTGTCAGTTATAACTTTAAATCCAACTAAAATATTTTGACCACATATTCTAAACAAGGTGTGACAGAAAAGTAACAAGATAGATTTTCTATTTATAAAAGTTTTAATGTTATTATATCTCAAGTTTATCCCCTTATTAGAAGTTTTCTTGGGAAGCAACACTGTGATGGAGGTATTACTCTACTTCAGGTAGTAGCACTGGAAGTTTTCAACCAATATGGTCTTCAGCATGTCAGCTACTCTCTTTGGGTTATTTTCTCATGACCCAAAATGACACCCTTTAAGGACCTTTTTCTGTTTAGGAAAGAGTCATTTATGCGACTTAGGTCAATGAAAGGGTTGAGGAATCACAGAAATGTCTTTTGAGGTCAAATTTAAGAGATAGAGAGTGCAGTGCAACATGAGATTTTGTCATGATGGAACATCCATTTGTCTGCAATGTCTGTTCTCGAATGAACCACCCTTTTTCTGAGCCTTTAAAGGACATCTTTAAATAATATTGGTTGACAGTTTGTCCAAGACAAACAAATTGTGTGTGGACAATTCTCCTTTTGCCAAAATATTCAAAAGTCAATGGTTTGATCTACAATTTGCTCTTTCAAGCTTTCTCTGGTCCAGGAGAGATGTGCCACTCCTCACCTTGCTTCTTGGTCTCAGGATTCTTTTAAAAACTCCATGATTCATCACCGGTGAAAATGGTTACTTGCTCATTGGCAATTCTTTCAGGAAGATCAAGATGTGTTTTGATCATCCTTCTGCAGTTTTGTGAGGTTTTTTTCCCACCTTTTGTACGTGCTAATTTTCAGACAAAATTCAATGAATGGGAAATCTTATTCGACATTCATATTATTTTACATACCATACAATAACAACATTTTACCTTTCTTATTGCTTAATGATGGTCTGATCTCACAGGACTATTCACCCATTCAATGTTTTTGTTGACCCTCTCAGAGCAGTCTATGTCTTCCACATGCTATCTTCAAAACATCATTTTTATAAAAAAATATATGAACATGGGTAACAGACTGTTTTCCATAAATCTAATTTAACTTCATAAATAACACACTTGTCTATTATCCAAGCTTAACATTAAACTCAATTGCACAAAATTACTTCAAATTCAACTATTCCATTCTGCAAGAGACACAACCAAAATATAACTTCACTAATAGTCTTCTAAAACTTCTCATAAACAGGAATGACATTTCCATCTGTGTGTAGTTGCCAAAGGGAACTGCTTTGAAGGGGATAACATTGATGTTTGAGAAAAATTAAAACCTTGATAAACTGAAAACCTCATTACTCAGCTTCATTACTTTTCTTCAATAACTCGTAATAATAGAAAATGTTCAAAAACTTTTCATCAAAAAAATATAAACAGAACCTATTTAAGACAGAAATAATAAAATCTTAAAGAGATGCAACACAAGAAAGAAAGAAATTTTCTCCAGAGTAATACTCCCAAAAGTATGATACCATTTTTTGCAGTTACATACATTTAACTATTTAGTTCTGAATCACAATATTTCATTGTTTGCTACAATCAAAAAGAGGGACAATAGTTTTTACATGTGAGATTCAGCTGTATTCTCTCCACTTAAAGAAAGCTTTACCGCAAAATACATTTATAAAACATTAAGAATTATATTATGCTATCACTAAAAATTATAAAACTATTCTGATTAACAAGAAAAAATAGATCAAAGAAATAAAACAAAAAGACCAAGCTTATAGAGAGACAAATTACTAAATATAGGTGATAAATTCATAATCGGATACTAAGAAGTATCATTATTTTGATAAAAAAATTATTCGAAATGCAAAGTTTACACTTAATACTGAGTATTCTACAAATAGCTGTAAATTCCACAATAATATATCAATTTTAATTAACAGAAGGTAGAACTCAACTTTTACGTTTTCCATTTTTTTTTCAATATTTAATTGCATTACTTTCCATCAAAACTATTGCTGTTCATTTACTCTTCTTCAATCCATTGCTTTTGAATCTTGAAAAGTACTATTCTTAGTACGGTTTTTAATGAGTTTTTTCCGAAAACTAATTCAAGTTTTTTCAGATTCATCCAATAATTTTTGCACAGAGACCTGCTTCTGTACTAATCGGATGAATGAGAACTTTCTAAATGGAATTATAAAGGACATCTCACCAGCTGTATGGAGTGGGGTGCGTCCATTCCGACTTGTGGCTGTGGCCAAAGTAGGGGCAGCAGCAAGAAGACAACGTGCTACCACTGGATCTCCTTCTCTAGCAGCCACATGCAATGCTGTCCATCCATCCTTGTTGCGAAGTCTAGGATCGGCACCAGCAGCCAAGAGTGAACGAACAGTTTCCAAAGTTGATGGACCACTCCGAGTGCATGCTAACATTAAAGGTGTCCAATCTGCTCGTTTCAATGGGTCAACGTCTACACCTACAATTTAAAGAAAAGCTTTAAATCTTATCTTCACTTTAATCCTATTTGTTCTAGTAGTAGTAAGATCAATCAATTGAAAGTTAAAAACAGAATTAACATTAAACAATCAAGAAAAAAAATGTGACTACTCAGTGCTAAATGTAATATCTAAATTTCTTGATTCTATGATTTCCATGGGAGGGAAAAGCTTAAAAACTTCCTTGCAGGACCTCTGGTTGTGGTTTTCGCCACAGTGTAGAGCACCACCACTTTGCTCAAGGCATAACCAGTAACAGAAGTGAAAATGATGTAGCATGGAGATAAAGTGGTTACCATATTTACCCTGCAATCACAGGACCTGGGTTTGGGTCCCAGTTGTATTGCTATTTTTCACTTAGTTACTATTTACTATGGTCTATGGTACTAAAGTGAAAGAAGGTAGGAGCTACTGTAGTTATCATTGTCAGTGTATATTGTATTCAAATATTGTACATATTTTACCTTAATAGTGCTGATGATCTAACTCATGCAGTAACTACGATAATTTAACATTAAGGCAAGAGACTTTCGATGCAACGATTTCAGTCTGAGGAAGTGTTATGTATCAATTCAGAGGAGTTTATTCTTTTTTTAACCAGTTAATATTCCATTTAACAAAGCCAATATGTAAAGTTTCTCTTCAATTTATTCATTAAGTTCAGAGAACAGCTTTTCTTTATTGAATATTGGACATAAACTTAATAACTACTAACTTAATAACCAGAATATTAATCTATAATATGTGTTTTATGTGAACTTTTATTAAAAAAATGCTTGATTAGGGTATCAAGAAATACATAACTATTATGTTAAAAATACATAACCCACCCAGGGATAAAGTGGATGCTTAGAGGTGATGCCAAACCTTATCTTTGTCCAAATTACAGTATCAATGATTCACACTGACAATTGATGATACTGTTGAACCCATTTGGAAGGTCATACCTGCTTCACTATACTTTTTTACAGAGCAAGAAAGATTCAATTGCTAGATGGAGTACAGCCTTAAGTCCATTCTACATTTCCTCTACATCACAACTATTATTTATCCACAGAATAAAATTTTCCTTCGAGTATTCCTGAAATCCCAATACATCACCCTTCCTATGTAGCCTCTGCTGTGGTCCCACTCCAACTGACTGGTAAATTGAGGTCTCACAAGATTAGAGTCCCTTTAGATGAATACTTTACAATTAAAAGATCATTTAACTTCTCCAACAATTCCAGACTTTTGTTAGGCCTTCTTCATATTACTATTTTTACAGAGGCTTGCCATTCAGACACGAGCTAAACTCTGTCCCAAACACAATATTTAGATTACTATCTTCAATTAAACTCCTAAATCCGTTTTTCTTATTTACAATACTAAAATAATTTACCTGTGCCACTCTTAAGCACTCACCTTTTTCAACTTTTGTTACACCCTTAAGCTCCATTTTACTTAGCACTTTTTTATTCATTTCAGTAATTTCTGCCTTCATAACAAATGATCCCAACTAGGTTACGCAACCTCTCTCACTGATTAGTTTTTTGGATGGCTGGGGTTTCTCTTTAGAAGGTCAAAAACTCTAAACAACTGTGCAAGCTTTTTATTTCCATCTCTATTTAAGTGAAGTCCATCTCTTCAAAGATCTTCTGTATTTAGCCAACAATTTGAATCCACAAATCTAAATTCCCTTGCCTTGCATGTGCATTTAATCCCTTTATTAATATAATTAATCCTATAATTCAACACATCTCTTGAGATACTTCAATACAGGCATTCTCAAACTTTGCTCTCACCATTATACACAGATTCCACACATGCCCAAATAGAAGATCCTCACTTTCTGCCACCTTTACATCATTAGTTTCATATCCAATGGATCAAAACCACCTTCTCTAGCCTTTTCTTCATCATTTTCTCTATCTCTTCCTCAAGCACCCTTATAACATACCACCATTGCTCCCTATATGTGTCTCCATTGTACCTAAGCATAGATTCATCCATCTTTAATATCTCAGGATCTTTCTGAAAGTTTTTTTTCTTTTCAAATTTGATCCATCATTCACCATGGAGTCTTTCCCTTCTTAAATCTTCCTTTAATTCTTAACTGTTCAGAAAGGAAAACCAAATAAACATGTTAGGCTTCATCATCCAAACATGACAGTTGATAGTATTAGTAAGGGTGAGCTGATTTTTTTAGGTAATGGCTCACTCCACTTCACCTGGGAAAAAATCAGAAAGCAACCCTACCTACATGTGTTCATTTCTAGAAGGCCCCAAACATCAGGCCCATCATACTTTTCCAATTAAGAATCCATTTTCAGATTTAAGGAAAAAAATACTTCCTGATTCCATAGGAGATTCAGATTTTACAAATTTGTAGATATACCATACTATCATTCTATCTATACCTGCCATCCATTTTCTTCTCTTGGTAATTGGTTTTATGACAGGCTCATTAGGAATGCCCCCATTTAATATAAATTTTTGGCATATCTGAAAAATCATTTTTTTCTTAGCTCTTATCTAAATAAAAATAACATATCTTTTCTTTTGTTAGATACAAGAAATCTTAGAACCAAAGCATGTATCTTTATATTCTGAGAAGCATGATATTCTCTGAAATCGACATGAACTGAAAGAATGAAAAGGTTAATTGAAATCATTTGTACAAAATAACCAGTAAAATAATACTAAAGTAAATGAATACTTAACAAAAGTAATTTTTCCGTAAAAACTTTACATAGCTGAAACAAAGCATCATAAGGAAAAGAAGGTAAAAATTAATGTTGATAGAGGAATGACGATTACTAAGAACCATGAATAGTTTAAAGTATGATAAGGTTATCTTCATCAACAGCTCTACTGATTACTGGATATACAACAATAGAGGCGTGTCCAATAAGGAATAAAACTGACTAACCTCGGCTCAAAAGGTATATGACTACATCTGACCGTCCAGCCTGAGCTGCCTCATGAAGTGGTCTTTTTCCATCCAGATTACTGACTTCAGGATTTACTCCAGGACATTCCTCACACAAATACCTTTAAAGATAATTCAATTTGAAGAGTTACAGATAGAAAAAGTGGAAGATAATTTTGCATGGAAGACCCATGCACCTAGAATAACCCCAAGTTTTTAACAGATAGAAAAGTCTGACAGGACTCAAACCTGAATCTCCCAATTATTGGTTGGTCGATCTCCCTTTTGAGCTCTCCTGCCAGAGCTGTTAACTATTAAGGGATATTTGGTAGACATTTTCATATCCATTAAAAACTTGGAAGTAGCAGTAATTTTCTGCAAAATATTTTGTTATTAAGAATTTCTAAACTTAAAAATGTAAGAACATATAACCAGATTATACCAATATATCAGAAATCTTTTACACTATACATAAATGTGGATATTTTTTCCAACAATTTATTGCATCAAAAGATGTAAACTTTTAATGCATAATTCTTTAACTTAATATTCAGCATCACATTAATGAATTTAATTTAATGTTAAATTATATTTATAGAGTGATATGATGCAAAAAATATAGGTACACACACACACACACACATATATATATATATAGGCAATGGAAGCAAACGTTTAACCACTACGATGTTCATAAGATATGGAGAATACTGCTATAAGTAATAGAGAGAATAATTGAAGACTAATACAACTTAATAATAAAGACCACAAAATTAATATTAGAGCTTATGAATGGTTAAGAAATGATCCAAAAAATGTTTTAAAACAGACATAAAAGGACTACACTTAGAGATATTTAGAGATTTCCTCCTAAAATAATACTGCAGTCAAAGATTAGGATATAGACTGCTATTTATCTCAAAATGAAGATCCACCAACCAGACTGACTCATAAGACTCCCAAATAACCTTCAAATTAATTCAACAGTAACTATAAAATACATCTATTCCTGCCTCTTCTAATTCTTTCCTTCTTTTTAAGATTTTGATGGCATGGATTTTACTATATTCTGAAGACATAAAATAAAACAAAATAAACTTTAGATTAAAACAATACTATAGAAAGGTGATATAAATTATATAGACAAGAAAAACATATTAGGATAAAAATTCACTAACATAAAAACTACTATCAACTGTTAAAAGTAGCTGAGGAGCAGATCAATAGCAACAAGCTTCAACATAGAGGACACAATAATGAGAATTTTATATAAATTCTGAAGAATCATCAGAAAATTTTAGAGCAAATCCAGAAACACTAAGAGTATTGCTTATTTAATGAAGAAAGCAGATGTTGACAGATTAAAGAAGTACTATTACCTCTTTCAGGATCCTAACTCAGGACCAGGTAATAGAACCTCTCTTCCATTGAAATAGTTAAGGGAGAGAATAAGGAGCACAATATCACATACCAGAGACTCAAGATGCAAGATAAAAAGATAATGACTTGGAAGTAATGCAAATCTGGATGTCCAATTCAACATTAGCAAGACCTGGTTTCCCATAATCATCATGAACGATACCCTGGAATCCCCACACATGGCCAGCTGATCAAATAGGGTAGTCCCTTGAACATTGCAGATACTGCTAATCAGAAGTCAGTGGGTTCATAATTCTGAGACACTGAGAAAACATAGGAGAGTATTAAGACTGCATTCATAAGACCAGTATTGCATCCATGGTACTAAAGAACATCAAGTGGAGCTTTTAGATCCTTGTTACAAGAATATTTAGGATAAATTTAAACAAAAAGCTAACTTTTGGAAGATGGAGATGATCTAGACCTAAAATATACAGTTTATATTTTCTAAGGGTGATTTATCCATGTCTTATATCACCTTTCCTACCTAGATAACAATTATGTAACAATATATGTTTGAGAAGAAAGGACTTGATTGATGAGCAACAGAGCTAGACATTAATGGGGGTAAAAATTAGGTCATTCGCATTATTATGACCATGAAAAGGGATTGCTAAGGAGAGATTTTTATTTTCATACATGAATGTACATTTATTAAGTATTACTTTCATGAATCCAAGACTACATGCATTTTGAAACTAATTGTACTCTACTCTCCACAAATATGGTTATATCTCATTTCAAACATTAAGCAAAGTAAGCATTGAAATCAATATTAGAAAGGGTGACTATATATTGTTAGTATTACTGATTGTGAAAAAATTACTTCACAAAAAAATTCAAGTCCAATTTGAATGTTGGAATCTACTTCTTTATGCAAATGTAAGTTGCATGATAAGCACCTCAATAAAATTTATCAAGAGTAAGAGTACGGAAGTGAAGTTTCAAGGTCAACCACTAATAGGACTGAGACTACAAAATAATAATAAGGTAAGCTTATACTAATTTTAACAATTATTTTGGAGACTCATAGCAAAAATCTGGTTGAAATGGCTGATGATGACTATTAAAGACTAAATTGTACAATAATATTTCAAATAAATACACAAAAATATACCAGGTAAAATCTAAACATAAGAGGAATTTTTTAATTCCCAAGAATGAATGGAAGGATCTTGTGCTTTCCAGGCATATTGTGTGAACAAATTCTTCATAGGCATTCCACCATGTAAGCCATAAGCTACCTGACATGATGGAGTGCCAATGAAGAATTTGTTCACAAGAATGAACTGTTCCAAATACAAGAAATATTTTCTTATTGCTGGATCAAAAGTCTCTGATGTATATTAAGTGGAAAGCATTCGGAAATCTTTATAAGGTAAAAGGTGAAACATAATTAAATAAGATCAATCATGTTCAAACAGCAACAAAATTGGAGCATGAAGGTGAACATAATGATGGAACATTACAAAAAGAAAATGAGAGGGGTTAAAAATGAGATCATCATATACTTTGGATCAAACCTATCAATCGCCATGGATAATTTGGGTATGAACAGGCAGCAGAAAGATTCCAACACTTCCCTCAAGAGAGAATAAAAGCAGGATCAAAGATACATTGTTCATGAGAGGTCAAATGAAGTCGATTATAGTCCAAAATTCATGAAACTGATTATAACTGGTGTAAAAACACAGTTGTTTTGATATGACATCAAAATTAAAGCCCTTTATTGCAAAGAAGTAATAGAAGAACCAAGACTGAAACATCTAGTTCAATCAAATGTAAACATCCCATTTCAGTTTTCTTTAATGGCAGCATTTTAAGACAGGTTGAACTTTCACTAATGAACTACCTTCTCTTTTGTACATAGGATGCTATTCTAAGAAAGCAATGAGAGCCATGGCAAAATTTATTCTAGATATTATGTCATGATAACCCAACAGCTCACACCTAACTCCTGATATATACAATAGAAATTAACACCAATTTTATGTGATCCACTTTTTTAATAGGAAAGGGCACCTTGAAATTTTTTCTTTCTTCTTAGTGAATAAAACTATGAAAATACAAGGCATACATTGAGGATATTAATTTTTTCAGCAGTTTAACTCCAAAAATGGCCTAAGTGAAGTGATTTGAGGATAAAGAGACACAGAGATAAAAAACAGAATTTTTTAAAAATTAGTGGGAAATACTAGGGGACAACATTAATTGAAAGTTTTAAAACATTGCCTACCTTATTACTACAATATGTGAGTCGGTCTATGTAATGCAGTATCTGTATTTCAATATTAAATCTCAAAAACTTCTAAATGTTATATTACTTACTATACACAAAAAGAGCTCATCGCTGGTAGTTTATAGTGTCCATCATGTATTCACTACAATCCTGATTGAAGCAGAAAATTGAATTCTTTTCATTATTTAGTAAATGCATATTTATTGCATTCTACATTCCTTTCCAAAATTAAAAGTTTTAAATCATACCAAATGGCTTCTTGAATAATAAAGAATTATACAGTAAAAAGTGAGAAATTTTTTGATTGAATATGCTTTCATTGTTTCAAAAGTAATATCTTTTCCATCTCTTGTTTTGTAAAAATCTCCAGTTAATTACATAAATCATTTTTTCCATATTTTCTACACTGTACATGGAATACAGAAAGGGATCATCATAGACCAAATTAATTTTTTCTATACATTAATTCGAGTGAAATAAGAAATTTGATTGAAAAAGAATAAAAAGAGACTAGTTAGTTGCAATTTTCTGTTGATGAAAATACATAATGTTAATTTTGTATCGAGTTTTTGCTTTTTTATTCACTTCAACAAAAGTTTAAGGAAGGATGTAGCGCAAAGTTTACCAACAGGTTTTTTTCAATTTTCATGTAAAAAACTTCCAATGAGAAAGTTTTTGAATGCTTTCTTTTTATTAAGTAATATAAAACCTTCTATACTGGTATACACTGTCATAATCTACAGAAAAAATGATTATTGATCACTTCAATTATTTTTCAAAAAAGATGTATATGATAACTAGCTATATTCCAAAACTAAAGAGATGATAGATTCAAGCATAAGAAAACATTAAGGATTGATTGCCATTCTAACTTAAAGAGAAAACATTCAATATATTTTACTATCCTGCTAATTTTCTTAATTCTTGGTAGAATTAGGCACCAACTTATTTGTAAACCAACATTGCAGAATGCCTTAGCTAACATATAAGAATTCAATTTGTGTAGATGAAAGTCTTAAAATAGTTAAAAAACTTTAATTATACTACAATTCACTAAATCTTTAAACTTAGATTCCTAATTCTAGCATTATTAATACATTCACGGATGGAAATCTTTTAAATAGATGGCATATAATACAGAAATATTTTTTGTTCTTCTTAAAATACAGGAATTAGAAATAAAGATTTCTCATTTAAAAAAATAATTACTTAATTGGCTTAAAGACTAATCTCATAAGTATTGTCACAGAAAACTGAGGATCCCTTTAGTGACTCTAACACTTTAATTGCTAATTAATTAAAAGTTAAATCACTAAAGTTTTCATTAGTGGTTTGGCTAAATTTGACACCTTAAATTTTGATAATGGACTGTTGATACCACTTGACACACCAACATCAGATATAATTATCAGCAGAAAGAGTTAAGGTCTACATGTTATAATGTAGAAATTATTCAAGAGAAGCAAAATGGGAAGTTTCTCAATAGAAGAGTTTATTAATATATATTTCTAATGAATATTTCTTCCTAATTGGGCATCAAACTGAGGACTTTGAATGATAAATATTTTCATCATTCCCAAAAGTATCATAGTTTTTAAAAGTCTCCAAATTTAAAGGCAATATATTTTTGTGAAGTGCCTCAAAATATGCTCCGATTTTCCCAATTACTGAGCTTTGAAAATTAGTAAAGAACCCTTAGACTTGAGTCAATGACTATTCTTAGCAACTGCAATGTAAGTGTTTTCTAATTTTCTCTATTTAGAGCTTGACAATTCATTGCCTCAATGGGTGGAGGGGTGTTAACGTAGGTAGGAGGGGCAGTAAAACCAGCAAAGAAGGCTTCCACAATATCTCTAGCCAAATAATGAAAGTGGTATACACCAACAGGTATAAGGATAGCCATAATTGTTGTGCTTTTTCAACAAACAGGCTTATAATTTTCATGAAGAGCTTCTGTGATTGATATTCTCCAGACGTAAAAACACCAACCATTCTGTTGTTCGGGAAGTGATGACTTTATATCAAGTCCATCATGAAGAAAAGATATACAACCCTGCACCTTGCAACCAACAATTTTGACAGCCTCAAAAGCAAAAATCAACTACTTGAGCTACTAAATGAAGCAGAGAAGATGAGATGGGATGTCATCAGACTCAGCGAAGTTAGAAAAAAATTACAATACCTGATAACACTTAAAGAGGGTAATGGTACTAATGTACTATGTACTAAGGTACTTAATGGTACTATGGATGGAAGACTTGATGGCATTGGCTTATTGATCAACAAAAAATGGAAGAATGATATCAAGAAAATATAAAGTGTATCTGATAGGGTATGTGTACAAATACTCATGATCAAACTGTGTCCAGATCATCCAAGTCTACTCACCAATGGCAACAAGCAGAAAAGAAGAAATTGAAAATTTCTACCGGACTGTTGGTTATGAGAATAAGAAGGCAATTACTTTAAAGAAATAAAGGGTGACTTATATGCTCTGGAAAGACAGGAGGAGGCACATGAGACTGTCATCACAACAACATGGACTGAACTAGAGAAATGGAATAGGTCACCATCTCGTAGAGTTTGGAGAATGCACCGATATGCATGTAGCTAATAAATACTTCAAGAAAAATCCACTAAGGAAATGGACATGGAGAGGCCCTTATGGAGTTAATAATGAAATAGACTACAATGATCAATAATCTGTATAATTTACAAGACTGTGAGGTTTTAAGCAACTTCAGCATAGACAGTAACCACAGGATAGTGGGATAAAGCTGTGAAGTAGTTTATTAAGTGTATACAGATCAATTGTGAAATAGAAAAACAAGATTTCGAGAAAAAAATCAGGAATCCTACCTTCCATTCTACCAGAAGTAGTAACTGCAGCAATGGTAAGGATGAAGAATAGAAAAGCAAGTGGAGTACTGGCAGAATACTTTTGATTTAGAGAGACAGAAATTGTTCCCATCTTATCAAAAACATTAACTAACTGACTAAGAGAAGGAAAAACAACCACGGATAAGCAAAATTGTCCTTCCAATAATGGGCAAAAAACAAAAACCAACATACTACCTATGTTAACAAGTGGAAGTGAGACAGCAGCAATAATTCAGCGACTCTAGACCACACAAAGTATGAAGCACTGCATGCTTGGGATCATAAGAAGAGACAGGAAGCATAACACATGGGTGAGGAAGAGTTATGGAAATAATAAAGAAAATGAAGTCCCTAAAATGGATGAGGGCAGGACATGTGGAAAGAATAAACTACAAGAGTTGGATGGCAGCAATACTCACTTAGATAACAAGATGTGTGAATAGAACAATAAGAAATTCAAAGATGGAACAGAGATATCATCAAGCACCTAGTAATGTGGCAACAGGCTCAAAATAGAGAAATTGGAAAACGCTTGAATTTAAGACCATATAACTTAGTCGCTAACCTATTTTATACCTAGAATCTTTCTTTCTTAAATAAAAGACTAAAACTTGATTTGTTACATTATTAAGCAGGCAACAATAGGAGTATTGAAGTAAATATATTTTATCATAGAAAATCTGAGCCAAAATGTCATTGAATACAGTTGCTGGGGAATAAGATATATGGTATTTGCAAAAAATAAAAACCACGGATAAGATGCATTTTTGGTATTTGGTGTAGTTTAGTTGAAGGAATGATTAATATTTGGGTAGCAGATATTACTTTTGTAAATTTACTGTCCATTTTTTTGCCGTACCACTTCTGTTTTTCAAAATTCATTTTGTATTAACAGGGTATACCCAAATAAGTAGTATAATTCTTCAAGACTGACACTAGATAGTTATTAATTGTCATTATAGTAATTATGATTCAATTTTAAGCAATTTGATGCTGAAGAAAAGAGATGTGATATTATGAGTAGAAAATACATTGGACTCATAATTCAATAGAGATTGCAATGGGGATTCCTACTCAAGCATATTTTCAAGACTTTTACACTATAGAGAGCAAACTCAGTCAGTTTCTTTCTACATATATAATTTGATTTTCAAGTAAGTACTGAAGATATATAATCATACTCTTTACTTACACATGCATTTCAGAGACTAATATTCTTGAAATTTTGAGTTTTTTTCCTTTGACAATCCTTTGGAAAATGAACACTCAAAAAGGCAAAATTAGGAATATCTGCTAAACTTAAATATTATTAATGCTTTCAGTATTAATAATTCTTGAAGTAAAATTCATGTTAATTTTTCAAACCAAGGACTGGGAATTGCTATCATTGAAATGTAACTCCCTCTCCTAGGCAAAGCCAATTTTTCTTTGATGAAAGACCAAAGAACCAAACCATAAAACTTAATAAAATAAATATCTTGTATAATTACAAGGTATTTTCCAAAGAAATATTACCATTGAGCAAAAGACTTATGTGAAAATCATAATTAATAGGCCATTAACAAATACTGAAGATCTATTAATTTCAAAGCATTAGTAAAACCTGAGAAAATAATTTTAAGAATGAAAGGTTTTTTTTCCAGTCTTGGAGCTCAACTCTACTGTATGGCAAAATATACGTTCATGAAGATCTTTGTGGACTCATATTTTTGCCATAACTCAGAATAGGCAGCCACAGGTTAGAATCCACTGGAACGTACAATGCAACATAAAAATAGAGATGCCTCAACCAGAACTCAAACTTTAAACCTACCACTGAATTTGTTCACACAATTATAGCACATTAAGATTGGTCAGCTATTTCTAATTATGCATGGATAGTAATTATATCCAACTCATCAGTATTGAAAGATTTGATTATAATGTACATAAAAATAATTTTCATCAGGGTTAACATACAAAATAACAATTGAATATTATCTCTTGGGCATTTGAAGTTTGTTCACACATTTTTAAAAATCTTCATGCTTCATTAATGAAAATTATATAATAAGGGAACCAGGAAGTTAAAAACAAAATGTTTCTAAGCAGATTCTCATAATGAATAATGTATCATTAAAGAAATAATCAAATTATACTAAGTGTTGCATCCAAATTATGAAAAAGAACAATATACAGATATGAGTGATACATCAAATTAAAATTTTGAATCATTACAATTCTGCATAAAAGTAAATAAATAAAAAAGTAAATAATAAAAATTTTCAAAACTATCTACTTAAACATACCATATACAAACAGCATATTTTAATACAGCATAGTAAGCATGAAATTAAAATTCCATATGAATGCTTCAGTACTGTGTTTTGCTATAAACTCGCAAATGATGAGGCAAATTCTAATCATAAATATAAATTAAATTGCAGTTTAATATTCGTGAATCAATGAAGAAATGTACAGGTAAGTTAATCATATCTCTTCATGATTTTAGCTTTTGATTTCACATTTACATTTGAGTTATATGAGAATGGGATTGTGATTTTTATAAATGCTTTTAATTTTCTACTACTATAACATCAGGATTAAAATTTTCTACAATTGCTAGTCTAAGCTCGTAAATCTGATAGAACTAAATATTAACTTCAAATACACCTATTAGCGTAACATTTTCGTAGACATAACACCTGCAAGAATCACAGATATAACATACGTGTATAAATAAGCTGAAAATGAGTTAAAGAATAGTAAATTAAAATCCGGTGATTTTTTCTTACCTAAGAATACGGAGATGCCCTTCCCTGGCAGCAACATGAAGAGGAGTATCACCTGATTTTTTGTATTTGCAGTCAGCCCAATGAAGAGTACTGCCGGCAGCAGCAATAATAGATCTCAAATTTTCAAGATCTCCTTCCCTTGTAGCCTGCAGAATTCTTTGGTATGTGGTTGGGCTATTAGTAGTCATCTGCCTAAAGATAACTACACATCAAAACTCGGAATTCTTTCACCCCACAAAGTAAATTGAGATCAGAGTAAGATTTCGCATGTCCAGAAAAAGCTTTTTTCCCCCCAACATCGGATGTAAGGACTTAAAATATTACCTCTAAAAATATAAAGCTCTAATAATATTTAATTGAATTATCAAGGATTTTTTTCAGAAAAGGTAAATAATTTCTCTAAAGCATTAATGATGAATCAACTTTAAGGTACGTCAATACGTCACCGAAGTTCAGGATCTATTTCATAAGTTCACGAAAAATATAAACAACCTAATCGTTAGTGCACCTAGGTTTGCCATCTCTACTACAAGTCAATGTTTATAAATTCATCAAATGATATAAGTCATTAATACTACTCAAACGAGAAAAGCCAAAGTTATACACAGTGATATAAGATAATATTTCAACTCCTAACTTGCAAATTAGGGAACCTAGTTACCGCTCCCGGACAATTCGATATCAACCATCTACGTTGACGGAAGTGCGATTTGAATTCCATTGTGAAGATGACGATAGTATCTAACATCAGGAATAAGAGATCGATAGCTACCCATGTTACCCACAATACTTAAAAAGTTGAGGAAGATTAGAGATATACCTTTTTTTGTTTCTTGGGAGATGGATGTAACGAGAACAAAGCTTCGGAGGGTGTAATATGCCTGACATGCCCGAATGAGCCAATACCAAGTTAAAACTGTTCGGACTCAAATAAACACGTTTTTAAAACTTAAATGAGTCAAGATCATTATATGAAAACATATGGAACATTTCTGCAGAAAGAGTTGTTGCGTTACGTTCACTGTGAGGCTGTCCGAACCGTCAAAACCAAAGTGCCGAAAGATGGGGTATTAACCGCAAATATTATCTCCCAAACTGAGCCAATATGTACATCATGAAACGTGTATTTCACCTCCAAATCTGTTTTCTATTCAATCAAATTCCAAAAATTGAATTCTCCTTATAGATTATCCAATTAAATCAAAAGTTTAATAGACATAACGGGTTTATGGAAGTAATGACTCGTCCCAGCTTAAACTAAGCGAAAATTCTGAATTAAAAATTTAACTCGAATAATACCAATCTCATTATCATTCTATTAAATAATAGTGATAGGAAAGGATAAATTATGAAATAACCAATTCCCTACTCTATCTTGAAATATATTTGTCTGCAAGATCGAGATAAACTTTAAAGATTGAACAAACATTCTTTATAAATATCACCATCGATTAATTCTTGCACGACTTCATGAATATACAGGTCGTTAAAATGTATCATACCAAAGTGCGAAAAAAACCCATTTTCCCCAAGCTCCTTTAGTGTCTTTAAACGTAAAGCATGCAATAAAAGCATACTCAGACTTCCTTAGGAGGAAGAAACTGTACTTTTACATGATTTTAGTTAAGTTAGCGATAAGACTCAAGATTCTCAACAGTTTCTGAGAAGAAAAGACCTCTCAATTTCCACAACCGAAATAACCAGTGAGCCAGAAAGTGAACGAAGTATTCCCTATGAGACTGGCGAGGATAAATCATTTTCGCATATTCCTCTTCATTTGGCTCTCAGTATGAACATGGCGGGTACTTTTAAATATAATTTCTGATGAATGTATTCTGAATATTTCTGAAGAAATAGCAATTAATTAATTAACCTCTTCATAATATCCAAAAAAACTCGACGAAGTTATAAGTATTTATTTCACTAAAAAAAGCCTTAAAATAAAAAGTTAAACATTATTATTTACACATGTAAAGTTAAATATTCCATGTTGTTTAAAGTACAGCAATATTTATTATAAATATTTTTTAAATTGAAAAGGAGATTTCGACTAGCTTACAATTTGGTTGTAAACTACCAAACCTTCCATCCAAGTGATTTATAATACTTAGTGCTAAGAAATGAATTGATTATAATGGATAGTGCTATAAAATAATATCCTCTCAAAAGACAAAATATTTAATGCTAAATTTTCTTATGATTAATGATGAAGGGTGTTAGTAAGTGTTTTCAGTGGATTATACATAAAAATACAATATTTATATAAAAATGCTATTAAAAATACATTTGAGGAATGGGTAAGATTGTGATATCTAATGAAATATTCTTAACAAAGTCTTATTGAACAAATAACCAATCTGACAGATTGAATATAACCATTCATCCAACATATAAGAACAGTAAGTGTTAAACTAATTTCTATTACCCAATTAAACCCTTCTTCAACAATCTCCCTTAATACTGCAGAGAAAATGACATGTTTCATAGTCATCATTTTGAAATATTCAACTTTGGAGTAGAGAAATGAATCTCTCAATTATATAAAGCTCATTTTCTGCTGTTGATGAAATGTATAGTTGTTTTCCTTAGACTCACAATAATCAATTCTACTCTGGGTATTAACATTATAGAAAGTATTAATATTTTATATTCTGGTTGTGATTACATAGATAGCAAAACTATTAATATAATATTTCAATTATATAGAATTCTCTCTCTTATATTCAACTAAACTATTCTGGTATCAGTATTAAAAAAAAATACTGATACCAGAATTTTACTTGTGTATTCAGAATGTTTATCTTTAACAATTAACTTATTGTGAGATATCCATCTAGCCATGTTTAAAAATTCTAATTCACATTTTGTAGTTATTAAGTTCTGTAGCATACCTTTGAAATCAAAATAACATAAAATACAGATAATACTCAACCACTAGCTTTGATCTATATATTATACAATTTAGTCAACTAATTTATACTTTCAGGAGTATAATACACTTTGAACAGTTACCATTTCAATACGTTTCTTAGTGTATATATTTGTTTATGTAATTTGAATAAATTTAATATTTTATTGATATTATGTTACATTAACTGTTCAGTGTATGAAATATTGTTTTATTTTCTTCTTGGTAATTTTCATTTATTGCTTTCTGAATCTTTTAGTTTATACTGTCACTTGATTTGCGCATGTTTTCACATTCCCCTTTGTTGGGAATGTTCCCCTTCTGTCAATATTTTTTCTTAAGCTTCCCTTTATGAAAATAACAGATTTCTGAATTTCACAACTAAATACTCTCTGATTTATCAAAATTTAATTTGCCTTTTCATTGTTAAACATTTTCTTGATTAACATTAACTTTTCAGTTACAATTTGACTAGTAATAACTACATTTCTATTATTTATAACCATCAGCCATTTTTCACTACAATATTGAATAAAGACCTCCCAAAGCATTTTCCAATTCCAACTACTTTGTGTTTGTCATTGCCATGTTATTCCTAGGAACTTGATAACTTAAATTTTCTTCTTGTTTCCAATACTAAAATCACCTAGCTAGAAAACATCTTGCGCTCTGTTTGGGGGCTGATCTTCATTCTGCAACTGACAATCCTGTATTGAAGTTGTTTGAAACTGCACATTCTAAAACATTGTAATTTTTTACTTCATTAGGTCTCACTCCATTAAATAAAGATTAAATAAGTCTAAGGTACTGTACCATAAATAGGAATTATAGCGAATGCTGTAGGAGTATATATAAAGTACAGCCTGAGGATTCAGAAAATTATATTTAATGTAATTATGTATGTTTCTTATATTCCCAAGTTTGTTATAATTCAAGCTAATTAAGAAGAGAAGACTATAGGAATTTAATTTATTTAAAATAGTTTTTAGTGTAAAGTATTCCTCTAGAAGGAATAAGTAAGTATGTATACAAATATACAGAATGTATGGGTACCAAAAATCTCAAAAAGCCTACACATAAAACATCAGGAATTATTAAATTGGATAGGTATGTTTAATACTACAAAAATTAAACATCATTAATTTAAACTTTGAATTGAATTAAAAATACCTGCTACTTACTTAAATACAGCAAGTCTGAAACATCCTTCTTAATAATACGAAGCATAAAAATAATAAAAACAACTTTGCAAATTTCCACAGAAAATATGCTAAATTTGCGACCAGTTTCATAATATAAAATTACAAAATCAATATGAGAAGGCATGACTTCGTGGAATAAAAACAATAATAAAAAAAACTTCGTACATTTTTTTGTGGAAATTTACAAAGTTGTTTTTATTACTATGGCATTCCACGAAGTCATACCTTCTCATATTGATTTCATGAAGCATAAGATTCTAGAGAAAGTGGACATTTTTTTAAAATTCTCAAATTCATATTATAGACTAATTATTTCCGTTTGTAAGTGAAATTTGACTCTTTGAAATTTAAAACTTCCATTGACATACACAGAAACCTTAAATTTTGACTAGAATAATAAATATTTTGAGGAAAATAATCCCTTGTAATTACAAAACCTATTTAATCTACTTCTCATAAGAAAGTTGTTTTTTGAAACATTTCTGGAATTACACTGCCAAAGGAAAGTAAAATGATTAAGTTGTAAAAGAAGAAAGTATAGTATACTGATTCAAAAATTTTAGTAGAAAATAGGTTGGCTCCATGAGATGTTACAACATACTCAGTAAGTTAAATGAATTGCAGAAAAAGCAACCATTCTAGGATGTAATTGTATGAGCTTGTGCAAAACATTACAAAGGAAATTGTACATTGCATGGAGTTTAATGGTTGAAATTTTCTGTTCACAGTTTACATTGCATATGTGCTTTACTCGAATTCAAATTTTGAGTAAGATATCTTATCATTAAAGGGTTTAAAATATCAACATTTTTATCAACTTCATACTCTACGGTGCCATGTAAGATCATATAATAAAATCTGTATTTTGAAGTATTCCTTTTAACAAGGCTAGTACAATAGGCAACCATTATAAATCTAAGATGCTTTTAAATATATTCATTACAGTGAAATACAATAAAATAACATATTTCAGAATTTAATTTGGAATCTAGTATAGTTACAATGGATGGTGTATAATAGATGCATCTAATAAAGTCAAACCAGGAGTTTTACATATAAAAATTAAACACCAGACACTAGAAATGTCATTTCACTTCACTGGAATTTATTTCTTTTCAGAATTCAAGTTCTGCACTGGCAGTAAATGTAAAGAAATCAATATAAAATAAGAAAATTTGTTTCAAAGTACATAAACACTAGGAAATATCAGCAATCATTATTCACTATTTTGGCTTTCTTATCTACATTAACATTCTGCTCATCTGCATGACTAGAGGATCTACCAAACATGAGTATCCCTAATCTCACTAATAATTTGGTTAGCTCGCTGTAAAGCCTGGAAATGAAAATAAAAATGCATGAGATACTATTACAATACCCTAAACTTATAAACAACTAAAACCATCTCTTTGGTGATTGCAAGTTATTGGAAAGAAAAGAGCTTGCACAGATTTTCTTATTGAATACAATATACAATGAAATTTATATGATACCCATGCCTCCAGTAACAGAGTTAATAAAATGCAAAATAAATGTTTAACTGATTACTTCTCAAATCGGTATATTATTGCCATAATTGAATAGCTTCACAGTTTAATGGGAATATTTATTATTTATATTTTATATATTATTCCAGTAAGAATCTGATTTTGCATATAAAATAAATTTTGATTTGATATAAAGGATTAGAATAAATATATAACATATTTAAGAGAAATTTCACCTCTGATTCATGAAAAATAATTAAATACATTATATTAGTATATATAGTACAATTGGCAGTTTTTGCATAACCTAATAGAAGAAATAAGAAAAACACAAAAAATAATTAACAAAAAGCTGTAGACAAAAATTATTTTTAGAGGTAGATGAGGAGCAAAGACAATAAATTTTCACCTTAAGCATTTCAGCAGCATCCTTTCTTCTTTGGATAGTGTTCTCTGACTCATACAGAAGCTCATCTAGTAGGTCAGGTTTGTATAGATGTCTTACTAACTCAGACTGCAAGTTGTCTTTCACGTAATTAACTAAAAAGTACATCACTGCCTTTGGTACACTATCCTGAATTGCCTTACGCACAATCAGAAAGTAAGACCTAATTAGCCGCTCTGAAATAAAAAGTTACTCTATGAGGTTAAATAATATTACAAAAGAATTCTAATACAGTTATTATCTGGTATAATTTATGTATGTGTTATCATCTGTTTCCAACTTCACAATATGACAAAAAGTTCTGATGCACTATAAAATTTGAGAAACATCTCTAAATGAGAGCATTTCATCTGGTGCAAGAAAGATACTTCTGTGTGATATTAAATAAATCAAAATTTATTCTAAAGAAGAAACTTCATAATGAAAAGCTTTAAAAAGTAATTTATAAAATGCTTCATCTTGAAAATTGACAAAAAGCTCAAAATGAAAGAAATAAAATTTTCAAGGATAAGGATAAAATCACATTAATGACTGGATAATTCCTTAGTTCCATAGCTATTTTGTGTACATCAAGAGAAATTGCAAAATAATATCAGTCTAAGAAGTATATTTACATAAAAAAATGTATCATGAACTTTATTCTGAATGTCTGTAAAAACCACAAGTATTAAAGACAAGAAATGGCATCTGCTTTCCTAATTAATATTTCCTTCATAATTCCTATCTTACCTTTCTGTTAAAGACAGATTATAATATAAATTTCTTTCATTGCACTGTATTTTACATCACCAATTTCTACTGGAAACCAGTTCCTTCATAACTGCTTGAAGTGTATTTTGAATTACCTTTACTTGCACGCAAATAAAAGATACTTGTGAAATGCCTATCCTGTTTAATTAACCAAATTGAAAATTTTCAAATAAAAATGACTAATTAAAGCTAGTTCAAGCTCATCTTGCATATACGACAATGTACATGATGAGATGAAACATGTCAATGTATTTGTAGGGTTCTAGGGGGCCTTTACTTCATCTTTGTAAGAAATAAATGGGAAAATCAGAACATCTTTTGAGATACTTCCTGAAAGATTATATTTTTGCAATTGAAAAAATATTCTAAGAATATCCTATCATTGAGGATAATGTACAAATTGTGTATTGACAGCTTTTACTTTAATGTCCAGGCAGGAAATTGCTGCCACAAGAAATCAAACTAAATTCTAAATATGTTGAAGCAACGTCCTTCAATTTAGGTTAGCAGTGTTTGAGAATTATGAAACTTTTATTAATTCATTAGTAGACACATTAACCATTTGCTTACTGTTTGTATGCTAAAGTTTACCAGTACAATACATACCTATAACGTCACAATCCCTTTGTTCTCTCTCAGAGAGCTTTCTTGGACCCTGCCCTTTAAATTCCACCACAGTATCTGCAGGTTGTAAGTTGTCTGAAGTATGAACAGGTGTTACACAAGGAGAGTTTTCAACAGAACCTCCTTTACTATCAGTCTTTCCACTGGGTAAAATGCTAGTCAACCAATTTGGAGCCAATACAGACTCTCCAGAAGGATTCTGAATAATGACATGACTCTAGAAGAAAACACAAGATATCTTTCTTATACATGCAAGTTTTCTTAAAGATCTGCTACATCTAGCAAAATTGATACCAAAACTTAAAGATAAAATCAAAATTTAATAAATAAATAATACAAAACATAGTTAACTTCATTAATAAATCTATTCAATATTTAGATAATTTAGAGATTATCACTAGGATGGTTAATAATGTTCGACCAAAATTCAAGCCCAGACATAATTGGACTTAAAAATAGGATTGGCAGGACATCTAACTGGATCTTTTAATTTTTGTTATAGTCATTGAGCTACCTTGTCCAAATATTCGGAAATGGCATATAGGTACAGGCAATTTGATCTTATCTGTTCATGAATTAATTTGGATATTAAAACCTGGAGTCATGTGAGATATCAACGCAGAGTTACCTTTACCCCTTAATTTTACCATAGTTTTTTTATCTTCAGATACAAAAAACTTTCCAATGAAGAAATATAAATTAATGCTTTCATGACAAAGTAACTGATAATCAAATCACAGGCCAACGTCTTAAGTAATACTGATTCATGATTCTCCATTTACTTTCATATTTCATGGTTCTTCACATAACTTTCTCTTTTTATCTTTTTACAAATAAAAAAGTCGAAAATACAATCTAATATCTTGATCATTTGAAATAATTCATACACATCAGACAAATTTCAATTACCAACGATGCAAATTCAGTTTTTGGAGATATATTCCTCATTCAAAGTGAATTGAAAAGATTTTATTCCTCTATATTTATTAACAATATGAGCAGACTTTAAAAAATGGCATAAATCTATTGTATTACATTTTTACTCCATGTTGTTGTGAATTTGTCAGAACTTATTCACGAACATGAACATTTAACATTTTAATCACTACATACAAAAATAAATTTTACAGTTAGAAGTAATTTATAATTAGAAAATCTAATTTTAAATAAATATGGATTACACAGAAAAATATTTTTTTAATGATTATCCTAGAATACTAAATGAATGAAGATGAAAGTTGAATGGTTCCAAAAAATTTTGGCTAATAAAAGTAAGTTTAAGACCCAGCTTATTCATAGTAAATCTTTGCTTTGTAAACAAAAGAAACTTATAGAAATATAGAATTATACCTAACTGCTAGTAAATTATGGTAAATGAGTCTACTGCTGGGAATAAAAAAAGGTCAACAAGTAATAAGTGGCTTAAGGGGGAAGTTAGCTGATCTGATCTAATCTAGCTAAGCTGATCAAAAAAAATTGACTTTTTCATTTGTCAATAAATAGGGTAACATTTAAGTATGTTATTGCAAACTTTTAGATAGTTATATAGATAGTTGTTTTTTTTTGCTGCACATCAATTAGCTTCTTTCCCTTTATCAACAACAACTAAAATTGAGCTAACTTTTATAGAAATTAATTGAACACCCAAGGCATTTGATAAAATTATCACATTTTTTGATTAAATACACTGAATACATTTACAGAGCCATGCATTTTCTATAAGAATAGATTCTGATTTCCAAATTCAAGCGAAAATATAACAGGCTAGGATAAACATCATTTTCTATGTCATGAAGAAATACCAATTACCTATGCCCTATTAGAAAGAATAACTTTGGTTAATAATTTCTTAAAAAAGATTTTTCATAATCTTAAGAATATAGGAACTAGCAATACCATGTACATCATTAAATAAATAATCAATAAAAATTCCTTTAATTTCAGGTCTCTAAACCAAGTCCCACCCTTAAGTGAAAGTTTTTCTTGGTACATTATTTTTAGCACAATGAATAACATTTTTGGTTGTAAAAAGTATTTTTATGAAATTATATGAAACTGATGAACATGTCTTAAAAACTACTCAGCAAAAGTAAATAACCTTAGGCTTAAATAGTGAGGCAGAATAGTTTCTTTATGTGATTCCAATTATTTCTTTACCTTGGGGCTGTTTCTTTCACTATCTATAGGAATTTGTGGCTGCGAGCTGGGATTACCCGGCCTGTAGTTGGTCATCCTTATCTGCCTCTCTTCCTCTACATGTTTCATCCAGGATGATGCTAAAGAAGCTTCTTTACAGAAGTCAGGATGCTTTGTATTGATGTATGCAAGCTCTATTGCCACAAGATTTTCAACCTGAACAGGAATAGCATAAAAAAGAGAGAATATGCTTTTTTTTAAATTCATTACATACAAGGTTTATAATAATGAAATTATATTAAGGGAAGAAGAACCGTAAAATTTAGTGTACCATGGAATTGGTCTCTGGAATACGTTTTCTGAGTAGTTGAGTAACTACATCTCCTATTTTGTCAGAGAGGCGAGGAAATCTTAGCATTTCTTGTTGCACTTCAGTGCCACAATGTAAAATGATATTTTGCATCTCATCATGAACTAACTCAACACATCTAAGAGATGGCTTCTTTAGTCTCCGAATTTGCCTCTTCACTAGTAGTTCAAATGAAACCTAACAGAGGGATAAAAAGTAAAGCACTGTTAGACAGCCAAAATATTTGTAATCAATCATAACACGTACGTTAAATAACTAGATACTGGACATGTTGATTACATACTCTTTTAACTACTTCCCTGACACATTATTTTAAAAAAATTTGTTCAGCAGGGCAGATTGCCTACACTCATTTGAGTATAAATAAAATAAAGAAAATTATATAAAATAAGATAATTTCAAAAACATCCGCTAGATACACTGAGTATTCTGTCCATAAATGGTATCTAGCATTTAAAAAAATAATTACTTCGAGCCAACGAGTATACTCAGCTTGAACACGAACAAAGAGGAAAGTTTCAGGTAGGACAAGTATACTCGTCTTTGACAGAAAAAGGAACCGCCTATCAGGATGAGTATACTCCTCGGCATCAGGGAAGTGGTTAAATTAAAACCTATAGTAATTGGTAATTTAATTGCGAATGTAATGATAATATTCTTATTGGCAAAAATAATTTCACTTGTACTAAAGAGGTACACATGAATTGTATACGATTTCCAGTATTTTATAACTTCACATGAAACACAAACTATGAAAAGTGATATAATTTAACCTTACCTCCGGTACAAATAAGGCAGGTCTTGGACCAGTAGCATTTCTAATTGCTGTAAGAATATCCATTTTAGTAAGACCATCCAATGGCTCAATTGAATTCAATGTTTTTCCAAATGTTTCATGGAAAATATAGCAAATTCTTGCACCTCCACATCTACAGTAAAAGATTACACAAATTAATATGTCTAGAAAAATGGAATACTTAATTTGATGAATGTTCAGCAGTTAATTGATATGAAGATACAAAAATCAGAGTAAGTTCAAATTCTGTAATATAATATAAAACATACTAAATATTACTTACAGCTCAGTAGTTTCTATATTTTTTGCTGTACCCTCAATAGTGGAGCAGTATGCAGCTGCAAATTTGGTAATAATTTGCAAAAGAATCTGACTTTTATCTAAAACTTCGTCACCATATGAGTAATGAAGCAACTCAAATTGGGCTATTTTATTACTGATGCGTGACTGTAACAAAATTAATTCATAAATATTATTTATCTAATCTAAACAGCTGCAATATGATCAATCGACCAGGTGGCAGCAGTGGTGTAGGGGTCCATATTACAATGAATTGCCTGGCATTTTCCCGTCATCAGCAAACTGTGCCATCAGGGATCTCAGAACCCTGATGGCAGAGTTTGCCGTCGAAACGTTGGCTATAAGCTACCTTACCTGGTGGAGAACCTGTGAATAATTTATACATAAAAGTAAAAGTTGAATTGTTATTTAGGACGGCTATAGTTAACTATTAGATTGTAACCTATTTCTAAAAGTTTTTACAATTTTCAGTATTGGGAAGAGAACTTCCCCATGTAAAGTGTTCCATTCTCTAATTCCCCTATTTACGAAAGAATATTTAGCAATATCAGTTTTCTCATCGGAATTCCAAGTTCTAAACATCTCAGCTAATCTATATATTTTCATTCTCGACTCCAATGACTCCCACTTCAGATGTGCTAGCATTTTAGATACACTATTGGCCTTTCTGTGTTAACCTAAGACATACCTAGCCACCTTCCTTTGCACACCTTCAAGTTTCCTGATAAGACCTGATTCGTGCGGATCCCATACGCTCTTTGCGTATTCTATAATCAGCCTGACTAGCGATTTAAAAAAATATGAAATAATGTATGCAAAAAATTTTGGAATGCTGCTTTAAAAGGCTAAATAGTAGTTGGCGTGAAATAAAAAATTAAATCCAAAAATGAATAATGGTGAGTAAATTAATAATTTCCAATATAAATAAAATTATTGTTCAAAAGATGATACACATATGCATTATGTCTTAAGTAGTAAACTAGGGTAGTTCTATAATATTCAAGGTATTGTGAACAACCTCCTTACCTTCAAATCAGGAAGACACTCTCTGATGTGATGCATCAGTAATCTATTTAATGTTTTAGCCAAATACAATGTGCCATTTCTATTGGCCAAAGTAGGGTATTTCCTTTGTAGGAATGATGCTTCATCCTTCAACGCATCTGCAATACTCTATAAATGAAAGTAACAACTGTGTTGTTTATTTACTTTACAGGAACTAAATATAAAGTCAAGTTAAAAACTAACCTTATTTGTAATAATATCTTGCTGGGAGCGATTCACTACACCAATTATACCAAGCTTGACAGGTATCACCCGTCCACACAAAATATCTATTGCATCAGTTCCTGGAGAAATTACATTATAAACCGATAAGGGAAATAAACACTTTCTATGTAAAATGTACAGAATTTAAATACTTAAATACAAATAAAATTCTTTAAGATAAAAAAGTAAAAATCATATAACCTGCATCCATTAAATCAAGCTTGGTTACCACAGCTAATGTTCTCTTTCCCTCAGGATCAACTTCTTTTGCCAATTTTAAGCTTTCGCTAGTTGCCATATCTGTATTAGCTGTAACAATAGCTAGTAAGATAGAATTAGGATTCTTTATGTATTGTAATACTAAATCTTTGATTTGCATTTCAATGTCTTCAGGCTGATCTCCAACAGGAACCTATTATATTAATATGAAAAAGTTTAATTAAAAAATTATAAATAAATACAAATACAATTTTTATGACTATCATTACTTTATATGGATTACTGAGTTTCAAAGTACATTCCCCAGATTTCACATTTAAATTCATAAAGTACTCAAAGAAGGCAGACAATGTCAATATGTTCCTCAATTGCACATAATTTTAAGTACGTCAACAGTTCAGAACTTATACAAAAATCACCTGCTCCAAGATTATATAAGTATGGATCCGTTTAAAAAATTTGCATACATAGAATTATATGTAAGAAGCTACTTTTTATGTATACTATTAATCATACCATTAGAAACAAGGAAATTTGTAAATTATTCGCATGGGGTACATCATTTCATACACTAAAATAACTAAGAGCAGTTAAAACCCAAGGCCGGAAATTATTGTTCGCTGAAATATAATCTCAAAATTACTAAATAAAAGAGTAAAAAAGCTTTGATTTATGAACAAACTGGACAGAAAATTATTGAAAAATCTAATTAATTTGCATTAAAAACATTTTAGCTTTAAATACAATATGCTTTTTATAATAGAATGTATCATTCTGATATGAAGAGATGAAATTTCAATGAAATGTTTCAATCTAAAAAATCTCTCTATCCACCTCCATATTTATTACCTTAGGTTTTAATAGAAAATGCAGAAAAAATACATTTTTTAGACAAAGTTAAATAGAAGTGAAAAATCAACATGCTAAGTTACTGTCTAACCCATCATTTACTAAATTTTTTGAGATTTTATAGAATGTTAGAGTAGAAAAAATCAATAAAAAACAACCTAAATTGTGATGTAAATTACATAATCAGTTTGAATACAAGTGTTAAATTTTCAACAAACATTTACAAATATATAATTAAATATTTAAATATATCCCAGGTTTTTATCAGACATAATTAAAGTCTGACAGGACCAGAATTTGTACTCAAATCTACCAATTGCCAGTCATTTGCTCTAGTCTGACTGTCAGACTTTTTTCACATCTGTTATACCCCTGGGATTATTCCAGCCACATAGGCTTTTCCAGGCAAAATTACTTTCTACTCTACCAATTAGGATATTTAAAACAATATCTTTAAAAAATATAGAAGGAAAATGTTATTCAATTGTGACTTTTATTGGTCTGGCATTTAAATCTCACCTTTGTTAATCCTGGAAGATCAACTAGGGTTAAATTCACAACTTTCTCTGAGTAGATTTTTAGATTAATTGGCTCAGGACAAATCCCTTTATTACTACCAGCCATCCTTTCAGTTTCATTAATAATCTCTTGTCGGATTTCATCAAAATCTGTCATGACTTTCTTATTAAGGTGGAGAAATTCTCCCCAATCTTCCACATCAAGGGTGCCTGGAAAAGGTAAAAGAGTTTACAAATAATGTATATAAATGACTCATATAAAACTAAAACATATATTCAAATTTAAACTAAATATCATCAAAGATAAAAAATTCAACCTTTAAGTGAAACATATTTATCCTTAAGCCAAGTAAGTAGTGTTCATAAATGCATTTTAAATTATAAAATCATTTTAGGTAAGATCATACTTAATAAAATTAAACTAAAAACAGTATAATTTGTTATGGCATAATTCTCAAAAAGTAAATGACATAAAACCAAAAGATAAAAAATAATGATCTTCATTAATGGAAACACCAGTAATAAATATTATCATGTTAATAATAACTCACTAATCCTTATCAACGTTCCACTTGCACTGAGCTTCTTTATCAATTCTAGATTGTCTCAGTCACTCATCTACCGGGAGCAACAATTATTTATGACTCCAAAGAGGAAGATAAAGCTCTAAAGGAATCTCGTGCTTTCCTGCTGTATAATGATAGATCAAAGATATTCTCGGGATAGCAGACAGGTTAGATGTGGCAGTTAGGCCGACGTTTCCAAACAACGAGACCAACTCGGTCCCCATCTTCAGGGCTGAAGTGGCCTTACAGCCACATCTTACCTGTCAGTTATCCCAAGAATATCTTTGATACAAGATCAAGCTCATGTTGCATATACAACAATGTACTTTATGACATGAAACATGTAAATAACTTTTGCACTTTGAATAAGATTCAAATTATATGGAAGGGGATCGTTTATAACCTTGTCATATACACTGTAGTTGATGAAATAAGTCAAAACTGGATTTACCACTAACAACTGAGGCATTTCAGAGGAAAATACATTTTTTGACAAATTTTTCCAAGTCAGACTCTGGGCATTCCAAAGGAACTTAATGAGAAGTCAATTGCAAAATTAGTCTTTCAAAAAATAGATTTCCTATATTATACATATAAAACAGAAAGTTTATAAAAAAGTATGAAAAGGTTTTTCAATGAAAATTAATTTTTGGAATAGAATGCTAAAGATTTTATAAATTCTCTACAAAAAATTATTGATAAAAATGTAAGAAAATTAAACTATAGAAACCTTTTGCTTACATTAAATGAAGAATTCAGGGACCGCTTCCCTTAAAAAAATCAGTTTACTCATTCCATAGTAAAATATTTCTTCAGACAAAAAGTAACTTACGAGCATTAAAGATGGATTATCATTATCTAACACTAAAAGATTAATACATTGCACCTGCATAGTTTAAAAGTTTATACCATTACATATGTGTTTTATCCTGCACATTCATTCCAAACATTAGATGAAAATTCTTGATTATAATCTATATTGTTGACTTGGTATGAGATTCAGTAAATGAATTCCTAGTTAATGTTTCAGAAATCCCTTTGTTTTCCGTAGTTGCATCATTATTTTGTACTTTCCAAATACTATTCCATTTAGATATATGAATCAATTATTAACAATAATTGGTAATTATAAGAAATTTCAAAGCTTCTATGCAGCTTTCCTACCAAAGATGGCCTATATCTTACATTTATTCCAAAAGGTTGATAAAGACCTGTTTTTCATGGGAATTTAAAAAGAGCTATCCTTTCACAGTTTCATTGGCATTTTTACTGCAGTAATATTTTATTAGTTTAATATTTTAACTTAAACAATGTTATGTAATACAAGACTTTGAGACTAAAACTTCCCATTCATAAAATTTAGATCAATACTTAACAAAAATTACATCAATTAAAACACTTGAGGATATATCACCCAAACATATTGAAAAAAAAAACAGTTTATTTATTCTATAATAATGATATCTCAAATAATATTCAGTAATTCCAAAAACTGTTAAAGCATTCCAGCAAAACTAGCAAAAAAACTAAATTTGATTCGTATTGAAAAAAAAATCATTGGATGTATACATTTGACAATGCATCACATGAAAGAAATATAAAAGCTCATGAAAGGGGAATACAAAAATGGAAAAACAAACAGTAATTTTGTGAATTGCTCCTTATTTGCACTCACTAATTATGGAGAAAATATAACAAGTTATATTTATTCAAGATTTTGTTGAATATAAATTCATGAATTAACGATATGGTACCCATGAACGATCAAAGCACGAACAAGCAATTTAATAAATAATTCAAACATGTATGAGCTACATGAGATTATATTTGAGTAAACTTTATTTATATCTACTAGTAAGATCTGATTAGAAAAAAATGAATTTAATATTTAAGATTTATTATCAGAAAAACAAGCCTGATTACCATTTTCAGCACATCGATGTTCACGGTTGTCCTTTGGGCAGTACACTAACTGTAATATTAATGGTCGTCTAGTGACAATACCAGTACCTCTGGGTAAAAAGGGTTGGCCCACCAAGCTTTCAATAAGGGAGCTTTTTCCAGAGCTCTGCAAATAAAATGTATAAAATGAAACTTAATGTTTACTAGGTATGAGATTCAGTAAATGAATTCCTAGTTAATGCTTCGGAAATCGGAAACAATAAATTCTTCTCAATAAGCAAATAGAACAACTGGAATGAATGGGATAAGAATGTTACCGATGAGATATAAATACATGTAATAATAGGAATAGGATGTTCTGAGGTCGTAAGATGCTGTATATAATAGACTGTGATGATTCGGATTTCATGAAAAGTATCGTCACATAAATGAAACCTATTATTCGTTTTAAATCCTTACGGATTTTTCAAGGGTGCGAACGTTACATATACATAATGACTAACATGCTTATTCATAGTAGGGTCAAGGTCAACGTATATAGAATTCTAACATCCAAATTCAGCTCGTGCAAATATTACATTCATATTTTCAACTACAATTCCACAATTAAATAAAGAACTTTTATTTGAAAATCGCACAGTTTATTTCCATATTAATCATATCATTGTCACTCATTAATGAAGAGACCTTCAAAAGAAAAATTCTCTATAATATAACCAAAGTATTTTGTGATTTAGCGCAAGGATTGAGGGTGATGTCCTCCCTAACAGATTATTCCTTTGGAAGATATGATATCAGGGTTAACTGGTAAATAAAATTACTTGATTTTTTTATACCAAAGCATTCTAAATTCTGCGATTAATCATTTAAGAGAGTAATATAACTATTAAATTTTATAGTCAACGATTAACGGAAACATAATTGTGCCGTAATTTACCTGTGTTCCAACAACCACAATTTGCGGCAGCTGTATAACATCAGCTCCAATTGTATTGAACACATCTTGCAGTTTATTGATGACAGGAATTAAGGCTTCCATGAAGGGCTGAAATTAAAGCAACACCGACATAAACACTTAGTGCATCGATTTTTAGAGTCCGCACTTATTCGAAATCCTAGACTACAGTTCTTTCAACTCCATCCACCAAAAACAATTGAAATGCATAGAGCGCTGTAATACGATCTGAAGATAAAGAGTACCTCTCGATTAGTTCCTCTCGTGTACGTTAGTAAACGCCAGGGCGGATATCAATCTTTATTTATCTTAAAATTAGTGAAACTGAACTGATATGCTACCTAATTGCGGTTTTGGTGATATAGAAAGTCAGTTACGAATTTCGTTTCCTCATCACGTGCAGTCTATTTTGGTTTAATCTGAAATGAAAAGCCAACAATATTTTAAGAATTTCTTAGAAATCCATATTTTACATATTTATTACATATTTTTTCAAGTAGTAATAGTAGTATTATTTCATTTTCTAACAGGGTGCCATTAATTTAAATTTATTGATGCAGAGATGGTCTTATCATAATCGAAAGGAATATTTTTCGGAATTTTCCCCGTAAGAATGAATGGGGTCAATTTTTGACAATTTTTAAAAAACTTCCCGCACACTTAGAACAACAAAATTTCATACAGCTAAAGCAACTTTATAATTCTAACAAAAAGTGTTATTTTTTTATCCACAAAAGCTATGCGTTACATGCCAGGAGGTAAAATATTTTCAAATTTTGAAAAATCATACCTACCTTAATATTACATATAGATCAATCACTTGATAGGGCACTTCCTGTTGGTGTAGAGATTTAAATTTCAACCATGCATTGATAAGCCAATTTTTTCGTAGAGCTTCCGTAAAAAAAATCGTAGATGGTTGTTGGCTGATACTAGGGGGCGTTTACTGTATGTCCATAAGAAATGCATAGGGAATTAAGGACTAATTTTCAGGCACTATCTTAAAGCATTACCCGTGAAATCTGGGGAAATTATAAAGATATGGCTGCATAAGCGAATGAAGGATGATCATTAAGCAGCATGTCCTGGGTTCGAACTCGGGCTGGAAATGCTCTGCCTTAGGAAATGCATAGGAATACGAACACAATGTAAATATGCGCTCAGATAATTTCGTTTAATTAATCTTTAGCAATGTGTACGAAGATTAACCTTCCAAAGAATCTAATCTTTCATTTAAAAATATATTATAGCATTGCTTACTGATAGAAAGCAAATCTTTACACGTATATCTATATCATTGATACAGAAAGTTGGTTGACGATTTTCGTTACTTGCGGAAAGTTTGAAATGAAACGGAAATGACTACAAAGAAAATATGAATGCTAGAGCTAGCATCCGTAGTTGAAGAGAGAAATAGTTATGAACGATTTAATTCGGCCAAAGTTAGATCGCGCCTTCTGTGAGACATTCGAGCACTTCTCCGTTCATACTGAATTAATGAAATCGAACAGTTAAAGGGAGGGCTGTTGAAATAGTTCGGTCTATTGGAAGATGTTCTTCGAGCAAAATGATTGAATATCTTCTTACATATTCTCTCGATTGAATTATTCCTCGTAATTCGGAACTTTGCCAAGGAGCTGTTCACAAAGTGAAGCACCCGATGTATTTTTTTGTCGAGATCCTTAGAGCTAAAGGCTTTCTATCATATATATTTACTAACATACATCATCGCTTATTCTAAGGTACAGTGTGATTTAGTTTACTTTTTAGGGCAAATACACTCTCGTTCATTATGTTACATCTATTTATAAATTTATTCATCACATACAGCATAAATATGCCAATTTACAGTGACAAACCCAACAATCAATATTATACATAATTAGATTAAAGACAAAAATAACCAATCAATAATATAAAATTATAGGTAAAAAGCACAGTTAAAAGACAATTACTGGAAACTTATGTTGGCTACTACTGATTTTATAAATATACCGTTATAAATATCGTCTTACAAGAAGTGTAAACATAGGTGTCTCCTGACTTTTGAATGAGACTAGCATAGGTCGATAGAGGATCAAAATTAAGAAAACACGTTTTTTTTATAGACGTTTCTCGCTGTAAGTTTAGGAGATATTAACGTTCAAAGATCGCATTTTTTTTCAAATTTCGCGCCGGGACAACCCGATCCCGCTTATCTCAGATAAGGGCTCTTCCGAGCTCCAATGTTATGAGCGAGTTCGGTGGTGGCGTTGGTTAAGGCTGCTGTAGCGCTCGGAGATTTCCAAATTTAACGGTCGCGTCTCAGAGCACGAAAAGTGGTAACTTAGAGAACTAACAGAACACAGTGAGGATCATTTGCTGACTTTTTTGAAGCGGTTGGCACTAACTGGCGATTGAGACGAGGTTGGAGGGGTGGGAAGCCTCTTCACTTCACAGTCCCAAGCAAGACTGAAATTGATACATTGATAAGTATCGTGTTATCTTCGAAATTCGTTTGCTCGCAGAAGACGAATTAGTTATCCCAGAACAGTCTCATTCGGGTTTAGAAATTGTGAAGAGATCCTCATCGAGGTCCGTACGACTTCGATCGATGCAGTCCCGGGTTCGATTTGCTCTTCGTGATGATCTTTGATCAGAGCATTTTAGCAACTAATAATTCTGAACTAATATCCGAATTCGGAATTCAAAAATAATTTTACATATTTAATGTAAAATTAATTTATCGATAATAATAATTTATATTATACAAGGGGACTTTTAATACTGCGGCACGGGATATTGGATAGGACCGGTATGGATGTGTAGCTTAGATATAACTTATAACAACCTGAAAATACTAGGGGCCAACGCTCCCTCGTTTCTTTGTAATAAATGTTTAAAAATCGTCAATTCTAGCCGCTTCCAATATAACCCCCGCGGCAATAACTAATGAAGAAGTAAATGGTACGTGGTGCTAGCGTGTTAGTTTCATAATATTATTACGCGTGGTTCGAATCCGGTTTAAATTCTTTGTTTTTTTTCTTCAATCACTTTCTTTTTTGGAAAACATTTAATCTATTTAAATGCTTGTCTTATTATTTTATTTTTAATTGCTAATATAATTTAAACATATTTAAAATAAAAAAGTTTAAAGGACTGTAGCAGATAAATGTAAACGCAATAACATTGACCCAATCACTTCATTTAGGTAGAAACTTGGAGATTTGGTAGCCATTCGATGGATAGCAAACGGCGTAACAAAAGCATGGGGAAACTCGATTCACTAATCACAACAACAACGAACTCTGCTCACTAGGGATAGCCGCCTACTGAGGCGACACCGGAACGATAACTTGGCCCTCTGTCGGATTTCGAATATTTTCCGTACGACGAAAAATGGCGATCTACTTCAACCTTTCCTCATTTCTGCGTAGAGGTTCGTTACGTTAAAAACTCTCTTCGGATTCGATTCTTCGAGAACTGAAGTTGGATCGAGTTGCGCTAAAATACTTCTCAAGGAGATAGCTCGTTCCTTGGAGAAAGAACGAAATTAAATGACAATGACTGAAAAAGTAAGAGAGAGATTAAGGACGTCGAATTACGAAAAGCTTACTTCCACGGAGTATCGACACAAATCATCGCTTTAACTTCGGGAAAGATAAATATCGTGCCGATGACAGTGCTGAATCAACTCCATCGCGCAGAGCTGCGAAAGCGTGGTATTCAAATTCGCCCACCAAGGGGTAATCGTTCGCTGCAACCACCTTCGGTAGCAGACGGAAGAAGTTCCCTGCAAATCGGAACGAACATTTGATATTTCGCCAGGAGGTTGATTTTTTCTTTCGTTCCATCGCACGGGAACATAGTCTACAAATTGGGAGAGAAAGAGATGGTCGGGAAGGGCGAGAGATGAAATTTTTCCATAGGAGAATTTTCGGACGAAGACAGAGTGTTAATATTGGAGGCATTCGTTCCCATTCGGAGGCTTGTTCGAGCCATCTGAATTAATTCTGGGTTTTCCGTCGAACTATACCCGTAAATAATCGTCCGGTTCAGGCGCCACTCACCGAAAGGTGACTCGCAGACACAGACGAAAAAAACGCACTTTCACCCGTATTCCCTTTCCTGGGCATTATTGCTGGAGAACGTAAGCTTCACTCCGATCCTACTTTCTACGTCTCAGGTTTGAGGAAATGACATGGCCGAAAGATTATACTGTCTATGTAGATACCCTGCCAGCCACATTGTGGCAGTGCGTAAACGAACCTTGCATTTACTTCCCTTGACGGTTGTTCTCGCATCTTGTCCGAAGGAGAAACGATGTATTGAATCTGTTAGCTTTCGCTTCTATTTCCCTTACTTTGTGCGCTGTATCTGATAGACCTTTATAGCAGGGTAGGCGCACGATCTGTACTTCGCCTTCCTTGAACGTTCTTTCTCTGAATCTACTCTACGCTGTTCTAATGTTTCCCATCGCGAGCGGTTCAGTTACACCTATCGATGAATCGTAGCAATTTTTCACGAAACGTATCGCCTTACGTTGGAGCTTTTCTAATTCTCATCAGTTACTTTTATCGGCAGGGTCCCATACACCTCAAGCATATTCAAGGTGTGGTCTGGCTATCGCAAAGTAACATCGCTCGCGAACTTTTCCTAAGCTCCTACCGACTATCCTCTAACGAAACCGAGTTTTTCTAAACCTTTTCTTTTCCGCACGTATTACGGATGTGGATATTCCATGATAGGTTATTCGTCCGGGTCATTCCAAGATACTTAACAGATTCAACTATTTAAAAATTTGCTCCGCGGAGGCTCCGGGTAAGATCGTTATTCAGAGTTTTCAGGTCAAAGAAGCTGACAACTGATCACTCGTTTTTATTTTAATCAGATTTCCGCACCAGGTCATGATATTATCTAAATCATTACTAAGAACAAATCTATCCTCACTGCTAGCCATTTCTCATGGTCCTGTGAGATTCCGTGTTTCGACAGGCACATCGAATCGTGAAACTTACTTCACGTTGATATTAGCGGAAAGATGATCCGGGAGGGCCTCGAGTTATGAGCGACGCTCCTGCTCCGCCTGAATCTTGTATCGTAAATATTAGTTGGCATAAGAAAGATACGTGAAAGTGAAATGAGCGATCGTGATGCATGTGGAAGCAACAGGGAATTGACGGAGTTTGTTTCGTCGAAATGTATCCATTACGGAAAAATCTCCCGAGCTCTTTAAATTACGAGATTTTTCTCCGCCCTGAGTTCACCGGATACCCACCGTATCCGATTCCAATTCCAAAGGTCCAAGAGATTACGAAAGTTTTCCGAACTCCGTAAATAATTTTTCTTTATTTTTGTAAGTGCTTAATCAATAGCAGCTTCGTCTCCAGTGGCATTTCCCGACGTATTGAATTTTTCGCACATTTCTCTCCCGTTTACGCCATCTAAAATTGTTGACGAACGAAAATAATGTGAACGAAAGTTCAACTAAAGGACGTTTGCGCTCATGAGAATCGGATTCCCCATTGCGGCATGGTTACTCAAAGCATCGTTCACTAAAGATTCAGATGACGAAATTTATTTCGTGCTCGATAATGAGTTTATCTCTTCGTGCATTTGAGCCGAGCGTATTTGGTACGACTGCTCGTAACTCGAACGATTAGCTTGCAACTTTACCATGCATGCAGATATTCCTTTCCTCCTATTAATCGAAACCGTCCATCCAAAGAACTACCGTTGCATTTCATGGATAATGAAGCGCCATCATAAATTCCAAAATAGAGATTCCGCCGTTATTCATTCCTCAGCGAGTAACTTTAGAAAGTAATCATTCCGAGCACATCGTTCGCAGGAATTCCCTGTACGCTTAATGAGATCTCTCTTTACGATCTGAAAATTGGGGATCGTATTCTTTAAATGATGTGCGGCAAATATTTTCCGCTTTTCTCACGGGAAAAACGAGGCTTGCAATTCCATCCGAAGGAGCCTATGTCAGAGACGGGCGAGGATAATGTTCAAGCCGTTCTCGGTTGCTTATGAAGGCAGATTAACGCTCGGAATCTGGAATCGGAATCTAACGAACTCCTATGTCGAACTATATGCGCGAATTTTCCCCGGCGCCTAGCAGAGTAGGAATACCATTGCGTCACGTACTCACTCATTCCAAACGAATGGATGATTCATGGATTTCACAGGCTGCTTGTTGCGAGAGGAGCGAAAGTGGCGAGCGAAAACAGACGGCCCCGTTGGAAAAGAAATGCGACACGGCTTTCCAAACGGAGACTTCCTTCCATGGAGAGTTCGTATTCCAATCAACGCATCTTTTTCACCGTTCCGAAGACGAGAACGATCGTCTTAAGCACATCGTTGCAGCGAATTGAGACACCGGAGTCGGTTACGAAGACAAGAGGTACGTTTTCGAGACGGTAATCATTTGCACTGTTTAAATGACTGTATCGTCCGCAAAAATCCTAACCTTAGTATCCTCCAAGGGCGTCGATATACGTACATGTGAAAAATAGCAGTTTCCCGATTATGCTTTTATACGATATAACGGTGATGGATGGAGCTTATGAAATAGTACACGCGGCGGAACCGTGCCAGTCAGAATGAGTGGAAAAGAATATCTTTGCAATAGCCGCACGCGGTCCCAAAAAAATATTCTCCTGATATGAACACGAGGGATTTTGGAGTTTAGAAATCTTGGACTTCGAAAACGTTTAGAATTCTTCGGAAATTTTTTTGGATGCCCTTCGGGGTTTAATTCAGGACCTTTAGTGTCGGAATTGCATCCGGTGCAACCGGGTAAGTGTCTCCTACGCTCACATCGCAAAGAGTTCATTTTAAATGTTACGCTCAAGATCACAGAATTAGATACCGATCCATTGGTCGAGGAGTTATTCCTCTTAAACGCTTCAGTATATCTTCACGTTTAAGATCGATCTTCGCCAAGCTCAAATACGTTACAAGCAAATCTAACAGACATCATTTCCAATTCAATCATTCAGACCGAACAACGGCATCGCCGCTTCTTCTCGATGCACGAATACTCTTACGTGACAGCAAGTCGGTAGCAAAGGAGAGGCGCGATAGTACGTGTTTACGTGGTGGTTAATAAAACGAATGTTTTACCCATACTTGAACCGTGTTACTCGCTGCATGATTCCAGTACTTACCATTAATCCTCCAAAACCGTAGCTCAATCCTCGTGCTCGCCTCAATCAAGCGTTTAAGCAAGATTTAGTTTCCGCTTTGATGGATACGGAATGGAATGGGGGGGGAAATGGATACAGTTCTCTGAAAAGTCGTTGGAACCATAACGATGGCCTCCACGTTTATTCCAAGCGCATCAGCTAGATCTTTGGAGTTTTTTTATTCGAAGGCCACTCTAGTAACTGTAAATAGCTTACTTGTTGGCCTATCACATCTCACCTGCGACTGTATAGATCGATCAGTTTCGACTGCTGGCACATGAATGTTCTACACGGGTGTGAGTTCAGATTCGTCCTAAAGTCGAACTGCCACTCGCTCTACATATTAGCTTGACGTTTCCGATGCGCATTTTAAACGAATACCTCTGGTATTCGAGAACATAAAGGCAGATAGAGGATGCCGGGAATTGGATGTGATGAGCAGAGGGTATAATTTCGTTTGAAGGATGTACGCTTTAAAAATATTCTTTGATCGGTCGTTGATAGTAAGCGAATGCAAATTGATTCATAGAAAGAGTTTATTCAAAGAGTAACATAAATTACATGTCGAGCATCATTTTTCCATCTGTGTTTACGGAAAATAGGGTTCTCCTTCCCACTTGCTGTCGTTCGTCCATGGGTGAGGAATGAAGCATCCAAATCTGGTAAACTTTTCTGGGCTCCTGAATCGAAATCCTCTCCCCAACGGTCGTCGGAGGCATCTGAAAGGAGAGTGAAAGAGATTATTCAAAATCGGACACTGCAAGAATTTCTTGCTTTACGGTCGGATTGAAACAGCATTATCCTTTTGCCAAAACTTTGAATCCGGAATGTATATGATACGGTTTAGCATTTCGAAATTATCAGCAACGATTCGTTTAGTGAATGATCCCATATCAAATTGCGATGGCTAAAGAATTCGGAATGATATTAGGAAGAATATATATTCTTCTCTTCCTGTGGCACTTGTGGAATTGGGAAATGCATTGGGTTATAATTTAGTGAAGGGGAATTTTCTGCCAAATATCAGAATTGTAGTTTGTGAGGATTAATTACATCAAATGATCCTCCCTACTCTGAGGATGAATCTCACCGAATGAAGGCGGTAAGAAGGAATAACAGGAATCATGAGAAATGGAAATTCTTAAAAATGAAGGAAAGAACACAGAGGTGAGTATGAAACTGATCGAGGAGAGTAAAGGTACTGGAATTTACTTTGTTGCAGTGCCTTCCAAGTAGCATAACGTACGTTGGAGGAGCCAAGAAATATTTGGTCCAAACCATTGAAATATTCAAAAAGAACATGCCACTTCTGTGCTCCATGAATGAAGGCTTGTAGGATAGGAAAGGATGAAGAAGTGAATGAAGCAATCAGCAGAACACTGCCAGGGTGCACAGAAAAGAACTCGGAGGAAACACTCGAGACTTGGTTGGCAGTTGATGACACTTGAAATAAGAGGCTCAGATAGGGACTCACGATGGCGATGGGAGGTCCAAGAATACACAAAATCATCCAGAAAAGAAGATGAAAAGGGCGCCAGGTGAAAAGATGTGATTTTGCTCCCAATAAACTTCATAGCTTTGTGAAGTACGAAGAAGTAACAAGAGTGAGAGAGGAGAAATATAGAACAGTTTATCAAGAAAGAAAGACCTAACTGCAGGTTGAATGGAATATGAAGATGGCAAAGCTGAACGCTCATCTTGTTGCTCTTCATATCGATTTGCAACAATATGTTCTTCTCTCACAAGCATGAATTCGTCCATTGCATAACTAGGCTCATTCACTTCATCAAATAATGGGTTCCATTCAATAGCAGTGAAAGAGAAAAATGACCAGTTCGAAGTCATACCTTGAAAAGGTAGTCTACTCACACATCCAAAGGTGTAAGCAATTTCTTCCATCATCTGAGAATAGGCTTGGCAATCCATTCCGTGAAGACTCTCCTCGTGGATAGGATGGCGAACGTTCTCGATTCAAAAGGCATCCTGGAATTGAAGTACGATGAATGCATTAAAGAAGGAAACCATTATCCAGAACCAAGGCTCACTTCCGCCACGCTAACACTGCCAAGGCTGTTTGGTGATTTATAAATGTAATTTATAAAATATATCAATTCACGTGTTGTACTATTGAAAATAGTGAAAATTAAAATCTCGTATCAGAGAGCGTTATTGCACGTCTATGCTTCAAAAACATATAAACTGATAGTGGCAAAGATTGACAGCGTAATAAATAGGAATAGAGAATCAGACGATGGTAAAACTTGACGTATCTTAGCTTCGGCACGTTCCAAAATGCTGAGAATAGTTTAATTCACCTCTTTTCTAATTAAAACGTTGAAAATAAAAGTGTATAAATTTTTGACTTACCGCTAAACATTTATCTCGCTTCTGATTGGCTGAGAGAAATACCACCGCTGTCAGTGTAGAGGCTGTATTGTTAAATTTTATGACAAGTATTTCTTTATCTGATTGCCGATCGAATATCATCAAAATTTCTCTTTTCTTTTATGTCGACCGCCAGCAATGGCGGTTTTCTCGAAAACGGAGGAAATACGTTGACGAAACTTATGAATTCAGTATTTTTGCACAGTAAGACTCACGTAGTTGGTAAAAAGTCATAATAAATACTAATCTTCATTAAATTTTAATCGGTTACGACTCACCTCAAGTTTATTTTCAATAATCTTTCTCGAATTTTAGATTCCCGCCGGTGACAATCGCGTCTCGAAATACCGCCGCGCGTTATTCACTTTCCATGGCGACCTCTCCGTGTCAACATCCTGCCTTTCACCAGTCATTCTTTTTCCCTTTTTTCTAAATCAATGCACTCTATTGAGGATAAAATCATCCTCATTTAAACTATGAAGTTACGCCCGAGCCCCCTCTCCGAAGAAACGGCTTCGAAAACTTAACAGAGATCGCAATGTAACGATCAGTTACGAGCCCCTATGCACGATGCAGCCCAGAGATATTTAAGCCGTCGGTCAATAGTATTGTTATTAGTATTTATCTGGACATGTTACAGCGGTAAAAATGTCTTGAATTGCGATGAATAGGAATTCGAAACGCTTCGCTCGGAAGCAATCGGTAAATGAAATTCCGGGGCACATCCTTGTCGTCGAGGGAAAAGAAATATTTTTCAACGGGACGTTTCTTACCTTACCTTGCTTTCCGACTCAATCTTGCATCCTCACTAATCGCTGTACTGCTTGTCCTGCACTGGGATGAGGTGAAACAATGCCGTCCTCTTCGAGCTGCAGTCAATCTAATCGATCTCTTATGTGCACCGCTAACCACAGAACGCAATAACATTGACCCAATCACTTCATTTAGGTAGAAACTTGGAGATTTGGTAGCCATTCGATGGATAGCAAACGGCGTAACAAAAGCATGGGGAAACTCGATTCACTAATCACAACAACAACGAACTCTGCTCACTAGGGATAGCCGCCTACTGAGGCGACACCGGAACGATAACTTGGCCCTCTGTCGGATTTCGAATATTTTCCGTACGACGAAAAATGGCGATCTACTTCAACCTTTCCTCATTTCTGCGTAGAGGTTCGTTACGTTAAAAACTCTCTTCGGATTCGATTCTTCGAGAACTGAAGTTGGATCGAGTTGCGCTAAAATACTTCTCAAGGAGATAGCTCGTTCCTTGGAGAAAGAACGAAATTAAATGACAATGACTGAAAAAGTAAGAGAGAGATTAAGGACGTCGAATTACGAAAAGCTTACTTCCACGGAGTATCGACACAAATCATCGCTTTAACTTCGGGAAAGATAAATATCGTGCCGATGACAGTGCTGAATCAACTCCATCGCGCAGAGCTGCGAAAGCGTGGTATTCAAATTCGCCCACCAAGGGGTAATCGTTCGCTGCAACCACCTTCGGTAGCAGACGAAAGAAGTTCCCTGCAAATCGGAACGAACATTTGATATTTCGCCAGGAGGTTGATTTTTTCTTTCGTTCCATCGCACGGGAACATAGTCTACAAATTGGGAGAGAAAGAGATGGTCGGGAAGGGCGAGAGATGAAATTTTTCCATAGGAGAATTTTCGGACGAAGACAGAGTGTTAATATTGGAGGCATTCGTTCCCATTCGGAGGCTTGTTCGAGCCATCTGAATTAATTCTGGGTTTTCCGTCGAACTATACCCGTAAATAATCGTCCGGTTCAGACGCCACTCACCGAAAGGTGACTCGCAGACACAGACGAAAAAAACGCACTTTCACCCGTATTCCCTTTCCTGGGCATTATTGCTGGAGAACGTAAGCTTCACTCCGATCCTACTTTCTACGTCTCAGGTTTGAGGAAATGACATGGCCGAAAGATTATACTGTCTATGTAGATACCCTGCCAGCCACATTGTGGCAGTGCTTAAACGAACCTTGCATTTACTTCCCTTGACGGTTGTTCTCGCATCTTGTCCGAAGGAGAAACGATGTATTGAATCTGTTAGCTTTCGCTTCTATTTCCCTTACTTTGTGCGCTGTATCTGATAGACCTTTATAGCAGGGTAGGCGCACGATCTGTACTTCGCCTTCCTTGAACGTTCTTTCTCTGAATCTACTCTACGCTGTTCTAATGTTTCCCATCGCGAGCGGTTCAGTTACACCTATCGATGAATCGTAGCAATTTTTCACGAAACGTATCGCCTTACGTTGGAGCTTTTCTAATTCTCATCAGTTACTTTTATCGGCAGGGTCCCATACACCTCAAGCATATTCAAGGTGTGGTCTGACTATCGCAAAGTAACATCGCTCGCGAACTTTTCCTAAGCTCCTACCGACTATCCTCTAACGAAACCGAGTTTTTCTAAACCTTTTCTTTTCCGCACGTATTACGGATGTGGATATTCCATGATAGGTTATTCGTCCGGGTCATTCCAAGATACTTAACAGATTCAACTATTTAAAAATTTGCTCCGCGGAGGCTCCGGGTAAGATCGTTATTCAGAGTTTTCAGGTCAAAGAAGCTGACAACTGATCACTCGTTTTTATTTTAATCAGATTTCCGCACCAGGTCATGATATTATCTAAATCATTACTAAGAACAAATCTATCCTCACTGCTAGCCATTTCTCATGGTCCTGTGAGATTCCGTGTTTCGACAGGCACATCGAATCGTGAAACTTACTTCACGTTGATATTAGCGGAAGGATGATCCGGGAGGGCCTCGAGTTATGAGCGACGCTCCTGCTCCGCCTGAATCTTGTATCGTAAATATTAGTTGGCATAAGAAAGATACGTGAAAGTGAAATGAGCGATCGTGATGCATGTGGAAGCAACAGGGAATTGACGGAGTTTGTTTCGTCGAAATGTATCCATTACGGAAAAATCTCCCGAGCTCTTTAAATTACGAGATTTTTCTCCGCCCTGAGTTCACCGGATACCCACCGTATCCGATTCCAATTCCAAAGGTCCAAGAGATTACGAAAGTTTTCCGAACTCCGTAAATAATTTTTCTTTATTTTTGTAAGTGCTTAATCAATAGCAGCTTCGTCTCCAGTGGCATTTCCCGACGTATTGAATTTTTCGCACATTTCTCTCCCGTTTACGCCATCTAAAATTGTTGACGAACGAAAATAATGTGAACGAAAGTTCAACTAAAGGACGTTTGCGCTCATGAGAATCGGATTCCCCATTGCGGCATGGTTACTCAAAGCATCGTTCACTAAAGATTCAGATGACGAAATTTATTTCGTGCTCGATAATGAGTTTATCTCTTCGTGCATTTGAGCCGAGCGTATTTGGTACGACTGCTCGTAACTCGAACGATTAGCTTGCAACTTTACCATGCATGCAGATATTCCTTTCCTCCTATTAATCGAAACCGTCCATCCAAAGAACTACCGTTGCATTTCATGGATAATGAAGCGCCATCATAAATTCCAAAATAGAGATTCCGCCGTTATTCATTCCTCAGCGAGTAACCTTAGAAAGTAATCATTCCGAGCACATCGTTCGCAGGAATTCCCTGTACGCTTAATGAGATCTCTCTTTACGATCTGAAAATTGGGGATCGTATTCTTTAAATGATGTGCGGCAAATATTTTCCGCTTTTCTCACGGGAAAAACGAGGCTTGCAATTCCATCCGAAGGAGCCTATGTCAGAGACGGGCGAGGATAATGTTCAAGCCGTTCTCGGTTGCTTATGAAGGCAGATTAACGCTCGGAATCTGGAATCGGAATCTAACGAACTCCTATGTCGAACTATATGCGCGAATTTTCCCCGGCGCCTAGCAGAGTAGGAATACCATTGCGTCACGTACTCACTCATTCCAAACGAATGGATGATTCATGGATTTCACAGGCTGCTTGTTGCGAGAGGAGCGAAAGTGGCGAGCGAAAACAGACGGCCCCGTTGGAAAAGAAATGCGACACGGCTTTCCAAACGGAGACTTCCTTCCATGGAGAGTTCGTATTCCAATCAACGCATCTTTTTCACCGTTCCGAAGACGAGAACGATCGTCTTAAGCACATCGTTGCAGCGAATTGAGACACCGGAGTCGGTTACGAAGACAAGAGGTACGTTTTCGAGACGGTAATCATTTGCACTGTTTAAATGACTGTATCGTCCGCAAAAATCCTAACCTTAGTATCCTCCAAGGGCGTCGATATACGTACATGTGAAAAATAGCAGTTTCCCGATTATGCTTTTATACGATATAACGGTGATGGATGGAGCTTATGAAATAGTACACGCGGCGGAACCGTGCCAGTCAGAATGAGTGGAAAAGAATATCTTTGCAATAGCCGCACGCGGTCCCAAAAAAATATTCTCCTGATATGAACACGAGGGATTTTGGAGTTTAGAAATCTTGGACTTCGAAAACGTTTAGAATTCTTCGGAAATTTTTTTGGATGCCCTTCGGGGTTTAATTCAGGACCTTTAGTGTCGGAATTGCATCCGGTGCAACCGGGTAAGTGTCTCCTACGCTCACATCGCAAAGAGTTCATTTTAAATGTTACGCTCAAGATCACAGAATTAGATACCGATCCATTGGTCGAGGAGTTATTCCTCTTAAACGCTTCAGTATATCTTCACGTTTAAGATCGATCTTCGCCAAGCTCAAATACGTTACAAGCAAATCTAACAGACATCATTTCCAATTCAATCATTCAGACCGAACAACGGCATCGCCGCTTCTTCTCGATGCACGAATACTCTTACGTGACAGCAAGTCGGTAGCAAAGGAGAGGCGCGATAGTACGTGTTTACGTGGTGGTTAATAAAACGAATGTTTTACCCATACTTGAACCGTGTTACTCGCTGCATGATTCCAGTACTTACCATTAATCCTCCAAAACCGTAGCTCAATCCTCGTGCTCGCCTCAATCAAGCGTTTAAGCAAGATTTAGTTTCCGCTTTGATGGATACGGAATGGAATGGGGGGGGAAATGGATACAGTTCTCTGAAAAGTCGTTGGAACCATAACGATGGCCTCCACGTTTATTCCAAGCGCATCAGCTAGATCTTTGGAGTTTTTTTATTCGAAGGCCACTCTAGTAACTGTAAATAGCTTACTTGTTGGCCTATCACATCTCACCTGCGACTGTATAGATCGATCAGTTTCGACTGCTGGCACATGAATGTTCTACACGGGTGTGAGTTCAGATTCGTCCTAAAGTCGAACTGCCACTCGCTCTACATATTAGCTTGACGTTTCCGATGCGCATTTTAAACGAATACCTCTGGTATTCGAGAACATAAAGGCAGATAGAGGATGCCGGGAATTGGATGTGATGAGCAGAGGGTATAATTTCGTTTGAAGGATGTACGCTTTAAAAATATTCTTTGATCGGTCGTTGATAGTAAGCGAATGCAAATTGATTCATAGAAAGAGTTTATTCAAAGAGTAACATAAATTACATGTCGAGCATCATTTTTCCATCTGTGTTTACGGAAAATAGGGTTCTCCTTCCCACTTGCTGTCGTTCGTCCATGGGTGAGGAATGAAGCATCCAAATCTGGTAAACTTTTCTGGGCTCCTGAATCGAAATCCTCTCCCCAACGGTCGTCGGAGGCATCTGAAAGGAGAGTGAAAGAGATTATTCAAAATCGGACACTGCAAGAATTTCTTGCTTTACGGTCGGATTGAAACAGCATTATCCTTTTGCCAAAACTTTGAATCCGGAATGTATATGATACGGTTTAGCATTTCGAAATTATCAGCAACGATTCGTTTAGTGAATGATCCCATATCAAATTGCGATGGCTAAAGAATTCGGAATGATATTAGGAAGAATATATATTCTTCTCTTCCTGTGGCACTTGTGGAATTGGGAAATGCATTGGGTTATAATTTAGTGAAGGGGAATTTTCTGCCAAATATCAGAATTGTAGTTTGTGAGGATTAATTACATCAAATGATCCTCCCTACTCTGAGGATGAATCTCACCGAATGAAGGCGGTAAGAAGGAATAACAGGAATCATGAGAAATGGAAATTCTTAAAAATGAAGGAAAGAACACAGAGGTGAGTATGAAACTGATCGAGGAGAGTAAAGGTACTGGAATTTACTTTGTTGCAGTGCCTTCCAAGTAGCATAACGTACGTTGGAGGAGCCAAGAAATATTTGGTCCAAACCATTGAAATATTCAAAAAGAACATGCCACTTCTGTGCTCCATGAATGAAGGCTTGTAGGATAGGAAAGGATGAAGAAGTGAATGAAGCAATCAGCAGAACACTGCCAGGGTGCACAGAAAAGAACTCGGAGGAAACACTCGAGACTTGGTTGGCAGTTGATGACACTTGAAATAAGAGGCTCAGATAGGGACTCACGATGGCGATGGGAGGTCCAAGAATACACAAAATCATCCAGAAAAGAAGATGAAAAGGGCGCCAGGTGAAAAGATGTGATTTTGCTCCCAATAAACTTCATAGCTTTGTGAAGTACGAAGAAGTAACAAGAGTGAGAGAGGAGAAATATAGAACAGTTTATCAAGAAAGAAAGACCTAACTGCAGGTTGAATGGAATATGAAGATGGCAAAGCTGAACGCTCATCTTGTTGCTCTTCATATCGATTTGCAACAATATGTTCTTCTCTCACAAGCATGAATTCGTCCATTGCATAACTAGGCTCATTCACTTCATCAAATAATGGGTTCCATTCAATAGCAATGAAAGAGAAATATGACCAGTTCGAAGTCATACCTTGAAAAGGTAGTCTACTCACACATCCAAAGGTGTAAGCAATTTCTTCCATCATCTGAGAATAGGCTTGGCAATCCATTCCGTGAAGACTCTCCTCGTGGATAGGATGGCGAACGTTCTCGATTCAAAAGGCATCCTGGAATTGAAGTACGATGAATGCATTAAAGAAGGAAACCATTATCCAGAACCAAGGCTCACTTCCGCCACGCTAACACTGCCAAGGCTGTTTGGTGATTTATAAATGTAATTTATAAAATATATCAATTCACGTGTTGTACTATTGAAAATAGTGAAAATTAAAATCTCGTATCAGAGAGCGTTATTGCACGTCTATGCTTCAAAAACATATAAACTGATAGTGGCAAAGATTGACAGCGTAATAAATAGGAATAGAGAATCAGACGATGGTAAAACTTGACGTATCTTAGCTTCGGCACGTTCCAAAATGCTGAGAATAGTTTAATTCACCTCTTTTCTAATTAAAACGTTGAAAATAAAAGTGTATAAATTTTTGACTTACCGCTAAACATTTATCTCGCTTCTGATTGGCTGAGAGAAATACCACCGCTGTCAGTGTAGAGGCTGTATTGTTAAATTTTATGACAAGTATTTCTTTATCTGATTGCCGATCGAATATCATCAAAATTTCTCTTTTCTTTTATGTCGACCGCCAGCAATGGCGGTTTTCTCGAAAACGGAGGAAATACGTTGACGAAACTTATGAATTCAGTATTTTTGCACAGTAAGACTCACGTAGTTGGTAAAAAGTCATAATAAATACTAATCTTCATTAAATTTTAATCGGTTACGACTCACCTCAAGTTTATTTTCAATAATCTTTCTCGAATTTTAGATTCCCGCCGGTGACAATCGCGTCTCGAAATACCGCCGCGCGTTATTCACTTTCCATGGCGACCTCTCCGTGTCAACATCCTGCCTTTCACCAGTCATTCTTTTTCCCTTTTTTCTAAATCAATGCACTCTATTGAGGATAAAATCATCCTCATTTAAACTATGAAGTTACGCCCGAGCCCCCTCTCCGAAGAAACGGCTTCGAAAACTTAACAGAGATCGCAATGTAACGATCAGTTACGAGCCCCTATGCACGATGCAGCCCAGAGATATTTAAGCCGTCGGTCAATAGTATTGTCATTAGTATTTATCTGGACATGTTACAGCGGTAAAAATGTCTTGAATTGCGATGAATAGGAATTCGAAACGCTTCGCTCGGAAGCAATCGGTAAATGAAATTCCGGGGCACATCCTTGTCGTCGAGGGAAAAGAAATATTTTTCAACGGGACGTTTCTTACCTTACCTTGCTTTCCGACTCAATCTTGCATCCTCACTAATCGCTGTACTGCTTGTCCTGCACTGGGATGAGGTGAAACAATGCCGTCCTCTTCGAGCTGCAGTCAATCTAATCGATCTCTTATGTGCACCGCTAACCACAGAACGCAATAACATTGACCCAATCACTTCATTTAGGTAGAAACTTGGAGATTTGGTAGCCATTCGATGGATAGCAAACGGCGTAACAAAAGCATGGGGAAACTCGATTCACTAATCACAACAACAACGAACTCTGCTCACTAGGGATAGCCGCCTACTGAGGCGACACCGGAACGATAACTTGGCCCTCTGTCGGATTTCGAATATTTTCCGTACGACGAAAAATGGCGATCTACTTCAACCTTTCCTCATTTCTGCGTAGAGGTTCGTTACGTTAAAAACTCTCTTCGGATTCGATTCTTCGAGAACTGAAGTTGGATCGAGTTGCGCTAAAATACTTCTCAAGGAGATAGCTCGTTCCTTGGAGAAAGAACGAAATTAAATGACAATGACTGAAAAAGTAAGAGAGAGATTAAGGACGTCGAATTACGAAAAGCTTACTTCCACGGAGTATCGACACAAATCATCGCTTTAACTTCGGGAAAGATAAATATCGTGCCGATGACAGTGCTGAATCAACTCCATCGCGCAGAGCTGCGAAAGCGTGGTATTCAAATTCGCCCACCAAGGGGTAATCGTTCGCTGCAACCACCTTCGGTAGCAGACGGAAGAAGTTCCCTGCAAATCGGAACGAACATTTGATATTTCGCCAGGAGGTTGATTTTTTCTTTCGTTCCATCGCACGGGAACATAGTCTACAAATTGGGAGAGAAAGAGATGGTCGGGAAGGGCGAGAGATGAAATTTTTCCATAGGAGAATTTTCGGACGAAGACAGAGTGTTAATATTGGAGGCATTCGTTCCCATTCGGAGGCTTGTTCGAGCCATCTGAATTAATTCTGGGTTTTCCGTCGAACTATACCCGTAAATAATCGTCCGGTTCAGGCGCCACTCACCGAAAGGTGACTCGCAGACACAGACGAAAAAAACGCACTTTCACCCGTATTCCCTTTCCTGGGCATTATTGCTGGAGAACGTAAGCTTCACTCCGATCCTACTTTCTACGTCTCAGGTTTGAGGAAATGACATGGCCGAAAGATTATACTGTCTATGTAGATACCCTGCCAGCCACATTGTGGCAGTGCTTAAACGAACCTTGCATTTACTTCCCTTGACGGTTGTTCTCGCATCTTGTCCGAAGGAGAAACGATGTATTGAATCTGTTAGCTTTCGCTTCTATTTCCCTTACTTTGTGCGCTGTATCTGATAGACCTTTATAGCAGGGTAGGCGCACGATCTGTACTTCGCCTTCCTTGAACGTTCTTTCTCTGAATCTACTCTACGCTGTTCTAATGTTTCCCATCGCGAGCGGTTCAGTTACACCTATCGATGAATCGTAGCAATTTTTCACGAAACGTATCGCCTTACGTTGGAGCTTTTCTAATTCTCATCAGTTACTTTTATCGGCAGGGTCCCATACACCTCAAGCATATTCAAGGTGTGGTCTGACTATCGCAAAGTAACATCGCTCGCGAACTTTTCCTAAGCTCCTACCGACTATCCTCTAACGAAACCGAGTTTTTCTAAACCTTTTCTTTTCCGCACGTATTACGGATGTGGATATTCCATGATAGGTTATTCGTCCGGGTCATTCCAAGATACTTAACAGATTCAACTATTTAAAAATTTGCTCCGCGGAGGCTCCGGGTAAGATCGTTATTCAGAGTTTTCAGGTCAAAGAAGCTGACAACTGATCACTCGTTTTTATTTTAATCAGATTTCCGCACCAGGTCATGATATTATCTAAATCATTACTAAGAACAAATCTATCCTCACTGCTAGCCATTTCTCATGGTCCTGTGAGATTCCGTGTTTCGACAGGCACATCGAATCGTGAAACTTACTTCACGTTGATATTAGCGGAAGGATGATCCGGGAGGGCCTCGAGTTATGAGCGACGCTCCTGCTCCGCCTGAATCTTGTATCGTAAATATTAGTTGGCATAAGAAAGATACGTGAAAGTGAAATGAGCGATCGTGATGCATGTGGAAGCAACAGGGAATTGACGGAGTTTGTTTCGTCGAAATGTATCCATTACGGAAAAATCTCCCGAGCTCTTTAAATTACGAGATTTTTCTCCGCCCTGAGTTCACCGGATACCCACCGTATCCGATTCCAATTCCAAAGGTCCAAGAGATTACGAAAGTTTTCCGAACTCCGTAAATAATTTTTCTTTATTTTTGTAAGTGCTTAATCAATAGCAGCTTCGTCTCCAGTGGCATTTCCCGACGTATTGAATTTTTCGCACATTTCTCTCCCGTTTACGCCATCTAAAATTGTTGACGAACGAAAATAATGTGAACGAAAGTTCAACTAAAGGACGTTTGCGCTCATGAGAATCGGATTCCCCATTGCGGCATGGTTACTCAAAGCATCGTTCACTAAAGATTCAGATGACGAAATTTATTTCGTGCTCGATAATGAGTTTATCTCTTCGTGCATTTGAGCCGAGCGTATTTGGTACGACTGCTCGTAACTCGAACGATTAGCTTGCAACTTTACCATGCATGCAGATATTCCTTTCCTCCTATTAATCGAAACCGTCCATCCAAAGAACTACCGTTGCATTTCATGGATAATGAAGCGCCATCATAAATTCCAAAATAGAGATTCCGCCGTTATTCATTCCTCAGCGAGTAACCTTAGAAAGTAATCATTCCGAGCACATCGTTCGCAGGAATTCCCTGTACGCTTAATGAGATCTCTCTTTACGATCTGAAAATTGGGGATCGTATTCTTTAAATGATGTGCGGCAAATATTTTCCGCTTTTCTCACGGGAAAAACGAGGCTTGCAATTCCATCCGAAGGAGCCTATGTCAGAGACGGGCGAGGATAATGTTCAAGCCGTTCTCGGTTGCTTATGAAGGCAGATTAACGCTCGGAATCTGGAATCGGAATCTAACGAACTCCTATGTCGAACTATATGCGCGAATTTTCCCCGGCGCCTAGCAGAGTAGGAATACCATTGCGTCACGTACTCACTCATTCCAAACGAATGGATGATTCATGGATTTCACAGGCTGCTTGTTGCGAGAGGAGCGAAAGTGGCGAGCGAAAACAGACGGCCCCGTTGGAAAAGAAATGCGACACGGCTTTCCAAACGGAGACTTCCTTCCATGGAGAGTTCGTATTCCAATCAACGCATCTTTTTCACCGTTCCGAAGACGAGAACGATCGTCTTAAGCACATCGTTGCAGCGAATTGAGACACCGGAGTCGGTTACGAAGACAAGAGGTACGTTTTCGAGACGGTAATCATTTGCACTGTTTAAATGACTGTATCGTCCGCAAAAATCCTAACCTTAGTATCCTCCAAGGGCGTCGATATACGTACATGTGAAAAATAGCAGTTTCCCGATTATGCTTTTATACGATATAACGGTGATGGATGGAGCTTATGAAATAGTACACGCGGCGGAACCGTGCCAGTCAGAATGAGTGGAAAAGAATATCTTTGCAATAGCCGCACGCGGTCCCAAAAAAATATTCTCCTGATATGAACACGAGGGATTTTGGAGTTTAGAAATCTTGGACTTCGAAAACGTTTAGAATTCTTCGGAAATTTTTTTGGATGCCCTTCGGGGTTTAATTCAGGACCTTTAGTGTCGGAATTGCATCCGGTGCAACCGGGTAAGTGTCTCCTACGCTCACATCGCAAAGAGTTCATTTTAAATGTTACGCTCAAGATCACAGAATTAGATACCGATCCATTGGTCGAGGAGTTATTCCTCTTAAACGCTTCAGTATATCTTCACGTTTAAGATCGATCTTCGCCAAGCTCAAATACGTTACAAGCAAATCTAACAGACATCATTTCCAATTCAATCATTCAGACCGAACAACGGCATCGCCGCTTCTTCTCGATGCACGAATACTCTTACGTGACAGCAAGTCGGTAGCAAAGGAGAGGCGCGATAGTACGTGTTTACGTGGTGGTTAATAAAACGAATGTTTTACCCATACTTGAACCGTGTTACTCGCTGCATGATTCCAGTACTTACCATTAATCCTCCAAAACCGTAGCTCAATCCTCGTGCTCGCCTCAATCAAGCGTTTAAGCAAGATTTAGTTTCCGCTTTGATGGATACGGAATGGAATGGGGGGGGAAATGGATACAGTTCTCTGAAAAGTCGTTGGAACCATAACGATGGCCTCCACGTTTATTCCAAGCGCATCAGCTAGATCTTTGGAGTTTTTTTATTCGAAGGCCACTCTAGTAACTGTAAATAGCTTACTTGTTGGCCTATCACATCTCACCTGCGACTGTATAGATCGATCAGTTTCGACTGCTGGCACATGAATGTTCTACACGGGTGTGAGTTCAGATTCGTCCTAAAGTCGAACTGCCACTCGCTCTACATATTAGCTTGACGTTTCCGATGCGCATTTTAAACGAATACCTCTGGTATTCGAGAACATAAAGGCAGATAGAGGATGCCGGGAATTGGATGTGATGAGCAGAGGGTATAATTTCGTTTGAAGGATGTACGCTTTAAAAATATTCTTTGATCGGTCGTTGATAGTAAGCGAATGCAAATTGATTCATAGAAAGAGTTTATTCAAAGAGTAACATAAATTACATGTCGAGCATCATTTTTCCATCTGTGTTTACGGAAAATAGGGTTCTCCTTCCCACTTGCTGTCGTTCGTCCATGGGTGAGGAATGAAGCATCCAAATCTGGTAAACTTTTCTGGGCTCCTGAATCGAAATCCTCTCCCCAACGGTCGTCGGAGGCATCTGAAAGGAGAGTGAAAGAGATTATTCAAAATCGGACACTGCAAGAATTTCTTGCTTTACGGTCGGATTGAAACAGCATTATCCTTTTGCCAAAACTTTGAATCCGGAATGTATATGATACGGTTTAGCATTTCGAAATTATCAGCAACGATTCGTTTAGTGAATGATCCCATATCAAATTGCGATGGCTAAAGAATTCGGAATGATATTAGGAAGAATATATATTCTTCTCTTCCTGTGGCACTTGTGGAATTGGGAAATGCATTGGGTTATAATTTAGTGAAGGGGAATTTTCTGCCAAATATCAGAATTGTAGTTTGTGAGGATTAATTACATCAAATGATCCTCCCTACTCTGAGGATGAATCTCACCGAATGAAGGCGGTAAGAAGGAATAACAGGAATCATGAGAAATGGAAATTCTTAAAAATGAAGGAAAGAACACAGAGGTGAGTATGAAACTGATCGAGGAGAGTAAAGGTACTGGAATTTACTTTGTTGCAGTGCCTTCCAAGTAGCATAACGTACGTTGGAGGAGCCAAGAAATATTTGGTCCAAACCATTGAAATATTCAAAAAGAACATGCCACTTCTGTGCTCCATGAATGAAGGCTTGTAGGATAGGAAAGGATGAAGAAGTGAATGAAGCAATCAGCAGAACACTGCCAGGGTGCACAGAAAAGAACTCGGAGGAAACACTCGAGACTTGGTTGGCAGTTGATGACACTTGAAATAAGAGGCTCAGATAGGGACTCACGATGGCGATGGGAGGTCCAAGAATACACAAAATCATCCAGAAAAGAAGATGAAAAGGGCGCCAGGTGAAAAGATGTGATTTTGCTCCCAATAAACTTCATAGCTTTGTGAAGTACGAAGAAGTAACAAGAGTGAGAGAGGAGAAATATAGAACAGTTTATCAAGAAAGAAAGACCTAACTGCAGGTTGAATGGAATATGAAGATGGCAAAGCTGAACGCTCATCTTGTTGCTCTTCATATCGATTTGCAACAATATGTTCTTCTCTCACAAGCATGAATTCGTCCATTGCATAACTAGGCTCATTCACTTCATCAAATAATGGGTTCCATTCAATAGCAGTGAAAGAGAAAAATGACCAGTTCGAAGTCATACCTTGAAAAGGTAGTCTACTCACACATCCAAAGGTGTAAGCAATTTCTTCCATCATCTGAGAATAGGCTTGGCAATCCATTCCGTGAAGACTCTCCTCGTGGATAGGATGGCGAACGTTCTCGATTCAAAAGGCATCCTGGAATTGAAGTACGATGAATGCATTAAAGAAGGAAACCATTATCCAGAACCAAGGCTCACTTCCACCACGCTAACACTGCCAAGGCTGTTTGGTGATTTATAAATGTAATTTATAAAATATATCAATTCACGTGTTGTACTATTGAAAATAGTGAAAATTAAAATCTCGTATCAGAGAGCGTTATTGCACGTCTATGCTTCAAAAACATATAAACTGATAGTGGCAAAGATTGACATCGTAATAAATAGGAATAGAGAATCAGACGATGGTAAAACTTGACGTATCTTAGCTTCGGCACGTTCCAAAATGCTGAGAATAGTTTAATTCACCTCTTTTCTAATTAAAACGTTGAAAATAAAAGTGTATAAATTTTTGACTTACCGCTAAACATTTATCTCGCTTCTGATTGGCTGAGAGAAATACCACCGCTGTCAGTGTAGAGGCTGTATTGTTAAATTTTATGACAAGTATTTCTTTATCTGATTGCCGATCGAATATCATCAAAATTTCTCTTTTCTTTTATGTCGACCGCCAGCAATGGCGGTTTTCTCGAAAACGGAGGAAATACGTTGACGAAACTTATGAATTCAGTATTTTTGCACAGTAAGACTCACGTAGTTGGTAAAAAGTCATAATAAATACTAATCTTCATTAAATTTTAATCGGTTACGACTCACCTCAAGTTTATTTTCAATAATCTTTCTCGAATTTTAGATTCCCGCCGGTGACAATCGCGTCTCGAAATACCGCCGCGCGTTATTCACTTTCCATGGCGACCTCTCCGTGTCAACATCCTGCCTTTCACCAGTCATTCTTTTTCCCTTTTTTCTAAATCAATGCACTCTATTGAGGATAAAATCATCCTCATTTAAACTATGAAGTTACGCCCGAGCCCCCTCTCCGAAGAAACGGCTTCGAAAACTTAACAGAGATCGCAATGTAACGATCAGTTACGAGCCCCTATGCACGATGCAGCCCAGAGATATTTAAGCCGTCGGTCAATAGTATTGTTATTAGTATTTATCTGGACATGTTACAGCGGTAAAAATGTCTTGAATTGCGATGAATAGGAATTCGAAACGCTTCGCTCGGAAGCAATCGGTAAATGAAATTCCGGGGCACATCCTTGTCGTCGAGGGAAAAGAAATATTTTTCAACGGGACGTTTCTTACCTTACCTTGCTTTCCGACTCAATCTTGCATCCTCACTAATCGCTGTACTGCTTGTCCTGCACTGGGATGAGGTGAAACAATGCCGTCCTCTTCGAGCTGCAGTCAATCTAATCGATCTCTTATGTGCACCGCTAACCACAGAACGCAATAACATTGACCCAATCACTTCATTTAGGTAGAAACTTGGAGATTTGGTAGCCATTCGATGGATAGCAAACGGCGTAACAAAAGCATGGGGAAACTCGATTCACTAATCACAACAACAACGAACTCTGCTCACTAGGGATAGCCGCCTACTGAGGCGACACCGGAACGATAACTTGGCCCTCTGTCGGATTTCGAATATTTTCCGTACGACGAAAAATGGCGATCTACTTCAACCTTTCCTCATTTCTGCGTAGAGGTTCGTTACGTTAAAAACTCTCTTCGGATTCGATTCTTCGAGAACTGAAGTTGGATCGAGTTGCGCTAAAATACTTCTCAAGGAGATAGCTCGTTCCTTGGAGAAAGAACGAAATTAAATGACAATGACTGAAAAAGTAAGAGAGAGATTAAGGACGTCGAATTACGAAAAGCTTACTTCCACGGAGTATCGACACAAATCATCGCTTTAACTTCGGGAAAGATAAATATCGTGCCGATGACAGTGCTGAATCAACTCCATCGCGCAGAGCTGCGAAAGCGTGGTATTCAAATTCGCCCACCAAGGGGTAATCGTTCGCTGCAACCACCTTCGGTAGCAGGCGGAAGAAGTTCCCTGCAAATCGGAACGAACATTTGATATTTCGCCAGGAGGTTGATTTTTTCTTTCGTTCCATCGCACGGGAACATAGTCTACAAATTGGGAGAGAAAGAGATGGTCGGGAAGGGCGAGAGATGAAATTTTTCCATAGGAGAATTTTCGGACGAAGACAGAGTGTTAATATTGGAGGCATTCGTTCCCATTCGGAGGCTTGTTCGAGCCATCTGAATTAATTCTGGGTTTTCCGTCGAACTATACCCGTAAATAATCGTCCGGTTCAGGCGCCACTCACCGAAAGGTGACTCGCAGACACAGACGAAAAAAACGCACTTTCACCCGTATTCCCTTTCCTGGGCATTATTGCTGGAGAACGTAAGCTTCACTCCGATCCTACTTTCTACGTCTCAGGTTTGAGGAAATGACATGGCCGAAAGATTATACTGTCTATGTAGATACCCTGCCAGCCACATTGTGGCAGTGCGTAAACGAACCTTGCATTTACTTCCCTTGACGGTTGTTCTCGCATCTTGTCCGAAGGAGAAACGATGTATTGAATCTGTTAGCTTTCGCTTCTATTTCCCTTACTTTGTGCGCTGTATCTGATAGACCTTTATAGCAGGGTAGGCGCACGATCTGTACTTCGCCTTCCTTGAACGTTCTTTCTCTGAATCTACTCTACGCTGTTCTAATGTTTCCCATCGCGAGCGGTTCAGTTACACCTATCGATGAATCGTAGCAATTTTTCACGAAACGTATCGCCTTACGTTGGAGCTTTTCTAATTCTCATCAGTTACTTTTATCGGCAGGGTCCCATACACCTCAAGCATATTCAAGGTGTGGTCTGACTATCGCAAAGTAACATCGCTCGCGAACTTTTCCTAAGCTCCTACCGACTATCCTCTAACGAAACCGAGTTTTTCTAAACCTTTTCTTTTCCGCACGTATTACGGATGTGGATATTCCATGATAGGTTATTCGTCCGGGTCATTCCAAGATACTTAACAGATTCAACTATTTAAAAATTTGCTCCGCGGAGGCTCCGGGTAAGATCGTTATTCAGAGTTTTCAGGTCAAAGAAGCTGACAACTGATCACTCGTTTTTATTTTAATCAGATTTCCGCACCAGGTCATGATATTATCTAAATCATTACTAAGAACAAATCTATCCTCACTGCTAGCCATTTCTCATGGTCCTGTGAGATTCCGTGTTTCGACAGGCACATCGAATCGTGAAACTTACTTCACGTTGATATTAGCGGAAAGATGATCCGGGAGGGCCTCGAGTTATGAGCGACGCTCCTGCTCCGCCTGAATCTTGTATCGTAAATATTAGTTGGCATAAGAAAGATACGTGAAAGTGAAATGAGCGATCGTGATGCATGTGGAAGCAACAGGGAATTGACGGAGTTTGTTTCGTCGAAATGTATCCATTACGGAAAAATCTCCCGAGCTCTTTAAATTACGAGATTTTTCTCCGCCCTGAGTTCACCGGATACCCACCGTATCCGATTCCAATTCCAAAGGTCCAAGAGATTACGAAAGTTTTCCGAACTCCGTAAATAATTTTTCTTTATTTTTGTAAGTGCTTAATCAATAGCAGCTTCGTCTCCAGTGGCATTTCCCGACGTATTGAATTTTTCGCACATTTCTCTCCCGTTTACGCCATCTAAAATTGTTGACGAACGAAAATAATGTGAACGAAAGTTCAACTAAAGGACGTTTGCGCTCATGAGAATCGGATTCCCCATTGCGGCATGGTTACTCAAAGCATCGTTCACTAAAGATTCAGATGACGAAATTTATTTCGTGCTCGATAATGAGTTTATCTCTTCGTGCATTTGAGCCGAGCGTATTTGGTACGACTGCTCGTAACTCGAACGATTAGCTTGCAACTTTACCATGCATGCAGATATTCCTTTCCTCCTATTAATCGAAACCGTCCATCCAAAGAACTACCGTTGCATTTCATGGATAATGAAGCGCCATCATAAATTCCAAAATAGAGATTCCGCCGTTATTCATTCCTCAGCGAGTAACCTTAGAAAGTAATCATTCCGAGCACATCGTTCGCAGGAATTCCCTGTACGCTTAATGAGATCTCTCTTTACGATCTGAAAATTGGGGATCGTATTCTTTAAATGATGTGCGGCAAATATTTTCCGCTTTTCTCACGGGAAAAACGAGGCTTGCAATTCCATCCGAAGGAGCCTATGTCAGAGACGGGCGAGGATAATGTTCAAGCCGTTCTCGGTTGCTTATGAAGGCAGATTAACGCTCGGAATCTGGAATCGGAATCTAACGAACTCCTATGTCGAACTATATGCGCGAATTTTCCCCGGCGCCTAGCAGAGTAGGAATACCATTGCGTCACGTACTCACTCATTCCAAACGAATGGATGATTCATGGATTTCACAGGCTGCTTGTTGCGAGAGGAGCGAAAGTGGCGAGCGAAAACAGACGGCCCCGTTGGAAAAGAAATGCGACACGGCTTTCCAAACGGAGACTTCCTTCCATGGAGAGTTCGTATTCCAATCAACGCATCTTTTTCACCGTTCCGAAGACGAGAACGATCGTCTTAAGCACATCGTTGCAGCGAATTGAGACACCGGAGTCGGTTACGAAGACAAGAGGTACGTTTTCGAGACGGTAATCATTTGCACTGTTTAAATGACTGTATCGTCCGCAAAAATCCTAACCTTAGTATCCTCCAAGGGCGTCGATATACGTACATGTGAAAAATAGCAGTTTCCCGATTATGCTTTTATACGATATAACGGTGATGGATGGAGCTTATGAAATAGTACACGCGGCGGAACCGTGCCAGTCAGAATGAGTGGAAAAGAATATCTTTGCAATAGCCGCACGCGGTCCCAAAAAAATATTCTCCTGATATGAACACGAGGGATTTTGGAGTTTAGAAATCTTGGACTTCGAAAACGTTTAGAATTCTTCGGAAATTTTTTTGGATGCCCTTCGGGGTTTAATTCAGGACCTTTAGTGTCGGAATTGCATCCGGTGCAACCGGGTAAGTGTCTCCTACGCTCACATCGCAAAGAGTTCATTTTAAATGTTACGCTCAAGATCACAGAATTAGATACCGATCCATTGGTCGAGGAGTTATTCCTCTTAAACGCTTCAGTATATCTTCACGTTTAAGATCGATCTTCGCCAAGCTCAAATACGTTACAAGCAAATCTAACAGACATCATTTCCAATTCAATCATTCAGACCGAACAACGGCATCGCCGCTTCTTCTCGATGCACGAATACTCTTACGTGACAGCAAGTCGGTAGCAAAGGAGAGGCGCGATAGTACGTGTTTACGTGGTGGTTAATAAAACGAATGTTTTACCCATACTTGAACCGTGTTACTCGCTGCATGATTCCAGTACTTACCATTAATCCTCCAAAACCGTAGCTCAATCCTCGTGCTCGCCTCAATCAAGCGTTTAAGCAAGATTTAGTTTCCGCTTTGATGGATACGGAATGGAATGGGGGGGGAAATGGATACAGTTCTCTGAAAAGTCGTTGGAACCATAACGATGGCCTCCACGTTTATTCCAAGCGCATCAGCTAGATCTTTGGAGTTTTTTTATTCGAAGGCCACTCTAGTAACTGTAAATAGCTTACTTGTTGGCCTATCACATCTCACCTGCGACTGTATAGATCGATCAGTTTCGACTGCTGGCACATGAATGTTCTACACGGGTGTGAGTTCAGATTCGTCCTAAAGTCGAACTGCCACTCGCTCTACATATTAGCTTGACGTTTCCGATGCGCATTTTAAACGAATACCTCTGGTATTCGAGAACATAAAGGCAGATAGAGGATGCCGGGAATTGGATGTGATGAGCAGAGGGTATAATTTCGTTTGAAGGATGTACGCTTTAAAAATATTCTTTGATCGGTCGTTGATAGTAAGCGAATGCAAATTGATTCATAGAAAGAGTTTATTCAAAGAGTAACATAAATTACATGTCGAGCATCATTTTTCCATCTGTGTTTACGGAAAATAGGGTTCTCCTTCCCACTTGCTGTCGTTCGTCCATGGGTGAGGAATGAAGCATCCAAATCTGGTAAACTTTTCTGGGCTCCTGAATCGAAATCCTCTCCCCAACGGTCGTCGGAGGCATCTGAAAGGAGAGTGAAAGAGATTATTCAAAATCGGACACTGCAAGAATTTCTTGCTTTACGGTCGGATTGAAACAGCATTATCCTTTTGCCAAAACTTTGAATCCGGAATGTATATGATACGGTTTAGCATTTCGAAATTATCAGCAACGATTCGTTTAGTGAATGATCCCATATCAAATTGCGATGGCTAAAGAATTCGGAATGATATTAGGAAGAATATATATTCTTCTCTTCCTGTGGCACTTGTGGAATTGGGAAATGCATTGGGTTATAATTTAGTGAAGGGGAATTTTCTGCCAAATATCAGAATTGTAGTTTGTGAGGATTAATTACATCAAATGATCCTCCCTACTCTGAGGATGAATCTCACCGAATGAAGGCGGTAAGAAGGAATAACAGGAATCATGAGAAATGGAAATTCTTAAAAATGAAGGAAAGAACACAGAGGTGAGTATGAAACTGATCGAGGAGAGTAAAGGTACTGGAATTTACTTTGTTGCAGTGCCTTCCAAGTAGCATAACGTACGTTGGAGGAGCCAAGAAATATTTGGTCCAAACCATTGAAATATTCAAAAAGAACATGCCACTTCTGTGCTCCATGAATGAAGGCTTGTAGGATAGGAAAGGATGAAGAAGTGAATGAAGCAATCAGCAGAACACTGCCAGGGTGCACAGAAAAGAACTCGGAGGAAACACTCGAGACTTGGTTGGCAGTTGATGACACTTGAAATAAGAGGCTCAGATAGGGACTCACGATGGCGATGGGAGGTCCAAGAATACACAAAATCATCCAGAAAAGAAGATGAAAAGGGCGCCAGGTGAAAAGATGTGATTTTGCTCCCAATAAACTTCATAGCTTTGTGAAGTACGAAGAAGTAACAAGAGTGAGAGAGGAGAAATATAGAACAGTTTATCAAGAAAGAAAGACCTAACTGCAGGTTGAATGGAATATGAAGATGGCAAAGCTGAACGCTCATCTTGTTGCTCTTCATATCGATTTGCAACAATATGTTCTTCTCTCACAAGCATGAATTCGTCCATTGCATAACTAGGCTCATTCACTTCATCAAATAATGGGTTCCATTCAATAGCAGTGAAAGAGAAAAATGACCAGTTCGAAGTCATACCTTGAAAAGGTAGTCTACTCACACATCCAAAGGTGTAAGCAATTTCTTCCATCATCTGAGAATAGGCTTGGCAATCCATTCCGTGAAGACTCTCCTCGTGGATAGGATGGCGAACGTTCTCGATTCAAAAGGCATCCTGGAATTGAAGTACGATGAATGCATTAAAGAAGGAAACCATTATCCAGAACCAAGGCTCACTTCCGCCACGCTAACACTGCCAAGGCTGTTTGGTGATTTATAAATGTAATTTATAAAATATATCAATTCACGTGTTGTACTATTGAAAATAGTGAAAATTAAAATCTCGTATCAGAGAGCGTTATTGCACGTCTATGCTTCAAAAACATATAAACTGATAGTGGCAAAGATTGACAGCGTAATAAATAGGAATAGAGAATCAGACGATGGTAAAACTTGACGTATCTTAGCTTCGGCACGTTCCAAAATGCTGAGAATAGTTTAATTCACCTCTTTTCTAATTAAAACGTTGAAAATAAAAGTGTATAAATTTTTGACTTACCGCTAAACATTTATCTCGCTTCTGATTGGCTGAGAGAAATACCACCGCTGTCAGTGTAGAGGCTGTATTGTTAAATTTTATGACAAGTATTTCTTTATCTGATTGCCGATCGAATATCATCAAAATTTCTCTTTTCTTTTATGTCGACCGCCAGCAATGGCGGTTTTCTCGAAAACGGAGGAAATACGTTGACGAAACTTATGAATTCAGTATTTTTGCACAGTAAGACTCACGTAGTTGGTAAAAAGTCATAATAAATACTAATCTTCATTAAATTTTAATCGGTTACGACTCACCTCAAGTTTATTTTCAATAATCTTTCTCGAATTTTAGATTCCCGCCGGTGACAATCGCGTCTCGAAATACCGCCGCGCGTTATTCACTTTCCATGGCGACCTCTCCGTGTCAACATCCTGCCTTTCACCAGTCATTCTTTTTCCCTTTTTTCTAAATCAATGCACTCTATTGAGGATAAAATCATCCTCATTTAAACTATGAAGTTACGCCCGAGCCCCCTCTCCGAAGAAACGGCTTCGAAAACTTAACAGAGATCGCAATGTAACGATCAGTTACGAGCCCCTATGCACGATGCAGCCCAGAGATATTTAAGCCGTCGGTCAATAGTATTGTTATTAGTATTTATCTGGACATGTTACAGCGGTAAAAATGTCTTGAATTGCGATGAATAGGAATTCGAAACGCTTCGCTCGGAAGCAATCGGTAAATGAAATTCCGGGGCACATCCTTGTCGTCGAGGGAAAAGAAATATTTTTCAACGGGACGTTTCTTACCTTACCTTGCTTTCCGACTCAATCTTGCATCCTCACTAATCGCTGTACTGCTTGTCCTGCACTGGGATGAGGTGAAACAATGCCGTCCTCTTCGAGCTGCAGTCAATCTAATCGATCTCTTATGTGCACCGCTAACCACAGAACGCAATAACATTGACCCAATCACTTCATTTAGGTAGAAACTTGGAGATTTGGTAGCCATTCGATGGATAGCAAACGGCGTAACAAAAGCATGGGGAAACTCGATTCACTAATCACAACAACAACGAACTCTGCTCACTAGGGATAGCCGCCTACTGAGGCGACACCGGAACGATAACTTGGCCCTCTGTCGGATTTCGAATATTTTCCGTACGACGAAAAATGGCGATCTACTTCAACCTTTCCTCATTTCTGCGTAGAGGTTCGTTACGTTAAAAACTCTCTTCGGATTCGATTCTTCGAGAACTGAAGTTGGATCGAGTTGCGCTAAAATACTTCTCAAGGAGATAGCTCGTTCCTTGGAGAAAGAACGAAATTAAATGACAATGACTGAAAAAGTAAGAGAGAGATTAAGGACGTCGAATTACGAAAAGCTTACTTCCACGGAGTATCGACACAAATCATCGCTTTAACTTCGGGAAAGATAAATATCGTGCCGATGACAGTGCTGAATCAACTCCATCGCGCAGAGCTGCGAAAGCGTGGTATTCAAATTCGCCCACCAAGGGGTAATCGTTCGCTGCAACCACCTTCGGTAGCAGACGGAAGAAGTTCCCTGCAAATCGGAACGAACATTTGATATTTCGCCAGGAGGTTGATTTTTTCTTTCGTTCCATCGCACGGGAACATAGTCTACAAATTGGGAGAGAAAGAGATGGTCGGGAAGGGCGAGAGATGAAATTTTTCCATAGGAGAATTTTCGGACGAAGACAGAGTGTTAATATTGGAGGCATTCGTTCCCATTCGGAGGCTTGTTCGAGCCATCTGAATTAATTCTGGGTTTTCCGTCGAACTATACCCGTAAATAATCGTCCGGTTCAGGCGCCACTCACCGAAAGGTGACTCGCAGACACAGACGAAAAAAACGCACTTTCACCCGTATTCCCTTTCCTGGGCATTATTGCTGGAGAACGTAAGCTTCACTCCGATCCTACTTTCTACGTCTCAGGTTTGAGGAAATGACATGGCCGAAAGATTATACTGTCTATGTAGATACCCTGCCGGCCACATTGTGGCAGTGCGTAAACGAACCTTGCATTTACTTCCCTTGACGGTTGTTCTCGCATCTTGTCCGAAGGAGAAACGATGTATTGAATCTGTTAGCTTTCGCTTCTATTTCCCTTACTTTGTGCGCTGTATCTGATAGACCTTTATAGCAGGGTAGGCGCACGATCTGTACTTCGCCTTCCTTGAACGTTCTTTCTCTGAATCTACTCTACGCTGTTCTAATGTTTCCCATCGCGAGCGGTTCAGTTACACCTATCGATGAATCGTAGCAATTTTTCACGAAACGTATCGCCTTACGTTGGAGCTTTTCTAATTCTCATCAGTTACTTTTATCGGCAGGGTCCCATACACCTCAAGCATATTCAAGGTGTGGTCTGACTATCGCAAAGTAACATCGCTCGCGAACTTTTCCTAAGCTCCTACCGACTATCCTCTAACGAAATCGAGTTTTTCTAAACCTTTTCTTTTCCGCACGTATTACGGATGTGGATATTCCATGATAGGTTATTCGTCCGGGTCATTCCAAGATACTTAACAGATTCAACTATTTAAAAATTTGCTCCGCGGAGGCTCCGGGTAAGATCGTTATTCAGAGTTTTCAGGTCAAAGAAGCTGACAACTGATCACTCGTTTTTATTTTAATCAGATTTCCGCACCAGGTCATGATATTATCTAAATCATTACTAAGAACAAATCTATCCTCACTGCTAGCCATTTCTCATGGTCCTGTGAGATTCCGTGTTTCGACAGGCACATCGAATCGTGAAACTTACTTCACGTTGATATTAGCGGAAAGATGATCCGGGAGGGCCTCGAGTTATGAGCGACGCTCCTGCTCCGCCTGAATCTTGTATCGTAAATATTAGTTGGCATAAGAAAGATACGTGAAAGTGAAATGAGCGATCGTGATGCATGTGGAAGCAACAGGGAATTGACGGAGTTTGTTTCGTCGAAATGTATCCATTACGGAAAAATCTCCCGAGCTCTTTAAATTACGAGATTTTTCTCCGCCCTGAGTTCACCGGATACCCACCGTATCCGATTCCAATTCCAAAGGTCCAAGAGATTACGAAAGTTTTCCGAACTCCGTAAATAATTTTTCTTTATTTTTGTAAGTGCTTAATCAATAGCAGCTTCGTCTCCAGTGGCATTTCCCGACGTATTGAATTTTTCGCACATTTCTCTCCCGTTTACGCCATCTAAAATTGTTGACGAACGAAAATAATGTGAACGAAAGTTCAACTAAAGGACGTTTGCGCTCATGAGAATCGGATTCCCCATTGCGGCATGGTTACTCAAAGCATCGTTCACTAAAGATTCAGATGACGAAATTTATTTCGTGCTCGATAATGAGTTTATCTCTTCGTGCATTTGAGCCGAGCGTATTTGGTACGACTGCTCGTAACTCGAACGATTAGCTTGCAACTTTACCATGCATGCAGATATTCCTTTCCTCCTATTAATCGAAACCGTCCATCCAAAGAACTACCGTTGCATTTCATGGATAATGAAGCGCCATCATAAATTCCAAAATAGAGATTCCGCCGTTATTCATTCCTCAGCGAGTAACCTTAGAAAGTAATCATTCCGAGCACATCGTTCGCAGGAATTCCCTGTACGCTTAATGAGATCTCTCTTTACGATCTGAAAATTGGGGATCGTATTCTTTAAATGATGTGCGGCAAATATTTTCCGCTTTTCTCACGGGAAAAACGAGGCTTGCAATTCCATCCGAAGGAGCCTATGTCAGAGACGGGCGAGGATAATGTTCAAGCCGTTCTCGGTTGCTTATGAAGGCAGATTAACGCTCGGAATCTGGAATCGGAATCTAACGAACTCCTATGTCGAACTATATGCGCGAATTTTCCCCGGCGCCTAGCAGAGTAGGAATACCATTGCGTCACGTACTCACTCATTCCAAACGAATGGATGATTCATGGATTTCACAGGCTGCTTGTTGCGAGAGGAGCGAAAGTGGCGAGCGAAAACAGACGGCCCCGTTGGAAAAGAAATGCGACACGGCTTTCCAAACGGAGACTTCCTTCCATGGAGAGTTCGTATTCCAATCAACGCATCTTTTTCACCGTTCCGAAGACGAGAACGATCGTCTTAAGCACATCGTTGCAGCGAATTGAGACACCGGAGTCGGTTACGAAGACAAGAGGTACGTTTTCGAGACGGTAATCATTTGCACTGTTTAAATGACTGTATCGTCCGCAAAAATCCTAACCTTAGTATCCTCCAAGGGCGTCGATATACGTACATGTGAAAAATAGCAGTTTCCCGATTATGCTTTTATACGATATAACGGTGATGGATGGAGCTTATGAAATAGTACACGCGGCGGAACCGTGCCAGTCAGAATGAGTGGAAAAGAATATCTTTGCAATAGCCGCACGCGGTCCCAAAAAAATATTCTCCTGATATGAACACGAGGGATTTTGGAGTTTAGAAATCTTGGACTTCGAAAACGTTTAGAATTCTTCGGAAATTTTTTTGGATGCCCTTCGGGGTTTAATTCAGGACCTTTAGTGTCGGAATTGCATCCGGTGCAACCGGGTAAGTGTCTCCTACGCTCACATCGCAAAGAGTTCATTTTAAATGTTACGCTCAAGATCACAGAATTAGATACCGATCCATTGGTCGAGGAGTTATTCCTCTTAAACGCTTCAGTATATCTTCACGTTTAAGATCGATCTTCGCCAAGCTCAAATACGTTACAAGCAAATCTAACAGACATCATTTCCAATTCAATCATTCAGACCGAACAACGGCATCGCCGCTTCTTCTCGATGCACGAATACTCTTACGTGACAGCAAGTCGGTAGCAAAGGAGAGGCGCGATAGTACGTGTTTACGTGGTGGTTAATAAAACGAATGTTTTACCCATACTTGAACCGTGTTACTCGCTGCATGATTCCAGTACTTACCATTAATCCTCCAAAACCGTAGCTCAATCCTCGTGCTCGCCTCAATCAAGCGTTTAAGCAAGATTTAGTTTCCGCTTTGATGGATACGGAATGGAATGGGGGGGGAAATGGATACAGTTCTCTGAAAAGTCGTTGGAACCATAACGATGGCCTCCACGTTTATTCCAAGCGCATCAGCTAGATCTTTGGAGTTTTTTTATTCGAAGGCCACTCTAGTAACTGTAAATAGCTTACTTGTTGGCCTATCACATCTCACCTGCGACTGTATAGATCGATCAGTTTCGACTGCTGGCACATGAATGTTCTACACGGGTGTGAGTTCAGATTCGTCCTAAAGTCGAACTGCCACTCGCTCTACATATTAGCTTGACGTTTCCGATGCGCATTTTAAACGAATACCTCTGGTATTCGAGAACATAAAGGCAGATAGAGGATGCCGGGAATTGGATGTGATGAGCAGAGGGTATAATTTCGTTTGAAGGATGTACGCTTTAAAAATATTCTTTGATCGGTCGTTGATAGTAAGCGAATGCAAATTGATTCATAGAAAGAGTTTATTCAAAGAGTAACATAAATTACATGTCGAGCATCATTTTTCCATCTGTGTTTACGGAAAATAGGGTTCTCCTTCCCACTTGCTGTCGTTCGTCCATGGGTGAGGAATGAAGCATCCAAATCTGGTAAACTTTTCTGGGCTCCTGAATCGAAATCCTCTCCCCAACGGTCGTCGGAGGCATCTGAAAGGAGAGTGAAAGAGATTATTCAAAATCGGACACTGCAAGAATTTCTTGCTTTACGGTCGGATTGAAACAGCATTATCCTTTTGCCAAAACTTTGAATCCGGAATGTATATGATACGGTTTAGCATTTCGAAATTATCAGCAACGATTCGTTTAGTGAATGATCCCATATCAAATTGCGATGGCTAAAGAATTCGGAATGATATTAGGAAGAATATATATTCTTCTCTTCCTGTGGCACTTGTGGAATTGGGAAATGCATTGGGTTATAATTTAGTGAAGGGGAATTTTCTGCCAAATATCAGAATTGTAGTTTGTGAGGATTAATTACATCAAATGATCCTCCCTACTCTGAGGATGAATCTCACCGAATGAAGGCGGTAAGAAGGAATAACAGGAATCATGAGAAATGGAAATTCTTAAAAATGAAGGAAAGAACACAGAGGTGAGTATGAAACTGATCGAGGAGAGTAAAGGTACTGGAATTTACTTTGTTGCAGTGCCTTCCAAGTAGCATAACGTACGTTGGAGGAGCCAAGAAATATTTGGTCCAAACCATTGAAATATTCAAAAAGAACATGCCACTTCTGTGCTCCATGAATGAAGGCTTGTAGGATAGGAAAGGATGAAGAAGTGAATGAAGCAATCAGCAGAACACTGCCAGGGTGCACAGAAAAGAACTCGGAGGAAACACTCGAGACTTGGTTGGCAGTTGATGACACTTGAAATAAGAGGCTCAGATAGGGACTCACGATGGCGATGGGAGGTCCAAGAATACACAAAATCATCCAGAAAAGAAGATGAAAAGGGCGCCAGGTGAAAAGATGTGATTTTGCTCCCAATAAACTTCATAGCTTTGTGAAGTACGAAGAAGTAACAAGAGTGAGAGAGGAGAAATATAGAACAGTTTATCAAGAAAGAAAGACCTAACTGCAGGTTGAATGGAATATGAAGATGGCAAAGCTGAACGCTCATCTTGTTGCTCTTCATATCGATTTGCAACAATATGTTCTTCTCTCACAAGCATGAATTCGTCCATTGCATAACTAGGCTCATTCACTTCATCAAATAATGGGTTCCATTCAATAGCAGTGAAAGAGAAAAATGACCAGTTCGAAGTCATACCTTGAAAAGGTAGTCTACTCACACATCCAAAGGTGTAAGCAATTTCTTCCATCATCTGAGAATAGGCTTGGCAATCCATTCCGTGAAGACTCTCCTCGTGGATAGGATGGCGAACGTTCTCGATTCAAAAGGCATCCTGGAATTGAAGTACGATGAATGCATTAAAGAAGGAAACCATTATCCAGAACCAAGGCTCACTTCCGCCACGCTAACACTGCCAAGGCTGTTTGGTGATTTATAAATGTAATTTATAAAATATATCAATTCACGTGTTGTACTATTGAAAATAGTGAAAATTAAAATCTCGTATCAGAGAGCGTTATTGCACGTCTATGCTTCAAAAACATATAAACTGATAGTGGCAAAGATTGACAGCGTAATAAATAGGAATAGAGAATCAGACGATGGTAAAACTTGACGTATCTTAGCTTCGGCACGTTCCAAAATGCTGAGAATAGTTTAATTCACCTCTTTTCTAATTAAAACGTTGAAAATAAAAGTGTATAAATTTTTGACTTACCGCTAAACATTTATCTCGCTTCTGATTGGCTGAGAGAAATACCACCGCTGTCAGTGTAGAGGCTGTATTGTTAAATTTTATGACAAGTATTTCTTTATCTGATTGCCGATCGAATATCATCAAAATTTCTCTTTTCTTTTATGTCGACCGCCAGCAATGGCGGTTTTCTCGAAAACGGAGGAAATACGTTGACGAAACTTATGAATTCAGTATTTTTGCACAGTAAGACTCACGTAGTTGGTAAAAAGTCATAATAAATACTAATCTTCATTAAATTTTAATCGGTTACGACTCACCTCAAGTTTATTTTCAATAATCTTTCTCGAATTTTAGATTCCCGCCGGTGACAATCGCGTCTCGAAATACCGCCGCGCGTTATTCACTTTCCATGGCGACCTCTCCGTGTCAACATCCTGCCTTTCACCAGTCATTCTTTTTCCCTTTTTTCTAAATCAATGCACTCTATTGAGGATAAAATCATCCTCATTTAAACTATGAAGTTACGCCCGAGCCCCCTCTCCGAAGAAACGGCTTCGAAAACTTAACAGAGATCGCAATGTAACGATCAGTTACGAGCCCCTATGCACGATGCAGCCCAGAGATATTTAAGCCGTCGGTCAATAGTATTGTTATTAGTATTTATCTGGACATGTTACAGCGGTAAAAATGTCTTGAATTGCGATGAATAGGAATTCGAAACGCTTCGCTCGGAAGCAATCGGTAAATGAAATTCCGGGGCACATCCTTGTCGTCGAGGGAAAAGAAATATTTTTCAACGGGACGTTTCTTACCTTACCTTGCTTTCCGACTCAATCTTGCATCCTCACTAATCGCTGTACTGCTTGTCCTGCACTGGGATGAGGTGAAACAATGCCGTCCTCTTCGAGCTGCAGTCAATCTAATCGATCTCTTATGTGCACCGCTAACCACAGAACGCAATAACATTGACCCAATCACTTCATTTAGGTAGAAACTTGGAGATTTGGTAGCCATTCGATGGATAGCAAACGGCGTAACAAAAGCATGGGGAAACTCGATTCACTAATCACAACAACAACGAACTCTGCTCACTAGGGATAGCCGCCTACTGAGGCGACACCGGAACGATAACTTGGCCCTCTGTCGGATTTCGAATATTTTCCGTACGACGAAAAATGGCGATCTACTTCAACCTTTCCTCATTTCTGCGTAGAGGTTCGTTACGTTAAAAACTCTCTTCGGATTCGATTCTTCGAGAACTGAAGTTGGATCGAGTTGCGCTAAAATACTTCTCAAGGAGATAGCTCGTTCCTTGGAGAAAGAACGAAATTAAATGACAATGACTGAAAAAGTAAGAGAGAGATTAAGGACGTCGAATTACGAAAAGCTTACTTCCACGGAGTATCGACACAAATCATCGCTTTAACTTCGGGAAAGATAAATATCGTGCCGATGACAGTGCTGAATCAACTCCATCGCGCAGAGCTGCGAAAGCGTGGTATTCAAATTCGCCCACCAAGGGGTAATCGTTCGCTGCAACCACCTTCGGTAGCAGACGGAAGAAGTTCCCTGCAAATCGGAACGAACATTTGATATTTCGCCAGGAGGTTGATTTTTTCTTTCGTTCCATCGCACAGGAACATAGTCTACAAATTGGGAGAGAAAGAGATGGTCGGGAAGGGCGAGAGATGAAATTTTTCCATAGGAGAATTTTCGGACGAAGACAGAGTGTTAATATTGGAGGCATTCGTTCCCATTCGGAGGCTTGTTCGAGCCATCTGAATTAATTCTGGGTTTTCCGTCGAACTATACCCGTAAATAATCGTCCGGTTCAGGCGCCACTCACCGAAAGGTGACTCGCAGACACAGACGAAAAAAACGCACTTTCACCCGTATTCCCTTTCCTGGGCATTATTGCTGGAGAACGTAAGCTTCACTCCGATCCTACTTTCTACGTCTCAGGTTTGAGGAAATGACATGGCCGAAAGATTATACTGTCTATGTAGATACCCTGCCAGCCACATTGTGGCAGTGCGTAAACGAACCTTGCATTTACTTCCCTTGACGGTTGTTCTCGCATCTTGTCCGAAGGAGAAACGATGTATTGAATCTGTTAGCTTTCGCTTCTATTTCCCTTACTTTGTGCGCTGTATCTGATAGACCTTTATAGCAGGGTAGGCGCACGATCTGTACTTCGCCTTCCTTGAACGTTCTTTCTCTGAATCTACTCTACGCTGTTCTAATGTTTCCCATCGCGAGCGGTTCAGTTACACCTATCGATGAATCGTAGCAATTTTTCACGAAACGTATCGCCTTACGTTGGAGCTTTTCTAATTCTCATCAGTTACTTTTATCGGCAGGGTCCCATACACCTCAAGCATATTCAAGGTGTGGTCTGACTATCGCAAAGTAACATCGCTCGCGAACTTTTCCTAAGCTCCTACCGACTATCCTCTAACGAAACCGAGTTTTTCTAAACCTTTTCTTTTCCGCACGTATTACGGATGTGGATATTCCATGATAGGTTATTCGTCCGGGTCATTCCAAGATACTTAACAGATTCAACTATTTAAAAATTTGCTCCGCGGAGGCTCCGGGTAAGATCGTTATTCAGAGTTTTCAGGTCAAAGAAGCTGACAACTGATCACTCGTTTTTATTTTAATCAGATTTCCGCACCAGGTCATGATATTATCTAAATCATTACTAAGAACAAATCTATCCTCACTGCTAGCCATTTCTCATGGTCCTGTGAGATTCCGTGTTTCGACAGGCACATCGAATCGTGAAACTTACTTCACGTTGATATTAGCGGAAAGATGATCCGGGAGGGCCTCGAGTTATGAGCGACGCTCCTGCTCCGCCTGAATCTTGTATCGTAAATATTAGTTGGCATAAGAAAGATACGTGAAAGTGAAATGAGCGATCGTGATGCATGTGGAAGCAACAGGGAATTGACGGAGTTTGTTTCGTCGAAATGTATCCATTACGGAAAAATCTCCCGAGCTCTTTAAATTACGAGATTTTTCTCCGCCCTGAGTTCACCGGATACCCACCGTATCCGATTCCAATTCCAAAGGTCCAAGAGATTACGAAAGTTTTCCGAACTCCGTAAATAATTTTTCTTTATTTTTGTAAGTGCTTAATCAATAGCAGCTTCGTCTCCAGTGGCATTTCCCGACGTATTGAATTTTTCGCACATTTCTCTCCCGTTTACGCCATCTAAAATTGTTGACGAACGAAAATAATGTGAACGAAAGTTCAACTAAAGGACGTTTGCGCTCATGAGAATCGGATTCCCCATTGCGGCATGGTTACTCAAAGCATCGTTCACTAAAGATTCAGATGACGAAATTTATTTCGTGCTCGATAATGAGTTTATCTCTTCGTGCATTTGAGCCGAGCGTATTTGGTACGACTGCTCGTAACTCGAACGATTAGCTTGCAACTTTACCATGCATGCAGATATTCCTTTCCTCCTATTAATCGAAACCGTCCATCCAAAGAACTACCGTTGCATTTCATGGATAATGAAGCGCCATCATAAATTCCAAAATAGAGATTCCGCCGTTATTCATTCCTCAGCGAGTAACCTTAGAAAGTAATCATTCCGAGCACATCGTTCGCAGGAATTCCCTGTACGCTTAATGAGATCTCTCTTTACGATCTGAAAATTGGGGATCGTATTCTTTAAATGATGTGCGGCAAATATTTTCCGCTTTTCTCACGGGAAAAACGAGGCTTGCAATTCCATCCGAAGGAGCCTATGTCAGAGACGGGCGAGGATAATGTTCAAGCCGTTCTCGGTTGCTTATGAAGGCAGATTAACGCTCGGAATCTGGAATCGGAATCTAACGAACTCCTATGTCGAACTATATGCGCGAATTTTCCCCGGCGCCTAGCAGAGTAGGAATACCATTGCGTCACGTACTCACTCATTCCAAACGAATGGATGATTCATGGATTTCACAGGCTGCTTGTTGCGAGAGGAGCGAAAGTGGCGAGCGAAAACAGACGGCCCCGTTGGAAAAGAAATGCGACACGGCTTTCCAAACGGAGACTTCCTTCCATGGAGAGTTCGTATTCCAATCAACGCATCTTTTTCACCGTTCCGAAGACGAGAACGATCGTCTTAAGCACATCGTTGCAGCGAATTGAGACACCGGAGTCGGTTACGAAGACAAGAGGTACGTTTTCGAGACGGTAATCATTTGCACTGTTTAAATGACTGTATCGTCCGCAAAAATCCTAACCTTAGTATCCTCCAAGGGCGTCGATATACGTACATGTGAAAAATAGCAGTTTCCCGATTATGCTTTTATACGATATAACGGTGATGGATGGAGCTTATGAAATAGTACACGCGGCGGAACCGTGCCAGTCAGAATGAGTGGAAAAGAATATCTTTGCAATAGCCGCACGCGGTCCCAAAAAAATATTCTCCTGATATGAACACGAGGGATTTTGGAGTTTAGAAATCTTGGACTTCGAAAACGTTTAGAATTCTTCGGAAATTTTTTTGGATGCCCTTCGGGGTTTAATTCAGGACCTTTAGTGTCGGAATTGCATCCGGTGCAACCGGGTAAGTGTCTCCTACGCTCACATCGCAAAGAGTTCATTTTAAATGTTACGCTCAAGATCACAGAATTAGATACCGATCCATTGGTCGAGGAGTTATTCCTCTTAAACGCTTCAGTATATCTTCACGTTTAAGATCGATCTTCGCCAAGCTCAAATACGTTACAAGCAAATCTAACAGACATCATTTCCAATTCAATCATTCAGACCGAACAACGGCATCGCCGCTTCTTCTCGATGCACGAATACTCTTACGTGACAGCAAGTCGGTAGCAAAGGAGAGGCGCGATAGTACGTGTTTACGTGGTGGTTAATAAAACGAATGTTTTACCCATACTTGAACCGTGTTACTCGCTGCATGATTCCAGTACTTACCATTAATCCTCCAAAACCGTAGCTCAATCCTCGTGCTCGCCTCAATCAAGCGTTTAAGCAAGATTTAGTTTCCGCTTTGATGGATACGGAATGGAATGGGGGGGGAAATGGATACAGTTCTCTGAAAAGTCGTTGGAACCATAACGATGGCCTCCACGTTTATTCCAAGCGCATCAGCTAGATCTTTGGAGTTTTTTTATTCGAAGGCCACTCTAGTAACTGTAAATAGCTTACTTGTTGGCCTATCACATCTCACCTGCGACTGTATAGATCGATCAGTTTCGACTGCTGGCACATGAATGTTCTACACGGGTGTGAGTTCAGATTCGTCCTAAAGTCGAACTGCCACTCGCTCTACATATTAGCTTGACGTTTCCGATGCGCATTTTAAACGAATACCTCTGGTATTCGAGAACATAAAGGCAGATAGAGGATGCCGGGAATTGGATGTGATGAGCAGAGGGTATAATTTCGTTTGAAGGATGTACGCTTTAAAAATATTCTTTGATCGGTCGTTGATAGTAAGCGAATGCAAATTGATTCATAGAAAGAGTTTATTCAAAGAGTAACATAAATTACATGTCGAGCATCATTTTTCCATCTGTGTTTACGGAAAATAGGGTTCTCCTTCCCACTTGCTGTCGTTCGTCCATGGGTGAGGAATGAAGCATCCAAATCTGGTAAACTTTTCTGGGCTCCTGAATCGAAATCCTCTCCCCAACGGTCGTCGGAGGCATCTGAAAGGAGAGTGAAAGAGATTATTCAAAATCGGACACTGAAAGAATTTCTTGCTTTACGGTCGGATTGAAACAGCATTATCCTTTTGCCAAAACTTTGAATCCGGAATGTATATGATACGGTTTAGCATTTCGAAATTATCAGCAACGATTCGTTTAGTGAATGATCCCATATCAAATTGCGATGGCTAAAGAATTCGGAATGATATTAGGAAGAATATATATTCTTCTCTTCCTGTGGCACTTGTGGAATTGGGAAATGCATTGGGTTATAATTTAGTGAAGGGGAATTTTCTGCCAAATATCAGAATTGTAGTTTGTGAGGATTAATTACATCAAATGATCCTCCCTACTCTGAGGATGAATCTCACCGAATGAAGGCGGTAAGAAGGAATAACAGGAATCATGAGAAATGGAAATTCTTAAAAATGAAGGAAAGAACACAGAGGTGAGTATGAAACTGATCGAGGAGAGTAAAGGTACTGGAATTTACTTTGTTGCAGTGCCTTCCAAGTAGCATAACGTACGTTGGAGGAGCCAAGAAATATTTGGTCCAAACCATTGAAATATTCAAAAAGAACATGCCACTTCTGTGCTCCATGAATGAAGGCTTGTAGGATAGGAAAGGATGAAGAAGTGAATGAAGCAATCAGCAGAACACTGCCAGGGTGCACAGAAAAGAACTCGGAGGAAACACTCGAGACTTGGTTGGCAGTTGATGACACTTGAAATAAGAGGCTCAGATAGGGACTCACGATGGCGATGGGAGGTCCAAGAATACACAAAATCATCCAGAAAAGAAGATGAAAAGGGCGCCAGGTGAAAAGATGTGATTTTGCTCCCAATAAACTTCATAGCTTTGTGAAGTACGAAGAAGTAACAAGAGTGAGAGAGGAGAAATATAGAACAGTTTATCAAGAAAGAAAGACCTAACTGCAGGTTGAATGGAATATGAAGATGGCAAAGCTGAACGCTCATCTTGTTGCTCTTCATATCGATTTGCAACAATATGTTCTTCTCTCACAAGCATGAATTCGTCCATTGCATAACTAGGCTCATTCACTTCATCAAATAATGGGTTCCATTCAATAGCAGTGAAAGAGAAAAATGACCAGTTCGAAGTCATACCTTGAAAAGGTAGTCTACTCACACATCCAAAGGTGTAAGCAATTTCTTCCATCATCTGAGAATAGGCTTGGCAATCCATTCCGTGAAGACTCTCCTCGTGGATAGGATGGCGAACGTTCTCGATTCAAAAGTCATCCTGGAATTGAAGTACGATGAATGCATTAAAGAAGGAAACCATTATCCAGAACCAAGGCTCACTTCCGCCACGCTAACACTGCCAAGGCTGTTTGGTGATTTATAAATGTAATTTATAAAATATATCAATTCACGTGTTGTACTATTGAAAATAGTGAAAATTAAAATCTCGTATCAGAGAGCGTTATTGCACGTTTATGCTTCAAAAACATATAAACTGATAGTGGCAAAGATTGACAGCGTAATAAATAGGAATAGAGAATCAGACGATGGTAAAACTTGACGTATCTTAGCTTCGGCACGTTCCAAAATGCTGAGAATAGTTTAATTCACCTCTTTTCTAATTAAAACGTTGAAAATAAAAGTGTATAAATTTTTGACTTACCGCTAAACATTTATCTCGCTTCTGATTGGCTGAGAGAAATACCACCGCTGTCAGTGTAGAGGCTGTATTGTTAAATTTTATGACAAGTATTTCTTTATCTGATTGCCGATCGAATATCATCAAAATTTCTCTTTTCTTTTATGTCGACCGCCAGCAATGGCGGTTTTCTCGAAAACGGAGGAAATACGTTGACGAAACTTATGAATTCAGTATTTTTGCACAGTAAGACTCACGTAGTTGGTAAAAAGTCATAATAAATACTAATCTTCATTAAATTTTAATCGGTTACGACTCACCTCAAGTTTATTTTCAATAATCTTTCTCGAATTTTAGATTCCCGCCGGTGACAATCGCGTCTCGAAATACCGCCGCGCGTTATTCACTTTCCATGGCGACCTCTCCGTGTCAACATCCTGCCTTTCACCAGTCATTCTTTTTCCCTTTTTTCTAAATCAATGCACTCTATTGAGGATAAAATCATCCTCATTTAAACTATGAAGTTACGCCCGAGCCCCCTCTCCGAAGAAACGGCTTCGAAAACTTAACAGAGATCGCAATGTAACGATCAGTTACGAGCCCCTATGCACGATGCAGCCCAGAGATATTTAAGCCGTCGGTCAATAGTATTGTTATTAGTATTTATCTGGACATGTTACAGCGGTAAAAATGTCTTGAATTGCGATGAATAGGAATTCGAAACGCTTCGCTCGGAAGCAATCGGTAAATGAAATTCCGGGGCACATCCTTGTCGTCGAGGGAAAAGAAATATTTTTCAACGGGACGTTTCTTACCTTACCTTGCTTTCCGACTCAATCTTGCATCCTCACTAATCGCTGTACTGCTTGTCCTGCACTGGGATGAGGTGAAACAATGCCGTCCTCTTCGAGCTGCAGTCAATCTAATCGATCTCTTATGTGCACCGCTAACCACAGAACGCAATAACATTGACCCAATCACTTCATTTAGGTAGAAACTTGGAGATTTGGTAGCCATTCGATGGATAGCAAACGGCGTAACAAAAGCATGGGGAAACTCGATTCACTAATCACAACAACAACGAACTCTGCTCACTAGGGATAGCCGCCTACTGAGGCGACACCGGAACGATAACTTGGCCCTCTGTCGGATTTCGAATATTTTCCGTACGACGAAAAATGGCGATCTACTTCAACCTTTCCTCATTTCTGCGTAGAGGTTCGTTACGTTAAAAACTCTCTTCGGATTCGATTCTTCGAGAACTGAAGTTGGATCGAGTTGCGCTAAAATACTTCTCAAGGAGATAGCTCGTTCCTTGGAGAAAGAACGAAATTAAATGACAATGACTGAAAAAGTAAGAGAGAGATTAAGGACGTCGAATTACGAAAAGCTTACTTCCACGGAGTATCGACACAAATCATCGCTTTAACTTCGGGAAAGATAAATATCGTGCCGATGACAGTGCTGAATCAACTCCATCGCGCAGAGCTGCGAAAGCGTGGTATTCAAATTCGCCCACCAAGGGGTAATCGTTCGCTGCAACCACCTTCGGTAGCAGACGGAAGAAGTTCCCTGCAAATCGGAACGAACATTTGATATTTCGCCAGGAGGTTGATTTTTTCTTTCGTTCCATCGCACGGGAACATAGTCTACAAATTGGGAGAGAAAGAGATGGTCGGGAAGGGCGAGAGATGAAATTTTTCCATAGGAGAATTTTCGGACGAAGACAGAGTGTTAATATTGGAGGCATTCGTTCCCATTCGGAGGCTTGTTCGAGCCATCTGAATTAATTCTGGGTTTTCCGTCGAACTATACCCGTAAATAATCGTCCGGTTCAGGCGCCACTCACCGAAAGGTGACTCGCAGACACAGACGAAAAAAACGCACTTTCACCCGTATTCCCTTTCCTGGGCATTATTGCTGGAGAACGTAAGCTTCACTCCGATCCTACTTTCTACGTCTCAGGTTTGAGGAAATGACATGGCCGAAAGATTATACTGTCTATGTAGATACCCTGCCAGCCACATTGTGGCAGTGCGTAAACGAACCTTGCATTTACTTCCCTTGACGGTTGTTCTCGCATCTTGTCCGAAGGAGAAACGATGTATTGAATCTGTTAGCTTTCGCTTCTATTTCCCTTACTTTGTGCGCTGTATCTGATAGACCTTTATAGCAGGGTAGGCGCACGATCTGTACTTCGCCTTCCTTGAACGTTCTTTCTCTGAATCTACTCTACGCTGTTCTAATGTTTCCCATCGCGAGCGGTTCAGTTACACCTATCGATGAATCGTAGCAATTTTTCACGAAACGTATCGCCTTACGTTGGAGCTTTTCTAATTCTCATCAGTTACTTTTATCGGCAGGGTCCCATACACCTCAAGCATATTCAAGGTGTGGTCTGGCTATCGCAAAGTAACATCGCTCGCGAACTTTTCCTAAGCTCCTACCGACTATCCTCTAACGAAACCGAGTTTTTCTAAACCTTTTCTTTTCCGCACGTATTACGGATGTGGATATTCCATGATAGGTTATTCGTCCGGGTCATTCCAAGATACTTAACAGATTCAACTATTTAAAAATTTGCTCCGCGGAGGCTCCGGGTAAGATCGTTATTCAGAGTTTTCAGGTCAAAGAAGCTGACAACTGATCACTCGTTTTTATTTTAATCAGATTTCCGCACCAGGTCATGATATTATCTAAATCATTACTAAGAACAAATCTATCCTCACTGCTAGCCATTTCTCATGGTCCTGTGAGATTCCGTGTTTCGACAGGCACATCGAATCGTGAAACTTACTTCACGTTGATATTAGCGGAAAGATGATCCGGGAGGGCCTCGAGTTATGAGCGACGCTCCTGCTCTGCCTGAATCTTGTATCGTAAATATTAGTTGGCATAAGAAAGATACGTGAAAGTGAAATGAGCGATCGTGATGCATGTGGAAGCAACAGGGAATTGACGGAGTTTGTTTCGTCGAAATGTATCCATTACGGAAAAATCTCCCGAGCTCTTTAAATTACGAGATTTTTCTCCGCCCTGAGTTCACCGGATACCCACCGTATCCGATTCCAATTCCAAAGGTCCAAGAGATTACGAAAGTTTTCCGAACTCCGTAAATAATTTTTCTTTATTTTTGTAAGTGCTTAATCAATAGCAGCTTCGTCTCCAGTGGCATTTCCCGACGTATTGAATTTTTCGCACATTTCTCTCCCGTTTACGCCATCTAAAATTGTTGACGAACGAAAATAATGTGAACGAAAGTTCAACTAAAGGACGTTTGCGCTCATGAGAATCGGATTCCCCATTGCGGCATGGTTACTCAAAGCATCGTTCACTAAAGATTCAGATGACGAAATTTATTTCGTGCTCGATAATGAGTTTATCTCTTCGTGCATTTGAGCCGAGCGTATTTGGTACGACTGCTCGTAACTCGAACGATTAGCTTGCAACTTTACCATGCATGCAGATATTCCTTTCCTCCTATTAATCGAAACCGTCCATCCAAAGAACTACCGTTGCATTTCATGGATAATGAAGCGCCATCATAAATTCCAAAATAGAGATTCCGCCGTTATTCATTCCTCAGCGAGTAACCTTAGAAAGTAATCATTCCGAGCACATCGTTCGCAGGAATTCCCTGTACGCTTAATGAGATCTCTCTTTACGATCTGAAAATTGGGGATCGTATTCTTTAAATGATGTGCGGCAAATATTTTCCGCTTTTCTCACGGGAAAAACGAGGCTTGCAATTCCATCCGAAGGAGCCTATGTCAGAGACGGGCGAGGATAATGTTCAAGCCGTTCTCGGTTGCTTATGAAGGCAGATTAACGCTCGGAATCTGGAATCGGAATCTAACGAACTCCTATGTCGAACTATATGCGCGAATTTTCCCCGGCGCCTAGCAGAGTAGGAATACCATTGCGTCACGTACTCACTCATTCCAAACGAATGGATGATTCATGGATTTCACAGGCTGCTTGTTGCGAGAGGAGCGAAAGTGGCGAGCGAAAACAGACGGCCCCGTTGGAAAAGAAATGCGACACGGCTTTCCAAACGGAGACTTCCTTCCATGGAGAGTTCGTATTCCAATCAACGCATCTTTTTCACCGTTCCGAAGACGAGAACGATCGTCTTAAGCACATCGTTGCAGCGAATTGAGACACCGGAGTCGGTTACGAAGACAAGAGGTACGTTTTCGAGACGGTAATCATTTGCACTGTTTAAATGACTGTATCGTCCGCAAAAATCCTAACCTTAGTATCCTCCAAGGGCGTCGATATACGTACATGTGAAAAATAGCAGTTTCCCGATTATGCTTTTATACGATATAACGGTGATGGATGGAGCTTATGAAATAGTACACGCGGCGGAACCGTGCCAGTCAGAATGAGTGGAAAAGAATATCTTTGCAATAGCCGCACGCGGTCCCAAAAAAATATTCTCCTGATATGAACACGAGGGATTTTGGAGTTTAGAAATCTTGGACTTCGAAAACGTTTAGAATTCTTCGGAAATTTTTTTGGATGCCCTTCGGGGTTTAATTCAGGACCTTTAGTGTCGGAATTGCATCCGGTGCAACCGGGTAAGTGTCTCCTACGCTCACATCGCAAAGAGTTCATTTTAAATGTTACGCTCAAGATCACAGAATTAGATACCGATCCATTGGTCGAGGAGTTATTCCTCTTAAACGCTTCAGTATATCTTCACGTTTAAGATCGATCTTCGCCAAGCTCAAATACGTTACAAGCAAATCTAACAGACATCATTTCCAATTCAATCATTCAGACCGAACAACGGCATCGCCGCTTCTTCTCGATGCACGAATACTCTTACGTGACAGCAAGTCGGTAGCAAAGGAGAGGCGCGATAGTACGTGTTTACGTGGTGGTTAATAAAACGAATGTTTTACCCATACTTGAACCGTGTTACTCGCTGCATGATTCCAGTACTTACCATTAATCCTCCAAAACCGTAGCTCAATCCTCGTGCTCGCCTCAATCAAGCGTTTAAGCAAGATTTAGTTTCCGCTTTGATGGATACGGAATGGAATGGGGGGGGAAATGGATACAGTTCTCTGAAAAGTCGTTGGAACCATAACGATGGCCTCCACGTTTATTCCAAGCGCATCAGCTAGATCTTTGGAGTTTTTTTATTCGAAGGCCACTCTAGTAACTGTAAATAGCTTACTTGTTGGCCTATCACATCTCACCTGCGACTGTATAGATCGATCAGTTTCGACTGCTGGCACATGAATGTTCTACACGGGTGTGAGTTCAGATTCGTCCTAAAGTCGAACTGCCACTCGCTCTACATATTAGCTTGACGTTTCCGATGCGCATTTTAAACGAATACCTCTGGTATTCGAGAACATAAAGGCAGATAGAGGATGCCGGGAATTGGATGTGATGAGCAGAGGGTATAATTTCGTTTGAAGGATGTACGCTTTAAAAATATTCTTTGATCGGTCGTTGATAGTAAGCGAATGCAAATTGATTCATAGAAAGAGTTTATTCAAAGAGTAACATAAATTACATGTCGAGCATCATTTTTCCATCTGTGTTTACGGAAAATAGGGTTCTCCTTCCCACTTGCTGTCGTTCGTCCATGGGTGAGGAATGAAGCATCCAAATCTGGTAAACTTTTCTGGGCTCCTGAATCGAAATCCTCTCCCCAACGGTCGTCGGAGGCATCTGAAAGGAGAGTGAAAGAGATTATTCAAAATCGGACACTGAAAGAATTTCTTGCTTTACGGTCGGATTGAAACAGCATTATCCTTTTGCCAAAACTTTGAATCCGGAATGTATATGATACGGTTTAGCATTTCGAAATTATCAGCAACGATTCGTTTAGTGAATGATCCCATATCAAATTGCGATGGCTAAAGAATTCGGAATGATATTAGGAAGAATATATATTCTTCTCTTCCTGTGGCACTTGTGGAATTGGGAAATGCATTGGGTTATAATTTAGTGAAGGGGAATTTTCTGCCAAATATCAGAATTGTAGTTTGTGAGGATTAATTACATCAAATGATCCTCCCTACTCTGAGGATGAATCTCACCGAATGAAGGCGGTAAGAAGGAATAACAGGAATCATGAGAAATGGAAATTCTTAAAAATGAAGGAAAGAACACAGAGGTGAGTATGAAACTGATCGAGGAGAGTAAAGGTACTGGAATTTACTTTGTTGCAGTGCCTTCCAAGTAGCATAACGTACGTTGGAGGAGCCAAGAAATATTTGGTCCAAACCATTGAAATATTCAAAAAGAACATGCCACTTCTGTGCTCCATGAATGAAGGCTTGTAGGATAGGAAAGGATGAAGAAGTGAATGAAGCAATCAGCAGAACACTGCCAGGGTGCACAGAAAAGAACTCGGAGGAAACACTCGAGACTTGGTTGGCAGTTGATGACACTTGAAATAAGAGGCTCAGATAGGGACTCACGATGGCGATGGGAGGTCCAAGAATACACAAAATCATCCAGAAAAGAAGATGAAAAGGGCGCCAGGTGAAAAGATGTGATTTTGCTCCCAATAAACTTCATAGCTTTGTGAAGTACGAAGAAGTAACAAGAGTGAGAGAGGAGAAATATAGAACAGTTTATCAAGAAAGAAAGACCTAACTGCAGGTTGAATGGAATATGAAGATGGCAAAGCTGAACGCTCATCTTGTTGCTCTTCATATCGATTTGCAACAATATGTTCTTCTCTCACAAGCATGAATTCGTCCATTGCATAACTAGGCTCATTCACTTCATCAAATAATGGGTTCCATTCAATAGCAGTGAAAGAGAAAAATGACCAGTTCGAAGTCATACCTTGAAAAGGTAGTCTACTCACACATCCAAAGGTGTAAGCAATTTCTTCCATCATCTGAGAATAGGCTTGGCAATCCATTCCGTGAAGACTCTCCTCGTGGATAGGATGGCGAACGTTCTCGATTCAAAAGTCATCCTGGAATTGAAGTACGATGAATGCATTAAAGAAGGAAACCATTATCCAGAACCAAGGCTCACTTCCGCCACGCTAACACTGCCAAGGCTGTTTGGTGATTTATAAATGTAATTTATAAAATATATCAATTCACGTGTTGTACTATTGAAAATAGTGAAAATTAAAATCTCGTATCAGAGAGCGTTATTGCACGTTTATGCTTCAAAAACATATAAACTGATAGTGGCAAAGATTGACAGCGTAATAAATAGGAATAGAGAATCAGACGATGGTAAAACTTGACGTATCTTAGCTTCGGCACGTTCCAAAATGCTGAGAATAGTTTAATTCACCTCTTTTCTAATTAAAACGTTGAAAATAAAAGTGTATAAATTTTTGACTTACCGCTAAACATTTATCTCGCTTCTGATTGGCTGAGAGAAATACCACCGCTGTCAGTGTAGAGGCTGTATTGTTAAATTTTATGACAAGTATTTCTTTATCTGATTGCCGATCGAATATCATCAAAATTTCTCTTTTCTTTTATGTCGACCGCCAGCAATGGCGGTTTTCTCGAAAACGGAGGAAATACGTTGACGAAACTTATGAATTCAGTATTTTTGCACAGTAAGACTCACGTAGTTGGTAAAAAGTCATAATAAATACTAATCTTCATTAAATTTTAATCGGTTACGACTCACCTCAAGTTTATTTTCAATAATCTTTCTCGAATTTTAGATTCCCGCCGGTGACAATCGCGTCTCGAAATACCGCCGCGCGTTATTCACTTTCCATGGCGACCTCTCCGTGTCAACATCCTGCCTTTCACCAGTCATTCTTTTTCCCTTTTTTCTAAATCAATGCACTCTATTGAGGATAAAATCATCCTCATTTAAACTATGAAGTTACGCCCGAGCCCCCTCTCCGAAGAAACGGCTTCGAAAACTTAACAGAGATCGCAATGTAACGATCAGTTACGAGCCCCTATGCACGATGCAGCCCAGAGATATTTAAGCCGTCGGTCAATAGTATTGTTATTAGTATTTATCTGGACATGTTACAGCGGTAAAAATGTCTTGAATTGCGATGAATAGGAATTCGAAACGCTTCGCTCGGAAGCAATCGGTAAATGAAATTCCGGGGCACATCCTTGTCGTCGAGGGAAAAGAAATATTTTTCAACGGGACGTTTCTTACCTTACCTTGCTTTCCGACTCAATCTTGCATCCTCACTAATCGCTGTACTGCTTGTCCTGCACTGGGATGAGGTGAAACAATGCCGTCCTCTTCGAGCTGCAGTCAATCTAATCGATCTCTTATGTGCACCGCTAACCACAGAACGCAATAACATTGACCCAATCACTTCATTTAGGTAGAAACTTGGAGATTTGGTAGCCATTCGATGGATAGCAAACGGCGTAACAAAAGCATGGGGAAACTCGATTCACTAATCACAACAACAACGAACTCTGCTCACTAGGGATAGCCGCCTACTGAGGCGACACCGGAACGATAACTTGGCCCTCTGTCGGATTTCGAATATTTTCCGTACGACGAAAAATGGCGATCTACTTCAACCTTTCCTCATTTCTGCGTAGAGGTTCGTTACGTTAAAAACTCTCTTCGGATTCGATTCTTCGAGAACTGAAGTTGGATCGAGTTGCGCTAAAATACTTCTCAAGGAGATAGCTCGTTCCTTGGAGAAAGAACGAAATTAAATGACAATGACTGAAAAAGTAAGAGAGAGATTAAGGACGTCGAATTACGAAAAGCTTACTTCCACGGAGTATCGACACAAATCATCGCTTTAACTTCGGGAAAGATAAATATCGTGCCGATGACAGTGCTGAATCAACTCCATCGCGCAGAGCTGCGAAAGCGTGGTATTCAAATTCGCCCACCAAGGGGTAATCGTTCGCTGCAACCACCTTCGGTAGCAGACGGAAGAAGTTCCCTGCAAATCGGAACGAACATTTGATATTTCGCCAGGAGGTTGATTTTTTCTTTCGTTCCATCGCACGGGAACATAGTCTACAAATTGGGAGAGAAAGAGATGGTCGGGAAGGGCGAGAGATGAAATTTTTCCATAGGAGAATTTTCGGACGAAGACAGAGTGTTAATATTGGAGGCATTCGTTCCCATTCGGAGGCTTGTTCGAGCCATCTGAATTAATTCTGGGTTTTCCGTCGAACTATACCCGTAAATAATCGTCCGGTTCAGGCGCCACTCACCGAAAGGTGACTCGCAGACACAGACGAAAAAAACGCACTTTCACCCGTATTCCCTTTCCTGGGCATTATTGCTGGAGAACGTAAGCTTCACTCCGATCCTACTTTCTACGTCTCAGGTTTGAGGAAATGACATGGCCGAAAGATTATACTGTCTATGTAGATACCCTGCCAGCCACATTGTGGCAGTGCGTAAACGAACCTTGCATTTACTTCCCTTGACGGTTGTTCTCGCATCTTGTCCGAAGGAGAAACGATGTATTGAATCTGTTAGCTTTCGCTTCTATTTCCCTTACTTTGTGCGCTGTATCTGATAGACCTTTATAGCAGGGTAGGCGCACGATCTGTACTTCGCCTTCCTTGAACGTTCTTTCTCTGAATCTACTCTACGCTGTTCTAATGTTTCCCATCGCGAGCGGTTCAGTTACACCTATCGATGAATCGTAGCAATTTTTCACGAAACGTATCGCCTTACGTTGGAGCTTTTCTAATTCTCATCAGTTACTTTTATCGGCAGGGTCCCATACACCTCAAGCATATTCAAGGTGTGGTCTGGCTATCGCAAAGTAACATCGCTCGCGAACTTTTCCTAAGCTCCTACCGACTATCCTCTAACGAAACCGAGTTTTTCTAAACCTTTTCTTTTCCGCACGTATTACGGATGTGGATATTCCATGATAGGTTATTCGTCCGGGTCATTCCAAGATACTTAACAGATTCAACTATTTAAAAATTTGCTCCGCGGAGGCTCCGGGTAAGATCGTTATTCAGAGTTTTCAGGTCAAAGAAGCTGACAACTGATCACTCGTTTTTATTTTAATCAGATTTCCGCACCAGGTCATGATATTATCTAAATCATTACTAAGAACAAATCTATCCTCACTGCTAGCCATTTCTCATGGTCCTGTGAGATTCCGTGTTTCGACAGGCACATCGAATCGTGAAACTTACTTCACGTTGATATTAGCGGAAAGATGATCCGGGAGGGCCTCGAGTTATGAGCGACGCTCCTGCTCCGCCTGAATCTTGTATCGTAAATATTAGTTGGCATAAGAAAGATACGTGAAAGTGAAATGAGCGATCGTGATGCATGTGGAAGCAACAGGGAATTGACGGAGTTTGTTTCGTCGAAATGTATCCATTACGGAAAAATCTCCCGAGCTCTTTAAATTACGAGATTTTTCTCCGCCCTGAGTTCACCGGATACCCACCGTATCCGATTCCAATTCCAAAGGTCCAAGAGATTACGAAAGTTTTCCGAACTCCGTAAATAATTTTTCTTTATTTTTGTAAGTGCTTAATCAATAGCAGCTTCGTCTCCAGTGGCATTTCCCGACGTATTGAATTTTTCGCACATTTCTCTCCCGTTTACGCCATCTAAAATTGTTGACGAACGAAAATAATGTGAACGAAAGTTCAACTAAAGGACGTTTGCGCTCATGAGAATCGGATTCCCCATTGCGGCATGGTTACTCAAAGCATCGTTCACTAAAGATTCAGATGACGAAATTTATTTCGTGCTCGATAATGAGTTTATCTCTTCGTGCATTTGAGCCGAGCGTATTTGGTACGACTGCTCGTAACTCGAACGATTAGCTTGCAACTTTACCATGCATGCAGATATTCCTTTCCTCCTATTAATCGAAACCGTCCATCCAAAGAACTACCGTTGCATTTCATGGATAATGAAGCGCCATCATAAATTCCAAAATAGAGATTCCGCCGTTATTCATTCCTCAGCGAGTAACCTTAGAAAGTAATCATTCCGAGCACATCGTTCGCAGGAATTCCCTGTACGCTTAATGAGATCTCTCTTTACGATCTGAAAATTGGGGATCGTATTCTTTAAATGATGTGCGGCAAATATTTTCCGCTTTTCTCACGGGAAAAACGAGGCTTGCAATTCCATCCGAAGGAGCCTATGTCAGAGACGGGCGAGGATAATGTTCAAGCCGTTCTCGGTTGCTTATGAAGGCAGATTAACGCTCGGAATCTGGAATCGGAATCTAACGAACTCCTATGTCGAACTATATGCGCGAATTTTCCCCGGCGCCTAGCAGAGTAGGAATACCATTGCGTCACGTACTCACTCATTCCAAACGAATGGATGATTCATGGATTTCACAGGCTGCTTGTTGCGAGAGGAGCGAAAGTGGCGAGCGAAAACAGACGGCCCCGTTGGAAAAGAAATGCGACACGGCTTTCCAAACGGAGACTTCCTTCCATGGAGAGTTCGTATTCCAATCAACGCATCTTTTTCACCGTTCCGAAGACGAGAACGATCGTCTTAAGCACATCGTTGCAGCGAATTGAGACACCGGAGTCGGTTACGAAGACAAGAGGTACGTTTTCGAGACGGTAATCATTTGCACTGTTTAAATGACTGTATCGTCCGCAAAAATCCTAACCTTAGTATCCTCCAAGGGCGTCGATATACGTACATGTGAAAAATAGCAGTTTCCCGATTATGCTTTTATACGATATAACGGTGATGGATGGAGCTTATGAAATAGTACACGCGGCGGAACCGTGCCAGTCAGAATGAGTGGAAAAGAATATCTTTGCAATAGCCGCACGCGGTCCCAAAAAAATATTCTCCTGATATGAACACGAGGGATTTTGGAGTTTAGAAATCTTGGACTTCGAAAACGTTTAGAATTCTTCGGAAATTTTTTTGGATGCCCTTCGGGGTTTAATTCAGGACCTTTAGTGTCGGAATTGCATCCGGTGCAACCGGGTAAGTGTCTCCTACGCTCACATCGCAAAGAGTTCATTTTAAATGTTACGCTCAAGATCACAGAATTAGATACCGATCCATTGGTCGAGGAGTTATTCCTCTTAAACGCTTCAGTATATCTTCACGTTTAAGATCGATCTTCGCCAAGCTCAAATACGTTACAAGCAAATCTAACAGACATCATTTCCAATTCAATCATTCAGACCGAACAACGGCATCGCCGCTTCTTCTCGATGCACGAATACTCTTACGTGACAGCAAGTCGGTAGCAAAGGAGAGGCGCGATAGTACGTGTTTACGTGGTGGTTAATAAAACGAATGTTTTACCCATACTTGAACCGTGTTACTCGCTGCATGATTCCAGTACTTACCATTAATCCTCCAAAACCGTAGCTCAATCCTCGTGCTCGCCTCAATCAAGCGTTTAAGCAAGATTTAGTTTCCGCTTTGATGGATACGGAATGGAATGGGGGGGGAAATGGATACAGTTCTCTGAAAAGTCGTTGGAACCATAACGATGGCCTCCACGTTTATTCCAAGCGCATCAGCTAGATCTTTGGAGTTTTTTTATTCGAAGGCCACTCTAGTAACTGTAAATAGCTTACTTGTTGGCCTATCACATCTCACCTGCGACTGTATAGATCGATCAGTTTCGACTGCTGGCACATGAATGTTCTACACGGGTGTGAGTTCAGATTCGTCCTAAAGTCGAACTGCCACTCGCTCTACATATTAGCTTGACGTTTCCGATGCGCATTTTAAACGAATACCTCTGGTATTCGAGAACATAAAGGCAGATAGAGGATGCCGGGAATTGGATGTGATGAGCAGAGGGTATAATTTCGTTTGAAGGATGTACGCTTTAAAAATATTCTTTGATCGGTCGTTGATAGTAAGCGAATGCAAATTGATTCATAGAAAGAGTTTATTCAAAGAGTAACATAAATTACATGTCGAGCATCATTTTTCCATCTGTGTTTACGGAAAATAGGGTTCTCCTTCCCACTTGCTGTCGTTCGTCCATGGGTGAGGAATGAAGCATCCAAATCTGGTAAACTTTTCTGGGCTCCTGAATCGAAATCCTCTCCCCAACGGTCGTCGGAGGCATCTGAAAGGAGAGTGAAAGAGATTATTCAAAATCGGACACTGAAAGAATTTCTTGCTTTACGGTCGGATTGAAACAGCATTATCCTTTTGCCAAAACTTTGAATCCGGAATGTATATGATACGGTTTAGCATTTCGAAATTATCAGCAACGATTCGTTTAGTGAATGATCCCATATCAAATTGCGATGGCTAAAGAATTCGGAATGATATTAGGAAGAATATATATTCTTCTCTTCCTGTGGCACTTGTGGAATTGGGAAATGCATTGGGTTATAATTTAGTGAAGGGGAATTTTCTGCCAAATATCAGAATTGTAGTTTGTGAGGATTAATTACATCAAATGATCCTCCCTACTCTGAGGATGAATCTCACCGAATGAAGGCGGTAAGAAGGAATAACAGGAATCATGAGAAATGGAAATTCTTAAAAATGAAGGAAAGAACACAGAGGTGAGTATGAAACTGATCGAGGAGAGTAAAGGTACTGGAATTTACTTTGTTGCAGTGCCTTCCAAGTAGCATAACGTACGTTGGAGGAGCCAAGAAATATTTGGTCCAAACCATTGAAATATTCAAAAAGAACATGCCACTTCTGTGCTCCATGAATGAAGGCTTGTAGGATAGGAAAGGATGAAGAAGTGAATGAAGCAATCAGCAGAACACTGCCAGGGTGCACAGAAAAGAACTCGGAGGAAACACTCGAGACTTGGTTGGCAGTTGATGACACTTGAAATAAGAGGCTCAGATAGGGACTCACGATGGCGATGGGAGGTCCAAGAATACACAAAATCATCCAGAAAAGAAGATGAAAAGGGCGCCAGGTGAAAAGATGTGATTTTGCTCCCAATAAACTTCATAGCTTTGTGAAGTACGAAGAAGTAACAAGAGTGAGAGAGGAGAAATATAGAACAGTTTATCAAGAAAGAAAGACCTAACTGCAGGTTGAATGGAATATGAAGATGGCAAAGCTGAACGCTCATCTTGTTGCTCTTCATATCGATTTGCAACAATATGTTCTTCTCTCACAAGCATGAATTCGTCCATTGCATAACTAGGCTCATTCACTTCATCAAATAATGGGTTCCATTCAATAGCAGTGAAAGAGAAAAATGACCAGTTCGAAGTCATACCTTGAAAAGGTAGTCTACTCACACATCCAAAGGTGTAAGCAATTTCTTCCATCATCTGAGAATAGGCTTGGCAATCCATTCCGTGAAGACTCTCCTCGTGGATAGGATGGCGAACGTTCTCGATTCAAAAGTCATCCTGGAATTGAAGTACGATGAATGCATTAAAGAAGGAAACCATTATCCAGAACCAAGGCTCACTTCCGCCACGCTAACACTGCCAAGGCTGTTTGGTGATTTATAAATGTAATTTATAAAATATATCAATTCACGTGTTGTACTATTGAAAATAGTGAAAATTAAAATCTCGTATCAGAGAGCGTTATTGCACGTTTATGCTTCAAAAACATATAAACTGATAGTGGCAAAGATTGACAGCGTAATAAATAGGAATAGAGAATCAGACGATGGTAAAACTTGACGTATCTTAGCTTCGGCACGTTCCAAAATGCTGAGAATAGTTTAATTCACCTCTTTTCTAATTAAAACGTTGAAAATAAAAGTGTATAAATTTTTGACTTACCGCTAAACATTTATCTCGCTTCTGATTGGCTGAGAGAAATACCACCGCTGTCAGTGTAGAGGCTGTATTGTTAAATTTTATGACAAGTATTTCTTTATCTGATTGCCGATCGAATATCATCAAAATTTCTCTTTTCTTTTATGTCGACCGCCAGCAATGGCGGTTTTCTCGAAAACGGAGGAAATACGTTGACGAAATTTATGAATTCAGTATTTTTGCACAGTAAGACTCACGTAGTTGGTAAAAAGTCATAATAAATACTAATCTTCATTAAATTTTAATCGGTTACGACTCACCTCAAGTTTATTTTCAATAATCTTTCTCGAATTTTAGATTCCCGCCGGTGACAATCGCGTCTCGAAATACCGCCGCGCGTTATTCACTTTCCATGGCGACCTCTCCGTGTCAACATCCTGCCTTTCACCAGTCATTCTTTTTCCCTTTTTTCTAAATCAATGCACTCTATTGAGGATAAAATCATCCTCATTTAAACTATGAAGTTACGCCCGAGCCCCCTCTCCGAAGAAACGGCTTCGAAAACTTAACAGAGATCGCAATGTAACGATCAGTTACGAGCCCCTATGCACGATGCAGCCCAGAGATATTTAAGCCGTCGGTCAATAGTATTGTTATTAGTATTTATCTGGACATGTTACAGCGGTAAAAATGTCTTGAATTGCGATGAATAGGAATTCGAAACGCTTCGCTCGGAAGCAATCGGTAAATGAAATTCCGGGGCACATCCTTGTCGTCGAGGGAAAAGAAATATTTTTCAACGGGACGTTTCTTACCTTACCTTGCTTTCCGACTCAATCTTGCATCCTCACTAATCGCTGTACTGCTTGTCCTGCACTGGGATGAGGTGAAACAATGCCGTCCTCTTCGAGCTGCAGTCAATCTAATCGATCTCTTATGTGCACCGCTAACCACAGAACGCAATAACATTGACCCAATCACTTCATTTAGGTAGAAACTTGGAGATTTGGTAGCCATTCGATGGATAGCAAACGGCGTAACAAAAGCATGGGGAAACTCGATTCACTAATCACAACAACAACGAACTCTGCTCACTAGGGATAGCCGCCTACTGAGGCGACACCGGAACGATAACTTGGCCCTCTGTCGGATTTCGAATATTTTCCGTACGACGAAAAATGGCGATCTACTTCAACCTTTCCTCATTTCTGCGTAGAGGTTCGTTACGTTAAAAACTCTCTTCGGATTCGATTCTTCGAGAACTGAAGTTGGATCGAGTTGCGCTAAAATACTTCTCAAGGAGATAGCTCGTTCCTTGGAGAAAGAACGAAATTAAATGACAATGACTGAAAAAGTAAGAGAGAGATTAAGGACGTCGAATTACGAAAAGCTTACTTCCACGGAGTATCGACACAAATCATCGCTTTAACTTCGGGAAAGATAAATATCGTGCCGATGACAGTGCTGAATCAACTCCATCGCGCAGAGCTGCGAAAGCGTGGTATTCAAATTCGCCCACCAAGGGGTAATCGTTCGCTGCAACCACCTTCGGTAGCAGACGGAAGAAGTTCCCTGCAAATCGGAACGAACATTTGATATTTCGCCAGGAGGTTGATTTTTTCTTTCGTTCCATCGCACGGGAACATAGTCTACAAATTGGGAGAGAAAGAGATGGTCGGGAAGGGCGAGAGATGAAATTTTTCCATAGGAGAATTTTCGGACGAAGACAGAGTGTTAATATTGGAGGCATTCGTTCCCATTCGGAGGCTTGTTCGAGCCATCTGAATTAATTCTGGGTTTTCCGTCGAACTATACCCGTAAATAATCGTCCGGTTCAGGCGCCACTCACCGAAAGGTGACTCGCAGACACAGACGAAAAAAACGCACTTTCACCCGTATTCCCTTTCCTGGGCATTATTGCTGGAGAACGTAAGCTTCACTCCGATCCTACTTTCTACGTCTCAGGTTTGAGGAAATGACATGGCCGAAAGATTATACTGTCTATGTAGATACCCTGCCAGCCACATTGTGGCAGTGCGTAAACGAACCTTGCATTTACTTCCCTTGACGGTTGTTCTCGCATCTTGTCCGAAGGAGAAACGATGTATTGAATCTGTTAGCTTTCGCTTCTATTTCCCTTACTTTGTGCGCTGTATCTGATAGACCTTTATAGCAGGGTAGGCGCACGATCTGTACTTCGCCTTCCTTGAACGTTCTTTCTCTGAATCTACTCTACGCTGTTCTAATGTTTCCCATCGCGAGCGGTTCAGTTACACCTATCGATGAATCGTAGCAATTTTTCACGAAACGTATCGCCTTACGTTGGAGCTTTTCTAATTCTCATCAGTTACTTTTATCGGCAGGGTCCCATACACCTCAAGCATATTCAAGGTGTGGTCTGACTATCGCAAAGTAACATCGCTCGCGAACTTTTCCTAAGCTCCTACCGACTATCCTCTAACGAAACCGAGTTTTTCTAAACCTTTTCTTTTCCGCACGTATTACGGATGTGGATATTCCATGATAGGTTATTCGTCCGGGTCATTCCAAGATACTTAACAGATTCAACTATTTAAAAATTTGCTCCGCGGAGGCTCCGGGTAAGATCGTTATTCAGAGTTTTCAGGTCAAAGAAGCTGACAACTGATCACTCGTTTTTATTTTAATCAGATTTCCGCACCAGGTCATGATATTATCTAAATCATTACTAAGAACAAATCTATCCTCACTGCTAGCCATTTCTCATGGTCCTGTGAGATTCCGTGTTTCGACAGGCACATCGAATCGTGAAACTTACTTCACGTTGATATTAGCGGAAAGATGATCCGGGAGGGCCTCGAGTTATGAGCGACGCTCCTGCTCCGCCTGAATCTTGTATCGTAAATATTAGTTGGCATAAGAAAGATACGTGAAAGTGAAATGAGCGATCGTGATGCATGTGGAAGCAACAGGGAATTGACGGAGTTTGTTTCGTCGAAATGTATCCATTACGGAAAAATCTCCCGAGCTCTTTAAATTACGAGATTTTTCTCCGCCCTGAGTTCACCGGATACCCACCGTATCCGATTCCAATTCCAAAGGTCCAAGAGATTACGAAAGTTTTCCGAACTCCGTAAATAATTTTTCTTTATTTTTGTAAGTGCTTAATCAATAGCAGCTTCGTCTCCAGTGGCATTTCCCGACGTATTGAATTTTTCGCACATTTCTCTCCCGTTTACGCCATCTAAAATTGTTGACGAACGAAAATAATGTGAACGAAAGTTCAACTAAAGGACGTTTGCGCTCATGAGAATCGGATTCCCCATTGCGGCATGGTTACTCAAAGCATCGTTCACTAAAGATTCAGATGACGAAATTTATTTCGTGCTCGATAATGAGTTTATCTCTTCGTGCATTTGAGCCGAGCGTATTTGGTACGACTGCTCGTAACTCGAACGATTAGCTTGCAACTTTACCATGCATGCAGATATTCCTTTCCTCCTATTAATCGAAACCGTCCATCCAAAGAACTACCGTTGCATTTCATGGATAATGAAGCGCCATCATAAATTCCAAAATAGAGATTCCGCCGTTATTCATTCCTCAGCGAGTAACCTTAGAAAGTAATCATTCCGAGCACATCGTTCGCAGGAATTCCCTGTACGCTTAATGAGATCTCTCTTTACGATCTGAAAATTGGGGATCGTATTCTTTAAATGATGTGCGGCAAATATTTTCCGCTTTTCTCACGGGAAAAACGAGGCTTGCAATTCCATCCGAAGGAGCCTATGTCAGAGACGGGCGAGGATAATGTTCAAGCCGTTCTCGGTTGCTTATGAAGGCAGATTAACGCTCGGAATCTGGAATCGGAATCTAACGAACTCCTATGTCGAACTATATGCGCGAATTTTCCCCGGCGCCTAGCAGAGTAGGAATACCATTGCGTCACGTACTCACTCATTCCAAACGAATGGATGATTCATGGATTTCACAGGCTGCTTGTTGCGAGAGGAGCGAAAGTGGCGAGCGAAAACAGACGGCCCCGTTGGAAAAGAAATGCGACACGGCTTTCCAAACGGAGACTTCCTTCCATGGAGAGTTCGTATTCCAATCAACGCATCTTTTTCACCGTTCCGAAGACGAGAACGATCGTCTTAAGCACATCGTTGCAGCGAATTGAGACACCGGAGTCGGTTACGAAGACAAGAGGTACGTTTTCGAGACGGTAATCATTTGCACTGTTTAAATGACTGTATCGTCCGCAAAAATCCTAACCTTAGTATCCTCCAAGGGCGTCGATATACGTACATGTGAAAAATAGCAGTTTCCCGATTATGCTTTTATACGATATAACGGTGATGGATGGAGCTTATGAAATAGTACACGCGGCGGAACCGTGCCAGTCAGAATGAGTGGAAAAGAATATCTTTGCAATAGCCGCACGCGGTCCCAAAAAAATATTCTCCTGATATGAACACGAGGGATTTTGGAGTTTAGAAATCTTGGACTTCGAAAACGTTTAGAATTCTTCGGAAATTTTTTTGGATGCCCTTCGGGGTTTAATTCAGGACCTTTAGTGTCGGAATTGCATCCGGTGCAACCGGGTAAGTGTCTCCTACGCTCACATCGCAAAGAGTTCATTTTAAATGTTACGCTCAAGATCACAGAATTAGATACCGATCCATTGGTCGAGGAGTTATTCCTCTTAAACGCTTCAGTATATCTTCACGTTTAAGATCGATCTTCGCCAAGCTCAAATACGTTACAAGCAAATCTAACAGACATCATTTCCAATTCAATCATTCAGACCGAACAACGGCATCGCCGCTTCTTCTCGATGCACGAATACTCTTACGTGACAGCAAGTCGGTAGCAAAGGAGAGGCGCGATAGTACGTGTTTACGTGGTGGTTAATAAAACGAATGTTTTACCCATACTTGAACCGTGTTACTCGCTGCATGATTCCAGTACTTACCATTAATCCTCCAAAACCGTAGCTCAATCCTCGTGCTCGCCTCAATCAAGCGTTTAAGCAAGATTTAGTTTCCGCTTTGATGGATACGGAATGGAATGGGGGGGGAAATGGATACAGTTCTCTGAAAAGTCGTTGGAACCATAACGATGGCCTCCACGTTTATTCCAAGCGCATCAGCTAGATCTTTGGAGTTTTTTTATTCGAAGGCCACTCTAGTAACTGTAAATAGCTTACTTGTTGGCCTATCACATCTCACCTGCGACTGTATAGATCGATCAGTTTCGACTGCTGGCACATGAATGTTCTACACGGGTGTGAGTTCAGATTCGTCCTAAAGTCGAACTGCCACTCGCTCTACATATTAGCTTGACGTTTCCGATGCGCATTTTAAACGAATACCTCTGGTATTCGAGAACATAAAGGCAGATAGAGGATGCCGGGAATTGGATGTGATGAGCAGAGGGTATAATTTCGTTTGAAGGATGTACGCTTTAAAAATATTCTTTGATCGGTCGTTGATAGTAAGCGAATGCAAATTGATTCATAGAAAGAGTTTATTCAAAGAGTAACATAAATTACATGTCGAGCATCATTTTTCCATCTGTGTTTACGGAAAATAGGGTTCTCCTTCCCACTTGCTGTCGTTCGTCCATGGGTGAGGAATGAAGCATCCAAATCTGGTAAACTTTTCTGGGCTCCTGAATCGAAATCCTCTCCCCAACGGTCGTCGGAGGCATCTGAAAGGAGAGTGAAAGAGATTATTCAAAATCGGACACTGAAAGAATTTCTTGCTTTACGGTCGGATTGAAACAGCATTATCCTTTTGCCAAAACTTTGAATCCGGAATGTATATGATACGGTTTAGCATTTCGAAATTATCAGCAACGATTCGTTTAGTGAATGATCCCATATCAAATTGCGATGGCTAAAGAATTCGGAATGATATTAGGAAGAATATATATTCTTCTCTTCCTGTGGCACTTGTGGAATTGGGAAATGCATTGGGTTATAATTTAGTGAAGGGGAATTTTCTGCCAAATATCAGAATTGTAGTTTGTGAGGATTAATTACATCAAATGATCCTCCCTACTCTGAGGATGAATCTCACCGAATGAAGGCGGTAAGAAGGAATAACAGGAATCATGAGAAATGGAAATTCTTAAAAATGAAGGAAAGAACACAGAGGTGAGTATGAAACTGATCGAGGAGAGTAAAGGTACTGGAATTTACTTTGTTGCAGTGCCTTCCAAGTAGCATAACGTACGTTGGAGGAGCCAAGAAATATTTGGTCCAAACCATTGAAATATTCAAAAAGAACATGCCACTTCTGTGCTCCATGAATGAAGGCTTGTAGGATAGGAAAGGATGAAGAAGTGAATGAAGCAATCAGCAGAACACTGCCAGGGTGCACAGAAAAGAACTCGGAGGAAACACTCGAGACTTGGTTGGCAGTTGATGACACTTGAAATAAGAGGCTCAGATAGGGACTCACGATGGCGATGGGAGGTCCAAGAATACACAAAATCATCCAGAAAAGAAGATGAAAAGGGCGCCAGGTGAAAAGATGTGATTTTGCTCCCAATAAACTTCATAGCTTTGTGAAGTACGAAGAAGTAACAAGAGTGAGAGAGGAGAAATATAGAACAGTTTATCAAGAAAGAAAGACCTAACTGCAGGTTGAATGGAATATGAAGATGGCAAAGCTGAACGCTCATCTTGTTGCTCTTCATATCGATTTGCAACAATATGTTCTTCTCTCACAAGCATGAATTCGTCCATTGCATAACTAGGCTCATTCACTTCATCAAATAATGGGTTCCATTCAATAGCAGTGAAAGAGAAAAATGACCAGTTCGAAGTCATACCTTGAAAAGGTAGTCTACTCACACATCCAAAGGTGTAAGCAATTTCTTCCATCATCTGAGAATAGGCTTGGCAATCCATTCCGTGAAGACTCTCCTCGTGGATAGGATGGCGAACGTTCTCGATTCAAAAGTCATCCTGGAATTGAAGTACGATGAATGCATTAAAGAAGGAAACCATTATCCAGAACCAAGGCTCACTTCCGCCACGCTAACACTGCCAAGGCTGTTTGGTGATTTATAAATGTAATTTATAAAATATATCAATTCACGTGTTGTACTATTGAAAATAGTGAAAATTAAAATCTCGTATCAGAGAGCGTTATTGCACGTTTATGCTTCAAAAACATATAAACTGATAGTGGCAAAGATTGACAGCGTAATAAATAGGAATAGAGAATCAGACGATGGTAAAACTTGACGTATCTTAGCTTCGGCACGTTCCAAAATGCTGAGAATAGTTTAATTCACCTCTTTTCTAATTAAAACGTTGAAAATAAAAGTGTATAAATTTTTGACTTACCGCTAAACATTTATCTCGCTTCTGATTGGCTGAGAGAAATACCACCGCTGTCAGTGTAGAGGCTGTATTGTTAAATTTTATGACAAGTATTTCTTTATCTGATTGCCGATCGAATATCATCAAAATTTCTCTTTTCTTTTATGTCGACCGCCAGCAATGGCGGTTTTCTCGAAAACGGAGGAAATACGTTGACGAAACTTATGAATTCAGTATTTTTGCACAGTAAGACTCACGTAGTTGGTAAAAAGTCATAATAAATACTAATCTTCATTAAATTTTAATCGGTTACGACTCACCTCAAGTTTATTTTCAATAATCTTTCTCGAATTTTAGATTCCCGCCGGTGACAATCGCGTCTCGAAATACCGCCGCGCGTTATTCACTTTCCATGGCGACCTCTCCGTGTCAACATCCTGCCTTTCACCAGTCATTCTTTTTCCCTTTTTTCTAAATCAATGCACTCTATTGAGGATAAAATCATCCTCATTTAAACTATGAAGTTACGCCCGAGCCCCCTCTCCGAAGAAACGGCTTCGAAAACTTAACAGAGATCGCAATGTAACGATCAGTTACGAGCCCCTATGCACGATGCAGCCCAGAGATATTTAAGCCGTCGGTCAATAGTATTGTTATTAGTATTTATCTGGACATGTTACAGCGGTAAAAATGTCTTGAATTGCGATGAATAGGAATTCGAAACGCTTCGCTCGGAAGCAATCGGTAAATGAAATTCCGGGGCACATCCTTGTCGTCGAGGGAAAAGAAATATTTTTCAACGGGACGTTTCTTACCTTACCTTGCTTTCCGACTCAATCTTGCATCCTCACTAATCGCTGTACTGCTTGTCCTGCACTGGGATGAGGTGAAACAATGCCGTCCTCTTCGAGCTGCAGTCAATCTAATCGATCTCTTATGTGCACCGCTAACCACAGAACGCAATAACATTGACCCAATCACTTCATTTAGGTAGAAACTTGGAGATTTGGTAGCCATTCGATGGATAGCAAACGGCGTAACAAAAGCATGGGGAAACTCGATTCACTAATCACAACAACAACGAACTCTGCTCACTAGGGATAGCCGCCTACTGAGGCGACACCGGAACGATAACTTGGCCCTCTGTCGGATTTCGAATATTTTCCGTACGACGAAAAATGGCGATCTACTTCAACCTTTCCTCATTTCTGCGTAGAGGTTCGTTACGTTAAAAACTCTCTTCGGATTCGATTCTTCGAGAACTGAAGTTGGATCGAGTTGCGCTAAAATACTTCTCAAGGAGATAGCTCGTTCCTTGGAGAAAGAACGAAATTAAATGACAATGACTGAAAAAGTAAGAGAGAGATTAAGGACGTCGAATTACGAAAAGCTTACTTCCACGGAGTATCGACACAAATCATCGCTTTAACTTCGGGAAAGATAAATATCGTGCCGATGACAGTGCTGAATCAACTCCATCGCGCAGAGCTGCGAAAGCGTGGTATTCAAATTCGCCCACCAAGGGGTAATCGTTCGCTGCAACCACCTTCGGTAGCAGACGGAAGAAGTTCCCTGCAAATCGGAACGAACATTTGATATTTCGCCAGGAGGTTGATTTTTTCTTTCGTTCCATCGCACGGGAACATAGTCTACAAATTGGGAGAGAAAGAGATGGTCGGGAAGGGCGAGAGATGAAATTTTTCCATAGGAGAATTTTCGGACGAAGACAGAGTGTTAATATTGGAGGCATTCGTTCCCATTCGGAGGCTTGTTCGAGCCATCTGAATTAATTCTGGGTTTTCCGTCGAACTATACCCGTAAATAATCGTCCGGTTCAGGCGCCACTCACCGAAAGGTGACTCGCAGACACAGACGAAAAAAACGCACTTTCACCCGTATTCCCTTTCCTGGGCATTATTGCTGGAGAACGTAAGCTTCACTCCGATCCTACTTTCTACGTCTCAGGTTTGAGGAAATGACATGGCCGAAAGATTATACTGTCTATGTAGATACCCTGCCAGCCACATTGTGGCAGTGCGTAAACGAACCTTGCATTTACTTCCCTTGACGGTTGTTCTCGCATCTTGTCCGAAGGAGAAACGATGTATTGAATCTGTTAGCTTTCGCTTCTATTTCCCTTACTTTGTGCGCTGTATCTGATAGACCTTTATAGCAGGGTAGGCGCACGATCTGTACTTCGCCTTCCTTGAACGTTCTTTCTCTGAATCTACTCTACGCTGTTCTAATGTTTCCCATCGCGAGCGGTTCAGTTACACCTATCGATGAATCGTAGCAATTTTTCACGAAACGTATCGCCTTACGTTGGAGCTTTTCTAATTCTCATCAGTTACTTTTATCGGCAGGGTCCCATACACCTCAAGCATATTCAAGGTGTGGTCTGGCTATCGCAAAGTAACATCGCTCGCGAACTTTTCCTAAGCTCCTACCGACTATCCTCTAACGAAACCGAGTTTTTCTAAACCTTTTCTTTTCCGCACGTATTACGGATGTGGATATTCCATGATAGGTTATTCGTCCGGGTCATTCCAAGATACTTAACAGATTCAACTATTTAAAAATTTGCTCCGCGGAGGCTCCGGGTAAGATCGTTATTCAGAGTTTTCAGGTCAAAGAAGCTGACAACTGATCACTCGTTTTTATTTTAATCAGATTTCCGCACCAGGTCATGATATTATCTAAATCATTACTAAGAACAAATCTATCCTCACTGCTAGCCATTTCTCATGGTCCTGTGAGATTCCGTGTTTCGACAGGCACATCGAATCGTGAAACTTACTTCACGTTGATATTAGCGGAAAGATGATCCGGGAGGGCCTCGAGTTATGAGCGACGCTCCTGCTCCGCCTGAATCTTGTATCGTAAATATTAGTTGGCATAAGAAAGATACGTGAAAGTGAAATGAGCGATCGTGATGCATGTGGAAGCAACAGGGAATTGACGGAGTTTGTTTCGTCGAAATGTATCCATTACGGAAAAATCTCCCGAGCTCTTTAAATTACGAGATTTTTCTCCGCCCTGAGTTCACCGGATACCCACCGTATCCGATTCCAATTCCAAAGGTCCAAGAGATTACGAAAGTTTTCCGAACTCCGTAAATAATTTTTCTTTATTTTTGTAAGTGCTTAATCAATAGCAGCTTCGTCTCCAGTGGCATTTCCCGACGTATTGAATTTTTCGCACATTTCTCTCCCGTTTACGCCATCTAAAATTGTTGACGAACGAAAATAATGTGAACGAAAGTTCAACTAAAGGACGTTTGCGCTCATGAGAATCGGATTCCCCATTGCGGCATGGTTACTCAAAGCATCGTTCACTAAAGATTCAGATGACGAAATTTATTTCGTGCTCGATAATGAGTTTATCTCTTCGTGCATTTGAGCCGAGCGTATTTGGTACGACTGCTCGTAACTCGAACGATTAGCTTGCAACTTTACCATGCATGCAGATATTCCTTTCCTCCTATTAATCGAAACCGTCCATCCAAAGAACTACCGTTGCATTTCATGGATAATGAAGCGCCATCATAAATTCCAAAATAGAGATTCCGCCGTTATTCATTCCTCAGCGAGTAACCTTAGAAAGTAATCATTCCGAGCACATCGTTCGCAGGAATTCCCTGTACGCTTAATGAGATCTCTCTTTACGATCTGAAAATTGGGGATCGTATTCTTTAAATGATGTGCGGCAAATATTTTCCGCTTTTCTCACGGGAAAAACGAGGCTTGCAATTCCATCCGAAGGAGCCTATGTCAGAGACGGGCGAGGATAATGTTCAAGCCGTTCTCGGTTGCTTATGAAGGCAGATTAACGCTCGGAATCTGGAATCGGAATCTAACGAACTCCTATGTCGAACTATATGCGCGAATTTTCCCCGGCGCCTAGCAGAGTAGGAATACCATTGCGTCACGTACTCACTCATTCCAAACGAATGGATGATTCATGGATTTCACAGGCTGCTTGTTGCGAGAGGAGCGAAAGTGGCGAGCGAAAACAGACGGCCCCGTTGGAAAAGAAATGCGACACGGCTTTCCAAACGGAGACTTCCTTCCATGGAGAGTTCGTATTCCAATCAACGCATCTTTTTCACCGTTCCGAAGACGAGAACGATCGTCTTAAGCACATCGTTGCAGCGAATTGAGACACCGGAGTCGGTTACGAAGACAAGAGGTACGTTTTCGAGACGGTAATCATTTGCACTGTTTAAATGACTGTATCGTCCGCAAAAATCCTAACCTTAGTATCCTCCAAGGGCGTCGATATACGTACATGTGAAAAATAGCAGTTTCCCGATTATGCTTTTATACGATATAACGGTGATGGATGGAGCTTATGAAATAGTACACGCGGCGGAACCGTGCCAGTCAGAATGAGTGGAAAAGAATATCTTTGCAATAGCCGCACGCGGTCCCAAAAAAATATTCTCCTGATATGAACACGAGGGATTTTGGAGTTTAGAAATCTTGGACTTCGAAAACGTTTAGAATTCTTCGGAAATTTTTTTGGATGCCCTTCGGGGTTTAATTCAGGACCTTTAGTGTCGGAATTGCATCCGGTGCAACCGGGTAAGTGTCTCCTACGCTCACATCGCAAAGAGTTCATTTTAAATGTTACGCTCAAGATCACAGAATTAGATACCGATCCATTGGTCGAGGAGTTATTCCTCTTAAACGCTTCAGTATATCTTCACGTTTAAGATCGATCTTCGCCAAGCTCAAATACGTTACAAGCAAATCTAACAGACATCATTTCCAATTCAATCATTCAGACCGAACAACGGCATCGCCGCTTCTTCTCGATGCACGAATACTCTTACGTGACAGCAAGTCGGTAGCAAAGGAGAGGCGCGATAGTACGTGTTTACGTGGTGGTTAATAAAACGAATGTTTTACCCATACTTGAACCGTGTTACTCGCTGCATGATTCCAGTACTTACCATTAATCCTCCAAAACCGTAGCTCAATCCTCGTGCTCGCCTCAATCAAGCGTTTAAGCAAGATTTAGTTTCCGCTTTGATGGATACGGAATGGAATGGGGGGGGAAATGGATACAGTTCTCTGAAAAGTCGTTGGAACCATAACGATGGCCTCCACGTTTATTCCAAGCGCATCAGCTAGATCTTTGGAGTTTTTTTATTCGAAGGCCACTCTAGTAACTGTAAATAGCTTACTTGTTGGCCTATCACATCTCACCTGCGACTGTATAGATCGATCAGTTTCGACTGCTGGCACATGAATGTTCTACACGGGTGTGAGTTCAGATTCGTCCTAAAGTCGAACTGCCACTCGCTCTACATATTAGCTTGACGTTTCCGATGCGCATTTTAAACGAATACCTCTGGTATTCGAGAACATAAAGGCAGATAGAGGATGCCGGGAATTGGATGTGATGAGCAGAGGGTATAATTTCGTTTGAAGGATGTACGCTTTAAAAATATTCTTTGATCGGTCGTTGATAGTAAGCGAATGCAAATTGATTCATAGAAAGAGTTTATTCAAAGAGTAACATAAATTACATGTCGAGCATCATTTTTCCATCTGTGTTTACGGAAAATAGGGTTCTCCTTCCCACTTGCTGTCGTTCGTCCATGGGTGAGGAATGAAGCATCCAAATCTGGTAAACTTTTCTGGGCTCCTGAATCGAAATCCTCTCCCCAACGGTCGTCGGAGGCATCTGAAAGGAGAGTGAAAGAGATTATTCAAAATCGGACACTGAAAGAATTTCTTGCTTTACGGTCGGATTGAAACAGCATTATCCTTTTGCCAAAACTTTGAATCCGGAATGTATATGATACGGTTTAGCATTTCGAAATTATCAGCAACGATTCGTTTAGTGAATGATCCCATATCAAATTGCGATGGCTAAAGAATTCGGAATGATATTAGGAAGAATATATATTCTTCTCTTCCTGTGGCACTTGTGGAATTGGGAAATGCATTGGGTTATAATTTAGTGAAGGGGAATTTTCTGCCAAATATCAGAATTGTAGTTTGTGAGGATTAATTACATCAAATGATCCTCCCTACTCTGAGGATGAATCTCACCGAATGAAGGCGGTAAGAAGGAATAACAGGAATCATGAGAAATGGAAATTCTTAAAAATGAAGGAAAGAACACAGAGGTGAGTATGAAACTGATCGAGGAGAGTAAAGGTACTGGAATTTACTTTGTTGCAGTGCCTTCCAAGTAGCATAACGTACGTTGGAGGAGCCAAGAAATATTTGGTCCAAACCATTGAAATATTCAAAAAGAACATGCCACTTCTGTGCTCCATGAATGAAGGCTTGTAGGATAGGAAAGGATGAAGAAGTGAATGAAGCAATCAGCAGAACACTGCCAGGGTGCACAGAAAAGAACTCGGAGGAAACACTCGAGACTTGGTTGGCAGTTGATGACACTTGAAATAAGAGGCTCAGATAGGGACTCACGATGGCGATGGGAGGTCCAAGAATACACAAAATCATCCAGAAAAGAAGATGAAAAGGGCGCCAGGTGAAAAGATGTGATTTTGCTCCCAATAAACTTCATAGCTTTGTGAAGTACGAAGAAGTAACAAGAGTGAGAGAGGAGAAATATAGAACAGTTTATCAAGAAAGAAAGACCTAACTGCAGGTTGAATGGAATATGAAGATGGCAAAGCTGAACGCTCATCTTGTTGCTCTTCATATCGATTTGCAACAATATGTTCTTCTCTCACAAGCATGAATTCGTCCATTGCATAACTAGGCTCATTCACTTCATCAAATAATGGGTTCCATTCAATAGCAGTGAAAGAGAAAAATGACCAGTTCGAAGTCATACCTTGAAAAGGTAGTCTACTCACACATCCAAAGGTGTAAGCAATTTCTTCCATCATCTGAGAATAGGCTTGGCAATCCATTCCGTGAAGACTCTCCTCGTGGATAGGATGGCGAACGTTCTCGATTCAAAAGGCATCCTGGAATTGAAGTACGATGAATGCATTAAAGAAGGAAACCATTATCCAGAACCAAGGCTCACTTCCGCCACGCTAACACTGCCAAGGCTGTTTGGTGATTTATAAATGTAATTTATAAAATATATCAATTCACGTGTTGTACTATTGAAAATAGTGAAAATTAAAATCTCGTATCAGAGAGCGTTATTGCACGTCTATGCTTCAAAAACATATAAACTGATAGTGGCAAAGATTGACAGCGTAATAAATAGGAATAGAGAATCAGACGATGGTAAAACTTGACGTATCTTAGCTTCGGCACGTTCCAAAATGCTGAGAATAGTTTAATTCACCTCTTTTCTAATTAAAACGTTGAAAATAAAAGTGTATAAATTTTTGACTTACCGCTAAACATTTATCTCGCTTCTGATTGGCTGAGAGAAATACCACCGCTGTCAGTGTAGAGGCTGTATTGTTAAATTTTATGACAAGTATTTCTTTATCTGATTGCCGATCGAATATCATCAAAATTTCTCTTTTCTTTTATGTCGACCGCCAGCAATGGCGGTTTTCTCGAAAACGGAGGAAATACGTTGACGAAACTTATGAATTCAGTATTTTTGCACAGTAAGACTCACGTAGTTGGTAAAAAGTCATAATAAATACTAATCTTCATTAAATTTTAATCGGTTACGACTCACCTCAAGTTTATTTTCAATAATCTTTCTCGAATTTTAGATTCCCGCCGGTGACAATCGCGTCTCGAAATACCGCCGCGCGTTATTCACTTTCCATGGCGACCTCTCCGTGTCAACATCCTGCCTTTCACCAGTCATTCTTTTTCCCTTTTTTCTAAATCAATGCACTCTATTGAGGATAAAATCATCCTCATTTAAACTATGAAGTTACGCCCGAGCCCCCTCTCCGAAGAAACGGCTTCGAAAACTTAACAGAGATCGCAATGTAACGATCAGTTACGAGCCCCTATGCACGATGCAGCCCAGAGATATTTAAGCCGTCGGTCAATAGTATTGTTATTAGTATTTATCTGGACATGTTACAGCGGTAAAAATGTCTTGAATTGCGATGAATAGGAATTCGAAACGCTTCGCTCGGAAGCAATCGGTAAATGAAATTCCGGGGCACATCCTTGTCGTCGAGGGAAAAGAAATATTTTTCAACGGGACGTTTCTTACCTTACCTTGCTTTCCGACTCAATCTTGCATCCTCACTAATCGCTGTACTGCTTGTCCTGCACTGGGATGAGGTGAAACAATGCCGTCCTCTTCGAGCTGCAGTCAATCTAATCGATCTCTTATGTGCACCGCTAACCACAGAACGCAATAACATTGACCCAATCACTTCATTTAGGTAGAAACTTGGAGATTTGGTAGCCATTCGATGGATAGCAAACGGCGTAACAAAAGCATGGGGAAACTCGATTCACTAATCACAACAACAACGAACTCTGCTCACTAGGGATAGCCGCCTACTGAGGCGACACCGGAACGATAACTTGGCCCTCTGTCGGATTTCGAATATTTTCCGTACGACGAAAAATGGCGATCTACTTCAACCTTTCCTCATTTCTGCGTAGAGGTTCGTTACGTTAAAAACTCTCTTCGGATTCGATTCTTCGAGAACTGAAGTTGGATCGAGTTGCGCTAAAATACTTCTCAAGGAGATAGCTCGTTCCTTGGAGAAAGAACGAAATTAAATGACAATGACTGAAAAAGTAAGAGAGAGATTAAGGACGTCGAATTACGAAAAGCTTACTTCCACGGAGTATCGACACAAATCATCGCTTTAACTTCGGGAAAGATAAATATCGTGCCGATGACAGTGCTGAATCAACTCCATCGCGCAGAGCTGCGAAAGCGTGGTATTCAAATTCGCCCACCAAGGGGTAATCGTTCGCTGCAACCACCTTCGGTAGCAGACGGAAGAAGTTCCCTGCAAATCGGAACGAACATTTGATATTTCGCCAGGAGGTTGATTTTTTCTTTCGTTCCATCGCACGGGAACATAGTCTACAAATTGGGAGAGAAAGAGATGGTCGGGAAGGGCGAGAGATGAAATTTTTCCATAGGAGAATTTTCGGACGAAGACAGAGTGTTAATATTGGAGGCATTCGTTCCCATTCGGAGGCTTGTTCGAGCCATCTGAATTAATTCTGGGTTTTCCGTCGAACTATACCCGTAAATAATCGTCCGGTTCAGGCGCCACTCACCGAAAGGTGACTCGCAGACACAGACGAAAAAAACGCACTTTCACCCGTATTCCCTTTCCTGGGCATTATTGCTGGAGAACGTAAGCTTCACTCCGATCCTACTTTCTACGTCTCAGGTTTGAGGAAATGACATGGCCGAAAGATTATACTGTCTATGTAGATACCCTGCCAGCCACATTGTGGCAGTGCGTAAACGAACCTTGCATTTACTTCCCTTGACGGTTGTTCTCGCATCTTGTCCGAAGGAGAAACGATGTATTGAATCTGTTAGCTTTCGCTTCTATTTCCCTTACTTTGTGCGCTGTATCTGATAGACCTTTATAGCAGGGTAGGCGCACGATCTGTACTTCGCCTTCCTTGAACGTTCTTTCTCTGAATCTACTCTACGCTGTTCTAATGTTTCCCATCGCGAGCGGTTCAGTTACACCTATCGATGAATCGTAGCAATTTTTCACGAAACGTATCGCCTTACGTTGGAGCTTTTCTAATTCTCATCAGTTACTTTTATCGGCAGGGTCCCATACACCTCAAGCATATTCAAGGTGTGGTCTGACTATCGCAAAGTAACATCGCTCGCGAACTTTTCCTAAGCTCCTACCGACTATCCTCTAACGAAACCGAGTTTTTCTAAACCTTTTCTTTTCCGCACGTATTACGGATGTGGATATTCCATGATAGGTTATTCGTCCGGGTCATTCCAAGATACTTAACAGATTCAACTATTTAAAAATTTGCTCCGCGGAGGCTCCGGGTAAGATCGTTATTCAGAGTTTTCAGGTCAAAGAAGCTGACAACTGATCACTCGTTTTTATTTTAATCAGATTTCCGCACCAGGTCATGATATTATCTAAATCATTACTAAGAACAAATCTATCCTCACTGCTAGCCATTTCTCATGGTCCTGTGAGATTCCGTGTTTCGACAGGCACATCGAATCGTGAAACTTACTTCACGTTGATATTAGCGGAAGGATGATCCGGGAGGGCCTCGAGTTATGAGCGACGCTCCTGCTCCGCCTGAATCTTGTATCGTAAATATTAGTTGGCATAAGAAAGATACGTGAAAGTGAAATGAGCGATCGTGATGCATGTGGAAGCAACAGGGAATTGACGGAGTTTGTTTCGTCGAAATGTATCCATTACGGAAAAATCTCCCGAGCTCTTTAAATTACGAGATTTTTCTCCGCCCTGAGTTCACCGGATACCCACCGTATCCGATTCCAATTCCAAAGGTCCAAGAGATTACGAAAGTTTTCCGAACTCCGTAAATAATTTTTCTTTATTTTTGTAAGTGCTTAATCAATAGCAGCTTCGTCTCCAGTGGCATTTCCCGACGTATTGAATTTTTCGCACATTTCTCTCCCGTTTACGCCATCTAAAATTGTTGACGAACGAAAATAATGTGAACGAAAGTTCAACTAAAGGACGTTTGCGCTCATGAGAATCGGATTCCCCATTGCGGCATGGTTACTCAAAGCATCGTTCACTAAAGATTCAGATGACGAAATTTATTTCGTGCTCGATAATGAGTTTATCTCTTCGTGCATTTGAGCCGAGCGTATTTGGTACGACTGCTCGTAACTCGAACGATTAGCTTGCAACTTTACCATGCATGCAGATATTCCTTTCCTCCTATTAATCGAAACCGTCCATCCAAAGAACTACCGTTGCATTTCATGGATAATGAAGCGCCATCATAAATTCCAAAATAGAGATTCCGCCGTTATTCATTCCTCAGCGAGTAACCTTAGAAAGTAATCATTCCGAGCACATCGTTCGCAGGAATTCCCTGTACGCTTAATGAGATCTCTCTTTACGATCTGAAAATTGGGGATCGTATTCTTTAAATGATGTGCGGCAAATATTTTCCGCTTTTCTCACGGGAAAAACGAGGCTTGCAATTCCATCCGAAGGAGCCTATGTCAGAGACGGGCGAGGATAATGTTCAAGCCGTTCTCGGTTGCTTATGAAGGCAGATTAACGCTCGGAATCTGGAATCGGAATCTAACGAACTCCTATGTCGAACTATATGCGCGAATTTTCCCCGGCGCCTAGCAGAGTAGGAATACCATTGCGTCACGTACTCACTCATTCCAAACGAATGGATGATTCATGGATTTCACAGGCTGCTTGTTGCGAGAGGAGCGAAAGTGGCGAGCGAAAACAGACGGCCCCGTTGGAAAAGAAATGCGACACGGCTTTCCAAACGGAGACTTCCTTCCATGGAGAGTTCGTATTCCAATCAACGCATCTTTTTCACCGTTCCGAAGACGAGAACGATCGTCTTAAGCACATCGTTGCAGCGAATTGAGACACCGGAGTCGGTTACGAAGACAAGAGGTACGTTTTCGAGACGGTAATCATTTGCACTGTTTAAATGACTGTATCGTCCGCAAAAATCCTAACCTTAGTATCCTCCAAGGGCGTCGATATACGTACATGTGAAAAATAGCAGTTTCCCGATTATGCTTTTATACGATATAACGGTGATGGATGGAGCTTATGAAATAGTACACGCGGCGGAACCGTGCCAGTCAGAATGAGTGGAAAAGAATATCTTTGCAATAGCCGCACGCGGTCCCAAAAAAATATTCTCCTGATATGAACACGAGGGATTTTGGAGTTTAGAAATCTTGGACTTCGAAAACGTTTAGAATTCTTCGGAAATTTTTTTGGATGCCCTTCGGGGTTTAATTCAGGACCTTTAGTGTCGGAATTGCATCCGGTGCAACCGGGTAAGTGTCTCCTACGCTCACATCGCAAAGAGTTCATTTTAAATGTTACGCTCAAGATCACAGAATTAGATACCGATCCATTGGTCGAGGAGTTATTCCTCTTAAACGCTTCAGTATATCTTCACGTTTAAGATCGATCTTCGCCAAGCTCAAATACGTTACAAGCAAATCTAACAGACATCATTTCCAATTCAATCATTCAGACCGAACAACGGCATCGCCGCTTCTTCTCGATGCACGAATACTCTTACGTGACAGCAAGTCGGTAGCAAAGGAGAGGCGCGATAGTACGTGTTTACGTGGTGGTTAATAAAACGAATGTTTTACCCATACTTGAACCGTGTTACTCGCTGCATGATTCCAGTACTTACCATTAATCCTCCAAAACCGTAGCTCAATCCTCGTGCTCGCCTCAATCAAGCGTTTAAGCAAGATTTAGTTTCCGCTTTGATGGATACGGAATGGAATGGGGGGGGAAATGGATACAGTTCTCTGAAAAGTCGTTGGAACCATAACGATGGCCTCCACGTTTATTCCAAGCGCATCAGCTAGATCTTTGGAGTTTTTTTATTCGAAGGCCACTCTAGTAACTGTAAATAGCTTACTTGTTGGCCTATCACATCTCACCTGCGACTGTATAGATCGATCAGTTTCGACTGCTGGCACATGAATGTTCTACACGGGTGTGAGTTCAGATTCGTCCTAAAGTCGAACTGCCACTCGCTCTACATATTAGCTTGACGTTTCCGATGCGCATTTTAAACGAATACCTCTGGTATTCGAGAACATAAAGGCAGATAGAGGATGCCGGGAATTGGATGTGATGAGCAGAGGGTATAATTTCGTTTGAAGGATGTACGCTTTAAAAATATTCTTTGATCGGTCGTTGATAGTAAGCGAATGCAAATTGATTCATAGAAAGAGTTTATTCAAAGAGTAACATAAATTACATGTCGAGCATCATTTTTCCATCTGTGTTTACGGAAAATAGGGTTCTCCTTCCCACTTGCTGTCGTTCGTCCATGGGTGAGGAATGAAGCATCCAAATCTGGTAAACTTTTCTGGGCTCCTGAATCGAAATCCTCTCCCCAACGGTCGTCGGAGGCATCTGAAAGGAGAGTGAAAGAGATTATTCAAAATCGGACACTGCAAGAATTTCTTGCTTTACGGTCGGATTGAAACAGCATTATCCTTTTGCCAAAACTTTGAATCCGGAATGTATATGATACGGTTTAGCATTTCGAAATTATCAGCAACGATTCGTTTAGTGAATGATCCCATATCAAATTGCGATGGCTAAAGAATTCGGAATGATATTAGGAAGAATATATATTCTTCTCTTCCTGTGGCACTTGTGGAATTGGGAAATGCATTGGGTTATAATTTAGTGAAGGGGAATTTTCTGCCAAATATCAGAATTGTAGTTTGTGAGGATTAATTACATCAAATGATCCTCCCTACTCTGAGGATGAATCTCACCGAATGAAGGCGGTAAGAAGGAATAACAGGAATCATGAGAAATGGAAATTCTTAAAAATGAAGGAAAGAACACAGAGGTGAGTATGAAACTGATCGAGGAGAGTAAAGGTACTGGAATTTACTTTGTTGCAGTGCCTTCCAAGTAGCATAACGTACGTTGGAGGAGCCAAGAAATATTTGGTCCAAACCATTGAAATATTCAAAAAGAACATGCCACTTCTGTGCTCCATGAATGAAGGCTTGTAGGATAGGAAAGGATGAAGAAGTGAATGAAGCAATCAGCAGAACACTGCCAGGGTGCACAGAAAAGAACTCGGAGGAAACACTCGAGACTTGGTTGGCAGTTGATGACACTTGAAATAAGAGGCTCAGATAGGGACTCACGATGGCGATGGGAGGTCCAAGAATACACAAAATCATCCAGAAAAGAAGATGAAAAGGGCGCCAGGTGAAAAGATGTGATTTTGCTCCCAATAAACTTCATAGCTTTGTGAAGTACGAAGAAGTAACAAGAGTGAGAGAGGAGAAATATAGAACAGTTTATCAAGAAAGAAAGACCTAACTGCAGGTTGAATGGAATATGAAGATGGCAAAGCTGAACGCTCATCTTGTTGCTCTTCATATCGATTTGCAACAATATGTTCTTCTCTCACAAGCATGAATTCGTCCATTGCATAACTAGGCTCATTCACTTCATCAAATAATGGGTTCCATTCAATAGCAGTGAAAGAGAAAAATGACCAGTTCGAAGTCATACCTTGAAAAGGTAGTCTACTCACACATCCAAAGGTGTAAGCAATTTCTTCCATCATCTGAGAATAGGCTTGGCAATCCATTCCGTGAAGACTCTCCTCGTGGATAGGATGGCGAACGTTCTCGATTCAAAAGTCATCCTGGAATTGAAGTACGATGAATGCATTAAAGAAGGAAACCATTATCCAGAACCAAGGCTCACTTCCGCCACGCTAACACTGCCAAGGCTGTTTGGTGATTTATAAATGTAATTTATAAAATATATCAATTCACGTGTTGTACTATTGAAAATAGTGAAAATTAAAATCTCGTATCAGAGAGCGTTATTGCACGTTTATGCTTCAAAAACATATAAACTGATAGTGGCAAAGATTGACAGCGTAATAAATAGGAATAGAGAATCAGACGATGGTAAAACTTGACGTATCTTAGCTTCGGCACGTTCCAAAATGCTGAGAATAGTTTAATTCACCTCTTTTCTAATTAAAACGTTGAAAATAAAAGTGTATAAATTTTTGACTTACCGCTAAACATTTATCTCGCTTCTGATTGGCTGAGAGAAATACCACCGCTGTCAGTGTAGAGGCTGTATTGTTAAATTTTATGACAAGTATTTCTTTATCTGATTGCCGATCGAATATCATCAAAATTTCTCTTTTCTTTTATGTCGACCGCCAGCAATGGCGGTTTTCTCGAAAACGGAGGAAATACGTTGACGAAACTTATGAATTCAGTATTTTTGCACAGTAAGACTCACGTAGTTGGTAAAAAGTCATAATAAATACTAATCTTCATTAAATTTTAATCGGTTACGACTCACCTCAAGTTTATTTTCAATAATCTTTCTCGAATTTTAGATTCCCGCCGGTGACAATCGCGTCTCGAAATACCGCCGCGCGTTATTCACTTTCCATGGCGACCTCTCCGTGTCAACATCCTGCCTTTCACCAGTCATTCTTTTTCCCTTTTTTCTAAATCAATGCACTCTATTGAGGATAAAATCATCCTCATTTAAACTATGAAGTTACGCCCGAGCCCCCTCTCCGAAGAAACGGCTTCGAAAACTTAACAGAGATCGCAATGTAACGATCAGTTACGAGCCCCTATGCACGATGCAGCCCAGAGATATTTAAGCCGTCGGTCAATAGTATTGTTATTAGTATTTATCTGGACATGTTACAGCGGTAAAAATGTCTTGAATTGCGATGAATAGGAATTCGAAACGCTTCGCTCGGAAGCAATCGGTAAATGAAATTCCGGGGCACATCCTTGTCGTCGAGGGAAAAGAAATATTTTTCAACGGGACGTTTCTTACCTTACCTTGCTTTCCGACTCAATCTTGCATCCTCACTAATCGCTGTACTGCTTGTCCTGCACTGGGATGAGGTGAAACAATGCCGTCCTCTTCGAGCTGCAGTCAATCTAATCGATCTCTTATGTGCACCGCTAACCACAGAACGCAATAACATTGACCCAATCACTTCATTTAGGTAGAAACTTGGAGATTTGGTAGCCATTCGATGGATAGCAAACGGCGTAACAAAAGCATGGGGAAACTCGATTCACTAATCACAACAACAACGAACTCTGCTCACTAGGGATAGCCGCCTACTGAGGCGACACCGGAACGATAACTTGGCCCTCTGTCGGATTTCGAATATTTTCCGTACGACGAAAAATGGCGATCTACTTCAACCTTTCCTCATTTCTGCGTAGAGGTTCGTTACGTTAAAAACTCTCTTCGGATTCGATTCTTCGAGAACTGAAGTTGGATCGAGTTGCGCTAAAATACTTCTCAAGGAGATAGCTCGTTCCTTGGAGAAAGAACGAAATTAAATGACAATGACTGAAAAAGTAAGAGAGAGATTAAGGACGTCGAATTACGAAAAGCTTACTTCCACGGAGTATCGACACAAATCATCGCTTTAACTTCGGGAAAGATAAATATCGTGCCGATGACAGTGCTGAATCAACTCCATCGCGCAGAGCTGCGAAAGCGTGGTATTCAAATTCGCCCACCAAGGGGTAATCGTTCGCTGCAACCACCTTCGGTAGCAGACGGAAGAAGTTCCCTGCAAATCGGAACGAACATTTGATATTTCGCCAGGAGGTTGATTTTTTCTTTCGTTCCATCGCACGGGAACATAGTCTACAAATTGGGAGAGAAAGAGATGGTCGGGAAGGGCGAGAGATGAAATTTTTCCATAGGAGAATTTTCGGACGAAGACAGAGTGTTAATATTGGAGGCATTCGTTCCCATTCGGAGGCTTGTTCGAGCCATCTGAATTAATTCTGGGTTTTCCGTCGAACTATACCCGTAAATAATCGTCCGGTTCAGGCGCCACTCACCGAAAGGTGACTCGCAGACACAGACGAAAAAAACGCACTTTGACCCGTATTCCCTTTCCTGGGCATTATTGCTGGAGAACGTAAGCTTCACTCCGATCCTACTTTCTACGTCTCAGGTTTGAGGAAATGACATGGCCGAAAGATTATACTGTCTATGTAGATACCCTGCCAGCCACATTGTGGCAGTGCGTAAACGAACCTTGCATTTACTTCCCTTGACGGTTGTTCTCGCATCTTGTCCGAAGGAGAAACGATGTATTGAATCTGTTAGCTTTCGCTTCTATTTCCCTTACTTTGTGCGCTGTATCTGATAGACCTTTATAGCAGGGTAGGCGCACGATCTGTACTTCGCCTTCCTTGAACGTTCTTTCTCTGAATCTACTCTACGCTGTTCTAATGTTTCCCATCGCGAGCGGTTCAGTTACACCTATCGATGAATCGTAGCAATTTTTCACGAAACGTATCGCCTTACGTTGGAGCTTTTCTAATTCTCATCAGTTACTTTTATCGGCAGGGTCCCATACACCTCAAGCATATTCAAGGTGTGGTCTGACTATCGCAAAGTAACATCGCTCGCGAACTTTTCCTAAGCTCCTACCGACTATCCTCTAACGAAACCGAGTTTTTCTAAACCTTTTCTTTTCCGCACGTATTACGGATGTGGATATTCCATGATAGGTTATTCGTCCGGGTCATTCCAAGATACTTAACAGATTCAACTATTTAAAAATTTGCTCCGCGGAGGCTCCGGGTAAGATCGTTATTCAGAGTTTTCAGGTCAAAGAAGCTGACAACTGATCACTCGTTTTTATTTTAATCAGATTTCCGCACCAGGTCATGATATTATCTAAATCATTACTAAGAACAAATCTATCCTCACTGCTAGCCATTTCTCATGGTCCTGTGAGATTCCGTGTTTCGACAGGCACATCGAATCGTGAAACTTACTTCACGTTGATATTAGCGGAAGGATGATCCGGGAGGGCCTCGAGTTATGAGCGACGCTCCTGCTCCGCCTGAATCTTGTATCGTAAATATTAGTTGGCATAAGAAAGATACGTGAAAGTGAAATGAGCGATCGTGATGCATGTGGAAGCAACAGGGAATTGACGGAGTTTGTTTCGTCGAAATGTATCCATTACGGAAAAATCTCCCGAGCTCTTTAAATTACGAGATTTTTCTCCGCCCTGAGTTCACCGGATACCCACCGTATCCGATTCCAATTCCAAAGGTCCAAGAGATTACGAAAGTTTTCCGAACTCCGTAAATAATTTTTCTTTATTTTTGTAAGTGCTTAATCAATAGCAGCTTCGTCTCCAGTGGCATTTCCCGACGTATTGAATTTTTCGCACATTTCTCTCCCGTTTACGCCATCTAAAATTGTTGACGAACGAAAATAATGTGAACGAAAGTTCAACTAAAGGACGTTTGCGCTCATGAGAATCGGATTCCCCATTGCGGCATGGTTACTCAAAGCATCGTTCACTAAAGATTCAGATGACGAAATTTATTTCGTGCTCGAGAATGAGTTTATCTCTTCGTGCATTTGAGCCGAGCGTATTTGGTACGACTGCTCGTAACCCGAACGATTAGCTTGCAACTTTACCATGCATGCAGATATTCCTTTCCTCCTATTAATCGAAACCGTCCATCCAAAGAACTACCGTTGCATTTCATGGATAATGAAGCGCCATCATAAATTCCAAAATAGAGATTCCGCCGTTATTCATTCCTCAGCGAGTAACCTTAGAAAGTAATCATTCCGAGCACATCGTTCGCAGGAATTCCCTGTACGCTTAATGAGATCTCTCTTTACGATCTGAAAATTGGGGATCGTATTCTTTAAATGATGTGCGGCAAATATTTTCCGCTTTTCTCACGGGAAAAACGAGGCTTGCAATTCCATCCGAAGGAGCCTATGTCAGAGACGGGCGAGGATAATGTTCAAGCCGTTCTCGGTTGCTTATGAAGGCAGATTAACGCTCGGAATCTGGAATCGGAATCTAACGAACTCCTATGTCGAACTATATGCGCGAATTTTCCCCGGCGCCTAGCAGAGTAGGAATACCATTGCGTCACGTACTCACTCATTCCAAACGAATGGATGATTCATGGATTTCACAGGCTGCTTGTTGCGAGAGGAGCGAAAGTGGCGAGCGAAAACAGACGGCCCCGTTGGAAAAGAAATGCGACACGGCTTTCCAAACGGAGACTTCCTTCCATGGAGAGTTCGTATTCCAATCAACGCATCTTTTTCACCGTTCCGAAGACGAGAACGATCGTCTTAAGCACATCGTTGCAGCGAATTGAGACACCGGAGTCGGTTACGAAGACAAGAGGTACGTTTTCGAGACGGTAATCATTTGCACTGTTTAAATGACTGTATCGTCCGCAAAAATCCTAACCTTAGTATCCTCCAAGGGCGTCGATATACGTACATGTGAAAAATAGCAGTTTCCCGATTATGCTTTTATACGATATAACGGTGATGGATGGAGCTTATGAAATAGTACACGCGGCGGAACCGTGCCAGTCAGAATGAGTGGAAAAGAATATCTTTGCAATAGCCGCACGCGGTCCCAAAAAAATATTCTCCTGATATGAACACGAGGGATTTTGGAGTTTAGAAATCTTGGACTTCGAAAACGTTTAGAATTCTTCGGAAATTTTTTTGGATGCCCTTCGGGGTTTAATTCAGGACCTTTAGTGTCGGAATTGCATCCGGTGCAACCGGGTAAGTGTCTCCTACGCTCACATCGCAAAGAGTTCATTTTAAATGTTACGCTCAAGATCACAGAATTAGATACCGATCCATTGGTCGAGGAGTTATTCCTCTTAAACGCTTCAGTATATCTTCACGTTTAAGATCGATCTTCGCCAAGCTCAAATACGTTACAAGCAAATCTAACAGACATCATTTCCAATTCAATCATTCAGACCGAACAACGGCATCGCCGCTTCTTCTCGATGCACGAATACTCTTACGTGACAGCAAGTCGGTAGCAAAGGAGAGGCGCGATAGTACGTGTTTACGTGGTGGTTAATAAAACGAATGTTTTACCCATACTTGAACCGTGTTACTCGCTGCATGATTCCAGTACTTACCATTAATCCTCCAAAACCGTAGCTCAATCCTCGTGCTCGCCTCAATCAAGCGTTTAAGCAAGATTTAGTTTCCGCTTTGATGGATACGGAATGGAATGGGGGGGGAAATGGATACAGTTCTCTGAAAAGTCGTTGGAACCATAACGATGGCCTCCACGTTTATTCCAAGCGCATCAGCTAGATCTTTGGAGTTTTTTTATTCGAAGGCCACTCTAGTAACTGTAAATAGCTTACTTGTTGGCCTATCACATCTCACCTGCGACTGTATAGATCGATCAGTTTCGACTGCTGGCACATGAATGTTCTACACGGGTGTGAGTTCAGATTCGTCCTAAAGTCGAACTGCCACTCGCTCTACATATTAGCTTGACGTTTCCGATGCGCATTTTAAACGAATACCTCTGGTATTCGAGAACATAAAGGCAGATAGAGGATGCCGGGAATTGGATGTGATGAGCAGAGGGTATAATTTCGTTTGAAGGATGTACGCTTTAAAAATATTCTTTGATCGGTCGTTGATAGTAAGCGAATGCAAATTGATTCATAGAAAGAGTTTATTCAAAGAGTAACATAAATTACATGTCGAGCATCATTTTTCCATCTGTGTTTACGGAAAATAGGGTTCTCCTTCCCACTTGCTGTCGTTCGTCCATGGGTGAGGAATGAAGCATCCAAATCTGGTAAACTTTTCTGGGCTCCTGAATCGAAATCCTCTCCCCAACGGTCGTCGGAGGCATCTGAAAGGAGAGTGAAAGAGATTATTCAAAATCGGACACTGCAAGAATTTCTTGCTTTACGGTCGGATTGAAACAGCATTATCCTTTTGCCAAAACTTTGAATCCGGAATGTATATGATACGGTTTAGCATTTCGAAATTATCAGCAACGATTCGTTTAGTGAATGATCCCATATCAAATTGCGATGGCTAAAGAATTCGGAATGATATTAGGAAGAATATATATTCTTCTCTTCCTGTGGCACTTGTGGAATTGGGAAATGCATTGGGTTATAATTTAGTGAAGGGGAATTTTCTGCCAAATATCAGAATTGTAGTTTGTGAGGATTAATTACATCAAATGATCCTCCCTACTCTGAGGATGAATCTCACCGAATGAAGGCGGTAAGAAGGAATAACAGGAATCATGAGAAATGGAAATTCTTAAAAATGAAGGAAAGAACACAGAGGTGAGTATGAAACTGATCGAGGAGAGTAAAGGTACTGGAATTTACTTTGTTGCAGTGCCTTCCAAGTAGCATAACGTACGTTGGAGGAGCCAAGAAATATTTGGTCCAAACCATTGAAATATTCAAAAAGAACATGCCACTTCTGTGCTCCATGAATGAAGGCTTGTAGGATAGGAAAGGATGAAGAAGTGAATGAAGCAATCAGCAGAACACTGCCAGGGTGCACAGAAAAGAACTCGGAGGAAACACTCGAGACTTGGTTGGCAGTTGATGACACTTGAAATAAGAGGCTCAGATAGGGACTCACGATGGCGATGGGAGGTCCAAGAATACACAAAATCATCCAGAAAAGAAGATGAAAAGGGCGCCAGGTGAAAAGATGTGATTTTGCTCCCAATAAACTTCATAGCTTTGTGAAGTACGAAGAAGTAACAAGAGTGAGAGAGGAGAAATATAGAACAGTTTATCAAGAAAGAAAGACCTAACTGCAGGTTGAATGGAATATGAAGATGGCAAAGCTGAACGCTCATCTTGTTGCTCTTCATATCGATTTGCAACAATATGTTCTTCTCTCACAAGCATGAATTCGTCCATTGCATAACTAGGCTCATTCACTTCATCAAATAATGGGTTCCATTCAATAGCAGTGAAAGAGAAAAATGACCAGTTCGAAGTCATACCTTGAAAAGGTAGTCTACTCACACATCCAAAGGTGTAAGCAATTTCTTCCATCATCTGAGAATAGGCTTGGCAATCCATTCCGTGAAGACTCTCCTCGTGGATAGGATGGCGAACGTTCTCGATTCAAAAGTCATCCTGGAATTGAAGTACGATGAATGCATTAAAGAAGGAAACCATTATCCAGAACCAAGGCTCACTTCCGCCACGCTAACACTGCCAAGGCTGTTTGGTGATTTATAAATGTAATTTATAAAATATATCAATTCACGTGTTGTACTATTGAAAATAGTGAAAATTAAAATCTCGTATCAGAGAGCGTTATTGCACGTTTATGCTTCAAAAACATATAAACTGATAGTGGCAAAGATTGACAGCGTAATAAATAGGAATAGAGAATCAGACGATGGTAAAACTTGACGTATCTTAGCTTCGGCACGTTCCAAAATGCTGAGAATAGTTTAATTCACCTCTTTTCTAATTAAAACGTTGAAAATAAAAGTGTATAAATTTTTGACTTACCGCTAAACATTTATCTCGCTTCTGATTGGCTGAGAGAAATACCACCGCTGTCAGTGTAGAGGCTGTATTGTTAAATTTTATGACAAGTATTTCTTTATCTGATTGCCGATCGAATATCATCAAAATTTCTCTTTTCTTTTATGTCGACCGCCAGCAATGGCGGTTTTCTCGAAAACGGAGGAAATACGTTGACGAAACTTATGAATTCAGTATTTTTGCACAGTAAGACTCACGTAGTTGGTAAAAAGTCATAATAAATACTAATCTTCATTAAATTTTAATCGGTTACGACTCACCTCAAGTTTATTTTCAATAATCTTTCTCGAATTTTAGATTCCCGCCGGTGACAATCGCGTCTCGAAATACCGCCGCGCGTTATTCACTTTCCATGGCGACCTCTCCGTGTCAACATCCTGCCTTTCACCAGTCATTCTTTTTCCCTTTTTTCTAAATCAATGCACTCTATTGAGGATAAAATCATCCTCATTTAAACTATGAAGTTACGCCCGAGCCCCCTCTCCGAAGAAACGGCTTCGAAAACTTAACAGAGATCGCAATGTAACGATCAGTTACGAGCCCCTATGCACGATGCAGCCCAGAGATATTTAAGCCGTCGGTCAATAGTATTGTTATTAGTATTTATCTGGACATGTTACAGCGGTAAAAATGTCTTGAATTGCGATGAATAGGAATTCGAAACGCTTCGCTCGGAAGCAATCGGTAAATGAAATTCCGGGGCACATCCTTGTCGTCGAGGGAAAAGAAATATTTTTCAACGGGACGTTTCTTACCTTACCTTGCTTTCCGACTCAATCTTGCATCCTCACTAATCGCTGTACTGCTTGTCCTGCACTGGGATGAGGTGAAACAATGCCGTCCTCTTCGAGCTGCAGTCAATCTAATCGATCTCTTATGTGCACCGCTAACCACAGAACGCAATAACATTGACCCAATCACTTCATTTAGGTAGAAACTTGGAGATTTGGTAGCCATTCGATGGATAGCAAACGGCGTAACAAAAGCATGGGGAAACTCGATTCACTAATCACAACAACAACGAACTCTGCTCACTAGGGATAGCCGCCTACTGAGGCGACACCGGAACGATAACTTGGCCCTCTGTCGGATTTCGAATATTTTCCGTACGACGAAAAATGGCGATCTACTTCAACCTTTCCTCATTTCTGCGTAGAGGTTCGTTACGTTAAAAACTCTCTTCGGATTCGATTCTTCGAGAACTGAAGTTGGATCGAGTTGCGCTAAAATACTTCTCAAGGAGATAGCTCGTTCCTTGGAGAAAGAACGAAATTAAATGACAATGACTGAAAAAGTAAGAGAGAGATTAAGGACGTCGAATTACGAAAAGCTTACTTCCACGGAGTATCGACACAAATCATCGCTTTAACTTCGGGAAAGATAAATATCGTGCCGATGACAGTGCTGAATCAACTCCATCGCGCAGAGCTGCGAAAGCGTGGTATTCAAATTCGCCCACCAAGGGGTAATCGTTCGCTGCAACCACCTTCGGTAGCAGACGGAAGAAGTTCCCTGCAAATCGGAACGAACATTTGATATTTCGCCAGGAGGTTGATTTTTTCTTTCGTTCCATCGCACGGGAACATAGTCTACAAATTGGGAGAGAAAGAGATGGTCGGGAAGGGCGAGAGATGAAATTTTTCCATAGGAGAATTTTCGGACGAAGACAGAGTGTTAATATTGGAGGCATTCGTTCCCATTCGGAGGCTTGTTCGAGCCATCTGAATTAATTCTGGGTTTTCCGTCGAACTATACCCGTAAATAATCGTCCGGTTCAGGCGCCACTCACCGAAAGGTGACTCGCAGACACAGACGAAAAAAACGCACTTTCACCCGTATTCCCTTTCCTGGGCATTATTGCTGGAGAACGTAAGCTTCACTCCGATCCTACTTTCTACGTCTCAGGTTTGAGGAAATGACATGGCCGAAAGATTATACTGTCTATGTAGATACCCTGCCAGCCACATTGTGGCAGTGCGTAAACGAACCTTGCATTTACTTCCCTTGACGGTTGTTCTCGCATCTTGTCCGAAGGAGAAACGATGTATTGAATCTGTTAGCTTTCGCTTCTATTTCCCTTACTTTGTGCGCTGTATCTGATAGACCTTTATAGCAGGGTAGGCGCACGATCTGTACTTCGCCTTCCTTGAACGTTCTTTCTCTGAATCTACTCTACGCTGTTCTAATGTTTCCCATCGCGAGCAGTTCAGTTACACCTATCGATGAATCGTAGCAATTTTTCACGAAACGTATCGCCTTACGTTGGAGCTTTTCTAATTCTCATCAGTTACTTTTATCGGCAGGGTCCCATACACCTCAAGCATATTCAAGATGTGGTCTGACTATCGCAAAGTAACATCGCTCGCGAACTTTTCCTGAGCTCCTACCGACTATCCTCTAACGAAACCGAGTTTTTCTAAAGCTTTTCCTTTCCGCACTTATTACGGATGTGGATATTCCATGATAGGTTATTCGTCCGGGTCATTCCAAGATACTTAACAGATTCAACTATTTAAAAATTTGCTCCGCGGAGGCTCCGGGTAAGATCGTTATTCAGAGTTTTCAGGTCAAAGAAGCTGACAACTGAACACTCGTTTTTATTTTAATCAGATTTCAGCACCAGGTCATGATATTATCTAAATCATTACTAAGAACAAATCTATCCTCACTGGCAGCCATTTCTCATGGTCCTGTGAGATTCCGTGTTTCGACAGGCATATCGAATCGTGAAACTTACTTCACGTTGATATTAGCGGAAAGATGATGCGGGAGGGCATCGAGTTATGAGCGACGCTCCTGCTCCGCCTGAATCCTGTATCGTAAATATTAGTTGGCATAAGAAAGAAACGTGAAAGTGATTTGAGCGATCGTGATGCATGTGGAAGCAACAGGGAATTGACGGAGTTTGTTTCGTCGAAATGTATCCATCACGGAAATATCTCCCGAGCTCTTTAAATTACGAGATTTTTCTCCGCCCTGAGTTCACCGGATACCCACCGTATCCGATTCCAATTCCAAAGGTCCAAGAGATTACGAAAGTTTTCCGAACTCCGTAAATAATTTTTCTTTATTTTTGTAAGTGCTTAATCAATAGCAGCTTCGTCTCCAGTGGCATTTCCCGACGTATTGAATTTTTCGCACATTTCTCTCCCGTTTACGCCATCTAAAATTGTTGACGAACGAAAATAATGTGAACGAAAGTTCAACTAAAGGACGTTTGCGCTCATGAGAATCGGATTCCCCATTGCGGCATGGTTACTCAAAGCATCGTTCACTAAAGATTCAGATGACGAAATTTATTTCGTGCTCGATAATGAGTTTATCTCTTCGTGCATTTGAGCCGAGCGTATTTGGTACGACTGCTCGTAACTCGAACGTTTAGCTCAAGGTAGACATGATTTTTCAAAATAAGTAAATTACGGCACAATTATGTTTCCGTTAATCGTTGACTATAAAGTGTAATAGTTATATTACTCCCTGAAATGATTAATGGCAGTATTTAGAATGCTTTTGTATAAAAAATCAAGTAATTTTATTTACCAGTTAACCCTGATATCATAATATCCAATGGAATAATCTATTAGGGAGGACATCACCCTCAATCCTTGCGCTAAATCACAAAATACTTTGGTTATATTAAAGAGAATTTTTCTTTTTTAGGTCTCTTAATTAATGAGAGACAATGATATGATTAATTTGGAAATAAACTGTGCGAATTTCAAATTAAAGTTCTTTATTTAATTGTGGAATTGTAGTTGAAAATATGAATGTAATATTTGCAAGAGCTGAATTTGGATGTTAGAATTCTATAAAATTTGACCTTGACCCTACTATGAATAAGCATCTTAATCATTATATATTTGTAGCGTTTGTACCATTGAAAATCTGTAAAGATTTTAAGACAAATAATAGGTTTCATTTATGTGATAATATTTTTCATGAAATCCGAATCATCACAGTCTATTATATACAGCATCTTAAGACCTCAGAACATCCTATTCCTATTATTACATTTATTTATATCTCATCAGTAACATTCTTATCTCATTCATTTCAGTTGTTCTATTTGCTTACTGAGCAGGAATTTATTGTTTCCGATTTCGGAAGCATTAACTAGGAATTCATTTATTGAATCTCATACCTAGTAAACAATGTTGATTATAATCAAGAATTTTCATCAAATGTTTAGAATTAATGTGCAGGATAAAACAAATATGCAATGGTTTGCTCTGGAAAGAGCTCCCTTATTGAAAGCTTGGTGGGACAACCCTCTTTACCCAGAGGTACTGGTATTGTCACTAGACGACCATTAATATTGCAGTTAGTGTACTGCCCAAAGGACAACCGTGATCATAGATGTGCTGAAAATGGTAATCGGGCTTGTTTTTCTGATAATAAATCCTAAATATTAAATTCATTTTTTTCTAATCAGATCTTACTAGTAGATATAAATAAAGTTTACTCAAATATGATCTCATGTAGCTCATACATGTTTGAATTATTTATTAAATTGCTTGTTCGTGCTTTGATCGTTCATGGGTACCATATCGTTAATTCATGAATTTATATTCAACAAAATCTTGAATAAATATAACTTGTTATATTTTCTCCATAATTAGTGAGTGCAAATAAGGAGCAATTCACAAAATTACTGTTTGTTTTTCCATTTCTGTATTCCCCTTTCATGAGCTTTTATATTTCTTTCATGTGATGCATTGTTGAATGTATGCATCCAATTATAACTGTTTTAATATGAAACAAATTTAGTTTTTTGCTAGTTTTGCTGGAATGCTTTAACAGTTTTTGGAATTACTGAAGATTATTTGAGATATCATGTTATAAAATAAATAATCTGTTCTTGTTTCAATAATTTTGGGTGATATATCCTCAAGTGTTTTAATTCATGTAATTTTTATAAAGTATTGATCTAAATTTTATAAATGGGAAGTTTTTAGTCTCAAAGTCTTGTATTACAGAACATTGTTTAAGTTAAAATATTAAACTAATAAAATATTACTGCAGTAAAATGCCAATCAAACTGTGAAAGGCTTTTTAAATTCCCAGGAAAAACAGGTCTTTATCAACCTTTTGGAATAAATGTAAGATATAGGCCATCTTTGGTAGGAAAGCTGCATAGAAGCTTTGAAATTTCTTATAATTACCAATTATTGTTAATATTTGATTCATATATCTAAATGGAATAGTATTTGGAAAGTACACAATAATGATGCAACTACGGAAAACAAGGGAAAAAATTAACTGGAAAAGCATATTTCAGTACTGGTAATTTTTGACCCTTTGAGTTGACATAATGATCCCAGAGCTACGGATGCCAATTTCTACAGTAATTAGTGTAGCAAGTCATGAGATGAAAACTTTTTCACTATGTATTAATCTTTTAGTGTTAGATAGACAGTCCATCTTTAATGCCCTTAAGTAACTTTTGTCAGAAAAAATATTTTACTATGGAATGAGTAAACTGCTATTTTTTAAGGGAAGTGGTCCCTGAATTCTTGATTTAATTACAGCGAAGGGTTTCTATAGTTAAATTTTCTTACATTTTTATCAATAATTTTTTCTAGAGAATTCATAAAGTATACTATTCTTAAAATTAATTTGCTTTGAAAATTTGGCAAAAATTTTTTTCTTCTGAAAATGACGTGATGTTCAATCATCCCTGATCAAAACACACTTAAGCAGATCAAGAATATTGGTCGAGGGCTGAAGAAAATATTCTAATAATTAATAGAAGGCATCTTTATATTGGTTACTGTCATCGCCTAATCTGAGGAAGTCTTTCAAATCTAAGAATCGGTGGACTAACTATTTGGGATAGTGCTTTGCATACCTGCCAGGCAAACTGAGAAACCTGGATTCAAGCCCCAGTTACGTCAATAATCTTCAACTTTTTTCATGGATTCATTTACAATTAATGTTGGATTCAAAGATTACCTTAGATTATGTGTGAACTAAGAAAGTATATTCCAATTACTGTCAATGTATTTATTAATAGGTAGGGATATCTTGATTATGTAATACAGATGTAAACACAATAACTGAACTTGATTATAAAGAAATGGAAGCCAAGAACTAGGAATTACAAGCCCAGAGTCATCAATTATGACCGATGAACGGTTATTCATTTTACCTTTGTAATCTAACAGTTTAATTCACTTTCATAAGGAATTCAATGAAGCAGAAAGCATTCTCATAATAAGCAATGTATTAAGGATTTCATACTTCCCACCAAGACAGCATAGAAAAGCAGATTGCTGTAAAAATTCTTAGAAACATAAGTGAAATTCAGAAATACAACTATAAAATAGCAAGTGAATAAAAATATTTCTCATTAAGCCTCATGTGAGTTGAATCATTGATAAAGTATCAATATAGTTAGGAGTCAATAGAGGTTGACATGTATTGATAAAGGGTAAATTGATAGTTCATCAAGAGTAGTTATCTGTAGGGAAATGAATAATCATTCTTTTCTTTGCGAATGAAGTCTAAGTGATATGAAAATTTTTAATCTTCAAATCTATAAAACCTTTCTCATTGCTAGTTTGACAATCAAAGGATAGGAAATAGGAACTTATAAATAATGTGTTAAAAAGTCAATCACTCCTTAATTCACGATTATTCTCAACTGCTGAGTCTTTTGCAACTCTGCTATTCCAAGGAATACCTATTTACATATCAATTTACTCAATCATTTTTAATGCTGGTTAAGTGCATTAAAATATATAGTAAAATTTTAAATATATTGTTCATCTCCACCATTGGAAGGCAATAGTTTTGATACATGATGATGATGATTTTATAGGTTGAAGGAAGAGAGGAATGAGTATCAATAGGCAGAAAGAAAAATCCCTTGAGATGGTGGATGCCTTGAACTTTTATGAATAATATTGTGCAATTACAGAGATCAGCAAAGTTGAGGATGAGGAGCGGTCAACTTAGATGATTTTTAAGAGATATTTTCTTCGAGATAAGTATTAATAGAACCTTGAGAAATATGATGATGGCAAAAACTGCAGCGATACTTTGCCATGTATAAATAAAATGCTTATTTCCAAGGAGGGGAATTTTGGCAACCATGTATTGTGTAACGAATTACATGAATGGGATCTATGTAAGGGTTAAAAAAGCAATTAGTTCACTACGATATGAATTTTATGAACTGTCATTCCAATTCAGAAAATGCACAAATTGTGGGGTAGGCTGAAGAAGGCTTGAATCTCCTCACTGTCACTGTCTCTCTGTTTGCTTTGGACTCCAATTACATGCAGTCAAAATGCAATACAAAGTTCGATTTTCTACTGTTCAGCAATCAATTAGTGCTATCCTAAATCAAATTCCACATTATTGATTACTTCAATCAGTTACCAGTGAGTCTAATACCTAACACACACCAAGTGTATGACATGCTTCTTGATGCAATTAATCTTGTAAAACATAAGCTTTGACACACAAGCGTAACGAAGTTAAAGCTGTTTAAAAATACTCATTTTTGTTAAAGAGATGGGTAGTTTCCTGATTATCAAGGATTTTATGCATCGCAAGGTAATATGCACAACAAAAGCAGGGATTCACGTTAACGTAAATTTATATTCGGTAAAAGAAAAATCAAGCCAATGGATCTTTCTGGATTAAATTTTATTCGCATTTACTGCTAACGTTTTGATGTAAAATCCGTAATAGTAAACCAATCGCAATAATAATGTGAACGCCTCGATGTAGATCCGACACACTCTATAGGTATTCCATTTCCTTATATCACACTCAGATGAATTTCCCGCAACAAGCTCTGCTCTCGAAGAGCATCGATACGTATGACGGATCTCGATTCTGGGCAAGCTTACTCGCTGATTTCAGCGAATAACTTACTGCTCTGGAAGTATGGAGTGAATTGAGAATGGGTTACTGTGAATTTTCTCGGCGAATAAAGGAGTGTGTCGGAAGCTTATTTCTTTCTCCTCCTTTGGATTTCGGTTACTTTCGGATTAACGAAGTAGCTTCTTGCCTCAAACGAGATTTAACGTGCGACAAACAACTCAGAAAGACGAACTCGTATTCGAAGGTAAGTTACGGTGAGCATTACGTACGTACTTCCCTAGACGCTGCGGTATGTAAGGTTAGGAAGCTAAGAATAAAACAGAGATTCCTTTAACGAGTCGAAGCGGTAAGGAATAGGTGTTAGAAGGTAAATTAAAGGGAAATTATCAGAAGGCATCCGTTCCAAACGTTTCGCTCCAAAGCCATACCCATCCTACCCCTTGGGAAAGGGCAAGACGGAAAAGCACTGTAGCGTACTACATCGTTTTCGAATAAGTGATGCGAAATGAGATAAACGTGTCGTAGAAATGGTTAATGTCCAAGGCGTTGTTATGATTGTTTTCATTAATTGACGTTAATTAATGGATCATTGAAATCAAATCAAGCTTCATTTTTCTCATAAATAGAGCGTAATCTTGACGAGATAGTGATTTTAAATTTACGTGAAAGGAATAGAAGAGAGACGAATGTTTAAGAAAATGGTAAAGGAAAGGTTTTCGAATGTTATATTTCAAAATTTAACCATTTAATTGTACGCGTAGTTGCTTTTCGGAGGGAAAAAAGGAGCTTTCCACCAATCAAAACGCAGCATTAGCGACCGGAAATCGGCTACATTAGGGAATAGGATCAGTTGGCGCGGAGATATCGTCGTGAGCAGTTGGGAGCTACCATCGGGCATGGAATCCAGAGTCAACGGACGACGCATGGATTTAGGACCATCTACAAGAGATACCACTGCAATCGAGAATCAGACTGGCTTCAGGGATTCGCGGCCCGAGTATCTCCACGGTTTCCCCTTTCCAACGCCAAACTTGTTTATATTTGTGTGTTTCTATATTCGTTTACTCGCTTTGCTCACGTAATTGTGTGTACGTAATTTATTATCGGGTAATATTAGCGGTGCATTATCTGCGAACAATTTATTTTATGATGTGTACGTATTTTATTATGGTAGGTAGGGATTGACTGCGCGTGGTCTCTCAAGTTCTGGTTCTTGTCGTTTGGTGGTTTCGAAGGTCCTCTTGTTTGAGTTTGTTGGGTGTCGTTCGATTTGTTTTGGATGGTTTGGGTAGAAAGGCTTATGTATGCGTGTGCTTCACCTTTTTCCTGGTACATAATGATCTTTCTTTTGGAGGAATATAAAGTGTGTTATAGATTTTAAGTGTTATGTCGTATTTTTGTTGCATTGCTTTACGTTTGATTTAATGACCCGAGTTTTTTGCAGGTTTATCTCTCACATTATTTCGATGTAAGTTACGAATTTTTCAACGTATGCATTGTGATGTTGTGTAATAATGATGAATTTCTTGCAGGTCATTTTATCAATTGGTAATGATGTTTCTATTCTTTCCGTTTTTCAATAATTCCGATCAATGTTTTCAGGGAAATTTTAAATCATGGTACCGATATTTCAAGTTTTATGTCTGTTATTTCCCCTGCTGCTCATAACAAAAATTTTTTGCAGGTAAAATAAGCATTTCGATCGAATTTTTAAATTGTTTTCCTTGTTTCGTAATCATGTTGCAATTTTTTTCAGAGGTGCTTTCCAAATGGTAGGTTCCGTTTTCTCGGTTCTCTGAATTCGTAGTGAGATTTCGAATTCAATTTAAGAAAGTACTCTTTTCAGGTAAATTGAGCATCACGACAGGGATTGATTCAGGGGAGACGAGAGGAGCCAAAAAGACTACGATCGCCTTCACGCGGTGGGAAACCCAGGAGCAAAAACTACCTCAGTGCAGACCCGAGGATGAGGACAGTGTCATGAAGAGAGCTTGCCATCGAACCGTTGGCGAAAACTATATCACCTACGTTGGAAACCCGAGAAGACTTTCTACAGGCACCTTTGTATGTTATTTATAGTTTGGCCTGTCCCGTTGTATGTAAAATTGACTTCTTTCATCAAATACGATTGCCCTGTATTGTAGCAGAGCCTACGCTCGTAATTTATCGTTTTGTATGTGTAAACTTTCGTCAAAAATGTTTGTATTGATCATGTCCTTAATTTGTAGAGTATGTACTTTTACTGGATGAGTTACATTAATTTCAACAACAAGGCCTTGTTTGGTAGGTTAACTTTCAATCGTTGCAACTGATGTGCAGAAGTGGAATGGTTCCCATACTTGTATGTGTGTGCTTGTGTGATGCGAGTGCGGAGTATACTCCTGTGTGAATGCATGAAGGTTTATTTTCGCGGTTCCGATCCATTAGTGTAGAATTTTTGTAGTTACTAACTAACTGGTGGTGGTATGATTGTGTGAGAGGTGTGGGCTTCCATTCCAAACTGTGCATTTTAAAATAACTTTAGCTTCAAGAACGTTTCGTTAACGTAGTACAATAGAGGTTTTTAAATATTTTGATGGTTTTTCCAATTGCTAGATCTATATTTACTCAAATTATACTTCCGATACTCATTTTCACGGCCAAAAATCTGTATAGTTTGTAATGCTGTTTTGTGAAGATCTTTATTGTTCATTTATCTCTCTGTCTTTCGAGGGTTTTACTCCGGAAACAATAGGCAAAGGAGGTTTATTGTTGTTGTTTTTGTTACTTAAGGAAAATAAATTGTTTGAAAAATGATCTTGTGTTTTTCTGATTGCCTCCCTCATTCCTTTGACGAGTTGCGAAGAAAGATTGTCCGGCCAGTCTTTTAAGTGAAATATAATCATTGTGATAACTTTTCCATTCCTGATCTGATAATCGACTTAAAGAAGTTATCGCAACTTATTGAATACCGAGCATGGATGCATAACACTTGGATAAGAAAATCTTGCGAGTTGTTTCTTAACAGATGCAAAATTAAGACGTGCACAATAAAAGGTGATTACGCAGTTATAAACCAGAAATATTATGAGCAGTAACTTTATGTAACAATTCTTAATCCTTTTCCAAAAATATAGTTTAAACTAGGATTTAATATTAAAGCGATTGAAAAGTTCATTTACATATTGCGCAAATTTATGTATTCGAAAACGTTCTTGGGCCGTCACACAAAAGTAATCGATCAGTTCTCGCGTTCAAAATACGTTCCCTCGGGACAAAGACAAACATTCCTTGTCCTTGTATGGAAAAAGAAACTCTACCTCAAATTTGTACTGATAAACGCTTCAATTTAACGAAAGAAAAATAAAATGCTTCGTATTATACGAAAACGTTAGAAATTACGCGTATAATACGACCGCACATGCACTTGCTCATCATCCCTACATACCCTGACCGCATTCATGGACGGAAATAATGTGCGGTGCGGGGGAAGTTCAAGCATATAATTCGTCATTGGAGTTCATTAAAAGTGCCAGATTCCGAGAGTTAATCTGCCTTCATAAGCAACCGAGAACGGCTTGAACATTATCCTCGCCCGTCTCTGACATAGGCTCCTTCGGATGGAATTGCAAGCCTCGTTTTTCCCGTGAGAAAAGTGGAAAATATTTGCCGCACATGATTTAAAGAATACGATCCCCAATTTTCAAATCGTAATGAGAGATGAAACGTACAGAAAATTTCTGCGAAAGATTTAGATGTGCTCGGAATGATTACTTTTTAAGGTTACTCACTGAGGAATGAATAACGGCGGAATCTCTATTTTGGAATTTATGATGGCGCTTCATTATCCATGAAATGCAACGGTATTTCTTTGGATGGCCGGTTTCGGTTAATAGGAGGAAAGGAATATCTGCATGCATGGTAAAGTTACAAGACGAACGATCGAGTTACGAGCAGTCGTACCAAATACGCTCGGTTCAAATGCACGATGAGATAAACTCATTCCCGAGCACGAAATAAATTTCGAGAATGAATCTATAGTGAACGATGCTTTGAGTAACCATGCCGCAATGGGGAATCCGATTCTCATGAGCGCAAACGTCCTTTAGTTGAACATTTGTTCACATTATTTTCGTTCGTGAAGTAAGTTTCACGATTCGATATGCCTATCTAAACACGAAATCTCACAGGACCATGCAAAATGGCTGGCAGTGATGATAGATTTGTTCTTGGTAATTATTTAGGGAATATTATGACCTGGTGCGGTAATCTGATTAAAATAATAACGAGTGTTCAGTTGTCAGCTTCTTTGACCGGATACATCTGAAGAACGATCTCACCTGGAGCCTCCGCGTGGTAAATTTTTAAATAGTTGAATCTGTCAAGCATCTTGGAATGAACCGGACGAATAAACTTGTAGTTTTTATGAACTTCAATGTCGAATTATATGCGCGAACTTTCCCCCGCGCCTTGCAGAGTAGGAATACCATTGCGTCACGTACTCACTCATTCCAAACGAATGGATGATTCATGGATTTCACAGGCTGCTTCTTGCGAGAGGAGCGAAAGTGGCGAGCGAAAACAGACGGCCCCGTTGGAAAAGAAATGCGATACGGCTTTCCAAACGGAGACTTCCTTCCATGGAGAGTTCGTTTTCGTTCGTCAACAATTTTAGATGGCGTAAACGGGAGAGAAATCTGTGAAAAATTCAATACGTCGGGAAACGCCACTGGAGACGAAGCTGCTATTGATTAAGCACCTACAAAAATAAAGAAAAATTATTTACGGAGTTCGGAAAACTTTCGTAATCTCTTGGACCTTTGGAATTGGAATCGGATACGGTGGGTATCCGGTGAACTCAGGGCGGAGAAAAATCTCGTAATTTAAAGAGCTCGGGAAATATTTCCGTAATGGATACATTTCGACGAAACAAACTCCGTCAATTCCCTGTTACTTCCACATGCATCACGATCGCTCAAATCACTTTCACGTATCTTTCTTATGCCAACTAATATTTACGATACAGGATTCAGGCGGAGCAGGAGCGTCGCTCATAACTCGATGCCCTCCCGCATCATCTTTCCGCTAATATCAACGTGAAGTAAGTTTCACGATTCGATGTGCCTGTCGAAACACGGAATCTCACAGGACCATGAGAAATGGCTAGCAGTGAGGATAGAATTGTTCTTAGTAATGATTTAGATAATATCATGACCTGGTGCGGAAATCTGATTAAAATAAAAACGAGTGTTCAGTTGTCAGCTTCTTTGACCTGAAAACTCTGAATAACGATCTTACCCGGAGCCTCCGCGGAGCAAATTTTTAAATAGTTGAATCTGTTAAGTATCTTGGAATGACCCGGACGAATAACCTATCATGGAATATCCACACAGAAAGGTAGGATCGGAATGGAGCTTTAGTTCTCCAGCAATACTGCCTAGGAAAGGGAATACGGGTCAAAGAGCGATTTTTTCGTGTGTGTCTGCGAGTCACCATTCGGTGAGTGGTGCCTGAACCGGACGATTATTTACGGGTATAGTTCGACGGAAAACCCAGAATTCAGATGGCTCGAACAAGCCTCCGAATTGTAACGATAGCCTCCAATATTAACACTCTGTCTTCGTCCGAAAATTCTCCTATGGAAAAATTTCATCTCTCGCCCTTCCCGACCATCTCTTTCTCTCCCAATTTGTAGACTATGTTCCCGTGCGATGGAACGAAAGAAAAAATCAACCTCCTGGCGAAATATCAAATGTTCGTTCCGATTTGCAGGGAACTTCTTCCGTCTGCTACCGAAGGTGGTTGCAGCGAACGATTACCCCTTGGTGGGCGAATTTGAATACCACGCTTTCGCAGCTCTGCGCGATGGAGTTGATTCAGCACTGTCATCGGCACGATATTTATCTTTCCCGAAGTTAAAGCGATGATTTGTGTCGATACTCCGTGGAAGTAAGCTTTTCGTAATTCGACGTCCTTAATCTCTCTCTTACTTTTTCAGTCATTGTCATTTAATTTCGTTCTTTCTCCAAGGAACGAGCTATCTCCTTGAGAAGTATTTTAGCGCAACTCGATCCAACTTCAGTTCTCGAAGAATCGAATCCGAAGAGAGTTTTTAACGTAACGAACCTCTACGCAGAAATGAGGAAAGGTTGAAGTAGATCGCCATTTTTCGTCGTACGGAAAATATTCGAAATCCGACAGAGGGCCAAGTTATCGTTCCGGTGTCGCCTCAGTAGGCGGCTATCCCTAGTGAGCAGAGTTCGTTGTTGTTGTGATTAGTGAATCGAGTTTCCCCATGCTTTTGTTACGCCGTTTGCTATCCATCGAATGGCTACCAAATCTCCAAGTTTCTACCTAAATGAAGTGATTGGGTCAATGTTATTGCGTTCTGTGGTTAGCGGTGCACATAAGAGATCGATTAGATTGACTGCAGCTCGAAGAGGACGGCATTGTTTCACCTCATCCCAGTGCAGGACAAGCAGTACAGCGATTAGTGAGGATGCAAGATTGAGTCGGAAAGCAAGGTAAGGTAAGAAACGTCCCGTTGAAAAATATTTCTTTTCCCTCGACGACAAGGATGTGCCCCGGAATTTCATTTACCGATTGCTTCCGAGCGAAGCGTTTCGAATTCCTATTCATCGTAATTCAAGACATTTTTACCGCTGTAACATGTCCAGATAAATACTAATAACAATACTATTGACCGACGGCTTAAATATCTCTGGGCTGCATCGTGCATAGGGGCTCGTAACTGATCGTTACATTGCGATCTCTGTTAAGTTTTCGAAGCCGTTTCTTCGGAGAGGGGGCTCGGGCGTAACTTCATAGTTTAAATGAGGATGATTTTATCCTCAATAGAGTGCATTGATTTAGAAAAAAGGGAAAAAGAATGACTGGTGAAAGGCAGGATGTTGACACGGAGAGGTCGCCATGGAAAGTGAATAACGCGCGGCGGTATTTCGAGACGCGATTGTCACCGGCGGGAATCTAAAATTCGAGAAAGATTATTGAAAATAAACTTGAGGTGAGTCGTAACCGATTAAAATTTAATGAAGATTAGTATTTATTATGACTTTTTACCAACTACGTGAGTCTTACTGTGCAAAAATACTGAATTCATAAGTTTCGTCAACGTATTTCCTCCGTTTTCGAGAAAACCGCCATTGCTGGCGGTCGACATAAAAGAAAAGAGAAATTTTGATGATATTCGATCGGCAATCAGATAAAGAAATACTTGTCATAAAATTTAACAATACAGCCTCTACACTGACAGCGGTGGTATTTCTCTCAGCCAATCAGAAGCGAGATAAATGTTTAGCGGTAAGTCAAAAATTTATACACTTTTATTTTCAACGTTTTAATTAGAAAAGAGGTGAATTAAACTATTCTCAGCATTTTGGAACGTGCCGAAGCTAAGATACGTCAAGTTTTACCATCGTCTGATTCTCTATTCCTATTTATTACGCTGTCAATCTTTGCCACTATCAGTTTATATGTTTTTGAAGCATAAACGTGCAATAACGCTCTCTGATACGAGATTTTAATTTTCACTATTTTCAATAGTACAACACGTGAATTGATATATTTTATAAATTACATTTATAAATCACCAAACAGCCTTGGCAGTGTTAGCGTGGCGGAAGTGAGCCTTGGTTCTGGATAATGGTTTCCTTCTTTAATGCATTCATCGTACTTCAATTCCAGGATGACTTTTGAATCGAGAACGTTCGCCATCCTATCCACGAGGAGAGTCTTCACGGAATGGATTGCCAAGCCTATTCTCAGATGATGGAAGAAATTGCTTACACCTTTGGATGTGTGAGTAGACTACCTTTTCAAGGTATGACTTCGAACTGGTCATTTTTCTCTTTCACTGCTATTGAATGGAACCCATTATTTGATGAAGTGAATGAGCCTAGTTAGTCAATGGACGAATTCATGCTTGTGAGAGAAGAACATATTGTTGCAAATCGATATGAAGAGCAACAAGATGAGCGTTCAGCTTTGCCATCTTCATATTCCATTCAACCTGCAGTTAGGTCTTTCTTTCTTGATAAACTGTTCTATATTTCTCCTCTCTCACTCTTGTTACTTCTTCGTACTTCACAAAGCTATGAAGTTTATTGGGAGCAAAATCACATCTTTTCACCTGGCGCCCTTTTCATCTTCTTTTCTGGATGATTTTGTGTATTCTTGGACCTCCCATCGCCATCGTGAGTCCCTATCTGAGCCTCTTATTTCAAGTGTCATCAACTGCCAACCAAGTCTCGAGTGTTTCCTCCGAGTTCTTTTCTGTGCACCCTGGCAGTGTTCTGCTGATTGCTTCATTCACTTCTTCATCCTTTCCTATCCTACAAGCCTTCATTCATGGAGCACAGAAGTGGCATGTTCTTTTTGAATATTTCAATGGTTTGGACCAAATATTTCTTGGCTCCTCCAACGTACGTTATGCTACTTGGAAGGCACTGCAACAAAGTAAATTCCAGTACCTTTACTCTCCTCGATCAGTTTCATACTCACCTCTGTGTTCTTTCCTTCATTTTTAAGAATTTCCATTTCTCATGATTCCTGTTATTCCTTCTTACCGCCTTCATTCGGTGAGATTCATCCTCAGAGTAGGGAGGATCATTTGATGTAATTAATCCTCACAAACTGCAATTCTGATATTAGGCAGAATATTCCCCCTCACTAAATTATAACCCAATGCATTTCTCAATTCCACAAGTGCCACAGGAAGAGAAGAATATATTCTTCCTAATATCATTCCGAATTCTTTAGCCATCGCAATTTGATATGGGATCATTCACTAAACGAATCGTTGCTGATAATTTCGAAATGCTAAACCGTATCATATACATTACGGATTCAAAGTTTTGGCAAAAGGATAATGCTGTTTCAATCCGACCGTAAAGCAAGAAATTCTTGCAGTGTCCGATTTTGAATAATCTCTTTCACTCTCGTTTCAGATGCCTCCGACGACCGTTGGGGAGAGGATTTCGATTCAGGAGCCCGAAAAAGTTTACCAGATTTGGATGCTTCATTCCTCACCCATGGACGAACGACAGCAAGTGGGAAGGAGAACCCTATTTTCCGTAAACACAGATGGAAAAATGATGCTCGACATGTAATTTATGTTACTTTTTGAATAAACTTTTTCTATGAATCAATTTGCATTCGCTTACTATCAACGACCGATCAAAGAATATTTTTAAAGCGTACATCCTTCAAACGAAATTATACCCTCTGCTCATCACATCCAATTCCCGGCATCCTCTATCTGCCTTTATGTTCTCGAATACCAGAGGTATTCGTTTAAAATGCGCATCGGAAACGTCAAGCTAATATGTAGAGCGAGTGGCAGTTCGACTTTAAGACGAATCTGAACTCACACCCGTGTAGAACATTCATGTGCCAGCAGTCGAAACTGATCGATCTATACAGTCGCAGGTGAGATGTGATAGGCCAACAAGTAAGCTATTTACAGTTACTAGAGTGGCCTTCGAATAAAAAAACTCCAAAGATCTAGCTGATGCGCTTGGAATAAACGTGGAGGCCATCGTTATGGTTCCAACGACTTTTCAGAGAACTGTATCCATTTCCCCCCCATTCCATTCCGTATCCATCAAAGCGGAAACTAAATCTTGCTTAAACGCTTGATTGAGGCGAGAACGAGGATTGAGATACGGTTTTGTAGGATTAAAGGTAAGTAATGGAATCATTCAGCGAGTTACACGGTTCAAGTATGGGTAAAACATTCGTTTTATTAACCACCACGTAAACACGTACCATCGCGCCTCTCCTTTGCTACCGACTTGCTGTCACGTAAGAGTATTCGTGCATCGAGAAGAAGCGGCGATGCCGTTGTTCGGTCTGAATGATTGAATTGGAAATGATGTCTGTTAGATTTGCTTGTAACGTATTTGAGCTTGGCGAAGATCGATCTTAAACGTGAAGATATACTGAAGCGTTTAAGAGGAATAACTCCTCGACCAATGGATCGGTATCTAATTCTGTGATCTTGAGCGTAACATTTAAAATGAACTCTTTGCGATGCGAGCGTAGGATACACTTACCCGGTTGCAGCGGATGCAATTCCGACACTAAAGGTCCTGAATTAAACCCCGAAGGGCATCCAAAAAAATTTCCGAAGAATTCTAAACGTTTCCGAAGTCCAAGATTACTAATCACGGAAATCCCTTTCGTTCATATCGGGAGAATTTTTTTTGGGGATTCCGTGCGGCTATTCCAATGATATTCCTTTCCACTCATTGCCCCTTCCGACAGGCACGGTTCCGTAGCGCGAACTATTTCATAAGCTCCATCCATCACCGTCATATCGTATAAAAGCATAAACGGGAAACTGTTATTTTTCATATTTATGTTTATCAACGACCTAGGATAAGATATTGATACTAAAGTATGGATTTTTGCGGACGATACAGTCATATAAAGTGCAAGTGATTACCGTCTCGAAAATGTACCTCTTGTCTTAGTAACCGACTCCGGTATCTCAATTCCACACCGATGTGCTTAGGACGTTGATAATCGCAAATGTAGCATTATCGGACGGTAAAAATCGTCTTCGGAACGGTGACAAAGATGCGTTGATTGGAATACGAACTATCCATGGAAGGAAGTCTCCGTTTGGAAAGCCGTATCGCATTTCTTTTCCAACGGGGCCGTCTGTTTTCGCTCGCCACTTTCGCTCCTCTCGCAAGAAGCAGCCTGTGAAATCCATGAATCATCCATTCGTTTGGAATGAGTGAGTACGTGACGCAATGGTATTCCTACTATGCAAGGCGCGGGGGAAAGTTCGCGCATATAATTCGACATTGAAGTTCATAAAAACTACAAGTTTATTCGTCCGGTTCATTCCAAGATGCTTGACAGATTCAACTATTTAAAAATTTACCACGCGGAGGCTCCAGGTGAGATCGTTCTTCAGATGTATCCGGTCAAAGAAGCTGACAACTGAACACTCGTTATTATTTTAATCAGATTACCGCACCAGGTCATAATATTCCCTAAATAATTACCAAGAACAAATCTATCATCACTGCCAGCCATTTTGCATGGTCCTGTGAGATTTCGTGTTTAGATAGGCATATCGAATCGTGAAACTTACTTCACGAACGAAAATAATGTGAACAAATGTTCAACTAAAGGACGTTTGCGCTCATGAGAATCGGATTCCCCATTGCGGCATGGTTACTCAAAGCATCGTTCACTATAGATTCATTCTCGAAATTTATTTCGTGCTCGGGAATGAGTTTATCTCTTCGTGCATTTGAACCGAGCGTATTTGGTACGACTGCTCGTAACTCGATCGTTCGTCTTGTAACTTTACCATGCATGCAGATATTCCTTTCCTCCTATTAACCGAAACCGGCCATCCAAAGAAATACCGTTGCATTTCATGGATAATGAAGCGCCATCATAAATTCCAAAATAGAGATTCCGCCGTTATTCATTCCTCAGTGAGTAACCTTAAAAAGTAATCATTCCGAGCACATCTAAATCTTTCGCAGAAATTTTCTGTACGTTTCATCTCTCATTACGATTTGAAAATTGGGGATCGTATTCTTTAAATCATGTGCGGCAAATATTTTCCACTTTTCTCACGGGAAAAACGAGGCTTGCAATTCCATCCGAAGGAGCCTATGTCAGAGACGGGCGAGGATAATGTTCAAGCCGTTCTCGGTTGCTTATGAAGGCAGATTAACTCTCGGAATCTGGCACTTTTAATGAACTCCAATGACGAATTATATGCTTGAACTTCCCCCGCACCGCACATTATTTCCGTCCATGAATGCGGTCAGGGTATGTAGGGATGATGAGCAAGTGCATGTGCGGTCGTATTATACGCGTAATTTCTAACGTTTTCGTATAATACGAAGCATTTTATTTTTCTTTCGTTAAATTGAAGCGTTTATCAGTACAAATTTGAGGTAGAGTTTCTTTTTCCATACAAGGACAAGGAATGTTTGTCTTTGTCCCGAGGGAACGTATTTTGAACGCGAGAACTGATCGATTACTTTTGTGTGACGGCCCAAGAACGTTTTCGAATACATAAATTTGCGCAATATGTAAATGAACTTTTCAATCGCTTTAATATTAAATCCTAGTTTAAACTATATTTTTGGAAAAGGATTAAGAATTGTTACATAAAGTTACTGCTCATAATATTTCTGGTTTATAACTGCGTAATCACCTTTTATTGTGCACGTCTTAATTTTGCATCTGTTAAGAAACAACTCGCAAGATTTTCTTATCCAAGTGTTATGCATCCATGCTCGGTATTCAATAAGTTGCGATAACTTCTTTAAGTCGATTATCAGATCAGGAATGGAAAAGTTATCACAATGATTATATTTCACTTAAAAGACTGGCCGGACAATCTTTCTTCGCAACTCGTCAAAGGAATGAGGGAGGCAATCAGAAAAACACAAGATCATTTTTCAAACAATTTATTTTCCTTAAGTAACAAAAACAACAACAATAAACCTCCTTTGCCTATTGTTTCCGGAGTAAAACCCTCGAAAGACAGAGAGATAAATGAACAATAAAGATCTTCACAAAACAGCATTACAAACTATACAGATTTTTGGCCGTGAAAATGAGTATCGGAAGTATAATTTGAGTAAATATAGATCTAGCAATTGGAAAAACCATCAAAATATTTAAAAACCTCTATTGTACTACGTTAACGAAACGTTCTTGAAGCTAAAGTTATTTTAAAATGCACAGTTTGGAATGGAAGCCCACACCTCTCACACAATCATACCACCACCAGTTAGTTAGTAACTACAAAAATTCTACACTAATGGATCGGAACCGCGAAAATAAACCTTCATGCATTCACACAGGAGTATACTCCGCACTCGCATCACACAAGCACACACATACAAGTATGGGAACCATTCCACTTCTGCACATCAGTTGCAACGATTGAAAGTTAACCTACCAAACAAGGCCTTGTTGTTGAAATTAATGTAACTCATCCAGTAAAAGTACATACTCTACAAATTAAGGACATGATCAATACAAACATTTTTGACGAAAGTTTACACATACAAAACGATAAATTACGAGCGTAGGCTCTGCTACAATACAGGGCAATCGTATTTGATGAAAGAAGTCAATTTTACATACAACGGGACAGGCCAAACTATAAATAACATACAAAGGTGCCTGTAGAAAGTCTTCTCGGGTTTCCAACGTAGGTGATATAGTTTTCGCCAACGGTTCGATGGCAAGCTCTCTTCATGACACTGTCCTCATCCTCGGGTCTGCACTGAGGTAGTTTTTGCTCCTGGGTTTCCCACCGCGTGAAGGCGATCGTAGTCTTTTTGGCTCCTCTCGTCTCCCCTGAATCAATCCCTGTCGTGATGCTCAATTTACCTGAAAAGAGTACTTTCTTAAATTGAATTCGAAATCTCACTACGAATTCAGAGAACCGAGAAAACGGAACCTACCATTTGGAAAGCACCTCTGAAAAAAATTGCAACATGATTACGAAACAAGGAAAACAATTTAAAAATTCGATCGAAATGCTTATTTTACCTGCAAAAAATTTTTGTTATGAGCAGCAGGGGAAATAACAGACATAAAACTTGAAATATCGGTACCATGATTTAAAATTTCCCTGAAAACATTGATCGGAATTATTGAAAAACGGAAAGAATAGAAACATCATTACCAATTGATAAAATGACCTGCAAGAAATTCATCATTATTACACAACATCACAATGCATACGTTGAAAAATTCGTAACTTACATCGAAATAATGTGAGAGATAAACCTGCAAAAAACTCGGGTCATTAAATCAAACGTAAAGCAATGCAACAAAAATACGACATAACACTTAAAATCTATAACACACTTTATATTCCTCCAAAAGAAAGATCATTATGTACCAGGAAAAAGGTGAAGCACACGCATACATAAGCCTTTCTACCCAAACCATCCAAAACAAATCGAACGACACCCAACAAACTCAAACAAGAGGACCTTCGAAACCACCAAACGACAAGAACCAGAACTTGAGAGACCACGCGCAGTCAATCCCTACCTACCATAATAAAATACGTACACATCATAAAATAAATTGTTCGCAGATAATGCACCGCTAATATTACCCGATAATAAATTACGTACACACAATTACGTGAGCAAAGCGAGTAAACGAATATAGAAACACACAAATATAAACAAGTTTGGCGTTGGAAAGGGGAAACCGTGGAGATACTCGGGCCGCGAATCCCTGAAGCCAGTCTGATTCTCGATTGCAGTGGTATCTCTTGTAGATGGTCCTAAATCCATGCGTCGTCCGTTGACTCTGGATTCCATGCCCGATGGTAGCTCCCAACTGCTCACGACGATATCTCCGCGCCAACTGATCCTATTCCCTAATGTAGCCGATTTCCGGTCGCTAATGCTGCGTTTTGATTGGTGGAAAGCTCCTTTTTTCCCTCCGAAAAGCAACTACGCGTACAATTAAATGGTTAAATTTTGAAATATAACATTCGAAAACCTTTCCTTTACCATTTTCTTAAACATTCGTCTCTCTTCTATTCCTTTCACGTAAATTTAAAATCACTATCTCGTCAAGATTACGCTCTATTTATGAGAAAAATGAAGCTTGATTTGATTTCAATGATCCATTAATTAACGTCAATTAATGAAAACAATCATAACAACGCCTTGGACATTAACCATTTCTACGACACGTTTATCTCATTTCGCATCACTTATTCGAAAACGATGTAGTACGCTACAGTGCTTTTCCGTCTTGCCCTTTCCCAAGGGGTAGGATGGGTATGGCTTTGGAGCGAAACGTTTGGAACGGATGCCTTCTGATAATTTCCCTTTAATTTACCTTCTAACACCTATTCCTTACCGCTTCGACTCGTTAAAGGAATCTCTGTTTTATTCTTAGCTTCCTAACCTTACATACCGCAGCGTCTAGGGAAGTACGTACGTAATGCTCACCGTAACTTACCTTCGAATACGAGTTCGTCTTTCTGAGTTGTTTGTCGCACGTTAAATCTCGTTTGAGGCAAGAAGCTACTTCGTTAATCCGAAAGTAACCGAAATCCAAAGGAGGAGAAAGAAATAAGCTTCCGACACACTCCTTTATTCGCCGAGAAAATTCACAGTAACCCATTCTCAATTCACTCCATACTTCCAGAGCAGTAAGTTATTCGCTGAAATCAGCGAGTAAGCTTGCCCAGAATCGAGATCCGTCATACGTATCGATGCTCTTCGAGAGCAGAGCTTGTTGCGGGAAATTCATCTGAGTGTGATATAAGGAAATGGAATACCTATAGAGTGTGTCGGATCTACATCGAGGCGTTCACATTATTATTGCGATTGGTTTACTATTACGGATTTTACATCAAAACGTTAGCAGTAAATGCGAATAAAATTTAATCCAGAAAGATCCATTGGCTTGATTTTTCTTTTACCGAATATAAATTTACGTTAACGTGAATCCCTGCTTTTGTTGTGCATATTACCTTGCGATGCATAAAATCCTTGATAATCAGGAAACTACCCATCTCTTTAACAAAAATGAGTATTTTTAAACAGCTTTAACTTCGTTACGCTTGTGTGTCAAAGCTTATGTTTTACAAGATTAATTGCATCAAGAAGCATGTCATACACTTGGTGTGTGTTAGGTATTAGACTCACTGGTAACTGATTGAAGTAATCAATAATGTGGAATTTGATTTAGGATAGCACTAATTGATTGCTGAACAGTAGAAAATCGAACTTTGTATTGCATTTTGACTGCATGTAATTGGAGTCCAAAGCAAACAGAGAGACAGTGACAGTGAGGAGATTCAAGCCTTCTTCAGCCTACCCCACAATTTGTGCATTTTCTGAATTGGAATGACAGTTCATAAAATTCATATCGTAGTGAACTAATTGCTTTTTTAACCCTTACATAGATCCCATTCATGTAATTCGTTACACAATACATGGTTGCCAAAATTCCCCTCCTTGGAAATAAGCATTTTATTTATACATGGCAAAGTATCGCTGCAGTTTTTGCCATCATCATATTTCTCAAGGTTCTATTAATACTTATCTCGAAGAAAATATCTCTTAAAAATCATCTAAGTTGACCGCTCCTCATCATAACTTTGCTGATCTCTGTAACTGCACAATATTATTCATAAAAGTTCAAGGCATCCACCATCTCAAGGGATTTTTCTTTCTGCCTATTGATACTCATTCCTCTCTTCCTTCAACCTATAAAATCATCATCATCATGTATCAAAACTATTGCCTTCCAATGGTGGAGATGAACAATATATTAAAAATTCTACTATATATTTTAATGCACTTAACCAGCATTAAAAATGATTGAGTAAATTGATATGTAAATAGGTATTCCTTGGAATGGCAGAGTTGCAAAAGACTCACCAGTTGAGAATAATCGTGAATTAAGGAGTGATTGACTTTTTAACACATTATTTATAAGTTCCTATTTCCTATCCTTTCATTGTCAAACTAGCAATGAGAAAGGTTTTATAGATTTGAAGATTAAAAATTTTCATATTACTAAGACTTCATTCGCAAAGAAAAGAATGATTATTCATTTCCCTACAGATAACTACTCTTGATGAACTATCAATTTACCCTTTATCAATACATGTCAACCTCTATTGACTCCTAACTATATTGATACTTTATCAATGATTCAACTCACATGAGGCTTAATGAGAAATATTTTTATTCACTTGCTATTTTATAGTTGTATTTCTGAATTTCACTTATGTTTCTAAGAATTTTTACAGCAATCTGCTTTTCTATGCTGTCTTGGTGGGAAGTATGAAATCCTGAATACATTGCTTATTATGAGAATGCTTTCTGCTTCATTGAATTCCTTATGAAAGTGAATTAAACTGTTAGATTACAAAGGTAAAATGAATAACCGTTCATCGGTCATAATTGATGACTCTGGGCTTGTAATTCCTAGTTCTTGGCTTCCATTTCTTTATAATCAAGTTCAGTTATTGTGTTTACATCTGTATTACATAATCAAGATATCCCTACCTATTAATAAATACATTGACAGCAATTGGAATATACTTTCTTAGTTCACACATAATCTAAGGTAATCTTTGAATCCAACATTAATTGTAAATGAATCCATGAAAAAAGTTGAAGATTATTGACGTAACTGGGGCTTGAATCCAGGTTTCTCAGTTTGCCTGGCAGGTATGCAAAGCACTATCCCAAATAGTTAGTCCACTGATTCTTAGATTTGAAAGACTTCCTTAGATTAGGTGATGACAGTAACCAATATAAAGATGCCTTCTATTAATTATTAGAATATTTTCTTCAGCCCTCGATCAATATTCTTGATCTGCTTAAGTGTGTTTTGATCAGGGATGATTGAACATCACGTCATTTTCAGAAGAAAAAAATTTTTGCCAAATTTTCAAAGCAAATTAATTTTAAGAATAGTATACTTTATGAATTCTCTAGAAAAAATTATTGATAAAAATGTAAGAAAATTTAACTATAGAAACCCTTCGCTGTAATTAAATCAAGAATTCAGGGACCACTTCCCTTAAAAAATAGCAGTTTACTCATTCCATAGTAAAATATTTCTTCTGACAAAAGTTACTTAAGGGCATTAATGATGGACTGTCTATCTAACACTAAAAGATTAATACGTAGTGAAAAAGTTTTCATCTCATGACTTGCTGAACTAATTACTGTAGAAATTGGCATCCGTAGCTCTGGGATCATTATGTCAACTCAAAGGGTCAAAAATTACCAGTACTGAAATATGCTTTTCCAGTTAATTTTTTCCCTTGTTTTCCGTAGTTGCATCATTATTGTGTACTTTCCAAATACTATTCCATTTAGATATATGAATCAAATATTAACAATAATTGGTAATTATAAGAAATTTCAAAGCTTCTATGCAGCTTTCCTACCAAAGATGGCCTATATCTTACATTTATTCCAAAAGGTTGATAAAGACCTGTTTTTCCTGGGAATTTAAAAAGCCTTTCACAGTTTGATTGGCATTTTACTGCAGTAATATTTTATTAGTTTAATATTTTAACTTAAACAATGTTCTGTAATACAAGACTTTGAGACTAAAAACTTCCCATTTATAAAATTTAGATCAATACTTTACAAAAATTACATGAATTAAAACACTTGAGGATATATCACCCAAACTTATTGAAAAAAGAACAGATTATTTATTTTATAACATGATATCTCAAATAATCTTCAGTAATTCCAAAAACTGTTAAAGCATTCCAGCAAAACTAGCAAAAAACTAAATTTGTTTCATATTAAAACAGTTATAATTGGATGCATACATTCAACAATGCATCACATGAAAGAAATATAAAAGCTCATGAAAGGGGAATACAAAAATGGAAAAACAAACAGTAATTTTGTGAATTGCTCCTTATTTGCACTCACTAATTATGGAGAAAATATAACAAGTTATATTTATTCAAGATTTAGTTGAATATAAATTCATGAATTAACGATATGGTACCCATGAACGATCAAAGCACGAACAAGCAATTTAATAAATAATTCAAACATGTATGAGCTACATGAGATCATATTTGAGTAAACTTTATTTATATCTACTAGTAAGATCTGATTAGAAAAAAATGAATTTAATATTTAGGATTTATTATCAGAAAAACAAGCCCGATTACCATTTTCAGCGCATCCATGATCACGGTTGTCCTTTGGGCAGTACACTAACTGCAATATTAATGGTCGTCTAGTGACAATACCAGTACCTCTGGGTAAAGAGGGTTGGCCCACCAAGCTTTCAATAAGGGAGCTCTTTCCAGAGCAAACCATTGCATATTTGTTTTATCCTGCATATTAATTCTAAACATTTGATGAAAATTCTTGATTATAATCAACATTGTTTACTAGGTATGAGATTCAATAAATGAATTCCTAGTTAATGCTTCCGAAATCGGAAACAATAAATTCCTGCTCAGTAAGCAAATAGAACAACTGGAATGAATGAGATAAGAATGTTACCGATGAGATATAAATAAATGTAATAATAGGAATAGGATGTTCTGAGGTCTTAAGATGCTGTATATAATAGACTGTGATGATTCAGATTTCATGAAAAATATTATCACATAAATGAAACCTATTATTTGTCTTAAAATCTTTACAGATTTTCAATGGTACAAACGCTACAAATATATAATGATTAAGATGCTTATTCATAGTAGGGTCAAGGTCAACGTATATAGAATTCTAACATCCAAATTCAGCTCTTGCAAATATTACATTCATATTTTCAACTACAATTCCACAATTAAATAAAGAACTTTAATTTGAAATTCGCACAGTTTATTTCCAAATTAATCATATCATTGTCCCTCATTAATTAAGAGACCTAAAAAAGAAAAATTCTCTTTAATATAACCAAAGTATTTTGTGATTTAGCGCAAGGATTGAGGGTGATGTCCTCCCTAATAGATTATTCCATTGGATATTATGATATCAGGGTTAACTGGTAAATAAAATTACTTGATTTTTTATACAAAAGCATTCTAAATACTGCCATTAATCATTTCAGGGAGTAATATAACTATTACCCTTTATAGTCAACGATTAACGGTAACATAATTGTGCCGTAATTTACTTATTTTGAAAAATCATGTCTACCTTGAGCAAAACGTTCGAGTTCGAGAGAAATACGTCAAGTTTTACCATCGTCTGATTCTCTATTCCTATTTATTACGATGTCAATCTTTGCCACTATCAGTTTATATGTTTTTGAAGCATAGACGTGCAATAACGCTCTCTGATACGAGATTTTAATTTTCACTATTTTCAATAGTACAACACGTGAATTGATATATTTTATAAATTACATTTATAAATCACCAAACAGCCTTGGCAGTGTTAGCGTGGTGGAAGTGAGCCTTGGTTCTGGATAATGGTTTCCTTCTTTAATGCATTCATCGTACTTCAATTCCAGGATGCCTTTTGAATCGAGAACGTTCGCCATCCTATCCACGAGGAGAGTCTTCACGGAATGGATTGCCAAGCCTATTCTCAGATGATGGAAGAAATTGCTTACACCTTTGGATGTGTAAGTAGACTACCTTTTCAAGGTATGACTTCGAACTGGTCATATTTCTCTTTCACTGCTATTGAATGGAACCTATTTTTTGATGAAGTGAATGAGCCTAGTTATGCAATGGACGAATTCATGCTTGTGAAAGAAGAACATATTGTTACAAATCGATATATTGAGCAACAAGATGAGCGTTCAGCTTTGCCATCTTCATATTCCATTCAACCTGCAGTTAGGTCTTTCTTTCTTGATAAACTGTTCTATTTCTCCTCTCTCACTCTTGTTACTTCTTCGTACTTCACAAAGCTATGAAGTTTATTGGGAGCAAAATCACATCTTTTCACCTGGCGCCCTTTTCATCTTCTTTTCTGGATGATTTTGTGTATTCTTGGACCTCCCATCGCCATCGTGAGTCCCTATCTGAGCCTCTTATTTCAAGTGTCATCAACTGCCAACCAAGTCTCGAGTGTTTCCTCCGAGTTCTTTTCTGTGCACCCTGGCAGTGTTCTGCTGATTGCTTCATTCACTTCTTCATCCTTTCCTATCCTACAAGCCTTCATTCATGGAGCACAGAAGTGGCATGTTCTTTTTGAATATTTCAATGGTTTGGACCAAATATTTCTTGGCTCCTCCAACGTACGTTATGCTACTTGGAAGGCACTGCAACAGAGTAAATTCCAGTACCTTTACTCTCCTCGATCAGTTTCATACTCACCTCTGTGTTCTTTCCTTCATTTTTAAGAATTTCCATTTCTCATGATTCCTGTTATTTTGTGCCTTCTTACCGCCTTCATTCGGTGAGATTCATCCTCAGAGTAGGGAGGATCATTTGATGTAATTAACCCTCACAAACTGCAATTCTGATATTTGGCAGAAAATTCCCCTTCACTAAATTATAACCCAATGCATTTCCCAATTCCACAAGTGCCACAGGAAGAGAAGAATATATTCTTCCTAATATCATTCCGAATTCTTTAGCCATCGCAAATTGATATGGGATCATTCACTAAACGAATCGTTGCTGATAATTTCGAAATGCTAAACCGTATCATATACATTCCGGATTCAAAGTTTTGGCGAAAGGATAATGCTGTTTCAATCCGACCTTAAAGCAAGAAATTATTTCGGTGTCCGATTTTGAATAATCTCTTTATCTCTCGTTTCAGATGCCTCCGACGACCGTTGGGGAGAGGATTGTGATTCAGGAGCCCGGAAAAGTTTACCAGATTTGGATGCTTCATTCCTCACCCATGGACGAACGACAGCAAGTGGGAAGGAGAACCCAATTTTCCGTAAACACAGATGGAAAAATGATGGTCGACATGTAATTTATGTTACTTTTTGAATAAACTGTTTCTATGAATCAATTTGCATTCGCTTACTATCAACGACCGATCAAAGAATATTTTTAAAGCGTACATCCTTCAAACGAAATTATACCCTCTGCTCATCACATCCAATTCCCGGCATCCTCTATCTGCCTTTATGTTCTCGAATACCAGAGGTATTCGTTTAAAATGCGCATCGGAAACGTCAAGCTAATATGTAGAGCGAGTGGCAGTTCGACTTTAGGACGAATCTGAACTCACACCCGTGTAGAACATGCATGTGCCAGCAGTCGAAACTGATCGATCTATACAGTCGCAGGTGAGATGTGATAGGCCAACAAGTAAGCCATTTACAGTTACTAGAGTGGCCTTCGAATAAAAAAACTCCAAAGATCTAGCTGATGCGCTTGGAATAAACGTGGAGGCCATCGTTATGGTTCCAACGACTTTTCAGAGAACTGTATCCATTTCCCCCCCATTCCATTCCGTATCCATCAAAGCGGAAACTAAATCTTGCTTAAACGCTTGATTGAGGCGAGGAAGAGGATTGAGCTACGGTTTTGGAGGATTAATGGTAAGTACTGGAATCATGCAGCGAGTAACACGGTTCAAGTATGGGTAAAACATTCGTTTTATTAACCACCACGTAAACACGTACCATCGCGCCTCTCCTTTGCTACCGACTTGCTGTCACGTAAGAGTATTCGTGCATCGAGAAGAAGCGGCGATGCCGTTGTTCGGTCTGAATGATTGAATTGGAAATGATGTCTGTTAGATTTGCTTGTAACGTATTTGAGCTTGGCGAAGATCGATCTTAAACGTGAAGATATACTGAAGCGTTTAAGAGGAATAACTCCTCGACCAATGGATCGGTATCTAATTCTGTGATCTTGAGCGTAACATTTAAAATGAACTCTTTGCGATGTGAGCGTAGGAGACACTTACCCGGTTGCACCGGATGCAATTCCGACACTGAAGGTCCTGAATTAAATCCCGAAGGGCATCCAAAAAAATTTCCGAAGAATTCTAAACGTTTCCGAAGTCCAAGATTTCTAAACTCCAAAATCCCTTGTGTTCATATCAGGAGAATATTTTTTTGGGACCGCGTGCGGCTATTGCAAAGATATTCTTTTCTACTCATTGCCCCTTCTGACTGGCACGGTTCCGCCGCGTGTACTATTTCATAAGCTCCATCCATCACCGTTATATCGTATAAAAGCATAATCGGGAAACTGCTATTTTTCACATGTACGTATATCGACGCCCTTGGAGGATACTAAGGTTAGGATTTTTGCGGACGATACAGTCATTTAAACAGTGCAAATGATTACCGTCTCGAAAACGTACCTCTTGTCTTCGTAACCGACTCCGGTGTCTCAATTCGCTGCAACGATGTGCTTAAGACGATCGTTCTCGTCTTCGGAACGGTGAAAAAGATGCGTTGATTGGAATACGAACTCTCCATGGAAGGAAGTCTCCGTTTGGAAAGCCGTGTCGCATTTCTTTTCCAACGGGGCCGTCTGTTTTCGCTCGCCACTTTCGCTCCTCTCGCAACAAGCAGCCTGTGAAATCCATGAATCATCCATTCGTTTGGAATGAGTGAGTACGTGACCCAATGGTATTCCTACTCTGCTAGGCGCCGGGGAAAATTCGCGCATATAGTTCGACATAGGAGTTCGTTAGATTCCGATTCCAGATTCCGAGCGTTAATCTGCCTTCATAAGCAACCGAGAACGGCTTGAACATTATCCTCGCCCGTCTCTGAAATAGGCTCCTTCGGATGGAATTGCAAGCCTCGTTTTTCCCGTGAGAAAAGCGGAAAATATTTGCCGCACATCATTCAAAGAATACGATCCCAAATTTTCAGATCGTAAAGAGAGATCTCATGAAGCGTACAGGGAATTCCTGCGAACGATGTGCTCGGAATGATTCCTTTCTAAGGTTACTCGCTGAGGAATGAATAACGGCGGAATCTCTATTTTGGAATTTATGATGGCGCTTCATTATCCATGAAATGCAACGGTAGTTCTTTGGATGGACGGTTTCGATTAATAGGAGGAAAGGAATATCTGGATGCATGGTAAAGTTGCAAGCTAATCGTTCGGGTTACGAGCAGTCGTACCAAATACGCTCGGCTCAAATGCACGAAGAGATAAACTCATTCTCGAGCACGAAATAAATTTCGTCATCTGAATCTTTAGTGAACGATGCTTTGAGTAACCATGCCGCAATGGGGAATCCGATTCTCATGAGCGCAAACGTCCTTTAGTTGAACTTTCGTTCACATTATTTTCGTTCGTCAACAATTTTAGATGGCGTAAACGGGAGAGAAATCTGTGAAAAATTCAATACGTCGGGAAATGCCACTGGAGACGAAGCTGCTATTGATTAAGCACTTACAAAAATAAAGAAAAATTATTTACGGAGTTCGGAAAACTTTCGTAATCTCTTGGACTTGAACCTTTGGAATTGGAATCGGATACGGTGGGTATCCGGTGAACTCAGGGCGGAGAAAAATCTCGTAATTTAGAGAGCTCGGGAAATATTTCCGTAATGGATACATTTCGACGAAACAAACTCCGTCAATTCCCTGTTGCTTCCACATGCATCACGATCGCTCAAATCACTTTCACGTATCTTTCTTATGCCAACTAATATTTACGATACAGGATTCAGGCGGAGCAGGAGCGTCGCTCATAACTCGATGCCCTCCCGCATCATCTTTCCGCTAATATCAACTTGAAGCAAGTTTCACGATTCGATGTGCCTGTCGAAACACGGAATCTCACAGGACCATAAGAAATGGCTAGCAGTGAGGATAGATTTGTTCTTAGTAATGATTTAGATAATATCATGACCTGGTGCTGAAATCTGATTAAAATAAAAACGAGTGTTCAGTTGTCAGCTTCTTTGACCTGAAAACTCTGAATAACGATCTTACCCGGAGCCTCCGCGGAGCAAATTTTTAAATAGTTGAATCTGTTAAGTATCTTGGAATGACCCGGACGAATAACCTATCATGGAATATCCACATCCGTAATACGTGCGGAAAAGAAAAGCTTTAGAAAAACTCGGTTTCGTTAGAGGATAGTCGGTAGGAGCTCAGGAAAAGTTCGCGAGCGATGTTACTTTGCGATTGTCAGACCACACCTTGAATATGCTTGAGGTGTATGGGACCCTGCCGATAAAAGAAACTGATGAGAAATAGAAAGGCTCCAACGTAAGGCGATACGTTTCGTGAAAAATTGCTACGATTCATCGATAGGCGTAACTAAACTGCTCGCGATGGGAAACATTAGAACAGCGTAGAGTAGATTCAGAGAAAGAACGTTCAAGGAAGGCGAAGTACAGATCGTGCGCCTACCCTGCTATAAAGGTCTATCAGATACAGCGCACAAAATAAGGGAAATAGAAGCGAAAGCTAACAGATTCAATACATCGTTTCTCCTTCGAACAAGATGCGAGAACAACCGTCAAGGGAAGTAAATTCAAGGTTCGTTTACGCACTGCCACAATGTGGCTGGCAGGGTATCTACATAGACAGTATAATCTTTCGGCCATGTCATTTCCTCAAACCTGAGACGAAGAAAGTAGGATCGGAGTGAAGCTTACGTTCTCCAGCAATACTGCCAAGGAAAGGGAATACGGGTCAAAGTGCGATTTTTTCGTCTGTGTCTGCGAGTCACCATTCGGTTAGTGGTGCCTGAACCGGACGATTATTTACGGGTATAGTTCGACGGAAAACCCAGAATTCAGATGGCTCGAACAAGCCTCCGAATTGTAACGATAGCCTCCAATATTAACACTCTGTCTTCGTCCGAAAATTCTCCTATGGAAAAATTTCATCTCTCGCCCTTCCCGACTCTTCCTCTCTTTCTCTCCCAATTTGTAGACTATGTTCCCGTGCGTTGGAACGAAAGAAAAAATCAACCTCCTGGCGAAATATCAAATGTTCGTTCCGATTTGCAGGGAACTTCTACCGTCTGCTACCGAAGGTGGTTGCAGCGAACGATTACCCGGTGGTGGGCGAATTTGAATACCACGCTTTCGCAGCTCTCCGCGATGGAGTTGATTCAGCTCTGTCATCAGCACGATATTTCTCTTTCCGGAAGTTATAGCGATGATTTGTGTCGATACTCCGTGGAAGTAAGCTTTTCGTAATTCGACGTCCTTAATCTCTTTCTTACTTATTCAGTCATTGTCATTTAATTTCGTTCTTTCTCCAAGGAAGGAGCTATCTCCTTGAGAAGTATTTTAGCGCAACTCGATCCAACTTTAGTTCTCGAAGAATCGAATCCGAAGAGAGTTTTTAACGTATAGATCCTCTACGCAGAAATGAGGAAAGGTTGAAGTAGATCGCCAGTTTTCGTCGTACGGAAAATATTCGAAATCCGACAGAGGGCCAAGTTATCGTTCCGGTGTCGCCTCAGTAGGCGGCTATCCCTAGTGAGCAGAGTTCGTTGTTGTTGTGATTAGTGAATCGAGTTTCCCCATGCTTTTGTTACGCCGTTTGCTATCCATCGAATGGCTACCAAATCTCCAAGTTTCTACCTAAATGAAGTGATTGGGTCAATGTTATTGCGTTCTGTGGTTAGCGGTGCACATAAGAGATCGATTAGATTGACTGCAGCTCGAAGAGGACGGCATTGTTTCACCTCATCCCAGTGCAGGACAAGCAGTACAGCGATTAGTGAGGTTGCAAGATTCAGTCGAAATGCAAGGTAAGGTAAGAAACGTCCCGTTGAAAAATATTTCTTTTCCCTCGACGACATGGATGTGCCCCGGAATTTCATTTACCGATTGCTTCCGAGCGAAGCGTTTCGAATTCCTATTCATCGCAATTCAAGACATTTTTACCGCTGTAACATGTCCAGATAAATACTAATAACAATACTATTGACCGACGGCTTAAATATCTCTGGGCTGCATCGTGCATAGGGGCTCGTAACTGATCGTTACATTGCGATCTCTGTTAAGTTTTCGAAGCCGTTTCTTCGGAGAGGGGGCTCGGGCGTAACTTCATAGTTTAAATGAGGATGATTTTATCCTCAATAGAGTGCATTGATTTAGAAAAAAGGGAAAAAGAATGACTGGTGAAAGGCAGGATGTTGACACGGAGAGGTCGCCATTGAAAGTGAATAACGCGCGGCGGTATTTCGAGACGCGATTGTCACCGACGGGAATCTAAAATTCGAGAAAGATTATTGAAAATAAACTTGAGGTGAGTCGTAACCGATTAAAATTTAATGAAGATTAGTATTTATTATGACTTTTTACCAACTACGTGAGTCTTACTGTGCAAAAATACTGAATTCATAAGTTTCGTCAACGTATTTCCTCCGTTTTCGAGAAAACCGCCATTGCTGGCGGTCGACATAAAAGAAAAGAGAAATTTTGATGATATTCGATCGGCAATCAGATAAAGAAATACTTGTCATAAAATTTAACAATACAGCCTCTACACTGACAGCGGTGGTGTTTCTCTCAGCCAATCAGAAGCGAGATAAATGTTTAGCGGTAAGTCAAAAATTTATACACTTTTATTTTCAACGTTTTAATTAGAAAAGAGGTGAATTAAACTATTCTCAGCATTTTGGAACGTGCCGAAGCTAAGATACGTCAAGTTTTACCATCGTCTGATTCTCTATTCCTATTTATTACGATGTCAATCTTTGCCACTATCAGTTTATATGTTTTTGAAGCATAAACGTGCAATAACGCTCTCTGATACGAGATTTTAATTTTCACTATTTTCAATAGTACAACACGTGAATTGATATATTTTATAAATTACATTTATAAATCACCAAACAGCCTTGGCAGTGTTAGCGTGGTGGAAGTGAGCCTTGGTTCTGGATAATGGTTTCCTTCTTTAATGCATTCATCGTACTTCAATTCCAGGATGCCTTTTGAATCGAGAACGTTCGCCATCCTATCCACGAGGAGAGTCTTCACGGAATGGATTGCCATGCCTATTCTCAGATGATGGAAGAAATTGCCTACACCTTTGGATGTGTAAGTAGACTACCTTTTCAAGGTATGACTTCGAAATGGTCATATTTCTCTTTCATTGCTATTGAATGGAACCCATTATTTGATGAAGTGAATGAGCCTAGTTATGCAATGGACGAATTCATGCTTGTGAAAGAAGAACATATTGTTACAAATCGATATGAAGAGCAACAAGATGAGCGTTCAGCTTTGCCATCTTCATATTCCATTCAACCTGCAGTTAGGTCTTTCTTTCTTGATAAACTGTTCTAATTCTCCTCTCTCACTCTTGTTACTTCTTCGTACTTCACAAAGCTATGAAGTTTATTGGGAGCAAAATCACATCTTTTCACCTGGCGCTCTTTTCATCTTATTTTCTGGATGATTTTGTGTATTCTTGGACCTCCCATCGCCATCGTGAGTCCCTATCTGAGCCTCTTATTTCAAGTGTCATCAACTGCCAACCAAGTCTCGAGTGTTTCCTCCGAGTTCTTTTCTGTGCACCCTGGCAGTGTTCTGCTGATTGCTTCATTCACTTCTTCATCCTTTCCTATGCTACAAGCCTTCATTCATGGAGCACAGAAGTGGCATGTTCTTTTTGAATATTTCAATGGTTTGGACCAAATATTTCTTGGCTCCTCCAACGTACGTTATGTTACTTGGAAGGCACTGCAACAAAGTAAATTCCAGTACCTTTACTCTCCTCGATCAGTTTCATACTCACCTCTGTGTTCTTTCCTTCATTTTTAAGAATTTCCATTTCTCATGATTCCTGTTATTTTGTGCCTTCTTACCGCCTTCATTCGGTGAGATTCATCCTCAGAGTAGGGAGGATCATTTGATGTAATTAATCCTCACAAACTGCAATTCTGATATTAGGCAGAATATTCCCCCTCACTAAATTATAACCCAATGCATTTCTCAATTCCACAAGTGCCACAGGAAGAGAAGAATATATTCTTCCTAATATCATTCCGAATTCTTTAGCCATCGCAAATTGATATGGGATCATTCACTAAACGAATCGTTGCTGATAATGTCGAAATGCTAAACCGTATCATATACATTCCGGATTCAAAGTTTTGGCGAAAGGATAATGCTGTTTCAATCCGACCGTAAAGCAAGAAATTATTTCGGTGTCCGATTTTGAATAATCTCTTTCACTCTCGTTTCAGATGCCTCCGACGACCGTTGGGGAGAGGATTGTGATTCAGGAGCCCGGAAAAGTTTACCAGATTTGGATGCTTCATTCCTCACCCATGGACGAACGACAGCAAGTGGGAAGGAGAACCCTATTTTCCGTAAACACAGATGGAAAAATGATGCTCGACATGTAATTTATGTTACTCTTTGAATAAACTCTTTCTATGAATCAATTTGCATTCGCTTACTATCAACGACCGATCAAAGAATATTTTTAAAGCGTACATCCTTCAAACGAAATTATACCCTCTGCTCATCACATCCAATTCCCGGCATCCTCTATCTGCCTTTATGTTCTCGAATACCAGAGGTATTCGTTTAAAATGCGCATCGGAAACGTCAAGCTAATATGTAGAGCGAGTGGCAGTTCGACTTTAGGACGAATCTGAACTCACACCCGTGTAGAACATTCATGTGCCAGCAGTCGAAACTGATCGATCTATACAGTCGCAGGTGAGATGTGATAGGCCAACAAGTAAGCTATTTACAGTTACTAGAGTGGCCTTCGAATAAAAAAACTCCAAAGATCTAGCTGATGCGCTTGGAATAAACGTGGAGGCCATCGTTATGGTTCCAACGACTTTTCAGAGAACTGTATCCATTTCCCCCCCCATTCCATTCCGTATCCATCAAAGCGGAAACTAAATCTTGCTTAAACGCTTGATTGAGGCGAGGAAGAGGATTGAGCTACGGTTTTGGAGGATTAATGGTAAGTACTGGAATCATGCAGCGAGTAACACGGTTCAAGTATGGGTAAAACATTCGTTTTATTAACCACCACGTAAACACGTACCATCGCGCCTCTCCTTTGCTACCGACTTGCTGTCACGTAAGAGTATTCGTGCATCGAGAAGAAGCGGCGATGCCGTTGTTCGGTCTGAATGATTGAATTGGAAATGATGTCTGTTAGATTTGCTTGTAACGTATTTGAGCTTGGCGAAGATCGATCTTAAACGTGAAGATATACTGAAGCGTTTAAGAGGAATAACTCCTCGACCAATGGATCGGTATCTAATTCTGTGATCTTGAGCGTAACATTTAAAATGAACTCTTTGCGATGTGAGCGTAGGAGACACTTACCCGGTTGCACCGGATGCAATTCCGACACTGAAGGTCCTGAATTAAATCCCGAAGGGCATCCAAAAAAATTTCCGAAGAATTCTAAACGTTTCCGAAGTCCAAGATTTCTAAACTCCAAAATCCCTTGTGTTCATATCAGGAGAATATTTTTTTGGGACCGCGTGCGGCTATTGCAAAGATATTCTTTTCCACTCATTGCCCCTTCTGACTGGCACGGTTCCGCCGCGTGTACTATTTCATAAGCTCCATCCATCACCGTTATATCGTATAAAAGCATAATCGGGAAACTGCTATTTTTCACATGTACGTATATCGACGCCCTTGGAGGATACTAAGGTTAGGATTTTTGCGGACGATACAGTCATTTAAACAGTGCAAATGATTACCGTCTCGAAAACGTACCTCTTGTCTTCGTAACCGACTCCGGTGTCTCAATTCGCTGCAACGATGTGCTTAAGACGATCGTTCTCGTCTTCGGAACGGTGAAAAAGATGCGTTGATTGGAATACGAACTCTCCATGGAAGGAAGTCTCCGTTTGGAAAGCCGTGTCGCATTTCTTTTCCAACGGGGCCGTCTGTTTTCGCTCGCCACTTTCGCTCCTCTCGCAACAAGCAGCCTGTGAAATCCATGAATCATCCATTCGTTTGGAATGAGTGAGTACGTGACGCAATGGTATTCCTACTCTGCTAGGCGCCGGGGAAAATTCGCGCATATAGTTCGACATAGGAGTTCGTTAGATTCCGATTCCAGATTCCGAGCGTTAATCTGCCTTCATAAGCAACCGAGAACGGCTTGAACATTATCCTCGCCCGTCTCTGAAATAGGCTCCTTCGGATGGAATTGCAAGCCTCGTTTTTCCCGTGAGAAAAGCGGAAAATATTTGCCGCACATCATTTAAAGAATACGATCCCCAATTTTCAGATCGTAAAGAGAGATCTCATGAAGCGTACAGGGAATTCCTGCGAACTTTGTGCTCGGAATGATTCCTTTCTAAGGTTACTCGCTGAGGAATGAATAACGGCGGAATCTCTATTTTGGAATTTATGATGGCGCTTCATTATCCATGAAATGCAACGGTAGTTCTTTGGATGGACGGTTTCGATTAATAGGAGGAAAGGAATATCTGGATGCATGGTAAAGTTGCAAGCTAATCGTTCGGGTTACGAGCAGTCGTACCAAATACGCTCGGCTCAAATGCACGAAGAGATAAACTCATTCTCGAGCACGAAATAAATTTCGTCATCTGAATCTTTAGTGAACGATGCTTTGAGTAACCATGCCGCAATGGGGAATCCGATTCTCATGAGCGCAAACGTCCTTTAGTTGAAATTTCGTTCACATTATTTTCGTTCGTCAACAATTTTAGATGGCGTAAACGGGAGAGAAATCTGTGAAAAATTCAATACGTCGGGAAATGCCACTGGAGACGAAGCTGCTATTGATTAAGCACTTACAAAAATAAAGAAAAATTATTTACGGAGTTCGGAAAACTTTCGTAATCTCTTGGACTTGAACCTTTGGAATTGGAATCGGATACGGTGGGTATCCGGTGAACTCAGGGCGGAGAAAAATCTCGTAATTTAGAGAGCTCGGGAAATATTTCCGTAATGGATACATTTCGACGAAACAAACTCCGTCAATTCCCTGTTGCTTCCACATGCATCACGATCGCTCAAATCACTTTCACGTATCTTTCTTATGCCAACTAATATTTACGATACAGGATTCAGGCGGAGCAGGAGCGTCGCTCATAACTCGATGCCCTCCCGCATCATCTTTCCGCTAATATCAACTTGAAGCAAGTTTCACGATTCGATGTGCCTGTCGGAACACGGAATCTCACAGGACCATGAGAAATGGCTAGCAGTGAGGATAGATTTGTTCTTAGTAATGATTTAGATAATTTCGTGACCTGGTGCGGAAATCTGATTAAAATAAAAACGAGTGTTCAGTTGTTAGCTTCTTTGACCTGAAAACTCTGAATAACGATCTTACCCGGAGCCTCCGCGGAGCAAATTTTTAAATAGTTGAATCTGTTAAGTATCTTGGAATGACCCGGACGAATAACCTATCATGGAATATCCACATCCGTAATACGTGTGGAAAAGAAAAGCTTTAGAAAAACTCGGTTTCGTTAGAGGATAGTCGGTAGGAGCTCAGGAAAATTTCGCGAGCGATGTTACTTTGCGATAGTCAGACCACACCTTGAATATGCTTGAGGTGTATGGGACCCTGCCGATAAAAGAATCTGATGAGAATTAGAAAAGCTCCAACGTAAGGCGATACGTTTCGTGAAAAATTGCTACGATTCATCAATAGGTGTAACTGAACTGCACGCGATGGGAAACATTAGAACAGTGTACAGTAGATTCAGAGAAAGAACGTTCAAGGTAGGGAAGAACAGATCGTGCGCATACCCTGCTATAAAGGTCTATCAGATACAGCGCACAAAATAAGGGAAATAGAAGCGAAAGCTAACAGATTCAATACATCGTTTCTCCTTCGAACAAGATGCGAGAACAACCGTCAAGGGAAGTAAATTCAAGGTTCGTTTACGCACTGCCACAATGTGGCTGGCAGGGTATCTACATAGACAGTATAATCTTTCGGCCATGTCATTTCCTCAAACCTGAGACGAAGAAAGTAGGATCGGAGTGAAGCTTACGTTCTCCAGCAATACTGCCTAGGAAAGGGAATACGGGTGAAAGTGCGATTTTTTCGTCTGTGTCTGCGAGTCACCATTCGGTGAGTTGTGCCTGAACCGGACGATTATTTACGGGTATAGTTCGACGGAAAACCCAGAATTCAGATGGCTCGAACAAGCCTCCGAATTGTAACGATAGCCTCCAATATTAACACTCTGTCTTCGTCCGAAAATTCTCCTATGGAAAAATTTCATCTCTCGCCCTTCCCGACTCTTCCTCTCTTTCTCTCCCAATTTGTAGACTATGTTCCCGTGCGTTGGAACGAAAGAAAAAATCAACCTCCTGGCGAAATATCAAATGTTCGTTCCGATTTGCAGGGAACTTCTACCGTCTGCTACCGAAGGTGGTTGCAGCGAACGATTACCCGGTGGTGGGCGAATTTGAATACCACGCTTTCGCAGCTCTCCGCGATGGAGTTGATTCAGCTCTGTCATCAGCACGATATTTCTCTTTCCGGAAGTTATAGCGATGATTTGTGTCGATACTCCGTGGAAGTAAGCTTTTCGTAATTCGACGTCCTTAATCTCTTTCTTAATTATTCAGTCATTGTCATTTAATTTCGTTCTTTCTCCAAGGAAGGAGCTATCTCCTTGAGAAGTATTTTAGCGCAACTGGATCCAACTTTAGTTCTCGAAGAATCGAATCCGAAGAGAGTTTTTAACGTATAGATCCTCTACGCAGAAATGAGGAAAGGTTGAAGTAGATCGCCATTTTTCGTCGTACGGAAAATATTCGAAATCCGACAGAGGGCCAAGTTATCGTTCCGGTGTCGCCTCAGTAGGCGGCTATCCCTAGTGAGCAGAGTTCGTTGTTGTTGTGATTAGTGAATCGAGTTTCCCCATGCTTTTGTTACGCCGTTTGCTATCCATCGAATGGCTACCAAATCTCCAAGTTTCTACCTAAATGAAGTGATTGGGTCAATGTTATTGCGTTCTGTGGTTAGCGGTGCACATAAGAGATCGATTAGATTGACTGCAGCTCGAAGAGGACGGCATTGTTTCACCTCATCCCAGTGCAGGACAAGCAGTACAGCGATTAGTGAGGATGCAGGATTCAGTCGAAATGCAAGGTAAGGTAAGAAACGTCCCGTTGAAAAATATTTCTTTTCCCTCGACGACATGGATGTGCCCCGGAATTTCATTTACCGATTGCTTCCGAGCGAAGCGTTTCGAATTCCTATTCATCGCAATTCAAGACATTTTTACCGCTGTAACATGTCCAGATAAATACTAATAACAATACTATTGACCGACGGCTTAAATATCTCTGGGCTGCATCGTGCATAGGGGCTCGTAACTGATCGTTACATTGCGATCTCTGTTAAGTTTTCGAAGCCGTTTCTTCGGAGAGGGGGCTCGGGCGTAACTTCATAGTTTAAATGAGGATGATTTTATCCTCAATAGAGTGCATTGATTTAGAAAAAAGGGAAAAAGAATGACTGGTGAAAGGCAGGATGTTGACACGGAGAGGTCGCCATGGAAAGTGAATAACGCGCGGCGGTATTTCGAGACGCGATTGTCACCGGCGGGAATCTAAAATTCGAGAAAGATTATTGAAAATAAACTTGAGGTGAGTCGTAACCGATTAAAATTTAATGAAGATTAGTATTTATTATGACTTTTTACCAACTACGTGAGTCTTACTGTGCAAAAATACTGAATTCATAAGTTTCGTCAACGTATTTCCTCCGTTTTCGAGAAAACCGCCATTGCTGGCGGTCGACATAAAAGAAAAGAGAAATTTTGATGATATTCGATCGGCAATCAGATAAAGAAATACTTGTCATAAAATTTAACAATACAGCCTCTACACTGACAGCGGTGGTGTTTCTCTCAGCCAATCAGAAGCGAGATAAATGTTTAGCGGTAAGTCAAAAATTTATACACTTTTATTTTCAACGTTTTAATTAGAAAAGAGGTGAATTAAACTATTCTCAGCATTTTGGAACGTGCCGAAGCTAAGATACGTCAAGTTTTACCATCGTCTGATTCTCTATTCCTATTTATTACGATGTCAATCTTTGCCACTATCAGTTTATATGTTTTTGAAGCATAAACGTGCAATAACGCTCTCTGATACGAGATTTTAATTTTCACTATTTTCAATAGTACAACACGTGAATTGATATATTTTATAAATTACATTTATAAATCACCAAACAGCCTTGGCAGTGTTAGCGTGGTGGAAGTGAGCCTTGGTTCTGGATAATGGTTTCCTTCTTTAATGCATTCATCGTACTTCAATTCCAGGATGCCTTTTGAATCGAGAACGTTCGCCATCCTATCCACGAGGAGAGTCTTCACGGAATGGATTGCCATGCCTATTCTCAGATGATGGAAGAAATTGCCTACACCTTTGGATGTGTAAGTAGACTACCTTTTCAAGGTATGACTTCGAAATGGTCATATTTCTCTTTCATTGCTATTGAATGGAACCCATTATTTGATGAAGTGAATGAGCCTAGTTATGCAATGGACGAATTCATGCTTGTGAAAGAAGAACATATTGTTACAAATCGATATGAAGAGCAACAAGATGAGCGTTCAGCTTTGCCATCTTCATATTCCATTCAACCTGCAGTTAGGTCTTTCTTTCTTGATAAACTGTTCTAATTCTCCTCTCTCACTCTTGTTACTTCTTCGTACTTCACAAAGCTATGAAGTTTATTGGTATACCTGGCGCTCTTTTCATCTTATTTTCTGGATGATTTTGTGTATTCTTGGACCTCCCATCGCCATCGTGAGTCCCTATCTGAGCCTCTTATTTCAAGTGTCATCAACTGCCAACCAAGTCTCGAGTGTTTCCTCCGAGTTCTTTTCTGTGCACCCTGGCAGTGTTCTGCTGATTGCTTCATTCACTTCTTCATCCTTTCCTATCCTACAAGCCTTCATTCATGGAGCACAGAAGTGGCATGTTCTTTTTGAATATTTCAATGGTTTGGACCAAATATTTCTTGGCTCCTCCAACGTACGTTATGCTACTTGGAAGGCACTGCAACAGAGTAAATTCCAGTACCTTTACTCTCCTCGATCAGTTTCATACTCACCTCTGTGTTCTTTCCTTCATTTTTAAGAATTTCCATTTCTCATGATTCCTGTTATTTTGTGCCTTCTTACCGCCTTCATTCGGTGAGATTCATCCTCAGAGTAGGGAGGATCATTTGATGTAATTAATCCTCACAAACTGCAATTCTGATATTAGGCAGAATATTCCCCCTCACTAAATTATAACCCAATGCATTTCTCAATTCCACAAGTGCCACAGGAAGAGAAGAATATATTCTTCCTAATATCATTCCGAATTCTTTAGCCATCGCAAATTGATATGGGATCATTCACTAAACGAATCGTTGCTGATAATTTCGAAATGCTAAACCGTATCATATACATTCCGGATTCAAAGTTTTGGCGAAAGGATAATGCTGTTTCAATCCGACCGTAAAGCAAGAAATTATTTCGGTGTCCGATTTTGAATAATCTCTTTCACTCTCGTTTCAGATGCCTCCGACGACCGTTGGGGAGAGGATTGTGATTCAGGAGCCCGGAAAAGTTTACCAGATTTGGATGCTTCATTCCTCACCCATGGACGAACGACAGCAAGTGGGAAGGAGAACCCTATTTTCCGTAAACACAGATGGAAAAATGATGCTCGACATGTAATTTATGTTACTCTTTGAATAAACTCTTTCTATGAATCAATTTGCATTCGCTTACTATCAACGACCGATCAAAGAATATTTTTAAAGCGTACATCCTTCAAACGAAATTATACCCTCTGCTCATCACATCCAATTCCCGGCATCCTCTATCTGCCTTTATGTTCTCGAATACCAGAGGTATTCGTTTAAAATGCGCATCGGAAACGTCAAGCTAATATGTAGAGCGAGTGGCAGTTCGACTTTAGGACGAATCTGAACTCACACCCGTGTAGAACATTCATGTGCCAGCAGTCGAAACTGATCGATCTATACAGTCGCAGGTGAGATGTGATAGGCCAACAAGTAAGCTATTTACAGTTACTAGAGTGGCCTTCGAATAAAAAAACTCCAAAGATCTAGCTGATGCGCTTGGAATAAACGTGGAGGCCATCGTTATGGTTCCAACGACTTTTCAGAGAACTGTATCCATTTCCCCCCCCATTCCATTCCGTATCCATCAAAGCGGAAACTAAATCTTGCTTAAACGCTTGATTGAGGCGAGGAAGAGGATTGAGCTACGGTTTTGGAGGATTAATGGTAAGTACTGGAATCATGCAGCGAGTAACACGGTTCAAGTATGGGTAAAACATTCGTTTTATTAACCACCACGTAAACACGTACCATCGCGCCTCTCCTTTGCTACCGACTTGCTGTCACGTAAGAGTATTCGTGCATCGAGAAGAAGCGGCGATGCCGTTGTTCGGTCTGAATGATTGAATTGGAAATGATGTCTGTTAGATTTGCTTGTAACGTATTTGAGCTTGGCGAAGATCGATCTTAAACGTGAAGATATACTGAAGCGTTTAAGAGGAATAACTCCTCGACCAATGGATCGGTATCTAATTCTGTGATCTTGAGCGTAACATTTAAAATGAACTCTTTGCGATGTGAGCGTAGGAGACACTTACCCGGTTGCACCGGATGCAATTCCGACACTGAAGGTCCTGAATTAAATCCCGAAGGGCATCCAAAAAAATTTCCGAAGAATTCTAAACGTTTCCGAAGTCCAAGATTTCTAAACTCCAAAATCCCTTGTGTTCATATCAGGAGAATATTTTTTTGGGACCGCGTGCGGCTATTGCAAAGATATTCTTTTCCACTCATTGCCCCTTCTGACTGGCACGGTTCCGCCGCGTGTACTATTTCATAAGCTCCATCCATCACCGTTATATCGTATAAAAGCATAATCGGGAAACTGCTATTTTTCACATGTACGTATATCGACGCCCTTGGAGGATACTAAGGTTAGGATTTTTGCGGACGATACAGTCATTTAAACAGTGCAAATGATTACCGTCTCGAAAACGTACCTCTTGTCTTCGTAACCGACTCCGGTGTCTCAATTCGCTGCAACGATGTGCTTAAGACGATCGTTCTCGTCTTCGGAACGGTGAAAAAGATGCGTTGATTGGAATACGAACTCTCCATGGAAGGAAGTCTCCGTTTGGAAAGCCGTGTCGCATTTCTTTTCCAACGGGGCCGTCTGTTTTCGCTCGCCACTTTCGCTCCTCTCGCAACAAGCAGCCTGTGAAATCCATGAATCATCCATTCGTTTGGAATGAGTGAGTACGTGACGCAATGGTATTCCTACTCTGCTAGGCGCCGGGGAAAATTCGCGCATATAGTTCGACATAGGAGTTCGTTAGATTCCGATTCCAGATTCCGAGCGTTAATCTGCCTTCATAAGCAACCGAGAACGGCTTGAACATTATCCTCGCCCGTCTCTGAAATAGGCTCCTTCGGATGGAATTGCAAGCCTCGTTTTTCCCGTGAGAAAAGCGGAAAATATTTGCCGCACATCATTTAAAGAATACGATCCCCAATTTTCAGATCGTAAAGAGAGATCTCATGAAGCGTACAGGGAATTCCTGCGAACTTTGTGCTCGGAATGATTCCTTTCTAAGGTTACTCGCTGAGGAATGAATAACGGCGGAATCTCTATTTTGGAATTTATGATGGCGCTTCATTATCCATGAAATGCAACGGTAGTTCTTTGGATGGACGGTTTCGATTAATAGGAGGAAAGGAATATCTGGATGCATGGTAAAGTTGCAAGCTAATCGTTCGGGTTACGAGCAGTCGTACCAAATACGCTCGGCTCAAATGCACGAAGAGATAAACTCATTCTCGAGCACGAAATAAATTTCGTCATCTGAATCTTTAGTGAACGATGCTTTGAGTAACCATGCCGCAATGGGGAATCCGATTCTCATGAGCGCAAACGTCCTTTAGTTGAACTTTCGTTCACATTATTTTCGTTCGTCAACAATTTTAGATGGCGTAAACGGGAGAGAAATCTGTGAAAAATTCAATACGTCGGGAAATGCCACTGGAGACGAAGCTGCTATTGATTAAGCACTTACAAAAATAAAGAAAAATTATTTACGGAGTTCGGAAAACTTTCGTAATCTCTTGGACTTGAACCTTTGGAATTGGAATCGGATACGGTGGGTATCCGGTGAACTCAGGGCGGAGAAAAATCTCGTAATTTAAAGAGCTCGGGAAATATTTCCGTAATGGATACATTTCGACGAAACAAACTCCGTCAATTCCCTGTTGCTTCCACATTCATCACGATCGCTCAAATCACTTTCACGTATCATTCTTATGCCAACTAATATTTACGATACAGGATTCAGGCGGAGCAGGAGCGTCGCTCATAACTCGATGCCCTCCCGCATCATCTTTCCGCTAATATCAACTTGAAGCAAGTTTCACGATTCGATGTGCCTGTCGGAACACGGAATCTCACAGGACCATGAGAAATGGCTAGCAGTGAGGATAGATTTGTTCTTTGTAATGATTTAGATAATTTCGTGACCTGGTGCGGAAATCTGATTAAAATAAAAACGAGTGTTCAGTTGTCAGCTTCTTTGACCTGAAAACTCTGAATAACGATCTTACCCGGAGCCTCCGCGGAGCAAATTTTTAAATAGTTGAATCTGTTAAGTATCTTGGAATGACCCGGACGAATAACCTATCATGGAATATCCACATCCGTAATACGTGTGGAAAAGAAAAGCTTTAGAAAAACTCGGTTTCGTTAGAGGATAGTCGGTAGGAGCTCAGGAAAAGTTCGCGAGCGATGTTACTTTGCGATAGTCAGACCAAACCTTGAATATGCATGAGGTGTATGGGACCCTGCCGATAAAAGAATCTGATGAGAATTAGAAAAGCTCCAACGTAAGGCGATACGTTTCGTGAAAAATTGCTACGATTCATCGATAGGTGTAACTGAACTGCTCGCGATGGGAAACATTAGAACAGCGTAGAGTAGATTCAGAGAAAGAACGTTCCAGGTAGGGAAGAACAGATCGTGCGCATACCCTGCTATAAAGGTCTATCAGATACAGCGCACAAAATAAGGGAAATAGAAGCGAAAGCTAACAGATTCAATACATCGTTGTCCCTTCGGACAAGATGCGAGAACAACCGTCAAGGGAAGTAAATTCAAGGTTCGTTTACGCACTGCCACAATGTGGCTGGAAGGGTATCTACATAGACAGTATAATCTTTCGGCCATGTCATTTCCTCAAACCTGAGACGAAGAAAGTAGGATCGGAGTGAAGCTTACGTTCTCCAGCAATACTGCCAAGGAAATGGAATACGGGTCAAAGTGCGATTTTTTCGTCTGTGTCTGCGAGTCACCATTCGGTGAGTGGTGCCTGAACCGGACGATTATTTACGGGTATAGTTCGACGGAAAACCCAGAATTCAGATGGCTCGAAGAAGCCTCCGAATTGTAACGATAGCCTCCAATATTAACACTCTGTCTTCGTCCGAAAATTCTCCTATGGAAAAATTTCATCTCTCGCCCTTCCCGACTCTTCCTCTCTTTCTCTCCCAATTTGTAGACTATGTTCCCGTGCGTTGGAACGAAAGAAAAAATCAACCTCCTGGCGAAATATCAAATGTTCGTTCCGATTTGCAGGGAACTTCTACCGTCTGCTACCGAAGGTGGTTGCAGCGAACGATTACCCGGTGGTGGGCGAATTTGAATACCACGCTTTCGCAGCTCTCCGCGATGGAGTTGATTCAGCTCTGTCATCAGCACGATATTTCTCTTTCCGGAAGTTAAAGCGATGATTTGTGTCGATACTCCGTGGAAGTAAGCTTTTCGTAATTCGACGTCCTTAATCTCTTTCTTAATTATTCAGTCATTGTCATTTAATTTCGTTCTTTCTCCAAGGAAGGAGCTATCTCCTTGAGAAGTATTTTAGCGCAACTGGATCCAACTTTAGTTCTCGAAGAATCGAATCCGAAGAGAGTTTTTAACGTATAGATCCTCTACGCAGAAATGAGGAAAGGTTGAAGTAGATCGCCATTTTTCGTCGTACGGAAAATATTCGAAATCCGACAGAGGGCCAAGTTATCGTTCCGGTGTCGCCTCAGTAGGCGGCTATCCCTAGTGAGCAGAGTTCGTTGTTGTTGTGATTAGTGAATCGAGTTTCCCCATGCTTTTGTTACGCCGTTTGCTATCCATCGAATGGCTACCAAATCTCCAAGTTTCTACCTAAATGAAGTGATTGGGTCAATGTTATTGCGTTCTGTGGTTAGCGGTGCACATAAGAGATCGATTAGATTGACTGCAGCTCGAAGAGGACGGCATTGTTTCACCTCATCCCAGTGCAGGACAAGCAGTACAGCGATTAGTGAGGATGCAGGATTCAGTCGAAATGCAAGGTAAGGTAAGAAACGTCCCGTTGAAAAATATTTCTTTTCCCTCGACGACATGGATGTGCCCCGGAATTTCATTTACCGATTGCTTCCGAGCGAAGCGTTTCGAATTCCTATTCATCGCAATTCAAGACATTTTTACCGCTGTAACATGTCCAGATAAATACTAATAACAATACTATTGACCGACGGCTTAAATATCTCTGGGCTGCATCGTGCATAGGGGCTCGTAACTGATCGTTACATTGCGATCTCTGTTAAGTTTTCGAAGCCGTTTCTTCGGAGAGGGGGCTCGGGCGTAACTTCATAGTTTAAATGAGGATGATTTTATCCTCAATAGAGTGCATTGATTTAGAAAAAAGGGAAAAAGAATGACTGGTGAAAGGCAGGATGTTGACACGGAGAGGTCGCCATGGAAAGTGAATAACGCGCGGCGGTATTTCGAGACGCGATTGTCACCGGCGGGAGTCTAAAATTCGAGAAAGATTATTGAAAATAAACTTGAGGTGAGTCGTAACCGATTAAAATTTAATGAAGATTAGTATTTATTATGACTTTTTACCAACTACGTGAGTCTTACTGTGCAAAAATACTGAATTCATAAGTTTCGTCAACGTATTTCCTCCGTTTTCGAGAAAACCGCCATTGCTGGCGGTCGACATAAAAGAAAAGAGAAATTTTGATGATATTCGATCGGCAATCAGATAAAGAAATACTTGTCATAAAATTTAACAATACAGCCTCTACACTGACAGCGGTGGTGTTTCTCTCAGCCAATCAGAAGCGAGATAAATGTTTAGCGGTAAGTCAAAAATTTATACACTTTTATTTTCAACGTTTTAATTAGAAAAGAGGTGAATTAAACTATTCTCAGCATTTTGGAACGTGCCGAAGCTAAGATACGTCAAGTTTTACCATCGTCTGATTCTCTATTCCTATTTATTACGATGTCAATCTTTCCCACTATCAGTTTATATGTTTTTGAAGCATAAACGTGCAATAACGCTCTCTGATACGAGATTTTAATTTTCACTATTTTCAATAGTACAACACGTGAATTGATATATTTTATAAATTACATTTATAAATCACCAAACAGCCTTGGCAGTGTTAGCGTGGTGGAAGTGAGCCTTGGTTCTGGATAATGGTTTCCTTCTTTAATGCATTCATCGTACTTCAATTCCAGGATGCCTTTTGAATCGAGAACGTTCGCCATCCTATCCACGAGGAGAGTCTTCACGGAATGCATTGCCATGCCTATTCTCAGATGATGGAAGAAATTGCCTACACCTTTGGATGTGTAAGTAGACTACCTTTTCAAGGTATGACTTCGAAATGGTCATATTTCTCTTTCATTGCTATTGAATGGAACCCATTATTTGATGAAGTGAATGAGCCTAGTTATGCAATGGACGAATTCATGCTTGTGAAAGAAGAACATATTGTTACAAATCGATATGAAGAGCAACAAGATGAGCGTTCAGCTTTGCCATCTTCATATTCCATTCAACCTGCAGTTAGGTCTTTCTTTCTTGATAAACTGTTCTAATTCTCCTCTCTCACTCTTGTTACTTCTTCGTACTTCACAAAGCTATGAAGTTTATTGGGAGCAAAATCACATCTTTTCACCTGGCGCTCTTTTCATCTTATTTTCTGGATGATTTTGTGTATTCTTGGACCTCCCATCGCCATCGTGAGTCCCTATCTGAGCCTCTTATTTCAAGTGTCATCAACTGCCAACCAAGTCTCGAGTGTTTCCTCCGAGTTCTTTTCTGTGCACCCTGGCAGTGTTCTGCTGATTGCTTCATTCACTTCTTCATCCTTTCCTATGCTACAAGCCTTCATTCATGGAGCACAGAAGTGGCATGTTCTTTTTGAATATTTCAATGGTTTGGACCAAATATTTCTTGGCTCCTCCAACGTACGTTATGCTACTTGGAAGGCACTGCAACAAAGTAAATTCCAGTACCTTTACTCTCCTCGATCAGTTTCATACTCACCTCTGTGTTCTTTCCTTCATTTTTAAGAATTTCCATTTCTCATGATTCCTGTTATTTTGTGCCTTCTTACCGCCTTCATTCGGTGAGATTCATCCTCAGAGTAGGGAGGATCATTTGATGTAATTAATCCTCACAAACTGCAATTCTGATATTAGGCAGAATATTCCCCCTCACTAAATTATAACCCAATGCATTTCTCAATTCCACAAGTGCCACAGGAAGAGAAGAATATATTCTTCCTAATATCATTCCGAATTCTTTAGCCATCGCAAATTGATATGGGATCATTCACTAAACGAATCGTTGCTGATAATGTCGAAATGCTAAACCGTATCATATACATTCCGGATTCAAAGTTTTGGCGAAAGGATAATGCTGTTTCAATCCGACCGTAAAGCAAGAAATTATTTCGGTGTCCGATTTTGAATAATCTCTTTCACTCTCGTTTCAGATGCCTCCGACGACCGTTGGGGAGAGGATTGTGATTCAGGAGCCCGGAAAAGTTTACCAGATTTGGATGCTTCATTCCTCACCCATGGACGAACGACAGCAAGTGGGAAGGAGAACCCTATTTTCCGTAAACACAGATGGAAAAATGATGCTCGACATGTAATTTATGTTACTCTTTGAATAAACTCTTTCTATGAATCAATTTGCATTCGCTTACTATCAACGACCGATCAAAGAATATTTTTAAAGCGTACATCCTTCAAACGAAATTATACCCTCTGCTCATCACATCCAATTCCCGGCATCCTCTATCTGCCTTTATGTTCTCGAATACCAGAGGTATTCGTTTAAAATGCGCATCGGAAACGTCAAGCTAATATGTAGAGCGAGTGGCAGTTCGACTTTAGGACGAATCTGAACTCACACCCGTGTAGAACATTCATGTGCCAGCAGTCGAAACTGATCGATCTATACAGTCGCAGGTGAGATGTGATAGGCCAACAAGTAAGCTATTTACAGTTACTAGAGTGGCCTTCGAATAAAAAAACTCCAAAGATCTAGCTGATGCGCTTGGAATAAACGTGGAGGCCATCGTTATGGTTCCAACGACTTTTCAGAGAACTGTATCCATTTCCCCCCCCATTCCATTCCGTATCCATCAAAGCGGAAACTAAATCTTGCTTAAACGCTTGATTGAGGCGAGGAAGAGGATTGAGCTACGGTTTTGGAGGATTAATGGTAAGTACTGGAATCATGCAGCGAGTAACACGGTTCAAGTATGGGTAAAACATTCGTTTTATTAACCACCACGTAAACACGTACCATCGCGCCTCTCCTTTGCTACCGACTTGCTGTCACGTAAGAGTATTCGTGCATCGAGAAGAAGCGGCGATGCCGTTGTTCGGTCTGAATGATTGAATTGGAAATGATGTCTGTTAGATTTGCTTGTAACGTATTTGAGCTTGGCGAAGATCGATCTTAAACGTGAAGATATACTGAAGCGTTTAAGAGGAATAACTCCTCGACCAATGGATCGGTATCTAATTCTGTGATCTTGAGCGTAACATTTAAAATGAACTCTTTGCGATGTGAGCGTAGGAGACACTTACCCGGTTGCACCGGATGCAATTCCGACACTGAAGGTCCTGAATTAAATCCCGAAGGGCATCCAAAAAAATTTCCGAAGAATTCTAAACGTTTCCGAAGTCCAAGATTTCTAAACTCCAAAATCCCTTGTGTTCATATCAGGAGAATATTTTTTTGGGACCGCGTGCGGCTATTGCAAAGATATTCTTTTCCACTCATTGCCCCTTCTGACTGGCACGGTTCCGCCGCGTGTACTATTTCATAAGCTCCATCCATCACCGTTATATCGTATAAAAGCATAATCGGGAAACTGCTATTTTTCACATGTACGTATATCGACGCCCTTGGAGGATACTAAGGTTAGGATTTTTGCGGACGATACAGTCATTTAAACAGTGCAAATGATTACCGTCTCGAAAACGTACCTCTTGTCTTCGTAACCGACTCCGGTGTCTCAATTCGCTGCAACGATGTGCTTAAGACGATCGTTCTCGTCTTCGGAACGGTGAAAAAGATGCGTTGATTGGAATACGAACTCTCCATGGAAGGAAGTCTCCGTTTGGAAAGCCGTGTCGCATTTCTTTTCCAACGGGGCCGTCTGTTTTCGCTCGCCACTTTCGCTCCTCTCGCAACAAGCAGCCTGTGAAATCCATGAATCATCCATTCGTTTGGAATGAGTGAGTACGTGACGCAATGGTATTCCTACTCTGCTAGGCGCCGGGGAAAATTCGCGCATATAGTTCGACATAGGAGTTCGTTAGATTCCGATTCCAGATTCCGAGCGTTAATCTGCCTTCATAAGCAACCGAGAACGGCTTGAACATTATCCTCGCCCGTCTCTGAAATAGGCTCCTTCGGATGGAATTGCAAGCCTCGTTTTTCCCGTGAGAAAAGCGGAAAATATTTGCCGCACATCATTTAAAGAATACGATCCCCAATTTTCAGATCGTAAAGAGAGATCTCATGAAGCGTACAGGGAATTCCTGCGAACTTTGTGCTCGGAATGATTCCTTTCTAAGGTTACTCGCTGAGGAATGAATAACGGCGGAATCTCTATTTTGGAATTTATGATGGCGCTTCATTATCCATGAAATGCAACGGTAGTTCTTTGGATGGACGGTTTCGATTAATAGGAGGAAAGGAATATCTGGATGCATGGTAAAGTTGCAAGCTAATCGTTCGGGTTACGAGCAGTCGTACCAAATACGCTCGGCTCAAATGCACGAAGAGATAAACTCATTCTCGAGCACGAAATAAATTTCGTCATCTGAATCTTTAGTGAACGATGCTTTGAGTAACCATGCCGCAATGGGGAATCCGATTCTCATGAGCGCAAACGTCCTTTAGTTGAAATTTCGTTCACATTATTTTCGTTCGTCAACAATTTTAGATGGCGTAAACGGGAGAGAAATCTGTGAAAAATTCAATACGTCGGGAAATGCCACTGGAGACGAAGCTGCTATTGATTAAGCACTTACAAAAATAAAGAAAAATTATTTACGGAGTTCGGAAAACTTTCGTAATCTCTTGGACTTGAACCTTTGGAATTGGAATCGGATACGGTGGGTATCCGGTGAACTCAGGGCGGAGAAAAATCTCGTAATTTAGAGAGCTCGGGAAATATTTCCGTAATGGATACATTTCGACGAAACAAACTCCGTCAATTCCCTGTTGCTTCCACATGCATCACGATCGCTCAAATCACTTTCACGTATCTTTCTTATGCCAACTAATATTTACGATACAGGATTCAGGCGGAGCAGGAGCGTCGCTCATAACTCGATGCCCTCCCGCATCATCTTTCCGCTAATATCAACTTGAAGCAAGTTTCACGATTCGATGTGCCTGTCGGAACACGGAATCTCACAGGACCATGAGAAATGGCTAGCAGTGAGGATAGATTTGTTCTTAGTAATGATTTAGATAATTTCGTGACCTGGTGCGGAAATCTGATTAAAATAAAAACGAGTGTTCAGTTGTTAGCTTCTTTGACCTGAAAACTCTGAATAACGATCTTACCCGGAGCCTCCGCGGAGCAAATTTTTAAATAGTTGAATCTGTTAAGTATCTTGGAATGACCCGGACGAATAACCTATCATGGAATATCCACATCCGTAATACGTGTGGAAAAGAAAAGCTTTAGAAAAACTCGGTTTCGTTAGAGGATAGTCGGTAGGAGCTCAGGAAAATTTCGCGAGCGATGTTACTTTGCGATAGTCAGACCACACCTTGAATATGCTTGAGGTGTATGGGACCCTGCCGATAAAAGAATCTGATGAGAATTAGAAAAGCTCCAACGTAAGGCGATACGTTTCGTGAAAAATTGCTACGATTCATCGATAGGTGTAACTGAACTGCACGCGATGGGAAACATTAGAACAGTGTACAGTAGATTCAGAGAAAGAACGTTCAAGGTAGGGAAGAACAGATCGTGCGCATACCCTGCTATAAAGGTCTATCAGATACAGCGCACAAAATAAGGGAAATAGAAGCGAAAGCTAACAGATTCAATACATCGTTTCTCCTTCGAACAAGATGCGAGAACAACCGTCAAGGGAAGTAAATTCAAGGTTCGTTTACGCACTGCCACAATGTGGCTGGCAGGGTATCTACATAGACAGTATAATCTTTCGGCCATGTCATTTCCTCAAACCTGAGACGAAGAAAGTAGGATCGGAGTGAAGCTTACGTTCTCCAGCAATACTGCCTAGGAAAGGGAATACGGGTGAAAGTGCGATTTTTTCGTCTGTGTCTGCGAGTCACCATTCGGTGAGTTGTGCCTGAACCGGACGATTATTTACGGGTATAGTTCGACGGAAAACCCAGAATTCAGATGGCTCGAAGAAGCCTCCGAATTGTAACGATAGCCTCCAATATTAACACTCTGTCTTCGTCCGAAAATTCTCCTATGGAAAAATTTCATCTCTCGCCCTTCCCGACTCTTCCTCTCTTTCTCTCCCAATTTGTAGACTATGTTCCCGTGCGATGAAACGAAAGAAAAAATCATCCTCCTGGCGAAATATCAAATGTTCGTTCCGATTTTCAGGGAACTTCTTCCGTCTGCTACCGAAGGTGGTTGCAGCGAACGATTACCCGGTGGTGGGCGAATTTGAATACCACGCTTTCGCAGCTCTCCGCGATGGAGTTGATTCAGCTCTGTCATCAGCACGATATTTCTCTTTCCGGAAGTTAAAGCGATGATTTGTGTCGATACTCCGTGGAAGTAAGCTTTTCGTAATTCGACGTCCTTAATCTCTTTCTTAATTATTCAGTCATTGTCATTTAATTTCGTTCTTTCTCCAAGGAAGGAGCTATCTCCTTGAGAAGTATTTTAGCGCAACTGGATCCAACTTTAGTTCTCGAAGAATCGAATCCGAAGAGAGTTTTTAACGTATAGATCCTCTACGCAGAAATGAGGAAAGGTTGAAGTAGATCGCCATTTTTCGTCGTACGGAAAATATTCGAAATCCGACAGAGGGCCAAGTTATCGTTCCGGTGTCGCCTCAGTAGGCGGCTATCCCTAGTGAGCAGAGTTCGTTGTTGTTGTGATTAGTGAATCGAGTTTCCCCATGCTTTTGTTACGCCGTTTGCTATCCATCGAATGGCTACCAAATCTCCAAGTTTCTACCTAAATGAAGTGATTGGGTCAATGTTATTGCGTTCTGTGGTTAGCGGTGCACATAAGAGATCGATTAGATTGACTGCAGCTCGAAGAGGACGGCATTGTTTCACCTCATCCCAGTGCAGGACAAGCAGTACAGCGATTAGTGAGGATGCAGGATTCAGTCGAAATGCAAGGTAAGGTAAGAAACGTCCCGTTGAAAAATATTTCTTTTCCCTCGACGACATGGATGTGCCCCGGAATTTCATTTACCGATTGCTTCCGAGCGAAGCGTTTCGAATTCCTATTCATCGCAATTCAAGACATTTTTACCGCTGTAACATGTCCAGATAAATACTAATAACAATACTATTGACCGACGGCTTAAATATCTCTGGGCTGCATCGTGCATAGGGGCTCGTAACTGATCGTTACATTGCGATCTCTGTTAAGTTTTCGAAGCCGTTTCTTCGGAGAGGGGGCTCGGGCGTAACTTCATAGTTTAAATGAGGATGATTTTATCCTCAATAGAGTGCATTGATTTAGAAAAAAGGGAAAAAGAATGACTGGTGAAAGGCAGGATGTTGACACGGAGAGGTCGCCATGGAAAGTGAATAACGCGCGGCGGTATTTCGAGACGCGATTGTCACCGGCGGGAGTCTAAAATTCGAGAAAGATTATTGAAAATAAACTTGAGGTGAGTCGTAACCGATTAAAATTTAATGAAGATTAGTATTTATTATGACTTTTTACCAACTACGTGAGTCTTACTGTGCAAAAATACTGAATTCATAAGTTTCGTCAACGTATTTCCTCCGTTTTCGAGAAAACCGCCATTGCTGGCGGTCGACATAAAAGAAAAGAGAAATTTTGATGATATTCGATCGGCAATCAGATAAAGAAATACTTGTCATAAAATTTAACAATACAGCCTCTACACTGACAGCGGTGGTGTTTCTCTCAGCCAATCAGAAGCGAGATAAATGTTTAGCGGTAAGTCAAAAATTTATACACTTTTATTTTCAACGTTTTAATTAGAAAAGAGGTGAATTAAACTATTCTCAGCATTTTGGAACGTGCCGAAGCTAAGATACGTCAAGTTTTACCATCGTCTGATTCTCTATTCCTATTTATTACGATGTCAATCTTTCCCACTATCAGTTTATATGTTTTTGAAGCATAAACGTGCAATAACGCTCTCTGATACGAGATTTTAATTTTCACTATTTTCAATAGTACAACACGTGAATTGATATATTTTATAAATTACATTTATAAATCACCAAACAGCCTTGGCAGTGTTAGCGTGGTGGAAGTGAGCCTTGGTTCTGGATAATGGTTTCCTTCTTTAATGCATTCATCGTACTTCAATTCCAGGATGACTTTTGAATCGAGAACGTTCGCCATCCTATCCACGAGGAGAGTCTTCACGGAATGCATTGCCATGCCTATTCTCAGATGATGGAAGAAATTGCCTACACCTTTGGATGTGTAAGTAGACTACCTTTTCAAGGTATGACTTCGAAATGGTCATATTTCTCTTTCATTGCTATTGAATGGAACCCATTATTTGATGAAGTGAATGAGCCTAGTTATGCAATGGACGAATTCATGCTTGTGAAAGAAGAACATATTGTTACAAATCGATATGAAGAGCAACAAGATGAGCGTTCAGCTTTGCCATCTTCATATTCCATTCAACCTGCAGTTAGGTCTTTCTTTCTTGATAAACTGTTCTAATTCTCCTCTCTCACTCTTGTTACTTCTTCGTACTTCACAAAGCTATGAAGTTTATTGGTATACCTGGCGCTCTTTTCATCTTATTTTCTGGATGATTTTGTGTATTCTTGGACCTCCCATCGCCATCGTGAGTCCCTATCTGAGCCTCTTATTTCAAGTGTCATCAACTGCCAACCAAGTCTCGAGTGTTTCCTCCGAGTTCTTTTCTGTGCACCCTGGCAGTGTTCTGCTGATTGCTTCATTCACTTCTTCATCCTTTTCTATCCTACAAGCCTTCATTCATGGAGCACAGAAGTGGCATGTTCTTTTTGAATATTTCAATGGTTTGGACCAAATATTTCTTGGCTCCTCCAACGTACGTTATGCTACTTGGAAGGCACTGCAACAGAGTAAATTCCAGTACCTTTACTCTCCTCGATCAGTTTCATACTCACCTCTGTGTTCTTTCCTTCATTTTTAAGAATTTCCATTTCTCATGATTCCTGTTATTTTGTGCCTTCTTACCGCCTTCATTCGGTGAGATTCATCCTCAGAGTAGGGAGGATCATTTGATGTAATTAATCCTCACAAACTGCAATTCTGATATTAGGCAGAATATTCCCCCTCACTAAATTATAACCCAATGCATTTCTCAATTCCACAAGTGCCACAGGAAGAGAAGAATATATTCTTCCTAATATCATTCCGAATTCTTTAGCCATCGCAAATTGATATGGGATCATTCACTAAACGAATCGTTGCTGATAATTTCGAAATGCTAAACCGTATCATATACATTCCGGATTCAAAGTTTTGGCGAAAGGATAATGCTGTTTCAATCCGACCGTAAAGCAAGAAATTATTTCGGTGTCCGATTTTGAATAATCTCTTTCACTCTCGTTTCAGATGCCTCCGACGACCGTTGGGGAGAGGATTGTGATTCAGGAGCCCGGAAAAGTTTACCAGATTTGGATGCTTCATTCCTCACCCATGGACGAACGACAGCAAGTGGGAAGGAGAACCCTATTTTCCGTAAACACAGATGGAAAAATGATGCTCGACATGTAATTTATGTTACTCTTTGAATAAACTCTTTCTATGAATCAATTTGCATTCGCTTACTATCAACGACCGATCAAAGAATATTTTTAAAGCGTACATCCTTCAAACGAAATTATACCCTCTGCTCATCACATCCAATTCCCGGCATCCTCTATCTGCCTTTATGTTCTCGAATACCAGAGGTATTCGTTTAAAATGCGCATCGGAAACGTCAAGCTAATATGTAGAGCGAGTGGCAGTTCGACTTTAGGACGAATCTGAACTCACACCCGTGTAGAACATTCATGTGCCAGCAGTCGAAACTGATCGATCTATACAGTCGCAGGTGAGATGTGATAGGCCAACAAGTAAGCTATTTACAGTTACTAGAGTGGCCTTCGAATAAAAAAACTCCAAAGATCTAGCTGATGCGCTTGGAATAAACGTGGAGGCCATCGTTATGGTTCCAACGACTTTTCAGAGAACTGTATCCATTTCCCCCCCCATTCCATTCCGTATCCATCAAAGCGGAAACTAAATCTTGCTTAAACGCTTGATTGAGGCGAGGAAGAGGATTGAGCTACGGTTTTGGAGGATTAATGGTAAGTACTGGAATCATGCAGCGAGTAACACGGTTCAAGTATGGGTAAAACATTCGTTTTATTAACCACCACGTAAACACGTACCATCGCGCCTCTCCTTTGCTACCGACTTGCTGTCACGTAAGAGTATTCGTGCATCGAGAAGAAGCGGCGATGCCGTTGTTCGGTCTGAATGATTGAATTGGAAATGATGTCTGTTAGATTTGCTTGTAACGTATTTGAGCTTGGCGAAGATCGATCTTAAACGTGAAGATATACTGAAGCGTTTAAGAGGAATAACTCCTCGACCAATGGATCGGTATCTAATTCTGTGATCTTGAGCGTAACATTTAAAATGAACTCTTTGCGATGTGAGCGTAGGAGACACTTACCCGGTTGCACCGGATGCAATTCCGACACTGAAGGTCCTGAATTAAATCCCGAAGGGCATCCAAAAAAATTTCCGAAGAATTCTAAACGTTTCCGAAGTCCAAGATTTCTAAACTCCAAAATCCCTTGTGTTCATATCAGGAGAATATTTTTTTGGGACCGCGTGCGGCTATTGCAAAGATATTCTTTTCCACTCATTGCCCCTTCTGACTGGCACGGTTCCGCCGCGTGTACTATTTCATAAGCTCCATCCATCACCGTTATATCGTATAAAAGCATAATCGGGAAACTGCTATTTTTCACATGTACGTATATCGACGCCCTTGGAGGATACTAAGGTTAGGATTTTTGCGGACGATACAGTCATTTAAACAGTGCAAATGATTACCGTCTCGAAAACGTACCTCTTGTCTTCGTAACCGACTCCGGTGTCTCAATTCGCTGCAACGATGTGCTTAAGACGATCGTTCTCGTCTTCGGAACGGTGAAAAAGATGCGTTGATTGGAATACGAACTCTCCATGGAAGGAAGTCTCCGTTTGGAAAGCCGTGTCGCATTTCTTTTCCAACGGGGCCGTCTGTTTTCGCTCGCCACTTTCGCTCCTCTCGCAACAAGCAGCCTGTGAAATCCATGAATCATCCATTCGTTTGGAATGAGTGAGTACGTGACCCAATGGTATTCCTACTCTGCTAGGCGCCGGGGAAAATTCGCGCATATAGTTCGACATAGGAGTTCGTTAGATTCCGATTCCAGATTCCGAGCGTTAATCTGCCTTCATAAGCAACCGAGAACGGCTTGAACATTATCCTCGCCCGTCTCTGAAATAGGCTCCTTCGGATGGAATTGCAAGCCTCGTTTTTCCCGTGAGAAAAGCGGAAAATATTTGCCGCACATCATTTAAAGAATACGATCCCCAATTTTCAGATCGTAAAGAGAGATCTCATGAAGCGTACAGGGAATTCCTGCGAACTTTGTGCTCGGAATGATTCCTTTCTAAGGTTACTCGCTGAGGAATGAATAACGGCGGAATCTCTATTTTGGAATTTATGATGGCGCTTCATTATCCATGAAATGCAACGGTAGTTCTTTGGATGGACGGTTTCGATTAATAGGAGGAAAGGAATATCTGGATGCATGGTAAAGTTGCAAGCTAATCGTTCGGGTTACGAGCAGTCGTACCAAATACGCTCGGCTCAAATGCACGAAGAGATAAACTCATTCTCGAGCACGAAATAAATTTCGTCATCTGAATCTTTAGTGAACGATGCTTTGAGTAACCATGCCGCAATGGGGAATCCGATTCTCATGAGCGCAAACGTCCTTTAGTTGAACTTTCGTTCACATTATTTTCGTTCGTCAACAATTTTAGATGGCGTAAACGGGAGAGAAATCTGTGAAAAATTCAATACGTCGGGAAATGCCACTGGAGACGAAGCTGCTATTGATTAAGCACTTACAAAAATAAAGAAAAATTATTTACGGAGTTCGGAAAACTTTCGTAATCTCTTGGACTTGAACCTTTGGAATTGGAATCGGATACGGTGGGTATCCGGTGAACTCAGGGCGGAGAAAAATCTCGTAATTTAAAGAGCTCGGGAAATATTTCCGTAATGGATACATTTCGACGAAACAAACTCCGTCAATTCCCTGTTGCTTCCACATTCATCACGATCGCTCAAATCACTTTCACGTATCATTCTTATGCCAACTAATATTTACGATACAGGATTCAGGCGGAGCAGGAGCGTCGCTCATAACTCGATGCCCTCCCGCATCATCTTTCCGCTAATATCAACTTGAAGCAAGTTTCACGATTCGATGTGCCTGTCGGAACACGGAATCTCACAGGACCATGAGAAATGGCTAGCAGTGAGGATAGATTTGTTCTTAGTAATGATTTAGATAATTTCGTGACCTGGTGCGGAAATCTGATTAAAATAAAAACGAGTGTTCAGTTGTCAGCTTCTTTGACCTGAAAACTCTGAATAACGATCTTACCCGGAGCCTCCGCGGAGCAAATTTTTAAATAGTTGAATCTGTTAAGTATCTTGGAATGACCCGGACGAATAACCTATCATGGAATATCCACATCCGTAATACGTGTGGAAAAGAAAAGCTTTAGAAAAACTCGGTTTCGTTAGAGGATAGTCGGTAGGAGCTCAGGAAAAGTTCGCGAGCGATGTTACTTTGCGATAGTCAGACCAAACCTTGAATATGCATGAGGTGTATGGGACCCTGCCGATAAAAGAATCTGATGAGAATTAGAAAAGCTCCAACGTAAGGCGATACGTTTCGTGAAAAATTGCTACGATTCATCGATAGGTGTAACTGAACTGCTCGCGATGGGAAACATTAGAACAGCGTAGAGTAGATTCAGAGAAAGAACGTTCCAGGTAGGGAAGAACAGATCGTGCGCATACCCTGCTATAAAGGTCTATCAGATACAGCGCACAAAATAAGGGAAATAGAAGCGAAAGCTAACAGATTCAATACATCGTTGTCCCTTCGGACAAGATGCGAGAACAACCGTCAAGGGAAGTAAATTCAAGGTTCGTTTACGCACTGCCACAATGTGGCTGGAAGGGTATCTACATAGACAGTATAATCTTTCGGCCATGTCATTTCCTCAAACCTGAGACGAAGAAAGTAGGATCGGAGTGAAGCTTACGTTCTCCAGCAATACTGCCAAGGAAATGGAATACGGGTCAAAGTGCGATTTTTTCGTCTGTGTCTGCGAGTCACCATTCGGTGAGTGGTGCCTGAACCGGACGATTATTTACGGGTATAGTTCGACGGAAAACCCAGAATTCAGATGGCTCGAAGAAGCCTCCGAATTGTAACGATAGCCTCCAATATTAACACTCTGTCTTCGTCCGAAAATTCTCCTATGGAAAAATTTATCTCTCGCCCTTCCCGACTCTTCCTCTCTTTCTCTCCCAATTTGTAGACTATGTTCCCGTGCGTTGGAACGAAAGAAAAAATCAACCTCCTGGCGAAATATCAAATGTTCGTTCCGATTTGCAGGGAACTTCTACCGTCTGCTACCGAAGGTGGTTGCAGCGAACGATTACCCGGTGGTGGGCGAATTTGAATACCACGCTTTCGCAGCTCTCCGCGATGGAGTTGATTCAGCTCTGTCATCAGCACGATATTTCTCTTTCCGGAAGTTAAAGCGATGATTTGTGTCGATACTCCGTGGAAGTAAGCTTTTCGTAATTCGACGTCCTTAATCTCTTTCTTAATTATTCAGTCATTGTCATTTAATTTCGTTCTTTCTCCAAGGAAGGAGCTATCTCCTTGAGAAGTATTTTAGCGCAACTGGATCCAACTTTAGTTCTCGAAGAATCGAATCCGAAGAGAGTTTTTAACGTATAGATCCTCTACGCAGAAATGAGGAAAGGTTGAAGTAGATCGCCATTTTTCGTCGTACGGAAAATATTCGAAATCCGACAGAGGGCCAAGTTATCGTTCCGGTGTCGCCTCAGTAGGCGGCTATCCCTAGTGAGCAGAGTTCGTTGTTGTTGTGATTAGTGAATCGAGTTTCCCCATGCTTTTGTTACGCCGTTTGCTATCCATCGAATGGCTACCAAATCTCCAAGTTTCTACCTAAATGAAGTGATTGGGTCAATGTTATTGCGTTCTGTGGTTAGCGGTGCACATAAGAGATCGATTAGATTGACTGCAGCTCGAAGAGGACGGCATTGTTTCACCTCATCCCAGTGCAGGACAAGCAGTACAGCGATTAGTGAGGATGCAGGATTCAGTCGAAATGCAAGGTAAGGTAAGAAACGTCCCGTTGAAAAATATTTCTTTTCCCTCGACGACATGGATGTGCCCCGGAATTTCATTTACCGATTGCTTCCGAGCGAAGCGTTTCGAATTCCTATTCATCGCAATTCAAGACATTTTTACCGCTGTAACATGTCCAGATAAATACTAATAACAATACTATTGACCGACGGCTTAAATATCTCTGGGCTGCATCGTGCATAGGGGCTCGTAACTGATCGTTACATTGCGATCTCTGTTAAGTTTTCGAAGCCGTTTCTTCGGAGAGGGGGCTCGGGCGTAACTTCATAGTTTAAATGAGGATGATTTTATCCTCAATAGAGTGCATTGATTTAGAAAAAAGGGAAAAAGAATGACTGGTGAAAGGCAGGATGTTGACACGGAGAGGTCGCCATGGAAAGTGAATAACGCGCGGCGGTATTTCGAGACGCGATTGTCACCGGCGGGAGTCTAAAATTCGAGAAAGATTATTGAAAATAAACTTGAGGTGAGTCGTAACCGATTAAAATTTAATGAAGATTAGTATTTATTATGACTTTTTACCAACTACGTGAGTCTTACTGTGCAAAAATACTGAATTCATAAGTTTCGTCAACGTATTTCCTCCGTTTTCGAGAAAACCGCCATTGCTGGCGGTCGACATAAAAGAAAAGAGAAATTTTGATGATATTCGATCGGCAATCAGATAAAGAAATACTTGTCATAAAATTTAACAATACAGCCTCTACACTGACAGCGGTGGTGTTTCTCTCAGCCAATCAGAAGCGAGATAAATGTTTAGCGGTAAGTCAAAAATTTATACACTTTTATTTTCAACGTTTTAATTAGAAAAGAGGTGAATTAAACTATTCTCAGCATTTTGGAACGTGCCGAAGCTAAGATACGTCAAGTTTTACCATCGTCTGATTCTCTATTCCTATTTATTACGATGTCAATCTTTCCCACTATCAGTTTATATGTTTTTGAAGCATAAACGTGCAATAACGCTCTCTGATACGAGATTTTAATTTTCACTATTTTCAATAGTACAACACGTGAATTGATATATTTTATAAATTACATTTATAAATCACCAAACAGCCTTGGCAGTGTTAGCGTGGTGGAAGTGAGCCTTGGTTCTGGATAATGGTTTCCTTCTTTAATGCATTCATCGTACTTCAATTCCAGGATGACTTTTGAATCGAGAACGTTCGCCATCCTATCCACGAGGAGAGTCTTCACGGAATGCATTGCCATGCCTATTCTCAGATGATGGAAGAAATTGCCTACACCTTTGGATGTGTAAGTAGACTACCTTTTCAAGGTATGACTTCGAAATGGTCATATTTCTCTTTCATTGCTATTGAATGGAACCCATTATTTGATGAAGTGAATGAGCCTAGTTATGCAATGGACGAATTCATGCTTGTGAAAGAAGAACATATTGTTACAAATCGATATGAAGAGCAACAAGATGAGCGTTCAGCTTTGCCATCTTCATATTCCATTCAACCTGCAGTTAGGTCTTTCTTTCTTGATAAACTGTTCTAATTCTCCTCTCTCACTCTTGTTACTTCTTCGTACTTCACAAAGCTATGAAGTTTATTGGTATACCTGGCGCTCTTTTCATCTTATTTTCTGGATGATTTTGTGTATTCTTGGACCTCCCATCGCCATCGTGAGTCCCTATCTGAGCCTCTTATTTCAAGTGTCATCAACTGCCAACCAAGTCTCGAGTGTTTCCTCCGAGTTCTTTTCTGTGCACCCTGGCAGTGTTCTGCTGATTGCTTCATTCACTTCTTCATCCTTTCCTATCCTACAAGCCTTCATTCATGGAGCACAGAAGTGGCATGTTCTTTTTGAATATTTCAATGGTTTGGACCAAATATTTCTTGGCTCCTCCAACGTACGTTATGCTACTTGGAAGGCACTGCAACAGAGTAAATTCCAGTACCTTTACTCTCCTCGATCAGTTTCATACTCACCTCTGTGTTCTTTCCTTCATTTTTAAGAATTTCCATTTCTCATGATTCCTGTTATTTTGTGCCTTCTTACCGCCTTCATTCGGTGAGATTCATCCTCAGAGTAGGGAGGATCATTTGATGTAATTAATCCTCACAAACTACAATTCTGATATTTGGCAGAAAATTCCCCTTCACTAAATTATAACCCAATGCATTTCCCAATTCCACAAGTGCCACAGGAAGAGAAGAATATATATTCTTCCTAATATCATTCCGAATTCTTTAGCCATCGCAATTTGATATGGGATCATTCACTAAACGAATCGTTGCTGATAATTTCGAAATGCTAAGCCGTATCATATACATTCCGGATTCAAAGTTTTGGCGAAAGGATAATGCTGTTTCAATCCGACCGTAAAGCAAGAAATTCTTTCAGTGTCCGATTTTGAATAATCTCTTTCACTCTCGTTTCAGATGCCTCCGACGACCGTTGGGGAGAAGATTTCGATTCAGAAGCCCGGAAAAGTTTACCAGATTTGGATGCTTCATTCCTCACCCATGGACGAACGACAGCAAGTGGGAAGGAGAACCCTATTTTCCGTAAACACAGATGGAAAAATGATGCTCGACATGTAATTTATGTTACTTTTTGAATAAACTTTTTCTATGAATCAATTTGCATTCGCTTACTATCAACGACCGATCAAAGAATATTTTTAAAGCGTACATCCTTCAAACGAAATTATACCCTCTGCTCATCACATCCAATTCCCGGCATCCTCTATCTGCCTTTATGTTCTCGAATACCAGAGGTATTCGTTTAAAATGCGCATCGGAAACGTCAAGCTAATATGTAGAGCGAGTGGCAGTTCGACTTTAAGACGAATCTGAACTCACACCCGTGCAGAACATTCATGTGCCAGCAGTCGAAACTGATCGATCTATACAGTCGCAGGTGAGATGTGATAGGCCAACAAGTAAGCTATTTACAGTTACTAGAGTGGCCTTCGAATAAAAAAACTCCAAAGATCTAGCTGATGCGCTTGGAATAAACGTGGAGGCCATCGTTATGGTTCCAACGACTTTTCAGAGAACTATATCCATTTTTCCCCATTCCATTCCGTATCCATCAAAGCGGAAACTAAATCTTGCTTAAACGCTTGATTGAGGCGAGCACGAGGATTGAGCTACGGTTTTGTAGGATTAAAGGTAAGTACTGGAATCATGCAGCGAGTAACACGGTTCAAGTATGGGTAAAACATTCGTTTTATTAACCACCACGTAAACACGTACCATCGCGCCTCTCCTTTGCTACCGACTTGCTGTCACGTAAGAGTATTCGTGCATCGAGAAGAAGCGGCGATGCCGTTGTTCGGTCTGAATGATTGAATTGGAAATGATGTCTGTTAGATTTGCTTGTAACGTATTTGAGCTTGGCGAAGATCGATCTTAAACGTGAAGATATACTGAAGCGTTTAAGAGGAATAACTCCTCGACCAATGGATCGGTATCTAATTCTGTGATCTTGAGCGTAACATTTAAAATGAACTCTTTGCGATGTGAGCGTAGGAGACACTTACCCGGTTGCACCGGATGCAATTCCGACACTGAAGGTCCTGAATTAAATCCCGAAGGGCATCCAAAAAAATTTCCGAAGAATTCTAAACGTTTCCGAAGTCCAAGATTTCTAAACTCCAAAATCCCTTGTGTTCATATCAGGAGAATATTTTTTTGGGACCGCGTGCGGCTATTGCAAAGATATTCTTTTCCACTCATTGCCCCTTCTGACTGGCACGGTTCCGCCGCGTGTACTATTTCATAAGCTCCATCCATCACCGTTATATCGTATAAAAGCATAATCGGGAAACTGCTATTTTTCACATGTACGTATATCGACGCCCTTGGAGGATACTAAGGTTAGGATTTTTGCGGACGATACAGTCATTTAAACAGTGCAAATGATTACCGTCTCGAAAACGTACCTCTTGTCTTCGTAACCGACTCCGGTGTCTCAATTCGCTGCAACGATGTGCTTAAGACGATCGTTCTCGTCTTCGGAACGGTGAAAAAGATGCGTTGATTGGAATACGAACTCTCCATGGAAGGAAGTCTCCGTTTGGAAAGCCGTGTCGCATTTCTTTTCCAACGGGGCCGTCTGTTTTCGCTCGCCACTTTCGCTCCTCTCGCAACAAGCAGCCTGTGAAATCCATGAATCATCCATTCGTTTGGAATGAGTGAGTACGTGACGCAATGGTATTCCTACTCTGCTAGGCGCCGGGGAAAATTCGCGCATATAGTTCGACATAGGAGTTCGTTAGATTCCGATTCCAGATTCCGAGCGTTAATCTGCCTTCATAAGCAACCGAGAACGGCTTGAACATTATCCTCGCCCGTCTCTGACATAGGCTCCTTCGGATGGAATTGCAAGCCTCGTTTTTCCCGTGAGAAAAGCGGAAAATATTTGCCGCAGATCATTTATACAGCTCGGAATGATTACTTTCTTAGGTTATTCGCTGAGGAATGAATAACGTCGGAATCTCTATTTTGGAATTTATGATGGCGCTTCATTATCCATGAAATGCAACGGTAATTCTTTGGATGGCCGGTTTCGGAGAATAGGGAGAAAGGAATATCTGCATGCATGGTAAAGTTGCAAGCTAAACGTTCGAGTTACGAGCAGTCGTACCAAATATGCTCGGTTCATATGCACGATGAGATGAACTCATTTTCGAGCACAAAATAAAGTTCGTCATCTTAATGTCATCTGAAAACTTACTTCACAATGATATTAGCGGAAAGATGATGCGGGAAGGCATCGAGTTATGTGCGATTCGAGTTCCTGCTCCGCCTGAATCTTGTATCGTAAATATTAGTTGGCATAAGAAAGATACGTGAAAGTGAATTGAGCGATCGTGATGCATGTGGAAGCAACAGGGAATTGACGGAATTTGTTTCGTCGAAATGTATCCATCACGGAAAAACTCCCGAGCTCTTTGAATTACGAGATTTTTTCTCCGCCCAGATTTCCCCGGATAACCACCGTATCCGATTCCAATTTCAAAGGTGTGGGGTTCCAGTCCAACAGATTACGGAAGTTTTCCGAACTCCGTAAATAATTTTTCTTTATTTTTGTAAGTGCTAAATCAATAGCAGCTTCGTCTCCAGCGGCATTTCCCGAGGTATTGAATTTTTCACTCATTTCTCTCCCGTTTACGCCATCTAAAATTGTTGACGAAGGAAAATAATGTGAACGAAAGTTCAACTAAAGGACGTTTGCGCTCATGAGAATCGGATTCCCCATTGCGGCATGGTTACTCAAAGCATCGTTCACTAAAGATTCAGATGACGAAATTTATTTCGTGCTCGAGAATGAGTTTATCTCTTCGTGCATTTGAGCCGAGCGTATTTGGTCCAACCGTTGCATTTGATGGATAATGAAGCGCCTTCATAAATTCCAAATTAGAGATTCTGCCGTTATTCATTCCTCAGCCAGTATCTTTAAAATGTAATCATTCCGAGCACAGCTGAATCGTTCGCGGGAATTCCCTCTATGTGTTATCTCTCATTACGATCCGAAAATTAGGGATCGTATTCCTTAAATGATCTGCGGCATTTATATATCACGAATTTTGGTTGTTAGATCTTATTTTTCCTCCTAAGATTCTGGGCGAGTAGTTCCATGTATTGTTTAGCATGGGCTTGTTGATGTTGCGAGGTTGCTGGCAAATTTTTGTATTATTTTCCCACGAGGTTTGAAACGGTTGTCAGCTGGTGAAGGTGTCTAATTTCTTTAAGTGGGATGTGTTTATTCCTTGTGGTGACCGAGCGGATGCATTTGTTGTATAATACTTCGATTTTCCGGATATTGTGTTTTTGTGTGTTGAAAGTTACTATTGCAGCATATGTTAGGTGGGGTAGAATTAAGGAATTGATTAGACGTAATTTTGCGGAGGTCGGGAGGGGGCTGTGATGTTGGAGCACGGGGTTGAGTTTTGTTTTCTTTTAATGAGCGACGGAGTCGCAGTTATTTATGTGGGAAGTACAGGACAGGTTTTGGGTGAGGTGGATTCCAAGGAATTTTGTGGTCGGGCTTGTAGGTATTGGTGTGTTTTGGAGAAGGATCGGAGTGGTGGTGGGTTTCTTCCTCTTGGGGAAAAGGTTATATGTTTTGATTTTGAGGGATTGATGTTGAGATGCCAGAGGTTAAGCCATGATTCGAGCAGAGGGATGTAAGAGTTGATGCGTTTGACAGCTAGGTTAGGGGATGGGGATTGAGCTGCAACTGTAAGGTCGTCTGCGTATAGAAAGCGATGGATGTTAGGGTCGGAGGGGATGTCATTGATGAAAAGTAAGAAGAGGGTTGGACTAAGAATGCTCCCTTGCTGGACGCCAGCTGTAATGGGTAGGGGAGATGATGTGATGTCGGCTATTTAACTTGGATATATCTGTTGAGTAGGAAGCTTTGAATTAGTTTGAAGATGGAGATCGGGAATTGAGACGCATGTAATTTGTATATTAGGCCCTCATGCCAGACGCTATCAAAGGCCCGGTTTAAATCGAAAAAGACGGCCTGCGTGGTATGGTGTTCGGTAAGGTGCCCTTGTGTAATGAATTCCACGAGTCGGAGGATTTGGTTGGTTGTTGAAATGTGTTTGATGAAGCCCATTCGTTCCGGAATGATTAGGTTATGCGTATTGGTGTGAGCGACGATCTTTTTTGCGATGATTTTTTCGAAGATTTTGGACAAGGACGAAAGGAGTGTTATGGGACGGTAGTTATTTATTATATATATTATTGATAGTTATTACGTCTGTGGGATCTTTTTTAGGTTTTGGGATAAGGGTGACTGTACCAAGTTTCCAGGAGGAAGGGAAGTAGTTGTGAAATGTGAAGGCGGGAGTTGAATAGGTTGAGGAGAAGGTTAATGAATTTAGGGAAGGCAGAAAGGAGTTAAAGAATACGGTTGGTAAAAGGATCGGGGCCGGGTGCTTTGTTTGGATTGAGGTCTTTTATTATGTCGGTAATTTCTGTTGCTGAGGTTGCGAGGGGAGGTTCCGTGGGTTGGAAGGGGGAAAGGAATTTGTAGAGGTCGAGGATTGGGGAGTCGGCTTCGGAAGGGGGGAAGTTGTTACTCATTGTTGACGACAGGTGTTTAACGGCGTGTGCAGCTGTGGAGGGAGGGTCGAAGGAGAGGTGGTTGTTAGAGGTTGAACGGAAGGAATTGATATGATTAATGCTTTCGATATTTTCCAAAGTGAATTGTCCTCAAACGATAGAGAGCTCGTGAAATTCACGCATTTGTTGGATAAAAATTTTTGGATTAGTTTCTTGATCTCGTTATCTGTGAATTTTAAGGCGACTTTGTCCTCGGGGAGTTTGTAGGTATTGTATTGTCTACGTAGCCGATTTCTGGACTGGATGAAACGACGGATGTTAGGAGGGAGAGGGTAGTGGGTAGCGGGTTTGGGTGGGTGGTAAGAAGTGGATTCGGTTTTTGTAGAGGCAATGAGGTCATTTAGAAGGGAAATTTGGGAACCTATTGCTTCGGGAGTTGGGGAAGAGGGAATGAGTGGGTAGTTGTTTATGCGATCTTCTATTATGAATTTGAAATTGTGCCAGTTTGTTGAGGGTTTGAAGAGCGACGGGAGGAGTGAAGTGTGAAAAGTTGTTGCTGATAATGAAGTCCAGTAAATCGGATGTTCTATGGGCTTGATAGGTGAGTGTGAATGGGGAGGCGATACCTAGCCTGGATAGCGGTAGATATTGGTTTAGTAAGCGGCCGTTTCGGTTAATGGTCTTAGACCCCCATACGGGATGTTTACAGTTCCAGTCCCCTATGAATAGTGCAGGGGACGTGGAAGAATCAAGGAATGTTAAATCGTCCTTTCACGTACATTGAATAAAGATTGACCGGTTGGTTGCCAATGGTGATTTGAATTCCGACTAGGTCAATACCTTTTAGCTTTGGAATTGGGAGGGTGTTGAAGTAGATGTCTCTTTGGATAAAATGGCCAGCCCGTGAGTGGAGGTGTCCACATCGAGACGGGTTATATTATACATTTTGGAGTGAAGCTTTTGAAGAGGTTTGAGTTTGGTTTCTTGCAGGAAAGCTAAATGGATGTTTTGGGTTGCGCAGAGGTCTAGAAATTCCGGAAATTTATTTTTGATACTGTTTGCATTCCATGAAGATATGAAAGCATTAATGATGTAGAAGGCTCCGTTAAAAATATCTTAGTTTTTTCCGTAGTTGTTGGTGCGGCAAAGACTTTTTGGATTGCGGAGATTTCAGTTGTACGGAAAGTAGGGAGTTGAAATGGGGTTTGTTCGGACTGGTTTAGAGGTGGAGGTGGTCGAGGAGTGGGGTTCGGGGAGTTACGGTTGACGGTAGAGTAGGTGCGGGAGGGGAGGTTCGGGAAGGAGTTTGGGTCGTTGACTGTTGGAGGGGGTGGGTTGGTTGACGTACGATTATCTCGGGTTTTTAGTATGATATTTCTTCTGATTTCTTTAAACTTTTGACACCCTTTGTAGGTCGAGGAGTGGTTAGAGTTGCAGTGAATGCAGGTCGGACGGAAAGAGGGGTCAAAGCTGAAATTTTTAGGGTGTGGGGGCCACCGCAAAGGGAGCATTTGGGGGTGACGTGGCAAAAATTTTTGGTGTGTCCGAACTCTAAACAGTTGAAACTTTGGATCGGCTCTCGTCTTTTAATGAATGGTCGAACTTCCACCCGGACATTGGAGAGTTCGTTTATTTTCTTAAATGCTTCGAAATCATTCACTGGGGAAAGGGTTACCTTGTACACGGGGATTTGTCGTTTGGGGACAAGGGTAATGCCCTTTTCGAGGTCAGCAGGTGGGGGTTTTGTCGTGAACATTGGGGTGACTGAGATGACATCAAATGCAAGAGAGGCAAGTTCATCTTATATGTATACCGGATCTATGTTGGTGGGTAGATGTTTAATGATAAAGTCCTGTTTTTATTTGCCGGGAGTTGGTAGGTGAAAATTTCAACATTTTCGCTTTTAAGAAAGTTGAATGCAATGCCGTAGTCGCAAACTGAAGTACATTTGATGAGGATGAGGTCAGAATTGACAAGATTGCAAACTGGGGGATATTTGGTTAGTTTCTCGAGCTCGCGAACTGTGATTTGCCAATTATCGTAAAGTATTAGTTTTAGCGAGAGGATTTTCGGAACTGACAGTTCGGGTTTGGTTGGGTTAAGTTGAGACGGGGTAGAGTGAGGTGGGGTAAGATGTAATGGGGTAGAGTTAGAATGGCTGGGCTGGACTGAGGATGGACTGGGACGGTTGGGTTTGGTTGGGGAGGGGTTGTCTGAGTTATCAATCTGAGCGAGAGCGGCGAAAGAGTTACGGAGCGGAATTGCAGATGGTGTAGGTAACGACCGGGGGGTTATCCTGCGTTTTGCTGAAATCGATAGAATGCTGAACGAGAGAGGACGTTTAGACGATGATGAAGTAGCCGATGAATCAATATGACTTAGAGGAGCTGTTGATTCAGCGGGTTCTGCCAAGGGTGATAAATGGTGCAATAGATGCCTGAAAAATTTCTGGTGGGAGAATTTCCTTCTGGGTCATGAGGAGGTCCTGAAGTTTCTGGGCCTCCTCGGCGATGGTTAGGGATTGTAACGTGTTGGTGGTATCAGTGACGACGGGCGTGACGACCTTGTAAACATGCATTTTTACGGTTGCGATCTTTTTAGTTTAACCGGTGGCCACCACCGGGTGGTGGCGCTGGAGTTTAGGAGACTTCCCGAGACAACTATAATTGGTCAAGAGGTAAGTCTCAAATAAATGGGCTAATTAGCTCAATTTATTTTAAATTTTTTATAGACTCAGATTTACAAAAGAGATCTCCTAGTCAATTGTATTAAACAACACTTTAAATTTACTCTATAGGAGCGTGAAAAATATAAGTTTCCAGATTATGCTTTTATACGATTTTTAAACGACATTACGGTGATGGATGGAGCTTAAGAAATAGTTCACGACGTTCCGAAGTTCCGAAGACGAGAATGATCGTCTTAAGCACATCGTTGCAGCGAATTGAAACACCGGAGTCGGTTACGAAGACAAGAGGTACGTTTTCGAGACGGTAATCATTTGCACTGTTTAGATGACTGTATCGTCCGCAAAAATCCTAACCTTAGTATCCTCCAAGGGCGTGGATATACGTACATGTGAAAAATAGCAGTTTCCCGATTATGCTTTTATACGCTATAACGGTGATGGATGAAGCTTATGAAATAGTACACGCGGCGGAACCGTGCCAGTCAGAAGGGGCAATGAGTGGAAAAGAATATCTTTGCAATAGCCGCACGCGGTCCCAAAAGAATATTCTCCCAATATGAACACAAGTTTAGAAATCTTGGACTTCGAAAACGTTTAGAATTCTTCGAAAATATTTTTGGATGCCCTTCGGGATTTAATTCAGGACCTTCAGTGTCGGAATTGCATCCGGTGCAACCGGGTAAGTGTCTCCTACGCTCACATCGCAAAGAGTTCATTTTAAATGTTACGCTCAGGATCACAGAATTAGATACCGATCCATTGGTCGAGGAGTTAATTCAATCATTCAGACCGAACAACGGCATCGCCGCTTCTTCTCGATGCACGAATACTCTTACGTGACAGCAAGTCGGTAGCAAAGGAGAGGCGCGTGATGGTACGTGTTTACGTGGTGGTTAATAAAACGAATGTTTTACCCATACTTGAACCGTGTTATTCGCTGCATGATTCCAGTACTTACCTTTAATCCTCCAAAACCGTAGCTCAATCCTCGTGCTCGCCTCAATCAAGCGTTTAAGCAAGATTTAGTTTCCGCTTTGATGGATACGGAATGGAATGGGGAAAAATTGATATAGTTCTCTGAAAAGTCGTTGGAACCATAACGATGGCCTCCACGTTTATTCCAAGCGCATCAGCTAGATCTTTGGAGTTTTTTTATTCGAAGGCCACTCTAGTAACTGTAAATAGCTTACTTGTTGGCCTATCACATCTCACCTGCGACTGTATAGATCGATCAGTTTCGACTGATGGCTGATGAAAGTTCTACACGGGTGTGAGTTCAGATTCGTCTTAAAGTCGAACTGCCACTCGCTCTACATATTAGCTTGACGTTTCCGATGCGCATTTCAAACGAATACCTCTGGTATTCGAGAGGCAGATAGAGGCAGATAAAGGATGCCGGGAATTGGATGTGATGAGCAGAGGGTATAATTTCGTTTGAAGGATGTACGCTTTAAAAATATTCTTTGATCGGTCGTTGATAGTAAGCGAATGCAAATTGATTCATAGAAAAAGTTTATTCAAAAAGTAACATAAATTACATGTCGAGCATCATTTTTCCATCTGTGTTTACGGAAAATAGGGTTCTCCTTCCCACTTGCTGTCGTTCGTCCATGGGTGAGGAATGAAGCATCCAAATCTGGTAAACTTTTCCGGGCTCCTGAATCGCAATCCTCTCCCCAACGGTCGTCGGAGGCATCTGAAAGGAGAGTGAAAGAGATTATTCAAAATCGGACACTGAAAGAATTTCTTGCTTTACGGTCGGATTGAAACAGCATTATCCTTTCGCCAAAACTTTGAATCCGGAATGTATATGATACGGTTTAGCATTTCGAAATTATCAGCAACGATTCGTTTAGTGAATGATCCCATAGCAATTTGCGATGGCTAAAGAAATCGGAATGATATTAGGAAGAATATATTCTTCTCTTCCTGTGGCACTTGTGGAATTGAGAAATGCATTGGGTTATAATTTAGTGAGGGGGAATATTCTGCCTAATATCAGAATTGCAGTTTGTGAGGATTAATTACATCAAATGATCCTCCCTACTCTGAGGATGAATCTCACCGAATGAAGGCGGTAAGAAGGCACAAAATAACAGGAATCATGAGAAATGGAAATTCTTAAAAATGAAGGAAAGAACACAGAGGTGAGTATGAAACTGATCGAGGAGAGTAAAGGTACTGGAATTTACTTTGTTGCAGTGCCTTCCAAGTAGCATAACGTACGTTGGAGGAGCCAAGAAATATTTGGTCCAAACCATTGAAATATTCAAAAAGAACATGCCACTTCTGTGCTCCATGAATGAAGGCTTGTAGCATAGGAAAGGATGAAGAAGTGAATGAAGCAATCAGCAGAACACTGCCAGGGTGCACAGAAAAGAACTCGGAGGAAACACTCGAGACTTGGTTGGCAGTTGATGACACTTGAAATAAGAGGCTCAGATAGGGACTCACGATGGCGATGGGAGGTCCAAGAATACACAAAATCATCCAGAAAAGAAGATGAAAAGGGCGCCAGGTATACCAATAAACTTCATAGCTTTGTGAAGTACGAAGAAGTAACAAGAGTGAGAGAGGAGAAATAGAACAGTTTATCAAGAAAGAAAGACCTAACTGCAGGTTGAATGGAATATGAAGATGGCAAAGCTGAACGCTCATCTTGTTCCTCTTCATATCGATTTGCAACAATATGTTCTTCTTTCACAAGCATGAATTCGTCCATTGCATAACTAGGCTCATTCACTTCATCAAATAATGGGTTCCATTCAATAGCAATGAAAGAGAAATATGACCATTTCGAAGTCATACCTTGAAAAGGTAGTCTACTTACACATCCACAGGTGTAAGCAATTTCTTCCATCATCTGAGAATAGGCTTTGCAATCCATTCCGTGAAGACTCTCCTCGTGGATAGGATGGCGAACGTTCTCGATTCAAAAGGCATCCTGGAATTGAAGTACGATGAATGCATTAAAGAAGGAAACCATTATCCAGAACCAAGGCTCACTTCCACCATGCTAACACTGCCAAGGCTGTTTGGTGATTTATAAATGTAATTTATAAAATATATCAATTCACGTGTTGTACTATTGAAAATAGTGAAAATTAAAATCTCGTATCAGAGAGCGTTATTGCACGTTTATGCTTCAAAAACATAAACTGATAGTGGGAAAGATTGACATCGTAATAAATAGGAATAGAGAATCAGACGATAGTAAAACTTGACGTATCTTAGCTTCGGCACGTTCCAAAATGCTGAGAATAGTTTAATTCACCTCTTTTCTAATTAAAACGTTGAAAATAAAAGTGTATAAATTTTTGACTTACCGCTAAACATTTATCTCGCTTCTGATTGGCTGAGAGAAATACCACCGCTGTCAGTGTAGAGGCTGTATTGTTAAATTTTATGACAAGTATTTCTTTATCTGATTGCCGATCGAATATCATCAAAATTTCTCTTTTCTTTTATGTCGACCGCGAGCAAAGGCGGTTTTCTCGAAAACGGAGGAAATACGTTGACGAAACTTATGAATTCAGTATTTTTGCACAGTAAGACTCACGTAGTTGGTAAAAAGTCATAATAAATACTAATCTTCATTAAATTTTAATCGGTTACGACTCACCTCAAGTTTATTTTCAAAAATCTTTCTCGAATTTTAGATTCCCGCCGGTGACAATCGCGTCTCGAAATACCGCCGCGCGTTATTCACTTTCCATGGCGACCTCTCCGTGTCAACATCCTGCCTTTCACCAGTCATTCTTTTTCCCTTTTTTCTAAATCAATGCACTCTATTGAGGATAAAATCATCCTCATTTAAACTATGAAGTTACGCCCGAGCCCCCTCTCCGAAGAACCGGCTTCGAAAACTTAACAGAGATCGCAATGTAACGATCAGTTACGAGCCCCTATGCACGATGCAGCCCAGAGATATTTAAGCCGTCGGTCAATAGTATTGTTATTAGTATTTATCTGGACATGTTACAGCGGTAAAAATGTCTTGAATTGCGATGAATAGGAATTCGAAACGCTTCGCTCGGAAGCAATCGGTAAATGAAATTCCGGGGCAAATCCATGTCGTCGAGGGAAAAGAAATATTTTTCAACGGGACGTTTCTTACCTTACCTTGCTTTCCGACTGAATCTTGCATCCTCACTAATCGCTGTACTGCTTGTCCTGCACTGGGATGAGGTGAAACAATGCCGTCCTCTTCGAGCTGCAGTCAATCTAATCGATCTCTTATGTGCACCGCTAACCACAGAACGCAATAACATTGACCCAATCACTTCATTTAGGTAGAAAGATTTGGTAGCCATTCGATGGATAGCAAACGGCGTAACAAAAGCATGGGGAAACTCGATTCACTAATCACAACAACAACGAACTCTGCTCACTAGGGATAGCCGCCTACTGAGGCGACACCGGAACGATAACTTGGCCCTCTGTCGGATTTCGAATATCCTTGCGCTAAATCACAAAATACTTTGGTTATATTAAAGAGAATTTTTCTTTTTTAGGTCTCTTAATTAATGAGAGACAATGATATGATTAATTTGGAAATAAACTGTGCGAATTTCAAATTAAAGTTCTTTATTTAATTGTGGAATTGTAGTTGAAAATATGAATGTAATATTTGCAAGAGCTGAATTTGGATGTTAGAATTCTATATACGTTGACCTTGACCCTACTATGAATAAGCATCTTAATCATTATAAATTTGTAGCGTTTGTACCATTGAAAATCTGTAAAGATTTTAAGACAAATAATAGGTTTCATTTATGTGATAATATTTTTCATGAAATCCGAATCATCACAGTCTATTATATACAGCATCTTAAGACCTCAGAACATCCTATTCCTATTATTACATTTATTTATATCTCATCGGTAACATTCTTATCTCATTCATTCCAGTTGTTCTATTTGCTTACTGAGCAGGAATTTATTGTTTCCGATTTCGGAAGCATTAACTAGGAATTCATTTACTGAATCTCATACCTAGTAAACAATGTTGATTATAATCAAGAATTTTCATCAAATGTTTAGAATTAATGTGCAGGATAAAACAAATATGCAATGGTTTGCTCTGGAAAGAGCTCCCTTATTGAAAGCTTGGTGGGACAACCCTCTTTACCCAGAGGTACTGGTATTGTCACTAGACGACCATTAATATTGCAGTTAGTGTACTGCTCAAAGGACAACCGTGATCATGGATGCCCTGAAAATGGTAATCGGGCTTGTTTTTCTGATAATAAATCCTAAATATTAAATTCATTTTTTTCTAATCAGATCTTACTAGTAGATATAAATAAAGTTTACTCAAATATGATCTCATGTAGCTCATACATGTTTGAATTATTTATTAAATTGCTTGTTCGTGCCTTGATCGTTCATGGGTACCATATCGTTAATTCATGAATTTATATTCAACAAAATCTTGAATAAATATAACTTGTTATATTTTCTCCATAATTAGTGAGTGCAAATAAGGAGCAATTCACAAAATTACTGTTTGTTTTTCCATTTCTGTATTCCCCTTTCATGAGCTTTTATATTTCTTTCATGTGATGCATTGTTGAATGTATGCATCCAATTATAACTGTTTTAATATGAAACAAATTTAGTTTTTTGCTAGTTTTGCTGGAATGCTTTAACAGTTTTTGGAATTACTGAAGATTATTTGAGATATCATGTTATAAAATAAATAATCTGTTCTTGTTTCAATAAGTTTGGGTGATATATCCTCAAATGTTTTAATTCATGTAATTTTTGTAAAGTATTGATCTAAATTTTATAAATGGGAAGTTTTTAGTCTCAAAGTCTTGTATTACAGAACATTGTTTAAGTTAAAATATTAAACTAATAAAATATTACTGCAGTAAAATGCCAATCAAACTGTGAAAGGCTTTTTAAATTCCCAGGAAAAACAGGTCTTTATCAACCTTTTGGAATAAATGTAAGATATAGGCCATCTTTGGTAGGAAAGCTGCATAGAAGCTTTGAAATTTCTTATAATTACCAATTATTGTTAATATTTGATTCATATATCTAAATGGAATAGTATTTGGAAAGTACACAATAATGATGCAACTACGGAAAACAAGGGAAAAAATTAACTGGAAAAGCATATTTCAGTACTGGTAATTTTTGACCCTTTGAGTTGACATAATGATCCCAGAGCTACGGATGCCAATTTCTACAGTAATTAGTGTAGCAAGTCATGAGATGAAAACTTTTTCACTATGTATTAATCTTTTAGTGTTAGATAGACAGTCCATCTTTAATGCCCTTAAGTAACTTTTGTCAGAAAAAATATTTTACTATGGAATGAGTAAACTGCTATTTTTTAAGGGAAGTGGTCCCTGAATTCTTGATTTAATTACAGCGAAGGGTTTCTATAGTTAAATTTTCTTACATTTTTATCAATAATTTTTTCTAGAGAATTCATAAAGTATACTATTCTTAAAATTAATTTGCTTTGAAAATTTGGCAAAAATTTTTTTCTTCTGAAAATGACGTGATGTTCAATCATCCCTGATCAAAACACACTTAAGCAGATCAAGAATATTGATCGAGGGCTGAAGAAAATATTCTAATAATTAATAGAAGGCATCTTTATATTGGTTACTGTCATCACCTAATCTAAGGAAGTCTTTCAAATCTAAGAATCAGTGGACTAACTATTTGGGATAGTGCTTTGCATACCTGCCAGGCAAACTGAGAAACCTGGATTCAAGCCCCAGTTACGTCAATAATCTTCAACTTTTTTCATGGATTCATTTACAATTAATGTTGGATTCAAAGATTACCTTAGATTATGTGTGAACTAAGAAAGTATATTCCAATTACTGTCAATGTATTTATTAATAGGTAGGGATATCTTGATTATGTAATACAGATGTAAACACAATAACTGAACTTGATTATAAAGAAATGGAAGCCAAGAACTAGGAATTACAAGCCCAGAGTCATCAATTATGACCGATGAACGGTTATTCATTTTACCTTTGTAATCTAACAGTTTAATTCACTTTCATAAGGAATTCAATGAAGCAGAAAGCATTCTCATAATAAGCAATGTATTAAGGATTTCATACTTCCCACCAAGACAGCATAGAAAAGCAGATTGCTGTAAAAATTCTTAGAAACATAAGTGAAATTCAGAAATACAACTATAAAATAGCAAGTGAATAAAAATATTTCTCATTAAGCCTCATGTGAGTTGAATCATTGATAAAGTATCAATATAGTTAGGAGTCAATAGAGGTTGACATGTATTGATAAAGGGTAAATTGATAGTTCATCAAGAGTAGTTATCTGTAGGGAAATGAATAATCATTCTTTTCTTTGCGAATGAAGTCTAAGTGATATGAAAATTTTTAATCTTCAAATCTATAAAACCTTTCTCATTGCTAGTTTGACAATCAAAGGATAGGAAATAGGAACTTATAAATAATGTGTTAAAAAGTCAATCACTCCTTAATTCACGATTATTCTCAACTGGTGAGTCTTTTGCAACTCTGCTATTCCAAGGAATACCTATTTACATATCAATTTACTCAATCATTTTTAATGCTGGTTAAGTGCATTAAAATATATAGTAGAATTTTTAATATATTGTTCATCTCCACCATTGGAAGGCAATAGTTTTGATACATGATGATGATGATTTTATAGGTTGAAGGAAGAGAGGAATGAGTATCAATAGGCAGAAAGAAAAATCCCTTGAGATGGTGGATGCCTTGAACTTTTATGAATAATATTGTGCAGTTACAGAGATCAGCAAAGTTATGATGAGGAGCGGTCAACTTAGATGATTTTTAAGAGATATTTTCTTCGAGATAAGTATTAATAGAACCTTGAGAAATATGATGATGGCAAAAACTGCAGCGATACTTTGCCATGTATAAATAAAATGCTTATTTCCAAGGAGGGGAATTTTGGCAACCATGTATTGTGTAACGAATTACATGAATGGGATCTATGTAAGGGTTAAAAAAGCAATTAGTTCACTACGATATGAATTTTATGAACTGTCATTCCAATTCAGAAAATGCACAAATTGTGGGGTAGGCTGAAGAAGGCTTGAATCTCCTCACTGTCACTGTCTCTCTGTTTGCTTTGGACTCCAATTACATGCAGTCAAAATGCAATACAAAGTTCGATTTTCTACTGTTCAGCAATCAAATAGTGCTATCCTAAATCAAATTCCACATTATTGATTACTTCAATCAGTTACCAGTGAGTCTTATACCTAACACACACCAAGTGTATGACATGCTTCTTGATGCAATTAATCTTGTAAAACATAAGCTTTGACACACAAGCGTAACGAAGTTAAAGCTGTTTAAAAATACTCATTTTTGTTAAAGAGATGGGTAGTTTCCTGATTATCAAGGATTTTATGCATCGCAAGGTAATATGCACAACAAAAGCAGGGATTCACGTTAACGTAAATTTATATTCGGTAAAAGAAAAATCAAGCCAATGGATCTTTCTGGATTAAATTTTATTCGCATTTACTGCTAACGTTTTGATGTAAAATCCGTAATAGTAAACCAATCGCAATAATAATATGAACGCCTCGATGTAGATCCGACACACTCTATAGGTATTCCATTTCCTTATATCACACTCAGATGAATTTCCCGCAACAAGCTCTGCTCTCGAAGAGCATCGATACGTATGACGGATCTCGATTCTGGGCAAGCTTACTCGCTGATTTCAGCGAATAACTTACTGCTCTGGAAGTATGGAGTGAATTGAGAATGGGTTACTGTGAATTTTCTCGGCGAATAAAGGAGTGTGTCGGAAGCTTATTTCTTTCTCCTCCTTTGGATTTCGGTTACTTTCGGATTAACGAAGTAGCTTCTTGCCTCAAACGAGATTTAACGTGCGACAAACAACTCAGAAAGACGAACTCGTATTCGAAGGTAAGTTACGGTGAGCATTACGTACGTACTTCCCTAGACGCTGCGGTATGTAAGGTTAGGAAGCTAAGAATAAAACAGAGATTCCTTTAACGAGTCGAAGCGGTAAGGAATAGGTGTTAGAAGGTAAATTAAAGGGAAATTATCAGAAGGCATCCGTTCCAAACGTTTCGCTCCAAAGCCATACCCATCCTACCCCTTGGGAAAGGGCAAGACGGAAAAGCACTGTAGCGTACTACATCGTTTTCGAATAAGTGATGCGAAATGAGATAAACGTGTCGTAGAAATGGTTAATGTCCAAGGCGTTGTTATGATTGTTTTCATTAATTGACGTTAATTAATGGATCATTGAAATCAAATCAAGCTTCATTTTTCTCATAAATAGAGCGTAATCTTGACGAGATAGTGATTTTAAATTTACGTGAAAGGAATAGAAGAGAGACGAATGTTTAAGAAAATGGTAAAGGAAAGGTTTTCGAATGTTATATTTCAAAATTTAACCATTTAATTGTACGCGTAGTTGCTTTTCGGAGGGAAAAAAGGAGCTTTCCACCAATCAAAACGCAGCATTAGCGACCGGAAATCGGCTACATTAGGGAATAGGATCAGTTGGCGCGGAGATATCGTCGTGAGCAGTTGGGAGCTACCATCGGGCATGGAATCCAGAGTCAACGGACGACGCATGGATTTAGGACCATCTACAAGAGATACCACTGCCATCGAGAATCAGACTGGCTTCAGGGATTCGCGGCCCGAGTATCTCCACGGTTTCCCCTTTCCAACGCCAAACTTGTTTATATTTGTGTGTTTCTATATTCGTTTACTCGCTTTGCTCACGTAATTGTGTGTACGTAATTTATTATCGGGTAATATTAGCGGTGCATTATCTGCGAACAATTTATTTTATGATGTGTACGTATTTTATTATGGTAGGTAGGGATTGACTGCGCGTAGTCTCTCAAGTTCTGGTTCTTGTCGTTTGGTGGTTTCGAAGGTCCTCTTGTTTGAGTTTGTTGGGTGTCGTTCGATTTGTTTTGGATGGTTTGGGTAGAAAGGCTTATGTATGCGTGTGCTTCACCTTTTTCCTGGTACATAATGATCTTTCTTTTGGAGGAATATAAAGTGTTTTATAGATTTTAAGTGTTATGTCGTATTTTTGTTGCATTGCTTTACGTTTGATTTAATGACCCGAGTTTTTTGCAGGTTTATCTCTCACATTATTTCGATGTAAGTTACGAATTTTTCAACGTATGCATTGTGATGTTGTGTAATAATGATGAATTTCTTGCAGGTCATTTTATCAATTGGTAATGATGTTTCTATTCTTTCCGTTTTTCAATAATTCCGATCAATGTTTTCAGGGAAATTTTAAATCATGGTACCGATATTTCAAGTTTTATGTCTGTTATTTCCCCTGCTGCTCATAACAAAAATTTTTTGCAGGTACAATAAGCATTTCGATCGAATTTTTAAATTGTTTTCCTTGTTTCGTAATCATGTTGCAATTTTTTTCAGAGGTGCTTTCCAAATGGTAGGTTCCGTTTTCTCGGTTCTCTGAATTCGTAGTGAGATTTCGAATTCAATTTAAGAAAGTACTCTTTTCAGGTAAATTGAGCATCACGACAGGGATTGATTCAGGGGAGACGAGAGGAGCCAAAAAGACTACGATCGCCTTCACGCGGTGGGAAACCCAGGAGCAAAAACTACCTCAGTGCAGACCCGAGGATGAGGACAGTGTCATGAAGAGAGCTTGCCATCGAACCGTTGGCGAAAACTATATCACCTACGTTGGAAACCCGAGAAGACTTTCTACAGGCACCTTTGTATGTTATTTATAGTTTGGCCTGTCCCGTTGTATGTAAAATTGACTTCTTTCATCAAATACGATTGCCCTGTATTGTAGCAGAGCCTACGCTCGTAATTTATCGTTTTGTATGTGTAAACTTTCGTCAAAAATGTTTGTATTGATCATGTCCTTAATTTGTAGAGTATGTACTTTTACTGGATGAGTTACATTAATTTCAACAACAAGGCCTTGTTTGGTAGGTTAACTTTCAATCGTTGCAACTGATGTGCAGAAGTGGAATGGTTCCCATACTTGTATGTGTGTGCTTGTGTGATGCGAGTGCGGAGTATACTCCTGTGTGAATGCATGAAGGTTTATTTTCGCGGTTCCGATCCATTAGTGTAGAATTTTTGTAGTTACTAACTGGTGGTGGTATGATTGTGTGAGAGGTGTGGGCTTCCATTCCAAACTGTGCATTTTAAAATAACTTTAGCTTCAAGAACGTTTCGTTAACGTAGTACAATAGAGGTTTTTAAATATTTTGATGGTTTTTCCAATTGCTAGATCTATATTTACTCAAATTATACTTCCGATACTCATTTTCACGGCCAAAAATCTGTATAGTTTGTAATGCTGTTTTGTGAAGATCTTTATTGTTCATTTATCTCTCTGTCTTTCGAGGGTTTTACTCCGGAAACAATAGGCAAAGGAGGTTTATTGTTGTTGTTTTTGTTACTTAAGGAAAATAAATTGTTTGAAAAATGATCTTGTGTTTTTCTGATTGCCTCCCTCATTCCTTTGACGAGTTGCGAAGAAAGATTGTCCGGCCAGTCTTTTAAGTGAAATATAATCATTGTGATAACTTTTCCATTCCTGATCTGATAATCGACTTAAAGAAGTTATCGCAACTTATTGAATACCGAGCATGGATGCATAACACTTGGATAAGAAAATCATGCGAGTTGTTTCTTAACAGATGCAAAATTAAGACGTGCACAATAAAAGGTGATTACGCAGTTATAAACCAGAAATATTATGAGCAGTAACTTTATGTAACAATTCTTAATCCTTTTCCAAAAATATAGTTTAAACTAGGATTTAATATTAAAGCGATTGAAAAGTTCATTTACATATTGCGCAAATTTATGTATTCGAAAACGTTCTTGGGCCGTCACACAAAAGTAATCGATCAGTTCTCGCGTTCAAAATACGTTCCCTCGGGACAAAGACAAACATTCCTTGTCCTTGTACGGAAAAAGAAACTCTACCTCAAATTTGTACTGATAAACGCTTCAATTTAACGAAAGAAAAATAAAATGCTTCGTATTATACGAAAACGTTAGAAATTACGCGTATAATACGACCGCACATGCACTTGCTCATCATCCCTACATACCCTGACCGCATTCATGGACGGAAATAATGTGCGGTGCGGGGGAAGTTCAAGCATATAATTCGTCATTGGAGTTCATTAAAAGTGCCAGATTCCGAGAGTTAATCTGCCTTCTTAAGCAACCGAGAACGGCTTGAACATTGCTCGCCCGTCTCTGACATAGGCTCCTTCGGATGGAATTGCAAGCCTCGTTTTTCCCGTGAGAAAAGCGGAAAATATTTGCCGCACATCATTTAAAGAATACGATCCCCAATTTTCAGATCGTAAAGAGAGATCTCATTAAGCGTACAGGGAATTCCTGCGAACGATGTGCTCGGAATGATTACTTTCTAAGGTTACTCGCTGAGGAATGAATAACGGCGGAATCTCTATTTTGGAATTTATGATGGCGCTTCATTATCCATGAAATGCAAAGGTGGCTTTGGATGGCCGGTTTCGGTTAATAGGAGGAAAGGAATATCTGCATGCATGGTAAAGTTACAAGACAAACGATCGAGTTACGAGCAGTCGTACCAAATACGCTCGGTTCAAATGCACGAAGAGATAAACTCATTCCCGAGCACGAAATAAATTTCGAGAATGAATCTATAGTGAACGATGCTTTGAGTAACCATGCCGCATTGGGGAATCCGATTCTCATGAGCGCAAACGTCCTTTAGTTGAACATTTGTTCACATTATTTTCGTTCGTGAAGTAAGTTTCACGATTCGATATGCCTATCTAAACACGAAATCTCACAGGACCATGAAAAATGGCTAGCAGTGATGATAGATTTGTTCTTGGTAATTATTTAGGGAATATTATGACCTGGTGCGGTAATCTGATTAAAATATTAACGAGTGTTCAGTTGTCAGCTTCTTTGACCGGATACATCTGAAGAACGATCTCACCTGGAGCCTCCGCGTAGTAAATTTTTAAATAGTTGAATCTGTCAAGCATCTTGGAATGAACCGGACGAATAAACTTGTAGTTTTTATGAACTTCAATGTCGAATTATATGCGCGAACTTTCCCCGGCGCCTAGCAGAGTAGGAATACCATTGCGTCACGTACTCACTCATTCCAAACGAAAGGATGATTCATGGATTTCACAGGCTGCTTGTTGCGAGAGGAGCGAAAGTGGCTTTGCCATCTTCATATTCCATTCAACCTGCAGTTAGGTCTTTCTTTCTTGATAAACTGTTCTAATTCTCCTCTCTCACTCTTGTTACTTCTTCGTACTTCACAAAGCTATGAAGTTTATTGGTATACCTGGCGCTCTTTTCATCTTATTTTCTGGATGATTTTGTGTATTCTTGGACCTCCCATCGCCATCGTGAGTCCCTATCTGAGCCTCTTATTTCAAGTGTCATCAACTGCCAACCAAGTCTCGAGTGTTTCCTCCGAGTTCTTTTCTGTGCACCCTGGCAGTGTTCTGCTGATTGCTTCATTCACTTCTTCATCCTTTCCTATCCTACAAGCCTTCATTCATGGAGCACAGAAGTGGCATGTTCTTTTTGAATATTTCAATGGTTTGGACCAAATATTTCTTGGCTCCTCCAACGTACGTTATGCTACTTGGAAGGCACTGCAACAGAGTAAATTCCAGTACCTTTACTCTCCTCGATCAGTTTCATACTCACCTCTGTGTTCTTTCCTTCATTTTTAAGAATTTCCATTTCTCATGATTCCTGTTATTTTGTGCCTTCTTACCGCCTTCATTCGGTGAGATTCATCCTCAGAGTAGGGAGGATCATTTGATGTAATTAATCCTCACAAACTGCAATTCTGATATTAGGCAGAATATTCCCCCTCACTAAATTATAACCCAATGCATTTCTCAATTCCACAAGTGCCACAGGAAGAGAAGAATATATTCTTCCTAATATCATTCCGAATTCTTTAGCCATCGCAAATTGATATGGGATCATTCACTAAACGAATCGTTGCTGATAATTTCGAAATGCTAAACCGTATCATATACATTCCGGATTCAAAGTTTTGGCGAAAGGATAATGCTGTTTCAATCCGACCGTAAAGCAAGAAATTATTTCGGTGTCCGATTTTGAATAATCTCTTTCACTCTCGTTTCAGATGCCTCCGACGACCGTTGGGGAGAGGATTGTGATTCAGGAGCCCGGAAAAGTTTACCAGATTTGGATGCTTCATTCCTCACCCATGGACGAACGACAGCAAGTGGGAAGGAGAACCCTATTTTCCGTAAACACAGATGGAAAAATGATGCTCGACATGTAATTTATGTTACTCTTTGAATAAACTCTTTCTATGAATCAATTTGCATTCGCTTACTATCAACGACCGATCAAAGAATATTTTTAAAGCGTACATCCTTCAAACGAAATTATACCCTCTGCTCATCACATCCAATTCCCGGCATCCTCTATCTGCCTTTATGTTCTCGAATACCAGAGGTATTCGTTTAAAATGCGCATCGGAAACGTCAAGCTAATATGTAGAGCGAGTGGCAGTTCGACTTTAGGACGAATCTGAACTCACACCCGTGTAGAACATTCATGTGCCAGCAGTCGAAACTGATCGATCTATACAGTCGCAGGTGAGATGTGATAGGCCAACAAGTAAGCTATTTACAGTTACTAGAGTGGCCTTCGAATAAAAAAACTCCAAAGATCTAGCTGATGCGCTTGGAATAAACGTGGAGGCCATCGTTATGGTTCCAACGACTTTTCAGAGAACTGTATCCATTTCCCCCCCCATTCCATTCCGTATCCATCAAAGCGGTAACTAAATCTTGCTTAAACGCTTGATTGAGGCGAGGAAGAGGATTGAGCTACGGTTTTGGAGGATTAATGGTAAGTACTGGAATCATGCAGCGAGTAACACGGTTCAAGTATGGGTAAAACATTCGTTTTATTAACCACCACGTAAACACGTACCATCGCGCCTCTCCTTTGCTACCGACTTGCTGTCACGTAAGAGTATTCGTGCATCGAGAAGAAGCGGCGATGCCGTTGTTCGGTCTGAATGATTGAATTGGAAATGATGTCTGTTAGATTTGCTTGTAACGTATTTGAGCTTGGCGAAGATCGATCTTAAACGTGAAGATATACTGAAGCGTTTAAGAGGAATAACTCCTCGACCAATGGATCGGTATCTAATTCTGTGATCTTGAGCGTAACATTTAAAATGAACTCTTTGCGATGTGAGCGTAGGAGACACTTACCCGGTTGCACCGGATGCAATTCCGACACTGAAGGTCCTGAATTAAATCCCGAAGGGCATCCAAAAAAATTTCCGAAGAATTCTAAACGTTTCCGAAGTCCAAGATTTCTAAACTCCAAAATCCCTTGTGTTCATATCAGGAGAATATTTTTTTGGGACCGCGTGCGGCTATTGCAAAGATATTCTTTTCCACTCATTGCCCCTTCTGACTGGCACGGTTCCGCCGCGTGTACTATTTCATAAGCTCCATCCATCACCGTTATATCGTATAAAAGCATAATCGGGAAACTGCTATTTTTCACATGTACGTATATCGACGCCCTTGGAGGATACTAAGGTTAGGATTTTTGCGGACGATACAGTCATTTAAACAGTGCAAATGATTACCGTCTCGAAAACGTACCTCTTGTCTTCGTAACCGACTCCGGTGTCTCAATTCGCTGCAACGATGTGCTTAAGACGATCGTTCTCGTCTTCGGAACGGTGAAAAAGATGCGTTGATTGGAATACGAACTCTCCATGGAAGGAAGTCTCCGTTTGGAAAGCCGTGTCGCATTTCTTTTCCAACGGGGCCGTCTGTTTTCGCTCGCCACTTTCGCTCCTCTCGCAACAAGCAGCCTGTGAAATCCATGAATCATCCATTCGTTTGGAATGAGTGAGTACGTGACCCAATGGTATTCCTACTCTGCTAGGCGCCGGGGAAAATTCGCGCATATAGTTCGACATAGGAGTTCGTTAGATTCCGATTCCAGATTCCGAGCGTTAATCTGCCTTCATAAGCAACCGAGAACGGCTTGAACATTATCCTCGCCCGTCTCTGAAATAGGCTCCTTCGGATGGAATTGCAAGCCTCGTTTTTCCCGTGAGAAAAGCGGAAAATATTTGCCGCACATCATTCAAAGAATACGATCCCAAATTTTCAGATCGTAAAGAGAGATCTCATGAAGCGTACAGGGAATTCCTGCGAACGATGTGCTCGGAATGATTCCTTTCTAAGGTTACTCGCTGAGGAATGAATAACGGCGGAATCTCTATTTTGGAATTTATGATGGCGCTTCATTATCCATGAAATGCAACGGTAGTTCTTTGGATGGACGGTTTCGATTAATAGGAGGAAAGGAATATCTGGATGCATGGTAAAGTTGCAAGCTAATCGTTCGGGTTACGAGCAGTCGTACCAAATACGCTCGGCTCAAATGCACGAAGAGATAAACTCATTCTCGAGCACGAAATAAATTTCGTCATCTGAATCTTTAGTGAACGATGCTTTGAGTAACCATGCCGCAATGGGGAATCCGATTCTCATGAGCGCAAACGTCCTTTAGTTGAACTTTCGTTCACATTATTTTCGTTCGTCAACAATTTTAGATGGCGTAAACGGGAGAGAAATCTGTGAAAAATTCAATACGTCGGGAAATGCCACTGGAGACGAAGCTGCTATTGATTAAGCACTTACAAAAATAAAGAAAAATTATTTACGGAGTTCGGAAAACTTTCGTAATCTCTTGGACTTGAACCTTTGGAATTGGAATCGGATACGGTGGGTATCCGGTGAACTCAGGGCGGAGAAAAATCTCGTAATTTAGAGAGCTCGGGAAATATTTCCGTAATGGATACATTTCGACGAAACAAACTCCGTCAATTCCCTGTTGCTTCCACATGCATCACGATCGCTCAAATCACTTTCACGTATCTTTCTTATGCCAACTAATATTTACGATACAGGATTCAGGCGGAGCAGGAGCGTCGCTCATAACTCGATGCCCTCCCGCATCATCTTTCCGCTAATATCAACTTGAAGCAAGTTTCACGATTCGATGTGCCTGTCGAAACACGGAATCTCACAGGACCATAAGAAATGGCTAGCAGTGAGGATAGATTTGTTCTTAGTAATGATTTAGATAATATCATGACCTGGTGCTGAAATCTGATTAAAATAAAAACGAGTGTTCAGTTGTCAGCTTCTTTGACCTGAAAACTCTGAATAACGATCTTACCCGGAGCCTCCGCGGAGCAAATTTTTAAATAGTTGAATCTGTTAAGTATCTTGGAATGACCCGGACGAATAACCTATCATGGAATATCCACATCCGTAATACGTGTGGAAAAGAAAAGCTTTAGAAAAACTCGGTTTCGTTAGAGGATAGTCGGTAGGAGCTCAGGAAAAGTTCGCGAGCGATGTTACTTTGCGATTGTCAGACCACACCTTGAATATGCTTGAGGTGTATGGGACCCTGCCGATAAAAGAAACTGATGAGAAATAGAAAGGCTCCAACGTAAGGCGATACGTTTCGTGAAAAATTGCTACGATTCATCGATAGGCGTAACTAAACTGCTCGCGATGGGAAACATTAGAACAGCGTAGAGTAGATTCAGAGAAAGAACGTTCAAGGAAGGCGAAGTACAGATCGTGCGCCTACCCTGCTATAAAGGTCTATCAGATACAGCGCACAAAATAAGGGAAATAGAAGCGAAAGCTAACAGATTCAATACATCGTTTCTCCTTCGAACAAGATGCGAGAACAACCGTCAAGGGAAGTAAATTCAAGGTTCGTTTACGCACTGCCACAATGTGGCTGGCAGGGTATCTACATAGACAGTATAATCTTTCGGCCATGTCATTTCCTCAAACCTGAGACGAAGAAAGTAGGATCGGAGTGAAGCTTACGTTCTCCAGCAATACTGCCAAGGAAAGGGAATACGGGTCAAAGTGCGATTTTTTCGTCTGTGTCTGCGAGTCACCATTCGGTTAGTGGTGCCTGAACCGGACGATTATTTACGGGTATAGTTCGACGGAAAACCCAGAATTCAGATGGCTCGAACAAGCCTCCGAATTGTAACGATAGCCTCCAATATTAACACTCTGTCTTCGTCCGAAAATTCTCCTATGGAAAAATTTCATCTCTCGCCCTTCCCGACTCTTCCTCTCTTTCTCTCCCAATTTGTAGACTATGTTCCCGTGCGTTGGAACGAAAGAAAAAATCAACCTCCTGGCGAAATATCAAATGTTCGTTCCGATTTGCAGGGAACTTCTACCGTCTGCTACCGAAGGTGGTTGCAGCGAACGATTACCCGGTGGTGGGCGAATTTGAATACCACGCTTTCGCAGCTCTCCGCGATGGAGTTGATTCAGCTCTGTCATCAGCACGATATTTCTCTTTCCGGAAGTTATAGCGATGATTTGTGTCGATACTCCGTGGAAGTAAGCTTTTCGTAATTCGACGTCCTTAATCTCTTTCTTACTTATTCAGTCATTGTCATTTAATTTCGTTCTTTCTCCAAGGAAGGAGCTATCTCCTTGAGAAGTATTTTAGCGCAACTCGATCCAACTTTAGTTCTCGAAGAATCGAATCCGAAGAGAGTTTTTAACGTATAGATCCTCTACGCAGAAATGAGGAAAGGTTGAAGTAGATCGCCAGTTTTCGTCGTACGGAAAATATTCGAAATCCGACAGAGGGCCAAGTTATCGTTCCGGTGTCGCCTCAGTAGGCGGCTATCCCTAGTGAGCAGAGTTCGTTGTTGTTGTGATTAGTGAATCGAGTTTCCCCATGCTTTTGTTACGCCGTTTGCTATCCATCGAATGGCTACCAAATCTCCAAGTTTCTACCTAAATGAAGTGATTGGGTCAATGTTATTGCGTTCTGTGGTTAGCGGTGCACATAAGAGATCGATTAGATTGACTGCAGCTCGAAGAGGACGGCATTGTTTCACCTCATCCCAGTGCAGGACAAGCAGTACAGCGATTAGTGAGGTTGCAAGATTCAGTCGAAATGCAAGGTAAGGTAAGAAACGTCCCGTTGAAAAATATTTCTTTTCCCTCGACGACATGGATGTGCCCCGGAATTTCATTTACCGATTGCTTCCGAGCGAAGCGTTTCGAATTCCTATTCATCGCAATTCAAGACATTTTTACCGCTGTAACATGTCCAGATAAATACTAATAACAATACTATTGACCGACGGCTTAAATATCTCTGGGCTGCATCGTGCATAGGGGCTCGTAACTGATCGTTACATTGCGATCTCTGTTAAGTTTTCGAAGCCGTTTCTTCGGAGAGGGGGCTCGGGCGTAACTTCATAGTTTAAATGAGGATGATTTTATCCTCAATAGAGTGCATTGATTTAGAAAAAAGGGAAAAAGAATGACTGGTGAAAGGCAGGATGTTGACACGGAGAGGTCGCCATTGAAAGTGAATAACGCGCGGCGGTATTTCGAGACGCGATTGTCACCGACGGGAATCTAAAATTCGAGAAAGATTATTGAAAATAAACTTGAGGTGAGTCGTAACCGATTAAAATTTAATGAAGATTAGTATTTATTATGACTTTTTACCAACTACGTGAGTCTTACTGTGCAAAAATACTGAATTCATAAGTTTCGTCAACGTATTTCCTCCGTTTTCGAGAAAACCGCCATTGCTGGCGGTCGACATAAAAGAAAAGAGAAATTTTGATGATATTCGATCGGCAATCAGATAAAGAAATACTTGTCATAAAATTTAACAATACAGCCTCTACACTGACAGCGGTGGTGTTTCTCTCAGCCAATCAGAAGCGAGATAAATGTTTAGCGGTAAGTCAAAAATTTATACACTTTTATTTTCAACGTTTTAATTAGAAAAGAGGTGAATTAAACTATTCTCAGCATTTTGGAACGTGCCGAAGCTAAGATACGTCAAGTTTTACCATCGTCTGATTCTCTATTCCTATTTATTACGATGTCAATCTTTGCCACTATCAGTTTATATGTTTTTGAAGCATAAACGTGCAATAACGCTCTCTGATACGAGATTTTAATTTTCACTATTTTCAATAGTACAACACGTGAATTGATATATTTTATAAATTACATTTATAAATCACCAAACAGCCTTGGCAGTGTTAGCGTGGTGGAAGTGAGCCTTGGTTCTGGATAATGGTTTCCTTCTTTAATGCATTCATCGTACTTCAATTCCAGGATGCCTTTTGAATCGAGAACGTTCGCCATCCTATCCACGAGGAGAGTCTTCACGGAATGGATTGCCATGCCTATTCTCAGATGATGGAAGAAATTGCCTACACCTTTGGATGTGTAAGTAGACTACCTTTTCAAGGTATGACTTCGAAATGGTCATATTTCTCTTTCATTGCTATTGAATGGAACCCATTATTTGATGAAGTGAATGAGCCTAGTTATGCAATGGACGAATTCATGCTTGTGAAAGAAGAACATATTGTTACAAATCGATATGAAGAGCAACAAGATGAGCGTTCAGCTTTGCCATCTTCATATTCCATTCAACCTGCAGTTAGGTCTTTCTTTCTTGATAAACTGTTCTAATTCTCCTCTCTCACTCTTGTTACTTCTTCGTACTTCACAAAGCTATGAAGTTTATTGGGAGCAAAATCACATCTTTTCACCTGGCGCTCTTTTCATCTTATTTTCTGGATGATTTTGTGTATTCTTGGACCTCCCATCGCCATCGTGAGTCCCTATCTGAGCCTCTTATTTCAAGTGTCATCAACTGCCAACCAAGTCTCGAGTGTTTCCTCCGAGTTCTTTTCTGTGCACCCTGGCAGTGTTCTGCTGATTGCTTCATTCACTTCTTCATCCTTTCCTATGCTACAAGCCTTCATTCATGGAGCACAGAAGTGGCATGTTCTTTTTGAATATTTCAATGGTTTGGACCAAATATTTCTTGGCTCCTCCAACGTACGTTATGCTACTTGGAAGGCACTGCAACAAAGTAAATTCCAGTACCTTTACTCTCCTCGATCAGTTTCATACTCACCTCTGTGTTCTTTCCTTCATTTTTAAGAATTTCCATTTCTCATGATTCCTGTTATTTTGTGCCTTCTTACCGCCTTCATTCGGTGAGATTCATCCTCAGAGTAGGGAGGATCATTTGATGTAATTAATCCTCACAAACTGCAATTCTGATATTAGGCAGAATATTCCCCCTCACTAAATTATAACCCAATGCATTTCTCAATTCCACAAGTGCCACAGGAAGAGAAGAATATATTCTTCCTAATATCATTCCGAATTCTTTAGCCATCGCAAATTGATATGGGATCATTCACTAAACGAATCGTTGCTGATAATGTCGAAATGCTAAACCGTATCATATACATTCCGGATTCAAAGTTTTGGCGAAAGGATAATGCTGTTTCAATCCGACCGTAAAGCAAGAAATTATTTCGGTGTCCGATTTTGAATAATCTCTTTCACTCTCGTTTCAGATGCCTCCGACGACCGTTGGGGAGAGGATTGTGATTCAGGAGCCCGGAAAAGTTTACCAGATTTGGATGCTTCATTCCTCACCCATGGACGAACGACAGCAAGTGGGAAGGAGAACCCTATTTTCCGTAAACACAGATGGAAAAATGATGCTCGACATGTAATTTATGTTACTCTTTGAATAAACTCTTTCTATGAATCAATTTGCATTCGCTTACTATCAACGACCGATCAAAGAATATTTTTAAAGCGTACATCCTTCAAACGAAATTATACCCTCTGCTCATCACATCCAATTCCCGGCATCCTCTATCTGCCTTTATGTTCTCGAATACCAGAGGTATTCGTTTAAAATGCGCATCGGAAACGTCAAGCTAATATGTAGAGCGAGTGGCAGTTCGACTTTAGGACGAATCTGAACTCACACCCGTGTAGAACATTCATGTGCCAGCAGTCGAAACTGATCGATCTATACAGTCGCAGGTGAGATGTGATAGGCCAACAAGTAAGCTATTTACAGTTACTAGAGTGGCCTTCGAATAAAAAAACTCCAAAGATCTAGCTGATGCGCTTGGAATAAACGTGGAGGCCATCGTTATGGTTCCAACGACTTTTCAGAGAACTGTATCCATTTCCCCCCCCATTCCATTCCGTATCCATCAAAGCGGAAACTAAATCTTGCTTAAACGCTTGATTGAGGCGAGGAAGAGGATTGAGCTACGGTTTTGGAGGATTAATGGTAAGTACTGGAATCATGCAGCGAGTAACACGGTTCAAGTATGGGTAAAACATTCGTTTTATTAACCACCACGTAAACACGTACCATCGCGCCTCTCCTTTGCTACCGACTTGCTGTCACGTAAGAGTATTCGTGCATCGAGAAGAAGCGGCGATGCCGTTGTTCGGTCTGAATGATTGAATTGGAAATGATGTCTGTTAGATTTGCTTGTAACGTATTTGAGCTTGGCGAAGATCGATCTTAAACGTGAAGATATACTGAAGCGTTTAAGAGGAATAACTCCTCGACCAATGGATCGGTATCTAATTCTGTGATCTTGAGCGTAACATTTAAAATGAACTCTTTGCGATGTGAGCGTAGGAGACACTTACCCGGTTGCACCGGATGCAATTCCGACACTGAAGGTCCTGAATTAAATCCCGAAGGGCATCCAAAAAAATTTCCGAAGAATTCTAAACGTTTCCGAAGTCCAAGATTTCTAAACTCCAAAATCCCTTGTGTTCATATCAGGAGAATATTTTTTTGGGACCGCGTGCGGCTATTGCAAAGATATTCTTTTCCACTCATTGCCCCTTCTGACTGGCACGGTTCCGCCGCGTGTACTATTTCATAAGCTCCATCCATCACCGTTATATCGTATAAAAGCATAATCGGGAAACTGCTATTTTTCACATGTACGTATATCGACGCCCTTGGAGGATACTAAGGTTAGGATTTTTGCGGACGATACAGTCATTTAAACAGTGCAAATGATTACCGTCTCGAAAACGTACCTCTTGTCTTCGTAACCGACTCCGGTGTCTCAATTCGCTGCAACGATGTGCTTAAGACGATCGTTCTCGTCTTCGGAACGGTGAAAAAGATGCGTTGATTGGAATACGAACTCTCCATGGAAGGAAGTCTCCGTTTGGAAAGCCGTGTCGCATTTCTTTTCCAACGGGGCCGTCTGTTTTCGCTCGCCACTTTCGCTCCTCTCGCAACAAGCAGCCTGTGAAATCCATGAATCATCCATTCGTTTGGAATGAGTGAGTACGTGACGCAATGGTATTCCTACTCTGCTAGGCGCCGGGGAAAATTCGCGCATATAGTTCGACATAGGAGTTCGTTAGATTCCGATTCCAGATTCCGAGCGTTAATCTGCCTTCATAAGCAACCGAGAACGGCTTGAACATTATCCTCGCCCGTCTCTGAAATAGGCTCCTTCGGATGGAATTGCAAGCCTCGTTTTTCCCGTGAGAAAAGCGGAAAATATTTGCCGCACATCATTTAAAGAATACGATCCCCAATTTTCAGATCGTAAAGAGAGATCTCATGAAGCGTACAGGGAATTCCTGCGAACTTTGTGCTCGGAATGATTCCTTTCTAAGGTTACTCGCTGAGGAATGAATAACGGCGGAATCTCTATTTTGGAATTTATGATGGCGCTTCATTATCCATGAAATGCAACGGTAGTTCTTTGGATGGACGGTTTCGATTAATAGGAGGAAAGGAATATCTGGATGCATGGTAAAGTTGCAAGCTAATCGTTCGGGTTACGAGCAGTCGTACCAAATACGCTCGGCTCAAATGCACGAAGAGATAAACTCATTCTCGAGCACGAAATAAATTTCGTCATCTGAATCTTTAGTGAACGATGCTTTGAGTAACCATGCCGCAATGGGGAATCCGATTCTCATGAGCGCAAACGTCCTTTAGTTGAAATTTCGTTCACATTATTTTCGTTCGTCAACAATTTTAGATGGCGTAAACGGGAGAGAAATCTGTGAAAAATTCAATACGTCGGGAAATGCCACTGGAGACGAAGCTGCTATTGATTAAGCACTTACAAAAATAAAGAAAAATTATTTACGGAGTTCGGAAAACTTTCGTAATCTCTTGGACTTGAACCTTTGGAATTGGAATCGGATACGGTGGGTATCCGGTGAACTCAGGGCGGAGAAAAATCTCGTAATTTAGAGAGCTCGGGAAATATTTCCGTAATGGATACATTTCGACGAAACAAACTCCGTCAATTCCCTGTTGCTTCCACATGCATCACGATCGCTCAAATCACTTTCACGTATCATTCTTATGCCAACTAATATTTACGATACAGGATTCAGGCGGAGCAGGAGCGTCGCTCATAACTCGATGCCCTCCCGCATCATCTTTCCGCTAATATCAACTTGAAGCAAGTTTCACGATTCGATGTGCCTGTCGGAACACGGAATCTCACAGGACCATGAGAAATTGCTAGCAGTGAGGATAGATTTGTTCTTAGTAATGATTTAGATAATTTCGTGACCTGGTGCGGAAATCTGATTAAAATAAAAACGAGTGTTCAGTTGTTAGCTTCTTTGACCTGAAAACTCTGAATAACGATCTTACCCGGAGCCTCCGCGGAGCAAATTTTTAAATAGTTGAATCTGTTAAGTATCTTGGAATGACCCGGACGAATAACCTATCATGGAATATCCACATCCGTAATACGTGTGGAAAAGAAAAGCTTTAGAAAAACTCGGTTTCGTTAGAGGATAGTCGGTAGGAGCTCAGGAAAATTTCGCGAGCGATGTTACTTTGCGATAGTCAGACCACACCTTGAATATGCTTGAGGTGTATGGGACCCTGCCGATAAAAGAATCTGATGAGAATTAGAAAAGCTCCAACGTAAGGCGATACGTTTCGTGAAAAATTGCTACGATTCATCGATAGGTGTAACTGAACTGCACGCGATGGGAAACATTAGAACAGTGTACAGTAGATTCAGAGAAAGAACGTTCAAGGTAGGGAAGAACAGATCGTGCGCATACCCTGCTATAAAGGTCTATCAGATACAGCGCACAAAATAAGGGAAATAGAAGCGAAAGCTAACAGATTCAATACATCGTTTCTCCTTCGAACAAGATGCGAGAACAACCGTCAAGGGAAGTAAATTCAAGGTTCGTTTACGCACTGCCACAATGTGGCTGGCAGGGTATCTACATAGACAGTATAATCTTTCGGCCATGTCATTTCCTCAAACCTGAGACGAAGAAAGTAGGATCGGAGTGAAGCTTACGTTCTCCAGCAATACTGCCTAGGAAAGGGAATACGGGTGAAAGTGCGATTTTTTCGTCTGTGTCTGCGAGTCACCATTCGGTGAGTTGTGCCTGAACCGGACGATTATTTACGGGTATAGTTCGACGGAAAACCCAGAATTCAGATGGCTCGAACAAGCCTCCGAATTGTAACGATAGCCTCCAATATTAACACTCTGTCTTCGTCCGAAAATTCTCCTATGGAAAAATTTCATCTCTCGCCCTTCCCGACTCTTCCTCTCTTTCTCTCCCAATTTGTAGACTATGTTCCCGTGCGTTGGAACGAAAGAAAAAATCAACCTCCTGGCGAAATATCAAATGTTCGTTCCGATTTGCAGGGAACTTCTACCGTCTGCTACCGAAGGTGGTTGCAGCGAACGATTACCCGGTGGTGGGCGAATTTGAATACCACGCTTTCGCAGCTCTCCGCGATGGAGTTGATTCAGCTCTGTCATCAGCACGATATTTCTCTTTCCGGAAGTTATAGCGATGATTTGTGTCGATACTCCGTGGAAGTAAGCTTTTCGTAATTCGACGTCCTTAATCTCTTTCTTAATTATTCAGTCATTGTCATTTAATTTCGTTCTTTCTCCAAGGAAGGAGCTATCTCCTTGAGAAGTATTTTAGCGCAACTGGATCCAACTTTAGTTCTCGAAGAATCGAATCCGAAGAGAGTTTTTAACGTATAGATCCTCTACGCAGAAATGAGGAAAGGTTGAAGTAGATCGCCATTTTTCGTCGTACGGAAAATATTCGAAATCCGACAGAGGGCCAAGTTATCGTTCCGGTGTCGCCTCAGTAGGCGGCTATCCCAAGTGAGCAGAGTTCGTTGTTGTTGTGATTAGTGAATCGAGTTTCCCCATGCTTTTGTTACGCCGTTTGCTATCCATCGAATGGCTACCAAATCTCCAAGTTTCTACCTAAATGAAGTGATTGGGTCAATGTTATTGCGTTCTGTGGTTAGCGGTGCACATAAGAGATCGATTAGATTGACTGCAGCTCGAAGAGGACGGCATTGTTTCACCTCATCCCAGTGCAGGACAAGCAGTACAGCGATTAGTGAGGTTGCAAGATTCAGTCGAAATGCAAGGTAAGGTAAGAAACGTCCCGTTGAAAAATATTTCTTTTCCCTCGACGACATGGATGTGCCCCGGAATTTCATTTACCGATTGCTTCCGAGCGAAGCGTTTCGAATTCCTATTCATCGCAATTCAAGACATTTTTACCGCTGTAACATGTCCAGATAAATACTAATAACAATACTATTGACCGACGGCTTAAATATCTCTGGGCTGCATCGTGCATAGGGGCTCGTAACTGATCGTTACATTGCGATCTCTGTTAAGTTTTCGAAGCCGTTTCTTCGGAGAGGGGGCTCGGGCGTAACTTCATAGTTTAAATGAGGATGATTTTATCCTCAATAGAGTGCATTGATTTAGAAAAAAGGGAAAAAGAATGACTGGTGAAAGGCAGGATGTTGACACGGAGAGGTCGCCATGGAAAGTGAATAACGCGCGGCGGTATTTCGAGACGCGATTGTCACCGGCGGGAGTCTAAAATTCGAGAAAGATTATTGAAAATAAACTTGAGGTGAGTCGTAACCGATTAAAATTTAATGAAGATTAGTATTTATTATGACTTTTTACCAACTACGTGAGTCTTACTGTGCAAAAATACTGAATTCATAAGTTTCGTCAACGTATTTCCTCCGTTTTCGAGAAAACCGCCATTGCTGGCGGTCGACATAAAAGAAAAGAGAAATTTTGATGATATTCGATCGGCAATCAGATAAAGAAATACTTGTCATAAAATTTAACAATACAGCCTCTACACTGACAGCGGTGGTGTTTCTCTCAGCCAATCAGAAGCGAGATAAATGTTTAGCGGTAAGTCAAAAATTTATACACTTTTATTTTCAACGTTTTAATTAGAAAAGAGGTGAATTAAACTATTCTCAGCATTTTGGAACGTGCCGAAGCTAAGATACGTCAAGTTTTACCATCGTCTGATTCTCTATTCCTATTTATTACGATGTCAATCTTTCCCACTATCAGTTTATATGTTTTTGAAGCATAAACGTGCAATAACGCTCTCTGATACGAGATTTTAATTTTCACTATTTTCAATAGTACAACACGTGAATTGATATATTTTATAAATTACATTTATAAATCACCAAACAGCCTTGGCAGTGTTAGCGTGGTGGAAGTGAGCCTTGGTTCTGGATAATGGTTTCCTTCTTTAATGCATTCATCGTACTTCAATTCCAGGATGACTTTTGAATCGAGAACGTTCGCCATCCTATCCACGAGGAGAGTCTTCACGGAATGCATTGCCATGCCTATTCTCAGATGATGGAAGAAATTGCCTACACCTTTGGATGTGTAAGTAGACTACCTTTTCAAGGTATGACTTCGAAATGGTCATATTTCTCTTTCATTGCTATTGAATGGAACCCATTATTTGATGAAGTGAATGAGCCTAGTTATGCAATGGACGAATTCATGCTTGTGAAAGAAGAACATATTGTTACAAATCGATATGAAGAGCAACAAGATGAGCGTTCAGCTTTGCCATCTTCATATTCCATTCAACCTGCAGTTAGGTCTTTCTTTCTTGATAAACTGTTCTAATTCTCCTCTCTCACTCTTGTTACTTCTTCGTACTTCACAAAGCTATGAAGTTTATTGGTATACCTGGCGCTCTTTTCATCTTATTTTCTGGATGATTTTGTGTATTCTTGGACCTCCCATCGCCATCGTGAGTCCCTATCTGAGCCTCTTATTTCAAGTGTCATCAACTGCCAACCAAGTCTCGAGTGTTTCCTCCGAGTTCTTTTCTGTGCACCCTGGCAGTGTTCTGCTGATTGCTTCATTCACTTCTTCATCCTTTCCTATCCTACAAGCCTTCATTCATGGAGCACAGAAGTGGCATGTTCTTTTTGAATATTTCAATGGTTTGGACCAAATATTTCTTGGCTCCTCCAACGTACGTTATGCTACTTGGAAGGCACTGCAACAGAGTAAATTCCAGTACCTTTACTCTCCTCGATCAGTTTCATACTCACCTCTGTGTTCTTTCCTTCATTTTTAAGAATTTCCATTTCTCATGATTCCTGTTATTTTGTGCCTTCTTACCGCCTTCATTCGGTGAGATTCATCCTCAGAGTAGGGAGGATCATTTGATGTAATTAATCCTCACAAACTGCAATTCTGATATTAGGCAGAATATTCCCCCTCACTAAATTATAACCCAATGCATTTCTCAATTCCACAAGTGCCACAGGAAGAGAAGAATATATTCTTCCTAATATCATTCCGAATTCTTTAGCCATCGCAAATTGATATGGGATCATTCACTAAACGAATCGTTGCTGATAATTTCGAAATGCTAAACCGTATCATATACATTCCGGATTCAAAGTTTTGGCGAAAGGATAATGCTGTTTCAATCCGACCGTAAAGCAAGAAATTATTTCGGTGTCCGATTTTGAATAATCTCTTTCACTCTCGTTTCAGATGCCTCCGACGACCGTTGGGGAGAGGATTGTGATTCAGGAGCCCGGAAAAGTTTACCAGATTTGGATGCTTCATTCCTCACCCATGGACGAACGACAGCAAGTGGGAAGGAGAACCCTATTTTCCGTAAACACAGATGGAAAAATGATGCTCGACATGTAATTTATGTTACTCTTTGAATAAACTCTTTCTATGAATCAATTTGCATTCGCTTACTATCAACGACCGATCAAAGAATATTTTTAAAGCGTACATCCTTCAAACGAAATTATACCCTCTGCTCATCACATCCAATTCCCGGCATCCTCTATCTGCCTTTATGTTCTCGAATACCAGAGGTATTCGTTTAAAATGCGCATCGGAAACGTCAAGCTAATATGTAGAGCGAGTGGCAGTTCGACTTTAGGACGAATCTGAACTCACACCCGTGTAGAACATTCATGTGCCAGCAGTCGAAACTGATCGATCTATACAGTCGCAGGTGAGATGTGATAGGCCAACAAGTAAGCTATTTACAGTTACTAGAGTGGCCTTCGAATAAAAAAACTCCAAAGATCTAGCTGATGCGCTTGGAATAAAAGTGGAGGCCATCGTTATGGTTCCAACGACTTTTCAGAGAACTGTATCCATTTCCCCCCCCATTCCATTCCGTATCCATCAAAGCGGTAACTAAATCTTGCTTAAACGCTTGATTGAGGCGAGGAAGAGGATTGAGCTACGGTTTTGGAGGATTAATGGTAAGTACTGGAATCATGCAGCGAGTAACACGGTTCAAGTATGGGTAAAACATTCGTTTTATTAACCACCACGTAAACACGTACCATCGCGCCTCTCCTTTGCTACCGACTTGCTGTCACGTAAGAGTATTCGTGCATCGAGAAGAAGCGGCGATGCCGTTGTTCGGTCTGAATGATTGAATTGGAAATGATGTCTGTTAGATTTGCTTGTAACGTATTTGAGCTTGGCGAAGATCGATCTTAAACGTGAAGATATACTGAAGCGTTTAAGAGGAATAACTCCTCGACCAATGGATCGGTATCTAATTCTGTGATCTTGAGCGTAACATTTAAAATGAACTCTTTGCGATGTGAGCGTAGGAGACACTTACCCGGTTGCACCGGATGCAATTCCGACACTGAAGGTCCTGAATTAAATCCCGAAGGGCATCCAAAAAAATTTCCGAAGAATTCTAAACGTTTCCGAAGTCCAAGATTTCTAAACTCCAAAATCCCTTGTGTTCATATCAGGAGAATATTTTTTTGGGACCGCGTGCGGCTATTGCAAAGATATTCTTTTCCACTCATTGCCCCTTCTGACTGGCACGGTTCCGCCGCGTGTACTATTTCATAAGCTCCATCCATCACCGTTATATCGTATAAAAGCATAATCGGGAAACTGCTATTTTTCACATGTACGTATATCGACGCCCTTGGAGGATACTAAGGTTAGGATTTTTGCGGACGATACAGTCATTTAAACAGTGCAAATGATTACCGTCTCGAAAACGTACCTCTTGTCTTCGTAACCGACTCCGGTGTCTCAATTCGCTGCAACGATGTGCTTAAGACGATCGTTCTCGTCTTCGGAACGGTGAAAAAGATGCGTTGATTGGAATACGAACTCTCCATGGAAGGAAGTCTCCGTTTGGAAAGCCGTGTCGCATTTCTTTTCCAACGGGGCCGTCTGTTTTCGCTCGCCACTTTCGCTCCTCTCGCAACAAGCAGCCTGTGAAATCCATGAATCATCCATTCGTTTGGAATGAGTGAGTACGTGACCCAATGGTATTCCTACTCTGCTAGGCGCCGGGGAAAATTCGCGCATATAGTTCGACATAGGAGTTCGTTAGATTCCGATTCCAGATTCCGAGCGTTAATCTGCCTTCATAAGCAACCGAGAACGGCTTGAACATTATCCTCGCCCGTCTCTGAAATAGGCTCCTTCGGATGGAATTGCAAGCCTCGTTTTTCCCGTGAGAAAAGCGGAAAATATTTGCCGCACATCATTTAAAGAATACGATCCCCAATTTTCAGATCGTAAAGAGAGATCTCATGAAGCGTACAGGGAATTCCTGCGAACTTTGTGCTCGGAATGATTCCTTTCTAAGGTTACTCGCTGAGGAATGAATAACGGCGGAATCTCTATTTTGGAATTTATGATGGCGCTTCATTATCCATGAAATGCAACGGTAGTTCTTTGGATGGACGGTTTCGATTAATAGGAGGAAAGGAATATCTGGATGCATGGTAAAGTTGCAAGCTAATCGTTCGGGTTACGAGCAGTCGTACCAAATACGCTCGGCTCAAATGCACGAAGAGATAAACTCATTCTCGAGCACGAAATAAATTTCGTCATCTGAATCTTTAGTGAACGATGCTTTGAGTAACCATGCCGCAATGGGGAATCCGATTCTCATGAGCGCAAACGTCCTTTAGTTGAACTTTCGTTCACATTATTTTCGTTCGTCAACAATTTTAGATGGCGTAAACGGGAGAGAAATCTGTGAAAAATTCAATACGTCGGGAAATGCCACTGGAGACGAAGCTGCTATTGATTAAGCACTTACAAAAATAAAGAAAAATTATTTACGGAGTTCGGAAAACTTTCGTAATCTCTTGGACTTGAACCTTTGGAATTGGAATCGGATACGGTGGGTATCCGGTGAACTCAGGGCGGAGAAAAATCTCGTAATTTAAAGAGCTCGGGAAATATTTCCGTAATGGATACATTTCGACGAAACAAACTCCGTCAATTCCCTGTTGCTTCCACATGCATCACGATCGCTCAAATCACTTTCACGTATCATTCTTATGCCAACTAATATTTACGATACAGGATTCAGGCGGAGCAGGAGCGTCGCTCATAACTCGATGCCCTCCCGCATCATCTTTCCGCTAATATCAACTTGAAGCAAGTTTCACGATTCGATGTGCCTGTCGGAACACGGAATCTCACAGGACCATGAGAAATGGCTAGCAGTGAGGATAGATTTGTTCTTAGTAATGATTTAGATAATTTCGTGACCTGGTGCGGAAATCTGATTAAAATAAAAACGAGTGTTCAGTTGTCAGCTTCTTTGACCTGAAAACTCTGAATAACGATCTTACCCGGAGCCTCCGCGGAGCAAATTTTTAAATAGTTGAATCTGTTAAGTATCTTGGAATGACCCGGACGAATAACCTATCATGGAATATCCACATCCGTAATACGTGTGGAAAAGAAAAGCTTTAGAAAAACTCGGTTTCGTTAGAGGATAGTCGGTAGGAGCTCAGGAAAAGTTCGCGAGCGATGTTACTTTGCGATAGTCAGACCAAACCTTGAATATGCATGAGGTGTATGGGACCCTGCCGATAAAAGAATCTGATGAGAATTAGAAAAGCTCCAACGTAAGGCGATACGTTTCGTGAAAAATTGCTACGATTCATCGATAGGTGTAACTGAACTGCTCGCGATGGGAAACATTAGAACAGCGTAGAGTAGATTCAGAGAAAGAACGTTCCAGGTAGGGAAGAACAGATCGTGCGCATACCCTGCTATAAAGGTCTATCAGATACAGCGCACAAAATAAGGGAAATAGAAGCGAAAGCTAACAGATTCAATACATCGTTGTCCCTTCGGACAAGATGCGAGAACAACCGTCAAGGGAAGTAAATTCAAGGTTCGTTTACGCACTGCCACAATGTGGCTGGAAGGGTATCTACATAGACAGTATAATCTTTCGGCCATGTCATTTCCTCAAACCTGAGACGAAGAAAGTAGGATCGGAGTGAAGCTTACGTTCTCCAGCAATACTGCCAAGGAAATGGAATACGGGTCAAAGTGCGATTTTTTCGTCTGTGTCTGCGAGTCACCATTCGGTGAGTGGTGCCTGAACCGGACGATTATTTACGGGTATAGTTCGACGGAAAACCCAGAATTCAGATGGCTCGAAGAAGCCTCCGAATTGTAACGATAGCCTCCAATATTAACACTCTGTCTTCGTCCGAAAATTCTCCTATGGAAAAATTTATCTCTCGCCCTTCCCGACTCTTCCTCTCTTTCTCTCCCAATTTGTAGACTATGTTCCCGTGCGTTGGAACGAAAGAAAAAATCAACCTCCTGGCGAAATATCAAATGTTCGTTCCGATTTGCAGGGAACTTCTACCGTCTGCTACCGAAGGTGGTTGCAGCGAACGATTACCCGGTGGTGGGCGAATTTGAATACCACGCTTTCGCAGCTCTCCGCGATGGAGTTGATTCAGCTCTGTCATCAGCACGATATTTCTCTTTCCGGAAGTTAAAGCGATGATTTGTGTCGATACTCCGTGGAAGTAAGCTTTTCGTAATTCGACGTCCTTAATCTCTTTCTTAATTATTCAGTCATTGTCATTTAATTTCGTTCTTTCTCCAAGGAAGGAGCTATCTCCTTGAGAAGTATTTTAGCGCAACTGGATCCAACTTTAGTTCTCGAAGAATCGAATCCGAAGAGAGTTTTTAACGTATAGATCCTCTACGCAGAAATGAGGAAAGGTTGAAGTAGATCGCCATTTTTCGTCGTACGGAAAATATTCGAAATCCGACAGAGGGCCAAGTTATCGTTCCGGTGTCGCCTCAGTAGGCGGCTATCCCTAGTGAGCAGAGTTCGTTGTTGTTGTGATTAGTGAATCGAGTTTCCCCATGCTTTTGTTACGCCGTTTGCTATCCATCGAATGGCTACCAAATCTCCAAGTTTCTACCTAAATGAAGTGATTGGGTCAATGTTATTGCGTTCTGTGGTTAGCGGTGCACATAAGAGATCGATTAGATTGACTGCAGCTCGAAGAGGACGGCATTGTTTCACCTCATCCCAGTGCAGGACAAGCAGTACAGCGATTAGTGAGGATGCAGGATTCAGTCGAAATGCAAGGTAAGGTAAGAAACGTCCCGTTGAAAAATATTTCTTTTCCCTCGACGACATGGATGTGCCCCGGAATTTCATTTACCGATTGCTTCCGAGCGAAGCGTTTCGAATTCCTATTCATCGCAATTCAAGACATTTTTACCGCTGTAACATGTCCAGATAAATACTAATAACAATACTATTGACCGACGGCTTAAATATCTCTGGGCTGCATCGTGCATAGGGGCTCGTAACTGATCGTTACATTGCGATCTCTGTTAAGTTTTCGAAGCCGTTTCTTCGGAGAGGGGGCTCGGGCGTAACTTCATAGTTTAAATGAGGATGATTTTATCCTCAATAGAGTGCATTGATTTAGAAAAAAGGGAAAAAGAATGACTGGTGAAAGGCAGGATGTTGACACGGAGAGGTCGCCATGGAAAGTGAATAACGCGCGGCGGTATTTCGAGACGCGATTGTCACCGGCGGGAGTCTAAAATTCGAGAAAGATTATTGAAAATAAACTTGAGGTGAGTCGTAACCGATTAAAATTTAATGAAGATTAGTATTTATTATGACTTTTTACCAACTACGTGAGTCTTACTGTGCAAAAATACTGAATTCATAAGTTTCGTCAACGTATTTCCTCCGTTTTCGAGAAAACCGCCATTGCTGGCGGTCGACATAAAAGAAAAGAGAAATTTTGATGATATTCGATCGGCAATCAGATAAAGAAATACTTGTCATAAAATTTAACAATACAGCCTCTACACTGACAGCGGTGGTGTTTCTCTCAGCCAATCAGAAGCGAGATAAATGTTTAGCGGTAAGTCAAAAATTTATACACTTTTATTTTCAACGTTTTAATTAGAAAAGAGGTGAATTAAACTATTCTCAGCATTTTGGAACGTGCCGAAGCTAAGATACGTCAAGTTTTACCATCGTCTGATTCTCTATTCCTATTTATTACGATGTCAATCTTTCCCACTATCAGTTTATATGTTTTTGAAGCATAAACGTGCAATAACGCTCTCTGATACGAGATTTTAATTTTCACTATTTTCAATAGTACAACACGTGAATTGATATATTTTATAAATTACATTTATAAATCACCAAACAGCCTTGGCAGTGTTAGCGTGGTGGAAGTGAGCCTTGGTTCTGGATAATGGTTTCCTTCTTTAATGCATTCATCGTACTTCAATTCCAGGATGACTTTTGAATCGAGAACGTTCGCCATCCTATCCACGAGGAGAGTCTTCACGGAATGCATTGCCATGCCTATTCTCAGATGATGGAAGAAATTGCCTACACCTTTGGATGTGTAAGTAGACTACCTTTTCAAGGTATGACTTCGAAATGGTCATATTTCTCTTTCATTGCTATTGAATGGAACCCATTATTTGATGAAGTGAATGAGCCTAGTTATGCAATGGACGAATTCATGCTTGTGAAAGAAGAACATATTGTTACAAATCGATATGAAGAGCAACAAGATGAGCGTTCAGCTTTGCCATCTTCATATTCCATTCAACCTGCAGTTAGGTCTTTCTTTCTTGATAAACTGTTCTAATTCTCCTCTCTCACTCTTGTTACTTCTTCGTACTTCACAAAGCTATGAAGTTTATTGGTATACCTGGCGCTCTTTTCATCTTATTTTCTGGATGATTTTGTGTATTCTTGGACCTCCCATCGCCATCGTGAGTCCCTATCTGAGCCTCTTATTTCAAGTGTCATCAACTGCCAACCAAGTCTCGAGTGTTTCCTCCGAGTTCTTTTCTGTGCACCCTGGCAGTGTTCTGCTGATTGCTTCATTCACTTCTTCATCCTTTCCTATGCTACAAGCCTTCATTCATGGAGCACAGAAGTGGCATGTTCTTTTTGAATATTTCAATGGTTTGGACCAAATATTTCTTGGCTCCTCCAACGTACGTTATGCTACTTGGAAGGCACTGCAACAAAGTAAATTCCAGTACCTTTACTCTCCTCGATCAGTTTCATACTCACCTCTGTGTTCTTTCCTTCATTTTTAAGAATTTCCATTTCTCATGATTCCTGTTATTTTGTGCCTTCTTACCGCCTTCATTCGGTGAGATTCATCCTCAGAGTAGGGAGGATCATTTGATGTAATTAATCCTCACAAACTACAATTCTGATATTTGGCAGAAAATTCCACTTCACTAAATTATAACCCAATGCATTTCCCAATTCCACAAGTGCCACAGGAAGAGAAGAATATATATTCTTCCTAATATCATTCCGAATTCTTTAGCCATCGCAATTTGATATGGGATCATTCACTAAACGAATCGTTGCTGATAATTTCGAAATGCTAAGCCGTATCATATACATTCCGGATTCAAAGTTTTGGCGAAAGGATAATGCTGTTTCAATCCGACCGTAAAGCAAGAAATTCTTTCAGTGTCCGATTTTGAATAATCTCTTTCACTCTCGTTTCAGATGCCTCCGACGACCGTTGGGGAGAAGATTTCGATTCAGAAGCCCGGAAAAGTTTACCAGATTTGGATGCTTCATTCCTCACCCATGGACGAACGACAGCAAGTGGGAAGGAGAACCCTATTTTCCGTAAACACAGATGGAAAAATGATGCTCGACATGTAATTTATGTTACTTTTTGAATAAACTTTTTCTATGAATCAATTTGCATTCGCTTACTATCAACGACCGATCAAAGAATATTTTTAAAGCGTACATCCTTCAAACGAAATTATACCCTCTGCTCATCACATCCAATTCCCGGCATCCTCTATCTGCCTTTATGTTCTCGAATACCAGAGGTATTCGTTTAAAATGCGCATCGGAAACGTCAAGCTAATATGTAGAGCGAGTGGCAGTTCGACTTTAAGACGAATCTGAACTCACACCCGTGCAGAACATTCATGTGCCAGCAGTCGAAACTGATCGATCTATACAGTCGCAGGTGAGATGTGATAGGCCAACAAGTAAGCTATTTACAGTTACTAGAGTGGCCTTCGAATAAAAAAACTCCAAAGATCTAGCTAATACACTTGGAATAAACGTGGAGGCCATCGTTATGGTTCCAACGACTTTTCAGAGAACTATATCCATTTTTCCCCATTCCATTCCGTATCCATCAAAGCGGAAACTAAATCTTGCTTAAACGCTTGATTGAGGCGAGCACGAGGATTGAGCTACGGTTTTGTAGGATTAAAGGTAAGTACTGGAATCATGCAGCGAGTAACACGGTTCAAGTATGGGTAAAACATTCGTTTTATTAACCACCACGTAAACACGTACCATCGCGCCTCTCCTTTGCTACCGACTTGCTGTCACGTAAGAGTATTCGTGCATCGAGAAGAAGCGGCGATGCCGTTGTTCGGTCTGAATGATTGAATTGGAAATGATGTCTGTTAGATTTGCTTGTAACGTATTTGAGCTTGGCGAAGATCGATCTTAAACGTGAAGATATACTGAAGCGTTTAAGAGGAATAACTCCTCGACCAATGGATCGGTATCTAATTCTGTGATCTTGAGCGTAACATTTAAAATGAACTCTTTGCGATGTGAGCGTAGGAGACACTTACCCGGTTGCACCGGATGCAATTCCGACACTGAAGGTCCTGAATTAAATCCCGAAGGGCATCCAAAAAAATTTCCGAAGAATTCTAAACGTTTCCGAAGTCCAAGATTTCTAAACTCCAAAATCCCTTGTGTTCATATCAGGAGAATATTTTTTTGGGACCGCGTGCGGCTATTGCAAAGATATTCTTTTCCACTCATTGCCCCTTCTGACTGGCACGGTTCCGCCGCGTGTACTATTTCATAAGCTCCATCCATCACCGTTATATCGTATAAAAGCATAATCGGGAAACTGCTATTTTTCACATGTACGTATATCGACGCCCTTGGAGGATACTAAGGTTAGGATTTTTGCGGACGATACAGTCATTTAAACAGTGCAAATGATTACCGTCTCGAAAACGTACCTCTTGTCTTCGTAACCGACTCCGGTGTCTCAATTCGCTGCAACGATGTGCTTAAGACGATCGTTCTCGTCTTCGGAACGGTGAAAAAGATGCGTTGATTGGAATACGAACTCTCCATGGAAGGAAGTCTCCGTTTGGAAAGCCGTGTCGCATTTCTTTTCCAACGGGGCCGTCTGTTTTCGCTCGCCACTTTCGCTCCTCTCGCAACAAGCAGCCTGTGAAATCCATGAATCATCCATTCGTTTGGAATGAGTGAGTACGTGACGCAATGGTATTCCTACTCTGCTAGGCGCCGGGGAAAATTCGCGCATATAGTTCGACATAGGAGTTCGTTAGATTCCGATTCCAGATTCCGAGCGTTAATCTGCCTTCATAAGCAACCGAGAACGGCTTGAACATTATCCTCGCCCGTCTCTGACATAGGCTCCTTCGGATGGAATTGCAAGCCTCGTTTTTCCCGTGAGAAAAGCGGAAAATATTTGCCGCAGATCATTTATACAGCTCGGAATGATTACTTTCTTAGGTTATTCGCTGAGGAATGAATAACGTCGGAATCTCTATTTTGGAATTTATGATGGCGCTTCATTATCCATGAAATGCAACGGTAATTCTTTGGATGGCCGGTTTCGGAGAATAGGGAGAAAGGAATATCTGCATGCATGGTAAAGTTGCAAGCTAAACGTTCGAGTTACGAGCAGTCGTACCAAATATGCTCGGTTCATATGCACGATGAGATGAACTCATTTTCGAGCACAAAATAAAGTTCGTCATCTTAATGTCATCTGAAAACTTACTTCACAATGATATTAGCGGAAAGATGATGCGGGAAGGCATCGAGTTATGTGCGATTCGAGTTCCTGCTCCGCCTGAATCTTGTATCGTAAATATTAGTTGGCATAAGAAAGATACGTGAAAGTGAATTGAGCGATCGTGATGCATGTGGAAGCAACAGGGAATTGACGGAATTTGTTTCGTCGAAATGTATCCATCACGGAAAAACTCCCGAGCTCTTTGAATTACGAGATTTTTTCTCCGCCCAGATTTCCCCGGATAACCACCGTATCCGATTCCAATTTCAAAGGTGTGGGGTTCCAGTCCAACAGATTACGGAAGTTTTCCGAACTCCGTAAATAATTTTTCTTTATTTTTGTAAGTGCTAAATCAATAGCAGCTTCGTCTCCAGCGGCATTTCCCGAGGTATTGAATTTTTCACTCATTTCTCTCCCGTTTACGCCATCTAAAATTGTTGACGAAGGAAAATAATGTGAACGAAAGTTCAACTAAAGGACGTTTGCGCTCATGAGAATCGGATTCCCCATTGCGGCATGGTTACTCAAAGCATCGTTCACTAAAGATTCAGATGACGAAATTTATTTCGTGCTCGAGAATGAGTTTATCTCTTCGTGCATTTGAGCCGAGCGTATTTGGTCCAACCGTTGCATTTGATGGATAATGAAGCGCCTTCATAAATTCCAAATTAGAGATTCTGCCGTTATTCATTCCTCAGCCAGTATCTTTAAAATGTAATCATTCCGAGCACAGCTGAATCGTTCGCGGGAATTCCCTCTATGTGTTATCTCTCATTACGATCCGAAAATTAGGGATCGTATTCCTTAAATGATCTGCGGCATTTATATATCACGAATTTTGGTTGTTAGATCTTATTTTTCCTCCTAAGATTCTGGGCGAGTAGTTCCATGTATTGTTTAGCATGGGCTTGTTGATGTTGCGAGGTTGCTGGCAAATTTTTGTATTATTTTCCCACGAGGTTTGAAACGGTTGTCAGCTGGTGAAGGTGTCTAATTTCTTTAAGTGGGATGTGTTTATTCCTTGTGGTGACCGAGCGGATGCATTTGTTGTATAATACTTCGATTTTCCGGATATTGTGTTTTTGTGTGTTGAAAGTTACTATTGCAGCATATGTTAGGTGGGGTAGAATTAAGGAATTGATTAGACGTAATTTTGCGGAGGTCGGGAGGGGGCTGTGATGTTGGAGCACGGGGTTGAGTTTTGTTTTCTTTTAATGAGCGACGGAGTCGCAGTTATTTATGTGGGAAGTACAGGACAGGTTTTGGGTGAGGTGGATTCCAAGGAATTTTGTGGTCGGGGTTGTAGGTATTGGTGTGTTTTGGAGAAGGATCGGGGTGGTGGTGGGTTTCTTCCTCTTGGGGAAAAGGTTATATGTTTTGATTTTGAGGGATTGATGTTGAGATGCCAGAGGTTAAGCCATGATTCGAGCAGAGGGATGTAAGAGTTGATGCGTTTGACAGCTAGGTTAGGGGATGGGGATTGAGCTGCAACTGTAAGGTCGTCTGCGTATAGAAAGCGATGGATGTTAGGGTCGGAGGGGATGTCATTGATGAAAAGTAAGAAGAGGGTTGGACTAAGAATGCTCCCTTGCTGGACGCCAGCTGTAATGGGTAGGGGAGATGATGTGATGTCGGCTATTTAACTTGGATATATCTGTTGAGTAGGAAGCTTTGAATTAGTTTGAAGATGGAGATCGGGAATTGAGACGCATGTAATTTGTATATTAGGCCCTCATGCCAGACGCTATCAAAGGCCCGGTTTAAATCGAAAAAGACGGCCTGCGTGGTATGGTGTTCGGTAAGGTGCCCTTGTGTAATGAATTCCACGAGTCGGAGGATTTGGTTGGTTGTTGAAATGTGTTTGATGAAGCCCATTCGTTCCGGAATGATTAGGTTATGCGTATTGGTGTGAGCGACGATCTTTTTTGCGATGATTTTTTCGAAGATTTTGGACAAGGACGAAAGGAGTGTTATGGGACGGTAGTTATTTATTATATATATTATTGATAGTTATTACGTCTGTGGGATCTTTTTTAGGTTTTGGGATAAGGGTGACTGTACCAAGTTTCCAGGAGGAAGGGAAGTAGTTGTGAAATGTGAAGGCGGGAGTTGAATAGGTTGAGGAGAAGGTTAATGAATTTAGGGAAGGCAGAAAGGAGTTAAAGAATACGGTTGGTAAAAGGATCGGGGCCGGGTGCTTTGTTTGGATTGAGGTCTTTTATTATGTCGGTAATTTCTGTTGCTGAGGTTGCGAGGGGAGGTTCCGTGGGTTGGAAGGGGGAAAGGAATTTGTAGAGGTCGAGGATTGGGGAGTCGGCTTCGGAAGGGGGGAAGTTGTTACTCATTGTTGACGACAGGTGTTTAACGGCGTGTGCAGCTGTGGAGGGAGGGTCGAAGGAGAGGTGGTTGTTAGAGGTTGAACGGAAGGAATTGATATGATTAATGCTTTCGATATTTTCCAAAGTGAATTGTCCTCAAACGATAGAGAGCTCGTGAAATTCACGCATTTGTTGGATAAAAATTTTTGGATTAGTTTCTTGATCTCGTTATCTGTGAATTTTAAGGCGACTTTGTCCTCGGGGAGTTTGTAGGTATTGTATTGTCTACGTAGCCGATTTCTGGACTGGATGAAACGACGGATGTTAGGAGGGAGAGGGTAGTGGGTAGCGGGTTTGGGTGGGTGGTAAGAAGTGGATTCGGTTTTTGTAGAGGCAATGAGGTCATTTAGAAGGGAAATTTGGGAACCTATTGCTTCGGGAGTTGGGGAAGAGGGAATGAGTGGGTAGTTGTTTATGCGATCTTCTATTATGAATTTGAAATTGTGCCAGTTTGTTGAGGGTTTGAAGAGCGACGGGAGGAGTGAAGTGTGAAAAGTTGTTGCTGATAATGAAGTCCAGTAAATCGGATGTTCTATGGGCTTGATAGGTGAGTGTGAATGGGGAGGCGATACCTAGCCTGGATAGCGGTAGATATTGGTTTAGTAAGCGGCCGTTTCGGTTAATGGTCTTAGACCCCCATACGGGATGTTTACAGTTCCAGTCCCCTATGAATAGTGCAGGGGACGTGGAAGAATCAAGGAATGTTAAATCGTCCTTTCACGTACATTGAATAAAGATTGACCGGTTGGTTGCCAATGGTGATTTGAATTCCGACTAGGTCAATACCTTTTAGCTTTGGAATTGGGAGGGTGTTGAAGTAGATGTCTCTTTGGATAAAATGGCCAGCCCGTGAGTGGAGGTGTCCACATCGAGACGGGTTATATTATACATTTTGGAGTGAAGCTTTTGAAGAGGTTTGAGTTTGGTTTCTTGCAGGAAAGCTAAATGGATGTTTTGGGTTGCGCAGAGGTCTAGAAATTCCGGAAATTTATTTTTGATACTGTTTGCATTCCATGAAGATATGAAAGCATTAATGATGTAGAAGGCTCCGTTAAAAATATCTTAGTTTTTTCCGTAGTTGTTGGTGCGGCAAAGACTTTTTGGATTGCGGAGATTTCAGTTGTACGGAAAGTAGGGAGTTGAAATGGGGTTTGTTCGGACTGGTTTAGAGGTGGAGGTGGTCGAGGAGTGGGGTTCGGGGAGTTACGGTTGACGGTAGAGTAGGTGCGGGAGGGGAGGTTCGGGAAGGAGTTTGGGTCGTTGACTGTTGGAGGGGGTGGGTTGGTTGACGTACGATTATCTCGGGTTTTTAGTATGATATTTCTTCTGATTTCTTTAAACTTTTGACACCCTTTGTAGGTCGAGGAGTGGTTAGAGTTGCAGTGAATGCAGGTCGGACGGAAAGAGGGGTCAAAGCTGAAATTTTTAGGGTGTGGGGGCCACCGCAAAGGGAGCATTTGGGGGTGACGTGGCAAAAATTTTTGGTGTGTCCGAACTCTAAACAGTTGAAACTTTGGATCGGCTCTCGTCTTTTAATGAATGGTCGAACTTCCACCCGGACATTGGAGAGTTCGTTTATTTTCTTAAATGCTTCGAAATCATTCACTGGGGAAAGGGTTACCTTGTACACGGGGATTTGTCGTTTGGGGACAAGGGTAATGCCCTTTTCGAGGTCAGCAGGTGGGGGTTTTGTCGTGAACATTGGGGTGACTGAGATGACATCAAATGCAAGAGAGGCAAGTTCATCTTATATGTATACCGGATCTATGTTGGTGGGTAGATGTTTAATGATAAAGTCCTGTTTTTATTTGCCGGGAGTTGGTAGGTGAAAATTTCAACATTTTCGCTTTTAAGAAAGTTGAATGCAATGCCGTAGTCGCAAACTGAAGTACATTTGATGAGGATGAGGTCAGAATTGACAAGATTGCAAACTGGGGGATATTTGGTTAGTTTCTCGAGCTCGCGAACTGTGATTTGCCAATTATCGTAAAGTTTTAGTTTTAGCGAGAGGATTTTCGGAACTGACAGTTCGGGTTTGGTTGGGTTAAGTTGAGACGGGGTAGAGTGAGGTGGGGTAAGATGTAATGGGGTAGAGTTAGAATGGCTGGGCTGGACTGAGGATGGACTGGGACGGTTGGGTTTGGTTGGGGAGGGGTTGTCTGAGTTATCAATCTGAGCGAGAGCGGCGAAAGAGTTACGGAGCGGAATTGCAGATGGTGTAGGTAACGACCGGGGGGTTATCCTGCGTTTTGCTGAAATCGATAGAATGCTGAACGAGAGAGGACGTTTAGACGATGATGAAGTAGCCGATGAATCAATATGACTTAGAGGAGCTGTTGATTCAGCGGGTTCTGCCAAGGGTGATAAATGGTGCAATAGATGCCTGAAAAATTTCTGGTGGGAGAATTTCCTTCTGGGTCATGAGGAGGTCCTGAAGTTTCTGGGCCTCCTCGGCGATGGTTAGGGATTGTAACGTGTTGGTGGTATCAGTGACGACGGGCGTGACGACCTTGTAAACATGCATTTTTACGGTTGCGATCTTTTTAGTTTAACCGGTGGCCACCACCGGGTGGTGGCGCTGGAGTTTAGGAGACTTCCCGAGACAACTATAATTGGTCAAGAGGTAAGTCTCAAATAAATGGGCTAATTAGCTCAATTTATTTTAAATTTTTTATAGACTCAGATTTACAAAAGAGATCTCCTAGTCAATTGTATTAAACAACACTTTAAATTTACTCTATAGGAGCGTGAAAAATATAAGTTTCCAGATTATGCTTTTATACGATTTTTAAACGACATTACGGTGATGGATGGAGCTTAAGAAATAGTTCACGACGTTCCGAAGTTCCGAAGACGAGAATGATCGTCTTAAGCACATCGTTGCAGCGAATTGAAACACCGGAGTCGGTTACGAAGACAAGAGGTACGTTTTCGAGACGGTAATCATTTGCACTGTTTAGATGACTGTATCGTCCGCAAAAATCCTAACCTTAGTATCCTCCAAGGGCGTGGATATACGTACATGTGAAAAATAGCAGTTTCCCGATTATGCTTTTATACGCTATAACGGTGATGGATGAAGCTTATGAAATAGTACACGCGGCGGAACCGTGCCAGTCAGAAGGGGCAATGAGTGGAAAAGAATATCTTTGCAATAGCCGCACGCGGTCCCAAAAGAATATTCTCCCAATATGAACACAAGTTTAGAAATCTTGGACTTCGAAAACGTTTAGAATTCTTCGAAAATATTTTTGGATGCCCTTCGGGATTTAATTCAGGACCTTCAGTGTCGGAATTGCATCCGGTGCAACCGGGTAAGTGTCTCCTACGCTCACATCGCAAAGAGTTCATTTTAAATGTTACGCTCAGGATCACAGAATTAGATACCGATCCATTGGTCGAGGAGTTAATTCAATCATTCAGACCGAACAACGGCATCGCCGCTTCTTCTCGATGCACGAATACTCTTACGTGACAGCAAGTCGGTAGCAAAGGAGAGGCGCGTGATGGTACGTGTTTACGTGGTGGTTAATAAAACGAATGTTTTACCCATACTTGAACCGTGTTATTCGCTGCATGATTCCAGTACTTACCTTTAATCCTCCAAAACCGTAGCTCAATCCTCGTGCTCGCCTCAATCAAGCGTTTAAGCAAGATTTAGTTTCCGCTTTGATGGATACGGAATGGAATGGGGAAAAATTGATATAGTTCTCTGAAAAGTCGTTGGAACCATAACGATGGCCTCCACGTTTATTCCAAGCGCATTAGCTAGATCTTTGGAGTTTTTTTATTCGAAGGCCACTCTAGTAACTGTAAATAGCTTACTTGTTGGCCTATCACATCTCACCTGCGACTGTATAGATCGAGCAGTTTCGACTGCTGGCACATGAATGTTCTACACAGGTGTGAGTTCAGATTCGTCTTAAAGTCGAACTGCCACTCGCTCTACATATTAGCTTGACGTTTCCGATGCGCATTTCAAACGAATACCTCTGGTATTCGAGAGGCAGATAGAGGCAGATAAAGGATGCCGGGAATTGGATGTGATGAGCAGAGGGTATAATTTCGTTTGAAGGATGTACGCTTTAAAAATATTCTTTGATCGGTCGTTGATAGTAAGCGAATGCAAATTGATTCATAGAAAAAGTTTATTCAAAAAGTAACATAAATTACATGTCGAGCATCATTTTTCCATCTGTGTTTACGGAAAATAGGGTTCTCCTTCCCACTTGCTGTCGTTCGTCCATGGGTGAGGAATGAAGCATCCAAATCTGGTAAACTTTTCCGGGCTCCTGAATCGCAATCCTCTCCCCAACGGTCGTCGGAGGCATCTGAAAGGAGAGTGAAAGAGATTATTCAAAATCGGACACTGAAAGAATTTCTTGCTTTACGGTCGGATTGAAACAGCATTATCCTTTCGCCAAAACTTTGAATCCGGAATGTATATGATACGGTTTAGCATTTCGAAATTATCAGCAACGATTCGTTTAGTGAATGATCCCATAGCAATTTGCGATGGCTAAAGAAATCGGAATGATATTAGGAAGAATATATTCTTCTCTTCCTGTGGCACTTGTGGAATTGAGAAATGCATTGGGTTATAATTTAGTGAGGGGGAATATTCTGCCTAATATCAGAATTGCAGTTTGTGAGGATTAATTACATCAAATGATCCTCCCTACTCTGAGGATGAATCTCACCGAATGAAGGCGGTAAGAAGGCACAAAATAACAGGAATCATGAGAAATGGAAATTCTTAAAAATGAAGGAAAGAACACAGAGGTGAGTATGAAACTGATCGAGGAGAGTAAAGGTACTGGAATTTACTTTGTTGCAGTGCCTTCCAAGTAGCATAACGTACGTTGGAGGAGCCAAGAAATATTTGGTCCAAACCATTGAAATATTCAAAAAGAACATGCCACTTCTGTGCTCCATGAATGAAGGCTTGTAGCATAGGAAAGGATGAAGAAGTGAATGAAGCAATCAGCAGAACACTGCCAGGGTGCACAGAAAAGAACTCGGAGGAAACACTCGAGACTTGGTTGGCAGTTGATGACACTTGAAATAAGAGGCTCAGATAGGGACTCACGATGGCGATGGGAGGTCCAAGAATACACAAAATCATCCAGAAAAGAAGATGAAAAGGGCGCCAGGTATACCAATAAACTTCATAGCTTTGTGAAGTACGAAGAAGTAACAAGAGTGAGAGAGGAGAAATAGAACAGTTTATCAAGAAAGAAAGACCTAACTGCAGGTTGAATGGAATATGAAGATGGCAAAGCTGAACGCTCATCTTGTTCCTCTTCATATCGATTTGCAACAATATGTTCTTCTTTCACAAGCATGAATTCGTCCATTGCATAACTAGGCTCATTCACTTCATCAAATAATGGGTTCCATTCAATAGCAATGAAAGAGAAATATGACCATTTCGAAGTCATACCTTGAAAAGGTAGTCTACTTACACATCCACAGGTGTAAGCAATTTCTTCCATCATCTGAGAATAGGCTTTGCAATCCATTCCGTGAAGACTCTCCTCGTGGATAGGATGGCGAACGTTCTCGATTCAAAAGGCATCCTGGAATTGAAGTACGATGAATGCATTAAAGAAGGAAACCATTATCCAGAACCAAGGCTCACTTCCACCATGCTAACACTGCCAAGGCTGTTTGGTGATTTATAAATGTAATTTATAAAATATATCAATTCACGTGTTGTACTATTGAAAATAGTGAAAATTAAAATCTCGTATCAGAGAGCGTTATTGCACGTTTATGCTTCAAAAACATAAACTGATAGTGGGAAAGATTGACATCGTAATAAATAGGAATAGAGAATCAGACGATAGTAAAACTTGACGTATCTTAGCTTCGGCACGTTCCAAAATGCTGAGAATAGTTTAATTCACCTCTTTTCTAATTAAAACGTTGAAAATAAAAGTGTATAAATTTTTGACTTACCGCTAAACATTTATCTCGCTTCTGATTGGCTGAGAGAAATACCACCGCTGTCAGTGTAGAGGCTGTATTGTTAAATTTTATGACAAGTATTTCTTTATCTGATTGCCGATCGAATATCATCAAAATTTCTCTTTTCTTTTATGTCGACCGCGAGCAAAGGCGGTTTTCTCGAAAACGGAGGAAATACGTTGACGAAACTTATGAATTCAGTATTTTTGCACAGTAAGACTCACGTAGTTGGTAAAAAGTCATAATAAATACTAATCTTCATTAAATTTTAATCGGTTACGACTCACCTCAAGTTTATTTTCAAAAATCTTTCTCGAATTTTAGATTCCCGCCGGTGACAATCGCGTCTCGAAATACCGCCGCGCGTTATTCACTTTCCATGGCGACCTCTCCGTGTCAACATCCTGCCTTTCACCAGTCATTCTTTTTCCCTTTTTTCTAAATCAATGCACTCTATTGAGGATAAAATCATCCTCATTTAAACTATGAAGTTACGCCCGAGCCCCCTCTCCGAAGAACCGGCTTCGAAAACTTAACAGAGATCGCAATGTAACGATCAGTTACGAGCCCCTATGCACGATGCAGCCCAGAGATATTTAAGCCGTCGGTCAATAGTATTGTTATTAGTATTTATCTGGACATGTTACAGCGGTAAAAATGTCTTGAATTGCGATGAATAGGAATTCGAAACGCTTCGCTCGGAAGCAATCGGTAAATGAAATTCCGGGGCAAATCCATGTCGTCGAGGGAAAAGAAATATTTTTCAACGGGACGTTTCTTACCTTACCTTGCTTTCCGACTGAATCTTGCATCCTCACTAATCGCTGTACTGCTTGTCCTGCACTGGGATGAGGTGAAACAATGCCGTCCTCTTCGAGCTGCAGTCAATCTAATCGATCTCTTATGTGCACCGCTAACCACAGAACGCAATAACATTGACCCAATCACTTCATTTAGGTAGAAAGATTTGGTAGCCATTCGATGGATAGCAAACGGCGTAACAAAAGCATGGGGAAACTCGATTCACTAATCACAACAACAACGAACTCTGCTCACTAGGGATAGCCGCCTACTGAGGCGACACCGGAACGATAACTTGGCCCTCTGTCGGATTTCGAATATCCTTGCGCTAAATCACAAAATACTTTGGTTATATTAAAGAGAATTTTTCTTTTTTAGGTCTCTTAATTAATGAGAGACAATGATATGATTAATTTGGAAATAAACTGTGCGAATTTCAAATTAAAGTTCTTTATTTAATTGTGGAATTGTAGTTGAAAATATGAATGTAATATTTGCACGAGCTGAATTTGGATGTTAGAATTCTATATACGTTGACCTTGACCCTACTATGAATAAGCATCTTAATCATTATAAATTTGTAGCGTTTGTACCATTGAAAATCTGTAAAGATTTTAAGACAAATAATAGGTTTCATTTATGTGATAATATTTTTCATGAAATCCGAATCATCACAGTCTATTATATACAGCATCTTAAGACCTCAGAACATCCTATTCCTATTATTACATTTATTTATATCTCATCGGTAACATTCTTATCTCATTCATTCCAGTTGTTCTATTTGCTTACTGAGCAGGAATTTATTGTTTCCGATTTCGGAAGCATTAACTAGGAATTCATTTACTGAATCTCATACCTAGTAAACAATGTTGATTATAATCAAGAATTTTCATCAAATGTTTAGAATTAATGTGCAGGATAAAACAAATATGCAATGGTTTGCTCTGGAAAGAGCTCCCTTATTGAAAGCTTGGTGGGACAACCCTCTTTACCCAGAGGTACTGGTATTGTCACTAGACGACCATTAATATTGCAGTTAGTGTACTGCTCAAAGGACAACCGTGATCATGGATGCCCTGAAAATGGTAATCGGGCTTGTTTTTCTGATAATAAATCCTAAATATTAAATTCATTTTTTTCTAATCAGATCTTACTAGTAGATATAAATAAAGTTTACTCAAATATGATCTCATGTAGCTCATACATGTTTGAATTTTTTATTAAATTGCTTGTTCGTGCCTTGATCGTTCATGGGTACCATATCGTTAATTCATGAATTTATATTCAACAAAATCTTGAATAAATATAACTTGTTATATTTTCTCCATAATTAGTGAGTGCAAATAAGGAGCAATTCACAAAATTACTGTTTGTTTTTCCATTTCTGTATTCCCCTTTCATGAGCTTTTATATTTCTTTCATGTGATGCATTGTTGAATGTATGCATCCAATTATAACTGTTTTAATATGAAACAAATTTAGTTTTTTGCTAGTTTTGCTGGAATGCTTTAACAGTTTTTGGAATTACTGAAGATTATTTGAGATATCATGTTATAAAATAAATAATCTGTTCTTGTTTCAATAAGTTTGGGTGATATATCCTCAAATGTTTTAATTCATGTAATTTTTGTAAAGTATTGATCTAAATTTTATAAATGGGAAGTTTTTAGTCTCAAAGTCTTGTATTACAGAACATTGTTTAAGTTAAAATATTAAACTAATAAAATATTACTGCAGTAAAATGCCAATCAAACTGTGAAAGGCTTTTTAAATTCCCAGGAAAAACAGGTCTTTATCAACCTTTTGGAATAAATGTAAGATATAGGCCATCTTTGGTAGGAAAGCTGCATAGAAGCTTTGAAATTTCTTATAATTACCAATTATTGTTAATATTTGATTCATATATCTAAATGGAATAGTATTTGGAAAGTACACAATAATGATGCAACTACGGAAAACAAGGGAAAAAATTAACTGGAAAAGCATATTTCAGTACTGGTAATTTTTGACCCTTTGAGTTGACATAATGATCCCAGAGCTACGGATGCCAATTTCTACAGTAATTAGTGTAGCAAGTCATGAGATGAAAACTTTTTCACTATGTATTAATCTTTTAGTGTTAGATAGACAGTCCATCTTTAATGCCCTTAAGTAACTTTTGTCAGAAAAAATATTTTACTATGGAATGAGTAAACTGCTATTTTTTAAGGGAAGTGGTCCCTGAATTCTTGATTTAATTACAGCGAAGGGTTTCTATAGTTAAATTTTCTTACATTTTTATCAATAATTTTTTCTAGAGAATTCATAAAGTATACTATTCTTAAAATTAATTTGCTTTGAAAATTTGGCAAAAATTTTTTTCTTCTGAAAATGACGTGATGTTCAATCATCCCTGATCAAAACACACTTAAGCAGATCAAGAATATTGATCGAGGGCTGAAGAAAATATTCTAATAATTAATAGAAGGCATCTTTATATTGGTTACTGTCATCACCTAATCTAAGGAAGTCTTTCAAATCTAAGAATCAGTGGACTAACTATTTGGGATAGTGCTTTGCATACCTGCCAGGCAAACTGAGAAACCTGGATTCAAGCCCCAGTTACGTCAATAATCTTCAACTTTTTTCATGGATTCATTTACAATTAATGTTGGATTCAAAGATTACCTTAGATTATGTGTGAACTAAGAAAGTATATTCCAATTACTGTCAATGTATTTATTAATAGGTAGGGATATCTTGATTATGTAATACAGATGTAAACACAATAACTGAACTTGATTATAAAGAAATGGAAGCCAAGAACTAGGAATTACAAGCCCAGAGTCATCAATTATGACCGATGAACGGTTATTCATTTTACCTTTGTAATCTAACAGTTTAATTCACTTTCATAAGGAATTCAATGAAGCAGAAAGCATTCTCATAATAAGCAATGTATTAAGGATTTCATACTTCCCACCAAGACAGCATAGAAAAGCAGATTGCTGTAAAAATTCTTAGAAACATAAGTGAAATTCAGAAATACAACTATAAAATAGCAAGTGAATAAAAATATTTCTCATTAAGCCTCATGTGAGTTGAATCATTGATAAAGTATCAATATAGTTAGGAGTCAATAGAGGTTGACATGTATTGATAAAGGGTAAATTGATAGTTCATCAAGAGTAGTTATCTGTAGGGAAATGAATAATCATTCTTTTCTTTGCGAATGAAGTCTAAGTGATATGAAAATTTTTAATCTTCAAATCTATAAAACCTTTCTCATTGCTAGTTTGACAATCAAAGGATAGGAAATAGGAACTTATAAATAATGTGTTAAAAAGTCAATCACTCCTTAATTCACGATTATTCTCAACTGGTGAGTCTTTTGCAACTCTGCTATTCCAAGGAATACCTATTTACATATCAATTTACTCAATCATTTTTAATGCTGGTTAAGTGCATTAAAATATATAGTAGAATTTTAAATATATTGTTCATCTCCACCATTGGAAGGCAATAGTTTTGATACATGATGATGATGATTTTATAGGTTGAAGGAAGAGAGGAATGAGTATCAATAGGCAGAAAGAAAAATCCCTTGAGATGGTGGATGCCTTGAACTTTTATGAATAATATTGTGCAATTACAGAGATCAGCAAAGTTGAGGATGAGGAGCGGTCAACTTAGATGATTTTTAAGAGATATTTTCTTCGAGATAAGTATTAATAGAACCTTGAGAAATATGATGATGGCAAAAACTGCAGCGATACTTTGCCATGTATAAATAAAATGCTTATTTCCAAGGAGGGGAATTTTGGCAACCATGTATTGTGTAACGAATTACATGAATGGGATCTATGTAAGGGTTAAAAAAGCAATTAGTTCACTACGATATGAATTTTATGAACTGTCATTCCAATTCAGAAAATGCACAAATTGTGGGGTAGGCTGAAGAAGGCTTGAATCTCCTCACTGTCACTGTCTCTCTGTTTGCTTTGGACTCCAATTACATGCAGTCAAAATGCAATACAAAGTTCGATTTTCTACTGTTCAGCAATCAAATAGTGCTATCCTAAATCAAATTCCACATTATTGATTACTTCAATCAGTTACCAGTGAGTCTTATACCTAACACACACCAAGTGTATGACATGCTTCTTGATGCAATTAATCTTGTAAAACATAAGCTTTGACACACAAGCGTAACGAAGTTAAAGCTGTTTAAAAATACTCATTTTTGTTAAAGAGATGGGTAGTTTCCTGATTATCAAGGATTTTATGCATCGCAAGGTAATATGCACAACAAAAGCAGGGATTCACGTTAACGTAAATTTATATTCGGTAAAAGAAAAATCAAGCCAATGGATCTTTCTGGATTAAATTTTATTCGCTTTTACTGCTAACGTTTTGATGTAAAATCCGTAATAGTAAACCAATCGCAATAATAATATGAACGCCTCGATGTAGATCCGACACACTCTATAGGTATTCCATTTCCTTATATCACACTCAGATGAATTTCCCGCAACAAGCTCTGCTCTCGAAGAGCATCGATACGTATGACGGATCTCGATTCTGGGCAAGCTTACCCCTTTCGAGACGGAGACATTTTCTGAAAATCTTCCCTGTGATACGGAGCGTTTTCGCTACTCTGAATTTGCCAGGTATAGAGCGTACCCCTTTCCCAGCAGGGTGCCATAGCCTATCCTCAGCAACGGCAATTATGAACACTGTCCGCGGGTAATCCACTTTCTCTTTTACAGCATTGCTTTGAAGACTGACCATTATTAATACAGTATTATTTTCGTATAGCTTTTGTAGGACTACTTGCAAATATTGCAATGAATATTAAAATTTTGCATTTCGTTGACTATGTAGTAATTTTAAACGAAATTCTAACGCCAATTTTAAGCTATATAGCGTGAAACCTAAATGATAATGATGAAATTGAGTTACTCATTAACTACCTTATTAGTTGTGATAAAATTTCGTTTAAAAATTGTACAAAGTCGTCAAATTACAAGGTTTTCTTTTCCAAGGCAATATAAACAATTATTTCTTAATTTAAATATTTAGCAAAACTATTGCAATAAAAATTAATTTGCAGCGGCACCATGCTGGGAAAAGGGCTTAATTACCCCCGAGGCAAGGTTTCCTTTAAGGAAAAAGGTCTGAAACTCCCTAGAAAAAGGTCGAAAAGGTTAGACTATAAACCATAATCCTTTGCATCAGCACCCTTGCACGATATGTACTGCCGACGGAAAAATCCGTCATTCGTATTCTGAGCCTGGAAAATTTCCGACGGGTTTTCCCGGCATTCGTCTCGAAAGGGTTACTCGCTGATTTCAGCGAATAACTTACTGCTCTGGAAGTATGGAGTGAATTGAGAATGGGTTACTGTGAATTTTCTCGGCGAATAAAGGAGTGTGTCGGAAGCTTATTTCTTTCTCCTCCTTTGGATTTCGGTTACTTTCGGATTAACGAAGTAGCTTCTTGCCTCAAACGAGATATAACGTGCGACAAACAACTCAGAAAGACGAACTCGTATTCGAAGGTAAGTTACGGTGAGCATTACGTACGTACTTCCCTAGACGCTGCGGTATGTAAGGTTAGGAAGCTAAGAATAAAACAGAGATTCCTTTAACGAGTCGAAGCGGTAAGGAATAGGTGTTAGAAGGTAAATTAAAGGGAAATTATCAGAAGGCATCCGTTCCAAACGTTTCGCTCCAAAGCCATACCCATCCTACCCCTTGGGAAAGGGCAAGACGGAAAAGCACTGTAGCGTACTACATCGTTTTCGAATAAGTGATGCGAAATGAGATAAACGTGTCGTAGAAATGGTTAATGTCCAAGGCGTTGTTATGATTGTTTTCATTAATTGACGTTAATTAATGGATCATTGAAATCAAATCAAGCTTCATTTTTCTCATAAATAGAGCGTAATCTTGACGAGATAGTGATTTTAAATTTACGTGAAAGGAATAGAAGAGAGACGAATGTTTAAGAAAATAGTAAAGGAAAGGTTTTCGAATGTTATATTTCAAAATTTAACCATTTAATTGTACGCGTAGTTGCTTTTCGGAGGGAAAAAAGGAGCTTTCCACCAATCAAAACGCAGCATTAGCGACCGGAAATCGGCTACATTAGGGAATAGGATCAGTTGGCGCGGAGATATCGTCGTGAGCAGTTGGGAGCTACCATCGGGCATGGAATCCAGAGTCAACGGACGACGCATGGATTTAGGACCATCTACAAGAGATACCACTGCCATCGAGAATCAGACTGGCTTCAGGGATTCGCGGCCCGAGTATCTCCACGGTTTCCCCTTTCCAACGCCAAACTTGTTTATATTTGTGTGTTTCTATATTCGTTTACTCGCTTTGCTCACGTAATTGTGTGTACGTAATTTATTATCGGGTAATATTAGCGGTGCATTATCTGCGAACAATTTATTTTATGATGTGTACGTATTTTATTATGGTAGGTAGGGATTGACTGCGCGTAGTCTCTCAAGTTCTGGTTCTTGTCGTTTGGTGGTTTCGAAGGTCCTCTTGTTTGAGTTTGTTGGGTGTCGTTCGATTTGTTTTGGATGGTTTGGGTAGAAAGGCTTATGTATGCGTGTGCTTCACCTTTTTCCTGGTACATAATGATCTTTCTTTTGGAGGAATATAAAGTGTTTTATAGATTTTAAGTGTTATGTCGTATTTTTGTTGCATTGCTTTACGTTTGATTTAATGACCCGAGTTTTTTGCAGGTTTATCTCTCACATTATTTCGATGTAAGTTACGAATTTTTCAACGTATGCATTGTGATGTTGTGTAATAATGATGAATTTCTTGCAGGTCATTTTATCAATTGGTAATGATGTTTCTATTCTTTCCGTTTTTCAATAATTCCGATCAATGTTTTCAGGGAAATTTTAAATCATGGTACCGATATTTCAAGTTTTATGTCTGTTATTTCCCCTGCTGCTCATAACAAAAATTTTTTGCAGGTACAATAAGCATTTCGATCGAATTTTTAAATTGTTTTCCTTGTTTCGTAATCATGTTGCAATTTTTTTCAGAGGTGCTTTCCAAATGGTAGGTTCCGTTTTCTCGGTTCTCTGAATTCGTAGTGAGATTTCGAATTCAATTTAAGAAAGTACTCTTTTCAGGTAAATTGAGCATCACGACAGGGATTGATTCAGGGGAGACGAGAGGAGCCAAAAAGACTACGATCGCCTTCACGCGGTGGGAAACCCAGGAGCAAAAACTACCTCAGTGCAGACCCGAGGATGAGGACAGTGTCATGAAGAGAGCTTGCCATCGAACCGTTGGCGAAAACTATATCACCTACGTTGGAAACCCGAGAAGACTTTCTACAGGCACCTTTGTATGTTATTTATAGTTTGGCCTGTCCCGTTGTATGTAAAATTGACTTCTTTCATCAAATACGATTGCCCTGTATTGTAGCAGAGCCTACGCTCGTAATTTATCGTTTTGTATGTGTAAACTTTCGTCAAAAATGTTTGTATTGATCATGTCCTTAATTTGTAGAGTATGTACTTTTACTGGATGAGTTACATTAATTTCAACAACAAGGCCTTGTTTGGTAGGTTAACTTTCAATCGTTGCAACTGATGTGCAGAAGTGGAATGGTTCCCATACTTGTATGTGTGTGCTTGTGTGATGCGAGTGCGGAGTATACTCCTGTGTGAATGCATGAAGGTTTATTTTCGCGGTTCCGATCCATTAGTGTAGAATTTTTGTAGTTACTAACTAACTGGTGGTGGTATGATTGTGTGAGAGGTGTGGGCTTCCATTCCAAACTGTGCATTTTAAAATAACTTTAGCTTCAAGAACGTTTCGTTAACGTAGTACAATAGAGGTTTTTAAATATTTTGATGGTTTTTCCAATTGCTAGATCTATATTTACTCAAATTATACTTCCGATACTCATTTTCACGGCCAAAAATCTGTATAGTTTGTAATGCTGTTTTGTGAAGATCTTTATTGTTCATTTATCTCTCTGTCTTTCGAGGGTTTTACTCCGGAAACAATAGGCAAAGGAGGTTTATTGTTGTTGTTTTTGTTACTTAAGGAAAATAAATTGTTTGAAAAATGATCTTGTGTTTTTCTGATTGCCTCCCTCATTCCTTTGACGAGTTGCGAAGAAAGATTGTCCGGCCAGTCTTTTAAGTGAAATATAATCATTGTGATAACTTTTCCATTCCTGATCTGATAATCGACTTAAAGAAGTTATCGCAACTTATTGAATACCGAGCATGGATGCATAACACTTGGATAAGAAAATCATGCGAGTTGTTTCTTAACAGATGCAAAATTAAGACGTGCACAATAAAAGGTGATTACGCAGTTATAAACCAGAAATATTATGAGCAGTAACTTTATGTAACAATTCTTAATCCTTTTCCAAAAATATAGTTTAAACTAGGATTTAATATTAAAGCGATTGAAAAGTTCATTTACATATTGCGCAAATTTATGTATTCGAAAACGTTCTTGGGCCGTCACACAAAAGTAATCGATCAGTTCTCGCGTTCAAAATACGTTCCCTCGGGACAAAGACAAACATTCCTTGTCCTTGTACGGAAAAAGAAACTCTACCTCAAATTTGTACTGATAAACGCTTCAATTTAACGAAAGAAAAATAAAATGCTTCGTATTATACGAAAACGTTAGAAATTACGCGTATAATACGACCGCACATGCACTTGCTCATCATCCCTACATACCCTGACCGCATTCATGGACGGAAATAATGTGCGGTGCGGGGGAAGTTCAAGCATATAATTCGTCATTGGAGTTCATTAAAAGTGCCAGATTCCGAGAGTTAATCTGCCTTCTTAAGCAACCGAGAACGGCTTGAACATTGCTCGCCCGTCTCTGACATAGGCTCCTTCGGATGGAATTGCAAGCCTCGTTTTTCCCGTGAGAAAAGTGGAAAATATTTGCCGCACATGATTTAAAGAATACGATCCCCAATTTTCAAATCGTAATGAGAGATGAAACGTACAGAAAATTTCTGCGAAAGATTTAGATGTGCTCGGAATGATTACTTTTTAAGGTTACTCACTGAGGAATGAATAACGGCGGAATCTCTATTTTGGAATTTATGATGGCGCTTCATTATCCATGAAATGCAAAGGTGGCTTTGGATGGCCGGTTTCGGTTAATAGGAGGAAAGGAATATCTGCATGCATGGTAAAGTTACAAGACAAACGATCGAGTTACGAGCAGTCGTACCAAATACGCTCGGTTCAAATGCACGAAGAGATAAACTCATTCCCGAGCACGAAATAAATTTCGAGAATGAATCTATAGTGAACGATGCTTTGAGTAACCATGCCGCATTGGGGAATCCGATTCTCATGAGCGCAAACGTCCTTTAGTTGAACATTTGTTCACATTATTTTCGTTCGTGAAGTAAGTTTCACGATTCGATATGCCTATCTAAACACGAAATCTCACAGGACCATGAAAAATGGCTAGCAGTGATGATAGATTTGTTCTTGGTAATTATTTAGGGAATATTATGACCTGGTGCGGTAATCTGATTAAAATATTAACGAGTGTTCAGTTGTCAGCTTCTTTGACCGGATACATCTGAAGAACGATCTCACCTGGAGCCTCCGCGTAGTAAATTTTTAAATAGTTGAATCTGTCAAGCATCTTGGAATGAACCGGACGAATAAACTTGTAGTTTTTATGAACTTCAATGTCGAATTATATGCGCGAACTTTCCCCGGCGCCTAGCAGAGTAGGAATACCATTGCGTCACGTACTCACTCATTCCAAACGAAAGGATGATTCATGGATTTCACAGGCTGCTTGTTGCGAGAGGAGCGAAAGTGGCGAGCGAAAACAGACGGCCCCGTTGGAAAAGAAATGCGATACGGCTTTCCAAACGGAGACTTCCTTCCATGGAGAGTTCGTTTTCCAATCAACGCATCTTTTTCACCGTTCCGAAGACGATTTTTACCGTCCGTAAATGCTACATTTGCGATTATCAACGTCCTAAGCACATCGGTGCAGAGAATTGAGATACCGGAGTCGGTTACGAAGACAAGAGGTACATTTTCGAGACGGTAATCACTTGCACTTTATATGACTGTATCGTCCGCAAAAATCCATACTTTAGTATCAATATCTTATCCTAGGTCGTTGATAAACATAAATATGAAAAATAACAGTTTCCCGTTTATGCTTTTATACGATATGACGGTGATGGATGGAGCTTATGAAATAGTTCGCGCTACGGAACCGTGCCTGTCGGAAGGGGCAATGAGTGGAAAGGAATATCATTGGAATAGCCGCACGGAATCCCCAAAAAAAATTCTCCCGATATGAACGAAAGGGATTTCCGTGATTAGTAATCTTGGACTTCGGAAACGTTTAGAATTCTTCGGAAATTTTTAGATGCCCTTCGGGGTTTAATTCAGGACCTTTAGTGTCGGAATTTCATCCGCTGCAACCGGGTGTCTCCTACAATCACATCGCAAAGATTTAATTTTAAATGTTACGCTCAAGATCACAGAATTAGATACCGATCCATTGGTCGAGGAGTTATTCCTCTTAAACGCTTCAGTATATCTTCACGTTTAAGATCGATCTTCGCCAAGCTCAAATACGTTACAAACAAATCTAACAGACATCATTTCCAATTCAATCATTCAGACCGCAGAAAGGCATCGCCGATTCTTCTCGATGCACGTATACTCTTACGTGATAGCAAGTCGCTAGCAAAGGAGAGGCGCGATAGTACGTGTTTACGTGGTGGTTAATAAGACGAATATTTTACCCATACTTGAACCGTGTAACTCGCTGAATGATTCCATTACTTACCTTTAATCCTACAAAACCGTAGCTCAATCCTCGTGCTCGCCTCAATCAAGCGTTTAAGCAAGATTTAGTTTCCGCTTTGATGGATACGGAATGGAATGGGGAAAAATTGATATAGTTCTCTGAAAAGTCGTTGGAACCATAACGATGGCCTCCACGTTTATTCCAAGCGCATTAGCTAGATCTTTGGAGTTTTTTTATTCGAAGGCCACTCTAGTAACTGTAAATAGCTTACTTGTTGGCCTATCACATCTCACCTGCGACTGTATAGATCGATCAGTTTCGACTGCTGGCACATGAATGTTCTACACGGGTGTGAGTTCAGATTCGTCTTAAAGTCGAACTGCCACTCGCTCTACATATTAGCTTGACGTTTCCGATGCGCATTTTAAACGAATACCTCTGGTATTCGAGAGGCAGATAGAGGCAGATAGAGGATGCCGGGAATTGGATGTGATGAGCAGAGGGTATAATTTCGTTTGTAGGATGTACGCTTTAAAAATATTCTTTGATCGGTCGATGATAGTAAGCGAATGCAATTTGATTCATAGAAAAAGTTTATTCAAAAAGTAACATAAATTACATGTCGACCATCATTTTTCCATCTGTGTTTACGGAAAATAGGGTTCTCCTTCCCACTTGCTGTCGTTCGTCCATGGGTGAGGAATGAAGCATCCAAATCTGGTAAACTTTTCCGGGCTCCTGAATCACAATCCTCTCCCCAACGGTCGTCGGAGGCATCTGAAACGAGAGTGAAAGAGATTATTCAAAATCGGACACCGAAATAATTTCTTGCTTTACGGTCGGATTGAAACAGCATTATCCTTTCGCCAAATCTTTGAATCCGGAATGTATATGATACGGTTTAGCATTTCGAAATTATCAGCAACGATTCGTTTAGTGAATGATCCCATATCAAATTGCGATGGCTAAAGAATTCGGAATGATATTAGGAAGAATATATTCTTCTCTTCCTGTGGCACTTGTGGAATTGGGAAATGCATTGGGTTTTAATTTAGTGAAGGGGAATTTTCTGCCAAATATCAGAATTGCAGTTTGTGAGGGTTAATTACATCAAATGATCCTCCCTACTCTGAGGATGAATCTCACCGAATGAAGGCGGTAAGAAGGCACAAAATAACAGGAATCATGAGAAATGGAAATTCTTAAAAATGAAGGAAAGAACACGGAGGTGAGTATGAAACTGATCGAGGAGAGTAAAGGTACTGGAATTTACTTTGTTGCAGTGCCTTCCAAGTAGCATAACGTACGTTGGAGGAGCCAAGAAATATTTGGTCCAAACCATTGAAATATTCAAAAAGAACATGCCACTTCTGTGCTCCATGAATGAAGGCTTGTAGGATAGGAAAGGATGAAGAAGTGAATGAAGCAATCAGCAGAACACTGCCAGGGTGCACAGAAAAGAACTCGGAGGAAACACTCGAGACTTGGTTGGCAGTTGATGACACTTGAAATAAGAGGCTCAGATAGGGACTCACGATGGCGATGGGAGGTCCTAGAATACACAAAATCATCCAGAAAAGAAGATGAAAAGGGCCCCAGGTGAAAAGATGTGATTTAGCTCCCAATAAACTTCATAGCTTTGTGAAGTACGAAGAAGTAACAAGAGTGAGAGAGGAGAAATAGAACAGTTTATCAAGAAAGAAAGACCTAACTGCAGGTTGAATGGAATATGAAGATGGCAAAGCTGAACGCTCATCTTGTTGCTCTTCATATCGATTTGCAACAATAAGTTCTTCTTTCACAAGTATGAATTCGTACATTGCATAACTAGGCACATTAACTTCATCAAATAATGGGTTCCATTCAAGAGCAGTGAAAGAGAAATATGACCAGTTCGAAGTCATACCTTGAAAAGGTAGTCTACTTACACATCCAAAAGTGTAAGCAATTTCTTCCATCATCTGAGAATAGGCTTGGCAATCCATTCCGTGAAGACTCTCCTCGTGGATAGGATGGCGAACGTTCTCGATTCAAAAGGCATCCTGGAATTGAAGTACGATGAATGCATTAAAGAAGGAAACCATTATCCAGAACCAAGGCTCACTTCCACCACGCTAACACTGCCAAGGCTGTTTGGTGATTTATAAATGTAATTTATAAAATATATCAATTCACGTGTTGTACTATTGAAAATAGTGAAAATTAAAATCTCGTATCAGAGAGCGTTATTGCACGTTTATGCTTCAAAAACATATAAACTGATAGTGGCAAAGATTGAAATCGTAATAAATAGGAATAGAGAATCAGACGATGGTAAAACTTGACGTATCTTAGCTTCGGCACGTTCCAAAATGCTGAGAATAGTTTAATTCACCTCTTTTCTAATTAAAACGTTGAAAATAAAAGTGTATAAATTTTTGACTTACCGCTAAACATTTATCTCGCTTCTGATTGGCTGAGAGAAATACCACCGCTGTCAGTGTAGAGGCTGTATTGTTAAATTTTATGACAAGTATTTCTTTATCTGATTGCCGATCGGATATCATCAAAATTTCTCTTTTCTTTTATGTCGACCGCCAGCAATGGCGGTTTTCTCGAAAACGGAGGAAATACGTTGACGAAACTTATGAATTCAGTATTTTTGCACAGTAAGACTCACGTAGTTGGTAAAAAGTCATAATAAATACTAATCTTCATTAAATTTTAATCGGTTACGACTCACCTCATGTTTATTTTCAATAATCTTTCTCGAATTTTAGATTCCCGCCGGTGACAATCGCGTCTCGAAATACCGCCGCGCGTTATTCACTTTCCATGGCGACCTCTCCGTGTCAACATCCTGCCTTTCACCAGTCATTCTTTTTCCCTTTTTTCTAAATCAATGCACTCTATTGAGGATAAAATCATCCTCATTTAAACTATGAAGTTACGCCCGAGCCCCCTCTCCGAAGAACCGGCTTCGAAAACTTAACAGAGATCGCAATGTAACGATCAGTTACGAGCCCCTATGCACGATGCAGCCCAGAAATATTTAAGCCGTCGGTCAATAGTATTGTTATTAGTATTGATCTGGACATGTTACAGCGGTAAAAATGTCTTGAATTGCGATGAATAGGAATTCGAAACGCTTCGCTCGGAAGCAATCGGTAAATGAAATTCCGGGGCACATCCATGTCGTCGAGGGAAAAGAAATATTTTTCAACGGGACGTTTCTTACCTTACCTTGCATTTCGACTGAATCTTGCATCCTCACTAATCGCTGTACTGCTTGTCCTGCACTGGGATGAGGTGAAACAATGCCGTCCTCTTCGAGCTGCAGTCAATCTAATCGATCTCTTATGTGCACCGCTAACCACAGAACGCAATAACATTGACCCAATCACTTCATTTAGGTAGAAACTTGGAGATTTGGTTGCCATTCGATGGATAGCAAACGGCGAAACAAAAGCATGGGGAAACTCAATTCACTAATCACAACAACAACGAACTCTGCTCACTAGGGATAGCCGCTCTGCTCACTAGGGATATTTTCCGTACGACGAAAAATGGCGATCTACTTCAACCTTTCCTCATTTCTGCGTAGAGGATCTATACGTTAGAAACTCTCTTCGGATTCGATTCTTCGAGAACTAAAGTTGGATCGAATTGCGCTAAAATACTTCTAAAGGAGATAGCTCCTTCCTTGGAGAAAGAACGAAATTAAATGACAATGACTGAATAAGTAAGAAAGAGATTAAGGACGTCGAATTACGAAAAGCTTACTTCCACGGAGTATCGACACAAATCATCGCTTTAACTTCGGGAAAGAGAAATATCGTGCCGATGACAGTGCTGAATCAACTCCATCGCGGAGAGCTGCGAAATAGTGGTATTCAAATTTGCCCACCACCGGGTAATCGTTCGCTGCAACCACCTTCGGTAGCAGACGGAAGAAGTTCCCTGAAAATCGGAACGAACATTTGATATTTCGCCAGGAGGTTGATTTTTTCTTTCGTTTTATCGCACGGGAACATAGTCTACAAATTGGGAGAGAAAGAGATGGTCGGGAAGGGCGAGAGATGAAATTTTTCCATAGGAGAATTTTCGGACGAAGACAGAGTGTTAATATTGGAGGCTATCGTTACAATTCGGAGGCTTGTTCGAGCCATCTGAATTCTGGGTTTTCCGTCGAACTAGACCCGTAAATAGTCGTCCGATTCAGGCACCACTTACCGAAAGGTGACTCGCAGACACGGACGAAAAAATCGCTCTTTGACCCGTATTCCCTTTCCTAGGCAGTAATGCTGGAGAACTAAAGCTCCATTCCGATCCTACCTTTCTCGTCTCAGGTTTGAGGAAATGACATGGCCGAAAGATTATACTGTCTATGTAGATACCCTGCCAGCCACATTGTGGCAGTGCGTAAACGAACCTTGAATTTACTTCCCTTGACGGTTGTTCTCGCATCTTGTCCGAGGGAGAAACGATGTATTGAATCTGTTAGCTTTCGCTTCTATTTCCCTTATTTTGTGCGCTGTATCTGATAGACCTTTATAGCAGGGTAGGCGCACGATCTGTACTTCGCCTTCCTTGAACGTTCTTTCTCTGAATCTACTCTACGCTGTTCTAATGTTTCCCATCGCGAGCAGTTCAGTTACACCTATCGATGAATCGTAGCAATTTTTCACGAAACGTATCGCCTTACGTTGGAGCTTTTCTAATTCTCATCAGATTCTTTTATCGGCAGGGTCCCATACACCTCATGCATATTCAAGGTTTGGTCTGACTATCGCAAAGTAACATCGCTCGCGAACTTTTCCTGAGCTCCTACCGACTATCCTCTAACGAAACAGAGTTTTTCTAAAGCTTTTCTTTTCCACACGTATTACGGTTGTGGATATTCCATGATAGGTTATTCGTCCGGGTCATTCCAAGATACTTAACAGATTCAACTATTTAAAAATTTGCTCCGCGGAGGCTCCGGGTAAGATCGTTATTCAGAGTTTTCAGGTCAAAGAAGCTGACAACTGAACACTCGTTTTTATTTTAATCAGATTTCCGCACCAGGTAATGATATTATCTAAATCATTACTAAGAACAAATCCATCCTCACTGCTAGCCATTTCTCATGGTCCTGTGAGATTCCGTGTTTCGACAGGCACATCGAATCGTGAAACTTACTTCACGTTGATATTAGCGGAAAGATGATGCGGGAGGGCATCGAGTTATGAGCGACGCTCCTGCTCCGCCTGAATCCTGTATCGTAAATATTAGTTGGCATAAGAAAGATACGTGAAAGTGATTTGAGCGATCGTGATGCATGTGGAAGCAACAGGGAATTGACGGAGTTTGTTTCGTCAAAATGTATCCATTACGGAAAAATCTCCCGAGCTCTTTAAATTACGAGATTTTTCTCCGCCCTGAGTTCACCGGATACCCACCGTATCCGATTCCAATTCCAAAGGTCCAAGAGATTACGAAAGTTTTCCGAACTCTGTAAATAATTTTTCTTTATTTTTGTAGGTGCTTAATCAATAGCAGCTTCGTCTCCAGTGGCGTTTCCCGACGTATTGAATTTTTCACAGATTTCTCTCCCGTTTACGCCATCTAAAATTGTTGACGAACGAAAACGAACTCTCCATGGAAGGAAGTCTCCGTTTGGAAAGCCGTATCGCATTTCTTTTCCAACGGGGCCGTCTGTTTTCGCTCGCCACTTTCGCTCCTCTCGCAACAAGCAGCCTGTGAAATCCATGAATCATCCTTTCGTTTGGAATGAGTGAGTACGTGACGCAATGGTATTCCTACTCTGCTAGGCGCCGGGGAAAGTTCGCGCATATAATTCGACATTGAAGTTCATAAAAACTACAAGTTTATTCGTCCGGTTCATTCCAAGATGCTTGACAGATTCAACTATTTAAAAATTTACCACGCGGAGGCTCCAGGTGAGATCGTTCTTCAGATGTATCCGGTCAAAGAAGCTGACAACTGAACACTCGTTATTATTTTAATCAGATTACCGCGCCAGGTCATAATATTCCCTAAATAATTACCAAGAACAAATCTATCATCACTGCTAGCCATTTTTCATGGTCCTGTGAGATTTCGTGTTTAGATAGGCATATCGAATCGTGAAACTTACTTCACGAACGAAAATAATGTGAACAAATGTTCAACTAAAGGACGTTTGCGCTCATGAGAATCGCATTCCCCATTGCGGCATGGTTACTCAAAGCATCGTTCACTATAGATTCATTCTCGAAATTTATTTCGTGCTCGGGAATGAGTTTATCTCTTCGTGCATTTGAACCGAGCGTATTTGGTACGACTGCTCGTAACTCGATCGTTTGTCTTGTAACTTTACCATGCATGCAGATATTCCTTTCCTCCTATTAACCGAAACCGGCCATCCAAAGAAATACCGTTGCATTTCATGGATAATGAAGCGCCATCATAAATTCCAAAATAGAGATTCCGCCGTTATTCATTCCTCAGTGAGTAACCTTAAAAAGTAATCATTCCGAGCACATCTAAATCTTTCGCAGAAATTTTCTGTACGTTTCATCTCTCATTACGATTTGAAAATTGGGGATCGTATTCTTTAAATCATGTGCGGCAAATATTTTCCACTTTTCTCACGGGAAAAACGAGGCTTGCAATTCCATCCGAAGGAGCCTATGTCAGAGACGGGCGAGGATAATGTTCAAGCCGTTCTCGGTTGCTTATGAAGGCAGATTAACTCTCGGAATCTGGCACTTTTAATGAACTCCAATGACGAATTATATGCTTGAACTTCCCCCGCACCGCACATTATTTCCGTCCATGAATGCGGTCAGGGTATGTAGGGATGATGAGCAAGTGCATGTGCGGTCGTATTATACGCGTAATTTCTAACGTTTTCGTATAATACGAAGCATTTTATTTTTCTTTCGTTAAATTGAAGCGTTTATCAGTACAAATTTGAGGTAGAGTTTCTTTTTCCGTACAAGGACAAGGAATGTTTGTCTTTGTCCCGAGGGAACGTATTTTGAACGCGAGAACTGATCGATTACTTTTGTGTGACGGCCCAAGAACGTTTTCGAATACATAAATTTGCGCAATATGTAAATGAACTTTTCAATCGCTTTAATATTAAATCCTAGTTTAAACTATATTTTTGGAAAAGGATTAAGAATTGTTACATAAAGTTACTGCTCATAATATTTCTGGTTTATAACTGCGTAATCACCTTTTATTGTGCACGTCTTAATTTTGCATCTGTTAAGAAACAACTCGCAAGATTTTCTTATCCAAGTGTTATGCATCCATGCTCGGTATTCAATAAGTTGCGATAACTTCTTTAAGTCGATTATCAGATCAGGAATGGAAAAGTTATCACAATGATTATATTTCACTTAAAAGACTGGCCGGACAATCTTTCTTCGCAACTCGTCAAAGGAATGAGGGAGGCAATCAGAAAAACACAAGATCATTTTTCAAACAATTTATTTTCCTTAAGTAACAAAAACAACAACAATAAACCTCCTTTGCCTATTGTTTCCGGAGTAAAACCCTCGAAAGACAGAGAGATAAATGAACAATAAAGATCTTCACAAAACAGCATTACAAACTATACAGATTTTTGGCCGTGAAAATGAGTATCGGAAGTATAATTTGAGTAAATATAGATCTAGCAATTGGAAAAACCATCAAAATATTTAAAAACCTCTATTGTACTACGTTAACGAAACGTTCTTGAAGCTAAAGTTATTTTAAAATGCACAGTTTGGAATGGAAGCCCACACCTCTCACACAATCATACCACCACCAGTTAGTTAGTAACTACAAAAATTCTACACTAATGGATCGGAACCGCGAAAATAAACCTTCATGCATTCACACAGGAGTATACTCCGCACTCGCATCACACAAGCACACACATACAAGTATGGGAACCATTCCACTTCTGCACATCAGTTGCAACGATTGAAAGTTAACCTACCAAACAAGGCCTTGTTGTTGAAATTAATGTAACTCATCCAGTAAAAGTACATACTCTACAAATTAAGGACATGATCAATACAAACATTTTTGACGAAAGTTTACACATACAAAACGATAAATTACGAGCGTAGGCTCTGCTACAATACAGGGCAATCGTATTTGATGAAAGAAGTCAATTTTACATACAACGGGACAGGCCAAACTATAAATAACATACAAAGGTGCCTGTAGAAAGTCTTCTCGGGTTTCCAACGTAGGTGATATAGTTTTCGCCAACGGTTCGATGGCAAGCTCTCTTCATGACACTGTCCTCATCCTCGGGTCTGCACTGAGGTAGTTTTTGCTCCTGGGTTTCCCACCGCGTGAAGGCGATCGTAGTCTTTTTGGCTCCTCTCGTCTCCCCTGAATCAATCCCTGTCGTGATGCTCAATTTACCTGAAAAGAGTACTTTGTTAAATTGAATTCGAAATCTCACTACGAATTCAGAGAACCGAGAAAACGGAACCTACCATTTGGAAAGCACCTCTGAAAAAAATTGCAACATGATTACGAAACAAGGAAAACAATTTAAAAATTCGATCGAAATGCTTATTGTACCTGCAAAAAATTTTTGTTATGAGCAGCAGGGGAAATAACAGACATTAAACTTGAAATATCGGTACCATGATTTAAAATTTCCCTGAAAACATTGATCGGAATTATTGAAAAACGGAAAGAATAGAAACATCATTACCAATTGATAAAATGACCTGCAAGAAATTCATCATTATTACACAACATCACAATGCATACGTTGAAAAATTCGTAACTTACATCGAAATAATGTGAGAGATAAACCTGCAAAAAACTCGGGTCATTAAATCAAACGTAAAGCAATGCAACAAAAATACGACATAACACTTAAAATCTATAAAACACTTTATATTCCTCCAAAAGAAAGATCATTATGTACCAGGAAAAAGGTGAAGCACACGCATACATAAGCCTTTCTACCCAAACCATCCAAAACAAATCGAACGACACCCAACAAACTCAAACAAGAGGACCTTCGAAACCACCAAACGACAAGAACCAGAACTTGAGAGACTACGCGCAGTCAATCCCTACCTACCATAATAAAATACGTACACATCATAAAATAAATTGTTCGCAGATAATGCACCGCTAATATTACCCGATAATAAATTACGTACACACAATTACGTGAGCAAAGCGAGTAAACGAATATAGAAACACACAAATATAAACAAGTTTGGCGTTGGAAAGGGGAAACCGTGGAGATACTCGGGCCGCGAATCCCTGAAGCCAGTCTGATTCTCGATGGCAGTGGTATCTCTTGTAGATGGTCCTAAATCCATGCGTCGTCCGTTGACTCTGGATTCCATGCCCGATGGTAGCTCCCAACTGCTCACGACGATATCTCCGCGCCAACTGATCCTATTCCCTAATGTAGCCGATTTCCGGTCGCTAATGCTGCGTTTTGATTGGTGGAAAGCTCCTTTTTTCCCTCCGAAAAGCAACTACGCGTACAATTAAATGGTTAAATTTTGAAATATAACATTCGAAAACCTTTCCTTTACCATTTTCTTAAACATTCGTCTCTCTTCTATTCCTTTCACGTAAATTTAAAATCACTATTTCGTCAAGATTACGCTCTATTTATGAGAAAAATGAAGCTTGATTTGATTTCAATGATCCATTAATTAACGTCAATTAATGAAAACAATCATAACAACGCCTTGGACATTAACCATTTCTACGACACGTTTATCTCATTTCGCATCACTTATTCGAAAACGATGTAGTACGCTACAGTGCTTTTCCGTCTTGCCCTTTCCCAAGGGGTAGGATGGGTATGGCTTTGGAGCGAAACGTTTGGAACGGATGCCTTCTGATAATTTCCCTTTAATTTACCTTCTAACACCTATTCCTTACCGCTTCGACTCGTTAAAGGAATCTCTGTTTTATTCTTAGCTTCCTAACCTTACATACCGCAGCGTCTAGGGAAGTACGTACGTAATGCTCACCGTAACTTACCTTCGAATACGAGTTCGTCTTTCTGAGTTGTTTGTCGCACGTTATATCTCGTTTGAGGCAAGAAGCTACTTCGTTAATCCGAAAGTAACCGAAATCCAAAGGAGGAGAAAGAAATAAGCTTCCGACACACTCCTTTATTCGCCGAGAAAATTCACAGTAACCCATTCTCAATTCACTCCATACTTCCAGAGCAGTAAGTTATTCGCTGAAATCAGCGAGTAAGCTTGCCCAGAATCGAGATCCGTCATACGTATCGATGCTCTTCGAGAGCAGAGCTTGTTGCGGGAAATTCATCTGAGTGTGATATAAGGAAATGGAATACCTATAGAGTGTGTCGGATCTACATCGAGGCGTTCATATTATTATTGCGATTGGTTTACTATTACGGATTTTACATCAAAACGTTAGCAGTAAATGCGAATAAAATTTAATCCAGAAAGATCCATTGGCTTGATTTTTCTTTTACCGAATATAAATTTACGTTAACGTGAATCCCTGCTTTTGTTGTGCATATTACCTTGCGATGCATAAAATCCTTGATAATCAGGAAACTACCCATCTCTTTAACAAAAATGAGTATTTTTAAACAGCTTTAACTTCGTTACGCTTGTGTGTCAAAGCTTATGTTTTACAAGATTAATTGCATCAAGAAGCATGTCATACACTTGGTGTGTGTTAGGTATAAGACTCACTGGTAACTGATTGAAGTAATCAATAATGTGGAATTTGATTTAGGATAGCACTATTTGATTGCTGAACAGTAGAAAATCGAACTTTGTATTGCATTTTGACTGCATGTAATTGGAGTCCAAAGCAAACAGAGAGACAGTGACAGTGAGGAGATTCAAGCCTTCTTCAGCCTACCCCACAATTTGTGCATTTTCTGAATTGGAATGACAGTTCATAAAATTCATATCGTAGTGAACTAATTGCTTTTTTAACCCTTACATAGATCCCATTCATGTAATTCGTTACACAATACATGGTTGCCAAAATTCCCCTCCTTGGAAATAAGCATTTTATTTATACATGGCAAAGTATCGCTGCAGTTTTTGCCATCATCATATTTCTCAAGGTTCTATTAATACTTATCTCGAAGAAAATATCTCTTAAAAATCATCTAAGTTGACCGCTCCTCATCCTCAACTTTGCTGATCTCTGTAATTGCACAATATTATTCATAAAAGTTCAAGGCATCCACCATCTCAAGGGATTTTTCTTTCTGCCTATTGATACTCATTCCTCTCTTCCTTCAACCTATAAAATCATCATCATCATGTATCAAAACTATTGCCTTCCAATGGTGGAGATGAACAATATATTTAAAATTTTACTATATATTTTAATGCACTTAACCAGCATTAAAAATGATTGAGTAAATTGATATGTAAATAGGTATTCCTTGGAATAGCAGAGTTGCAAAAGACTCACCAGTTGAGAATAATCGTGAATTAAGGAGTGATTGACTTTTTAACACATTATTTATAAGTTCCTATTTCCTATCCTTTGATTGTCAAACTAGCAATGAGAAAGGTTTTATAGATTTGAAGATTAAAAATTTTCATATCACTTAGACTTCATTCGCAAAGAAAAGAATGATTATTCATTTCCCTACAGATAACTACTCTTGATGAACTATCAATTTACCCTTTATCAATACATGTCAACCTCTATTGACTCCTAACTATATTGATACTTTATCAATGATTCAACTCACATGAGGCTTAATGAGAAATATTTTTATTCACTTGCTATTTTATAGTTGTATTTCTGAATTTCACTTATGTTTCTAAGAATTTTTACAGCAATCTGCTTTTCTATGCTGTCTTGGTGGGAAGTATGAAATCCTTAATACATTGCTTATTATGAGAATGCTTTCTGCTTCATTGAATTCCTTATGAAAGTGAATTAAACTGTTAGATTACAAAGGTAAAATGAATAACCGTTCATCGGTCATAATTGATGACTCTGGGCTTGTAATTCCTAGTTCTTGGCTTCCATTTCTTTATAATCAAGTTCAGTTATTGTGTTTACATCTGTATTACATAATCAAGATATCCCTACCTATTAATAAATACATTGACAGTAATTGGAATATACTTTCTTAGTTCACACATAATCTAAGGTAATCTTTGAATCCAACATTAATTGTAAATGAATCCATGAAAAAAGTTGAAGATTATTGACGTAACTGGGGCTTGAATCCAGGTTTCTCAGTTTGCCTGGCAGGTATGCAAAGCACTATCCCAAATAGTTAGTCCACTGATTCTTAGATTTGAAAGACTTCCTTAGATTAGGTGATGACAGTAACCAATATAAAGATGCCTTCTATTAATTATTAGAATATTTTCTTCAGCCCTCGATCAATATTCTTGATCTGCTTAAGTGTGTTTTGATCAGGGATGATTGAACATCACGTCATTTTCAGAAGAAAAAAATTTTTGCCAAATTTTCAAAGCAAATTAATTTTAAGAATAGTATACTTTATGAATTCTCTAGAAAAAATTATTGATAAAAATGTAAGAAAATTTAACTATAGAAACCCTTCGCTGTAATTAAATCAAGAATTCAGGGACCACTTCCCTTAAAAAATAGCAGTTTACTCATTCCATAGTAAAATATTTTTTCTGACAAAAGTTACTTAAGGGCATTAAAGATGGACTGTCTATCTAACACTAAAAGATTAATACATAGTGAAAAAGTTTTCATCTCATGACTTGCTACACTAATTACTGTAGAAATTGGCATCCGTAGCTCTGGGATCATTATGTCAACTCAAAGGGTCAAAAATTACCAGTACTGAAATATGCTTTTCCAGTTAATTTTTTCCCTTGTTTTCCGTAGTTGCATCATTATTGTGTACTTTCCAAATACTATTCCATTTAGATATATGAATCAAATATTAACAATAATTGGTAATTATAAGAAATTTCAAAGCTTCTATGCAGCTTTCCTACCAAAGATGGCCTATATCTTACATTTATTCCAAAAGGTTGATAAAGACCTGTTTTTCCTGGGAATTTAAAAAGCCTTTCACAGTTTGATTGGCATTTTACTGCAGTAATATTTTATTAGTTTAATATTTTAACTTAAACAATGTTCTGTAATACAAGACTTTGAGACTAAAAACTTCCCATTTATAAAATTTAGATCAATACTTTACAAAAATTACATGAATTAAAACACTTGAGGATATATCACCCAAACTTATTGAAACAAGAACAGATTATTTATTTTATAACATGATATCTCAAATAATCTTCAGTAATTCCAAAAACTGTTAAAGCATTCCAGCAAAACTAGCAAAAAACTAAATTTGTTTCATATTAAAACAGTTATAATTGGATGCATACATTCAACAATGCATCACATGAAAGAAATATAAAAGCTCATGAAAGGGGAATACAGAAATGGAAAAACAAACAGTAATTTTGTGAATTGCTCCTTATTTGCACTCACTAATTATGGAGAAAATATAACAAGTTATATTTATTCAAGATTTTGTTGAATATAAATTCATGAATTAACGATATGGTACCCATGAACGATCAAAGCACGAACAAGCAATTTAATAAATAATTCAAACATGTATGAGCTACATGAGATCATATTTGAGTAAACTTTATTTATATCTACTAGTAAGATCTGATTAGAAAAAAATGAATTTAATATTTAGGATTTATTATCAGAAAAACAAGCCCGATTACCATTTTCAGGGCATCCATGATCACGGTTGTCCTTTGGGCAGTACACTAACTGCAATATTAATGGTCGTCTAGTGACAATACCAGTACCTCTGGGTAAAGAGGGTTGTCCCACCAAGCTTTCAATAAGGGAGCTCTTTCCAGAGCAAACCATTGCATATTTGTTTTATCCTGCACATTAATTCTAAACATTTGATGAAAATTCTTGATTATAATCAATATTGTTTACTAGGTATGAGATTCAGTAAATGAATTCCTAGTTAATGCTTCCGAAATCGGAAACAATAAATTCCTGCTCAGTAAGCAAATAGAACAACTGAAATGAATGAGATAAGAATGTTACTGATGAGATATAAATAAATGTAATAATAGGAATAGGATGTTCTGAGGTCTTAAGATGCTGTATATAATAGACTGTGATGATTCGGATTTCATGAAAAATATTATCACATAAATGAAACCTATTGTTTGTCTTAAAATCTTTACAGATTTTCAATGGTACAAACGCTACAAATATATAATGATTAAGATGCTTATTCATAGTAGGGTCAAGGTCAACGTATATAGAATTCTAACATCCAAATTCAGCTCGTGCAAATATTACATTCATATTTTCAACTACAATTCCACAATTAAATAAAGAACTTTAATTTGAAATTCGCACAGTTTATTTCCAAATTAATCATATCATTGTCTCTCATTAATTAAGAGACCTAAAAAAGAAAAATTCTCTTTAATATAACCAAAGTATTTTGTGATTTAGCGCAAGGATTGAGGGTGATGTCCTCCCTAATAGATAATTCGATCCAACTTCAGTTCTCAAAGAATCGAATCCGAAGAGAGCTTTTAACGTATAGATCCTCTACGCAGAAATGAGGAAAGGTTGAAGTAGATCGCCATTTTTCGTCGTACGGAAAATATTCGAAATCCGACAGAGGGCCAAGTTATCGTTCCGGTGTCGCCTCAGTAGGCGGCTATCCCTAGTGAGCAGAGTTCGTTGTTGTTGTGATTAGTGAATCGTGTTTCCCCATGCTTTTGTTACGCCGTTTGCTATCCATCGAATGGCTACCTTATCTCCAAGTTTCTACCTAAATGAAGTGATTGGGTCAATGTTATTGCGTTCTGTGGTTAGCGGTGCACATAAGAGATCGATTAGATTGACTGCAGCTCGAAGAGGACGGCATTGTTTCACCTCATCCCAGTGCAGGACAAGCAGTACAGCGATTAGTGAGGATGCAAGATTCAGTCGGAAAGCAAGATAAGGTAAGAAACGTCCCGTTGAAAAATATTTCTTTTCCCTCGACGACATGGATGTGCCCCGGAATTTCATTTACCGATTGCTTCCGAGCGAATCGTTTCGAATTCCTATTCATCGCATTTCAAGACATTTTTACCGCTGTAACATGTCCAGATAAATACTAATAACAATACTATTGACCGACGGCTTAAATATCTCTGGGCTGCATCGTGCATAGGGGCTCGTAACTGATCGTTACATTGCGATCTCTGTTAAGTTTTCGAAGCCGGTTCTTCGGAGAGGGGGCTCGGGCGTAACTTCATAGTTTAAATGAGGATGATTTTATCCTCAATAGAGTGCATTGATTTAGAAAAAAGGGAAAAAGAATGACTGGTGAAAGGCAGGATGTTGACACGGAGAGGTCGCCATGGAAAGTGAATAACGCGCGGCGGTATTTCGAGACGCGATTGTCACCGGCGGGAATCTAAAATTCGAGAAAGATTATTGAAAATAAACTTGAGGTGAGTCGTAACCGATTAAAATTTAATGAACATTAGTATTTATTATGACTTTTTACCAACTACGTGAGTCTTACTGTGCAAAAATACTGAATTCATAAGTTTCGTCAACGTATTTCCTCCGTTTTCGAGAAAACCGCCATTGCTGGCGGTCGACATAAAAGAAAAGGGAAATTTTGATGATATCCGATCGGCAATCAGATAAAGAAATACTTGTCATAAAATTTAACAATACAGCCTCTACACTGACAGCGGTGGTATTTCTCTCAGCCAATCAGAAGCGAGATAAATGTTTAGCGGTAAGTCATAAAAATGTATACACTTTTATTTTCAACGTTTTAATTAGAAAAGAGGTGAATTAAACTATTCTCAGCATTTTGGAACGTGCCGAAGCTAAGATACGTCAAGTTTTTTTTATCGTCTGATTCTCTATTCCTATTTATTACGATGTCAATCTTTGCCACTATCAGTTTATATGTTTTTGAAGCATAAACGTGCAATAACGCTCTCTGATACGAGATTTTAATTTTCACTATTTTCAATAGTACAACACGTGAATTGATATATTTTATAAATTACATTTATAAATCACCAAACAGCCTTGGCAGTGTTAGCGTGGTGGAAGTGAGCCTTGGTTCTGGATAATGGTTTCCTTCTTTAATGCATTCATCGTACTTCAATTCCAGGATGACTTTTGAATCGAGAACGTTCGCCATCCTATCCACGAGGAGAGTCTTCACGGAATGGATTGCCAAGCCTATTCTCAGATGATGGAAGAATTTGCTTACACCTTTGGATGTGTAAGTAGACTACCTTTTCAAGGTATGACTTCGAAATGGTCATATTTCTCTTTCATTGCTATTGAATGAGCCTAGTTATGCAATGGACGAATTCATGCTTGTGAAAGAAGAACATATTGTTACAAATCGATATGAAGAGCAACAAGATGAGCGTTCAGCTTTGCCATCTTCATATTCCATTCAACCTGCAGTTAGGTCTTTCTTTCTTGATAAACTGTTCTATTTCTCCTCTCTCACTCTTGTTACTTCTTCGTACTTCACAAAGCTATGAAGTTTATTGGTATACCTGGCGCCCTTTTCATCTTATTTTCTGGATGATTTTGTGTATTCTTGGACCTCCCATCGCCATCGTGAGTCCCTATCTGAGCCTCTTATTTCAAGTGTCATCAACTGCCAACCAAGTCTCGAGTGTTTCCTCCGAGTTCTTTTCTGTGCACCCTGGCAGTGTTCTGCTGATTGCTTCATTCACTTCTTCATCCTTTCCTATGCTACAAGCCTTCATTCATGGAGCACAGAAGTGGCATGTTCTTTTTGAATATTTCAATGGTTTGGACCAAATATTTCTTGGCTCCTCCAACGTACGTTATGCTACTTGGAAGGCACTGCAACAAAGTAAATTCCAGTACCTTTACTCTCCTCGATCAGTTTCATACTCACCTCTGTGTTCTTTCCTTCATTTTTAAGAATTTCCATTTCTCATGATTCCTGTTATTTTGTGCCTTCTTACCGCCTTCATTCGGTGAGATTCATCCTCAGAGTAGGGAGGATCATTTGATGTAATTAATCCTCACAAACTGCAATTCTGATATTTGGCAGAAAATTCCCCTTCACTAAATTATAACCCAATGCATTTCCCAATTCCACAAGTGCCACAGGAAGAGAAAAATATATATTCTTCCTAATATCATTCCCAATTCTTTAGCCATCGCAATTTGATATGGGATCATTCACTAAACGAATCATTGCTGATAATTTCGAAATGCTAAACCGTATCATATACATTCCGGATTCAAAGTTTTGGCGAAAGGATAATGCTGTTTCAATCCGACCGTAAAGCAAGAAATTATTTCGGTGTCCGATTTTGAATAATCTCTTTCACTCTCGTTTCAGATGCCTCCGACGACCGTTGGGGAGAGGATTTCGATTCAGGAGCCCGGAAAAGTTTACCAGATTTGGATGCTTCATTCCTCACCCATGGACGAACGACAGCAAGTGGGAAGGAGAACCCTATTTTCCGTAAACACAGATGGAAAAATGATGCTCGACATGTAATTTATGTTACTTTTTGAATAAACTTTTTCTATGAATCAATTTGCATTCGCTTACTATCAACGACCGATCAAAGAATATTTTTAAAGCGTACATCCTTCAAACGAAATTATACCCTCTGCTCATCACATCCAATTCCCGGCATCCTCTATCTGCCTTTATGTTCTCGAATACCAGAGGTATTCGTTTGAAATGCGCATCGGAAACGTCAAGCTAATATGTAGAGCGAGTGGCAGTTCGACTTTAAGACGAATCTGAACTCACACCTGTGTAGAACATTCATGTGCCAGCAGTCGAAACTGCTCGATCTATACAGTCGCAGGTGAGATGTGATAGGCCAACAAGTAAGCTATTTACAGTTACTAGAGTGGCCTTCGAATAAAAAAACTCCAAAGATCTAGCTGATGCGCTTGGAATAAACGTGGAGGCCATCGTTATGGTTCCAACGACTTTTCAGAGAACTGTATCCATTTCCCCCCCCTTCCATTCCGTATCCATCAAAGCGGAAACTAAATCTTGCTTAAACGCTTGATTGAGGCGAGCACGAGGATTGAGCTACGGTTTTGGAGGGTTAATGGTAAGTACTGGAATCATGCAGCGAGTAACACGGTTCAAGTATGGGTAAAACATTCGTTTTATTAACCACCACGTAAACACGTACCATCGCGCCTCTCCTTTGCTACCGACTTGCTGTCACGTAAGAGTATTCGTGCATCGAGAAGAAGCGGCGATGCCGTTGTTCGGTCTGAATGATTGAATTAACTCCTCGACCAATGGATCGGTATCTAATTCTGTGATCCTGAGCGTAACATTTAAAATGAACTCTTTGCGATGTGAGCGTAGGAGACACTTACCCGGTTGCACCGGATGCAATTCCGACACTGAAGGTCCTGAATTAAATCCCGAAGGGCATCCAAAAATATTTCCGAAGAATTCCAAACGTTTCCGAAGTCCAAGATTTCTAAACTCCAAAATCCCTTGTGTTCATATCAGGAGAATATTTTTTTGGGACCGCGTGCGGCTATTGCAAAGATATTCTTTTCCACTCATTGCCCCTTCTGACTGGCACGGTTCCGCCGCGTGCACTATTTCATAAGCTTCATCCATCACCGTTATAGCGTATAAAAGCATAATCGGGAAACTGCTATTTTTCACATGTACGTATATCCACGCCCTTGGAGGATACTAAGGTTAGGATTTTTGCGGACGATACAGTCATCTAAACAGTGCAAATGATTACCGTCTCGAAAACGTACCTCTTGTCTTCGTAACCGACTCCGGTGTTTCAATTCGCTGCAACGATGTGCTTAAGACGATCATTCTCGTCTTCGGAACTTCGGAACGTCGTGAACTATTTCTTAAGCTCCATCCATCACCGTAATGTCGTTTAAAAATCGTATAAAAGCATAATCTGGAAACTTATATTTTTCACGCTCCTATAGAGTAAATTTAAAGTGTTGTTTAATACAATTGACTAGGAGATCTCTTTTGTAAATCTGAGTCTATAAAAAATTTAAAATAAATTGAGCTAATTAGCCCATTTATTTGAGACTTACCTCTTGACCAATTATAGTTGTCTCGGGAAGTCTCCTAAACTCCAGCGCCACCACCCGGTGGTGGCCACCGGTTAAACTAAAAAGATCGCAACCGTAAAAATGCATGTTTACAAGGTCGTCACGCCCGTCGTCACTGATACCACCAACACGTTACAATCCCTAACCATCGCCGAGGAGGCCCAGAAACTTCAGGACCTCCTCATGACCCAGAAGGAAATTCTCCCACCAGAAATTTTTCAGGCATCTATTGCACCATTTATCACCCTTGGCAGAACCCGCTGAATCAACAGCTCCTCTAAGTCATATTGATTCATCGGCTACTTCATCATCGTCTAAACGTCCTCTCTCGTTCAGCATTCTATCGATTTCAGCAAAACGCAGGATAACCCCCCGGTCGTTACCTACACCATCTGCAATTCCGCTCCGTAACTCTTTCGCCGCTCTCGCTCAGATTGATAACTCAGACAACCCCTCCCCAACCAAACCCAACCGTCCCAGTCCATCCTCAGTCCAGCCCAGCCATTCTAACTCTACCCCATTACATCTTACCCCACCTCACTCTACCCCGTCTCAACTTAACCCAACCAAACCCGAACTGTCAGTTCCGAAAATCCTCTCGCTAAAACTAAAACTTTACGATAATTGGCAAATCACAGTTCGCGAGCTCGAGAAACTAACCAAATATCCCACAGTTTGCAATCTTGTCAATTCTGACCTCATCCTCATCAAATGTACTTCAGTTTGCGACTACGGCATTGCATTCAACTTTCTTAAAAGCGAAAATGTTGAAATTTTCACCTACCAACTCCCGGCAAATAAAAACAGGACTTTATCATTAAACATCTACCCACCAACATAGATCCGGTATACATATAAGATGAACTTGCCTCTCTTGCATTTGATGTCATCTCAGTCACCCCAATGTTCACGACAAAACCCCCACCTGCTGACCTCGAAAAGGGCATTACCCTTGTCCCCAAACGACAAATCCCCGTGTACAAGGTAACCCTTTCCCCAGTGAATGATTTCGAAGCATTTAAGAAAATAAACGAACTCTCCAATGTCCGGGTGGAAGTTCGACCATTCATTAAAAGACGAGAGCCGATCCAAAGTTTCAACTGTTTAGAGTTCGGACACACCAAAAATTTTTGCCACGTCACCCCCAAATGCTCCCTTTGCGGTGGCCCCCACACCCTAAAAATTTCAGCTTTGACCCCTCTTTCCGTCCGACCTGCATTCACTGCAACTCTAACCACTCCTCGACCTACAAAGGGTGTCAAAAGTTTAAAGAAATCAGAAGAAATATCATACTAAAAACCCGAGATAATCGTACGTCAACCAACCCACCCCCTCCAACAGTCAACGACCCAAACTCCTTCCCGAACCTCCCCTCCCGCACCTACTCTACCGTCAACCGTAACTCCCCGAACCCCACTCCTCGACCACCTCCACCTCTAAACCAGTCCGAACAAACCCCATTTCAACTCCCTACTTTCCGTACAACTGAAATCTCCGCAATCCAAAAAGTCTTTGCCGCACCAACAACTACGGAAAAAACTAAGATATTTTTAACGGAGCCTTCTACATCATTAATGCTTTCATATCTTCATGGAATGCAAACAGTATCAAAAATAAATTTCCGGAATTTCTAGACCTCTGCGCAACCCAAAACATCCATTTAGCTTTCCTGCAAGAAACCAAACTCAAACCTCTTCAAAAGCTTCACTCCAAAATGTATAATATAACCCGTCTCGATGTGGACACCTCCACTCACGGGCTGGCCATTTTATCCAAAGAGACATCTACTTCAACACCCTCCCAATTCCAAAGCTAAAAGGTATTGACCTAGTCGGAATTCAAATCACCATTGGCAACCAACCGGTCAATCTTTATTCAATGTACGTGAAAGGACGATTTAACATTCCTTGATTCTTCCACGTCCCCTGCACTATTCATAGGGGACTGGAACTGTAAACATCCCGTATGGGGGTCTAAGACCATTAACCGAAACGGCCGCTTACTAAACCAATATCTACCGCTATCCAGGCTAGGTATCGCCTCCCCATTCACACTCACCTATCAAGCCCATAGAACATCCGATTTACTGGACTTCATTATCAGCAACAACTTTTCACACTTCACTCCTCCCGTCGCTCTTCAAACCCTCAACAAACTGGCACAATTTCAAATTCATAATAGAAGATCGCATAAACAACTACCCACTCATTCCCTCTTCCCCAACTCCCGAAGCAATAGGTTCCCAAATTTCCCTTCTAAATGACCTCATTGCCTCTACAAAAACCGAATCCACTTCTTACCACCCACCCAAACCCGCTACCCACTGCCCTCTCCCTCCTAACATCCGTCGTTTCATCCAGTCCAGAAATCGGCTACGTAGACAATACAATACCTACAAACTCCCCGAGGACAAAGTCGCCTTAAAATTCACAGATAACGAGATCAAGAAACTAATCCAAAAATTTTTATCCAACAAATGCGTGAATTTCACGAGCTCTCTATCGTTTGAGGACAATTCACTTTGGAAAATATCGAAAGCATTAATCATATCAATTCCTTCCGTTCAACCTCTAACAACCACCTCTCCTTCGACCCTCCCTCCACAGCTGCACACGCCGTTAAACACCTGTCGTCAACAATGAGTAACAACTTCCCCCCTTCCGAAGCCGACTCCCCAATCCTCGACCTCTACAAATTCCTTTCCCCCTTCCAACCCACGGAACCTCCCCTCGCAACCTCAGCAACAGAAATTACCGACATAATAAAAGACCTCAATCCAAACAAAGCACCCGGCCCCGATCCTTTTACCAACCGTATTCTTTAACTCCTTTCTGCCTTCCCTAAATTCATTAACCTTCTCCTCAACCTATTCAACTCCCGCCTTCACATTTCACAACTACTTCCCTTCCTCCTGGAAACTTGGTACAGTCACCCTTATCCCAAAACCTAAAAAAGATCCCACAGACGTAATAACTATCAATAATATATATAATAAATAACTACCGTCCCATAACACTCCTTTCGTCCTTGTCCAAAATCTTCGAAAAAATCATCGCAAAAAAGATCGTCGCTCACACCAATACGCATAACCTAATCATTCCGGAACGAATGGGCTTCATCAAACACATTTCAACAACCAACCAAATCCTCCGACTCGTGGAATTCATTACACAAGGGCACCTTACCGAACACCATACCACGCAGGCCGTCTTTTTCGATTTAAACCGGGCCTTTGATAGCGTCTGGCATGAGGGCCTAATATACAAATTACATGCGTCTCAATTCCCGATCTCCATCTTCAAACTAATTCAAAGCTTCCTACTCAACAGATATATCCAAGTAAAATAGCCGACATCACATCATCTCCCCTACCCATTACAGCTGGCGTCCAGCAAGGGAGCATTCTTAGTCCAACCCTCTTCTTACTTTTCATCAATGACATCCCCTCCGACCCTAACATCCATCGCTTTCTATACGCAGACGACCTTACAGTTGCAGCTCAATCCCCATCCCCTAACCTAGCTGTCAAACGCATCAACTCTTACATCCCTCTGCTCGAATCATGGCTTAACCTCTGGCATCTCAACATCAATCCCTCAAAATCAAAACATATAACCTTTTCCCCAAGAGGAAGAAACCCACCACCACTCCGATCCTTCTCCAAAACACACCAATACCTACAAGCCCGACCACAAAATTCCTTGGAATCCACCTCACCCAAAACCTGTCCTGTACTTCCCACATAAATAACTGCGACTCCGTCGCTCATTAAAAGAAAACAAAACTCAACCCCGTGCTCCAACATCACAGCCCCCTCCCGACCTCCGCAAAATTACGTCTAATCAATTCCTTAATTCTACCCCACCTAACATATGCTGCAATAGTAACTTTCAACACACAAAAACACAATATCCGGAAAATCGAAGTATTATACAACAAATGCATCCGCTCGGTCACCACAAGGAATAAACACATCCCACTTAAAGAAATTAGACACCTTCACCAGCTGACAACCGTTTCAAACCTCGTGGGAAAATAATACAAAAATTTGCCAGCAACCTCGCAACATCAACAAGCCCATGCTAAACAATACATGGAACTACTCGCCCAGAATCTTAGGAGGAAAAATAAGATCTAACAACCAAAATTCGTGATATATAAATGCCGCAGATCATTTAAGGAATACGATCCCTAATTTTCGGATCGTAATGAGAGATGAAACATAGAGGGAATTCCCGCGAACGATTCAGCTGTGCTCGGAATAATTACATTTTAAAGATACTGGCTGAGGAATGAATAACGGCAGAATCTCTAATTTGGAATTTATGAAGGCGCTTCATTATCCATCAAATGCAACGGTTGGACCAAATACGCTCGGCTCAAATGCACGAAGAGATAAACTCATTCTCGAGCACGAAATAAATTTCGTCATCTGAATCTTTAGTGAACGATGCTTTGAGTAACCATGCCGCAATGGGGAATCCGATTCTCATGAGCGCAAACGTCCTTTAGTTGAACTTTCGTTCACATTATTTTCCTTCGTCAACAATTTTAGATGGCGTAAACGGGAGAGAAATGAGTGAAAAATTCAATACCTCGGGAAATGCCGCTGGAGACGAAGCTGCTATTGATTTAGCACTTACAAAAATAAAGAAAAATTATTTACGGAGTTCGGAAAACTTCCGTAATCTGTTGGACTGGAACCCCACACCTTTGAAATTGGAATCGGATACGGTGGTTATCCGGGGAAATCTGGGCGGAGAAAAAATCTCGTAATTCAAAGAGCTCGGGAGTTTTTCCGTGATGGATACATTTCGACGAAACAAATTCCGTCAATTCCCTGTTGCTTCCACATGCATCACGATCGCTCAATTCACTTTCACGTATCTTTCTTATGCCAACTAATATTTACGATACAAGATTCAGGCGGAGCAGGAACTCGAATCGCACATAACTCGATGCCTTCCCGCATCATCTTTCCGCTAATATCATTGTGAAGTAAGTTTTCAGATGACATTCAGATGACGAACTTTATTTTGTGCTCGAAAATGAGTTCATCTCATCGTGCATATGAACCGAGCATATTTGGTACGACTGCTCGTAACTCGAACGTTTAGCTTGCAACTTTACCATGCATGCAGATATTCCTTTCTCCCTATTCTCCGAAACCGGCCATCCAAAGAATTACCGTTGCATTTCATGGATAATGAAGCGCCATCATAAATTCCAAAATAGAGATTCCGACGTTATTCATTCCTCAGCGAATAACCTAAGAAAGTAATCATTCCGAGCTGTATAAATGATCTGCGGCAAATATTTTCCGCTTTTCTCACGGGAAAAACGAGGCTTGCAATTCCATCCGAAGGAGCCTATGTCAGAGACGGGCGAGGATAATGTTCAAGCCGTTCTCGGTTGCTTATGAAGGCAGATTAACGCTCGGAATCTGGAATCGGAATCTAACGAACTCCTATGTCGAACTATATGCGCGAATTTTCCCCGGCGCCTAGCAGAGTAGGAATACCATTGCGTCACGTACTCACTCATTCCAAACGAATGGATGATTCATGAATTTCACAGGCTGCTTGTTGCGAGAGGAGCGAAAGTGGCGAGCGAAAACAGACTGCCCCGTTGGAAAAGAAATGCGACACGGCTTTCCAAACGGAGACTTCCTTCCATGGAGAGTTCGTATTCCAATCAACGCATCTTTTTCACCGTTCCGAAGACGAGAACGATCGTCTTAAGCACATCGTTGCAGCGAATTGAGAAACCGGAGTCGGTTACGAAGACAAGAGGTACGTTTTCGAGACGGTAATCATTTGCACTGTTTAAATGACTGTATCGTCCGCAAAAATCCTAACCTTAGTATCCTCCAAGGGCGTCGATATACGTACATGTGAAAAATAGCAGTTTCCCGATTATGCTTTTATACGATATAACGGTGATGGATGGAGCTTATGAAATAGTACACGCGGCGGAACCGTGCCAGTCAGAAGTGGCAATGAGTGGAAAAGAATATCTTTGCAATAGCCGCACGCGGTCCCAAAAAAATATTCTCCTGAAATGAACACAAGGGATTTTGGAGTTTAGAAATCTTGGACTTCGAAAACGTTTAGAATTCTTCGGAAATTTTTTTGGATGCCCTTCGGGGTTTAATTCAGGACCTTCAGTGTCGGAATTGCATCCGGTGCAACCGGGTAAGTGTCTCCTACGCTCACATCGCAAAGAGTTCATTTTCAAGAGCACATGAATGTTCTACACGGGTTTGAGTTCAGATTCGTCTTAAAGTCGAACTGCCACTCGCTCTACATATTAGCTTGACGTTTCCGATGCGCATTTCAAACGAATACCTCTGGTATTCGAGAACATAAAGGCAGATAGAGGATGCCGGGAATTGGATGTGATGAGCAGAGGGTATAATTTCGTTTGTAGGATGTACGCTTTAAAAATATTCTTTGATCGGTCGATGATAGTAAGCGAATGCAATTTGATTCATAGAAAAAGTTTATTCAAAAAGTAACATAAATTACATGTCGAGCATCATTTTTCCATCTGTGTTTACGGAAAATAGGGTTCTCCTTCCCACTTGCTGTCGTTCGTCCATGGGTGAGGAATGAAGCATCCAAATCTGGTAAACTTTTCCGGGCTCCTGAATCGAAATCCTCTCCCCAACGGTCGTCGGAGGCATCTGAAACGAGGGTGAAAGAGATTATTCAAAATCGGACACCGAAAGAATTTCTTGCTTTACGGTCGGATTGAAACAGCATTATCCTTTCGCCAAATCTTTGAATCCGGAATGTATATGATACGGTTTAGCATTTCGAAATTATCAGCAACGATTCGTTTAGTGAATGATCCCATATCAAATTGCGATGGCTAAAGAATTCGGAATGATATTAGGAAGAATATATTCTTCTCTTCCTGTGGCACTTGTGGAATTGGGAAATGCATTGGGTTTTAATTTAGTGAAGGGGAATTTTCTGCCAAATATCAGAATTGCAGTTTGTGAGGGTTAATTACATCAAATGATCCTCCCTACTCTGAGGATGAATCTCACCGAATGAAGGCGGTAAGAAGGCACAAAATAACAGGAATCATGAGAAATGGAAATTCTTAAAAATGAAGGAAAGAACACGGAGGTGAGTATGAAACTGATCGAGGAGAGTAAAGGTACTGGAATTTACTTTGTTGCAGTGCCTTCCAAGTAGCATAACGTACGTTGGAGGAGCCAAGAAATATTTGGTCCAAACCATTGAAATATTCAAAAAGAACATGCCACTTCTGTGCTCCATGAATGAAGGCTTGTAGCATAGGAAAGGGTGAAGAAGTGAATGAAGCAATCAGCAGAACACTGCCAGGGTGCACAGAAAAGAACTCGGAGGAAACACTCGAGACTTGGTTGGCAGTTGATGACACTTGAAATAAGAGGCTCAGATAGGGACTCACGATGGCGATGGGAGGTCCAAGAATACACAAAATCATCCAGAAAAGAAGATGAAAAGGGCGCCAGGTATACCAATAAACTTCATAGCTTTGTGAAGTACGAAGAAGTAACAAGAGTGAGAGAGGAGAAATAGAACAGTTTATCAAGAAAGAAAGACCTAACTGCAGGTTGAATGGAATATGAAGATGGCAAAGCTGAACGCTCATCTTGTTCCTCTTCATATCGATTTGCAACAATATGTTCTTCTTTCACAAGCATGAATTCGTCCATTGCATAACTAGGCTCATTCACTTCATCAAATAATGGGTTCCATTCAATAGCAATGAAAGAGAAATATGACCATTTCGAAGTCATACCTTGAAAAGGTAGTCTACTTACACATCCAAAGGTGTAAGCAATTTCTTCCATCATCTGAGAATAGGCTTGGCAATCCATTCCGTGAAGACTCTCCTCGTGGATAGGATGGCGAACGTTCTCGATTCAAAAGGCATCCTGGAATTGAAGTACGATGAATGCATTAAAGAAGGAAACCATTATCCAGAACCAAGGCTCACTTCCACCACGCTAACACTGCCAAGGCTGTTTGGTGATTTATAAATGTAATTTATAAAATATATCAATTCACGTGTTGTACTATTGAAAATAGTGAAAATTAAAATCTCGTATCAGAGAGCGTTATTGCACGTTTATGCTTCAAAAACATATAAACTGATAGTGGCAAAGATTGACATCGTAATAAATAGGAATAGAGAATCAGACGATGGTAAAACTTGACGTATCTTAGCTTCGGCACGTTCCAAAATGCTGAGAATAGTTTAATTCACCTCTTTTCTAATTAAAACGTTGAAAATAAAAGTGTATACATTTTTATGACTTACCGCTAAACATTTATCTCGCTTCTGATTGGCTGAGAGAAATACCACCGCTGTCAGTGTAGAGGCTGTATTGTTAAATTTTATGACAAGTATTTCTTTATCTGATTGCCGATCGGATATCATCAAAATTTCCCTTTTCTTTTATGTCGACCGCCAGCAATGGCGGTTTTCTCGAAAACGGAGGAAATACGTTGACGAAACTTATGAATTCAGTATTTTTGCACAGTAAGACTCACGTAGTTGGTAAAAAGTCATAATAAATACTAATCTTCATTAAATTTTAATCGGTTACGACTCACCTCAAGTTTATTTTCAATAATCTTTCTCGAATTTTAGATTCCCGCCGGTGACAATCGCGTCTCGAAATACCGCCGCGCGTTATTCACTTTCCATGGCGACCTCTCCGTGTCAACATCCTGCCTTTCACCAGTCATTCTTTTTCCCTTTTTTCTAAATCAATGCACTCTATTGAGGATAAAATCATCCTCATTTAAACTATGAAGTTACGCCCGAGCCCCCTCTCCGAAGAACCGGCTTCGAAAACTTAACAGAGATCGCAATGTAACGATCAGTTACGAGCCCCTATGCACGATGCAGCCCAGAGATATTTAAGCCGTCGGTCAATAGTATTGTTATTAGTATTTATCTGGACATGTTACAGCGGTAAAAATGTCTTGAAATGCGATGAATAGGAATTCGAAACGATTCGCTCGGAAGCAATCGGTAAATGAAATTCCGGGGCACATCCATGTCGTCGAGGGAAAAGAAATATTTTTCAACGGGACGTTTCTTACCTTATCTTGCTTTCCGACTGAATCTTGCATCCTCACTAATCGCTGTACTGCTTGTCCTGCACTGGGATGAGGTGAAACAATGCCGTCCTCTTCGAGCTGCAGTCAATCTAATCGATCTCTTATGTGCACCGCTAACCACAGAACGCAATAACATTGACCCAATCACTTCATTTAGGTAGAAACTTGGAGATAAGGTAGCCATTCGATGGATAGCAAACGGCGTAACAAAAGCATGGGGAAACACGATTCACTAATCACAACAACAACGAACTCTGCTCACTAGGGATAGCCGCCTACTGAGGCGACACCGGAACGATAACTTGGCCCTCTGTCGGATTTCGAATATTTTCCGTACGACGAAAAATGGCGATCTACTTCAACCTTTCCTCATTTCTGCGTAGAGGATCTATACGTTAAAAGCTCTCTTCGGATTCGATTCTTTGAGAACTGAAGTTGGATCGAATTATCTATTAGGGAGGACATCACCCTCAATCCTTGCGCTAAATCACAAAATACTTTGGTTATATTAAAGAGAATTTTTCTTTTTTAGGTCTCTTAATTAATGAGAGACAATGATATGATTAATTTGGAAATAAACTGTGCGAATTTCAAATTAAAGTTCTTTATTTAATTGTGGAATTGTAGTTGAAAATATGAATGTAATATTTGCACGAGCTGAATTTGGATGTTAGAATTCTATATACGTTGACCTTGACCCTACTATGAATAAGCATCTTAATCATTATATATTTGTAGCGTTTGTACCATTGAAAATCTGTAAAGATTTTAAGACAAACAATAGGTTTCATTTATGTGATAATATTTTTCATGAAATCCGAATCATCACAGTCTATTATATACAGCATCTTAAGACCTCAGAACATCCTATTCCTATTATTACATATATTTATATCTCATCGGTAACATTCTTATCTCATTCGTTCCAGTTGTTCTATTTGCTTACTGAGCAGGAATTTATTGTTTCCGATTTCGGAAGCATTAACTAGGAATTCATTTACTGAATCTCATACCTAGTAAACAATATTGATTATAATCAAGAATTTTCATCAAATGTTTAGAATTAATGTGCAGGATAAAACAAATATGCAATGGTTTGCTCTGGAAAGAGCTCCCTTATTGAAAGCTTGGTGGGACAACCCTCTTTACCCAGAGGTACTGGTATTGTCACTAGACGACCATTAATATTGCAGTTAGTGTACTGCTCAAAGGACAACCGTGATCATGGATGCCCTGAAAATGGTAATCGGGCTTGTTTTTCTGATAATAAATCCTAAATATTAAATTCATTTTTTTCTAATCAGATCTTACTAGTAGATATAAATAAAGTTTACTCAAATATGATCTCATGTAGCTCATACATGTTTGAATTATTTATTAAATTGCTTGTTCGTGCTTTGATCGTTCATGGGTACCATATCGTTAATTCATGAATTTATATTCAACAAAATCTTGAATAAATATAACTTGTTATATTTTCTCCATAATTAGTGAGTGCAAATAAGGAGCAATTCACAAAATTACTGTTTGTTTTTCCATTTCTGTATTCCCCTTCATGAGCTTTTATATTTCTTTCATGTGATGCATTGTTGAATGTATGCATCCAATTATAACTGTTTTAATATGAAACAAATTTAGTTTTTTGCTAGTTTTGCTGGAATGCTTTAACAGTTTTTGGAATTACTGAAGATTATTTGAGATATCATGTTATAAAATAAATAATCTGTTCTTGTTTCAATAAGTTTGGGTGATATATCCTCAAGTGTTTTAATTCATGTAATTTTTGTAAAGTATTGATCTAAATTTTATAAATGGGAAGTTTTTAGTCTCAAAGTCTTGTATTACAGAACATTGTTTAAGTTAAAATATTAAACTAATAAAATATTACTGCAGTAAAATGCCAATCAAACTGTGAAAGGCTTTTTAAATTCCCAGGAAAAACAGGTCTTTATCAACCTTTTGGAATAAATGTAAGATATAGGCCATCTTTGGTAGGAAAGCTGCATAGAAGCTTTGAAATTTCTTATAATTACCAATTATTGTTAATATTTGATTCATATATCTAAATGGAATAGTATTTGGAAAGTACACAATAATGATGCAACTACGGAAAACAAGGGAAAAAATTAACTGGAAAAGCATATTTCAGTACTGGTAATTTTTGACCCTTTGAGTTGACATAATGATCCCAGAGCTACGGATGCCAATTTCTACAGTAATTAGTGTAGCAAGTCATGAGATGAAAACTTTTTCACTATGTATTAATCTTTTAGTGTTAGATAGACAGTCCATCTTTAATGCCCTTAAGTAACTTTTGTCAGAAGAAATATTTTACTATGGAATGAGTAAAATGCTATTTTTTAAGGGAAGTGGTCCCTGAATTCTTGATTTAATTACAGCGAAGGGTTTCTATAGTTAAATTTTCTTACATTTTTATCAATAATTTTTTCTAGAGAATTCATAAAGTATACTATTCTTAAAATTAATTTGCTTTGAAAATTTGGCAAAAATTTTTTTCTTCTGAAAATGACGTGATGTTCAATCATCCCTGATCAAAACACACTTAAGCAGATCAAGAATATTGATCGAGGGCTGAAGAAAATATTCTAATAATTAATAGAAGGCATCTTTATATTGGTTACTGTCATCACCTAATCTAAGGAAGTCTTTCAAATCTAAGAATCAGTGGACTAACTATTTGGGATAGTGCTTTGCATACCTGCCAGGCAAACTGAGAAACCTGGATTCAAGCCCCAGTTACGTCAATAATCTTCAACTTTTTTCATGGATTCATTTACAACTAATGTTGGATTCAAAGATTACCTTAGATTATGTGTGAACTAAGAAAGTATATTCCAATTACTGTCAATGTATTTATTAATAGGTAGGGATATCTTGATTATGTAATACAGATGTAAACACAATAACTGAACTTGATTATAAAGAAATGGAAGCCAAGAACTAGGAATTACAAGCCCAGAGTCATCAATTATGACCGATGAACGGTTATTCATTTTACCTTTGTAATCTAACAGTTTAATTCACTTTCATAAGGAATTCAATGAAGCAGAAAGCATTCTCATAATAAGCAATGTATTAAGGATTTCATACTTCCCACCAAGACAGCATAGAAAAGCAGATTGCTGTAAAAATTCTTAGAAACATAAGTGAAATTCAGAAATACAACTATAAAATAGCAAGTGAATAAAAATATTTCTCATTAAGCCTCATGTGAGTTGAATCATTGATAAAGTATCAATATAGTTAGGAGTCAATAGAGGTTGACATGTATTGATAAAGGGTAAATTGATAGTTCATCAAGAGTAGTTATCTGTAGGGAAATGAATAATCATTCTTTTCTTTGCGAATGAAGTCTAAGTGATATGAAAATTTTTAATCTTCAAATCTATAAAACCTTTCTCATTGCTAGTTTGACAATCAAAGGATAGGAAATAGGAACTTACAAATAATGTGTTAAAGAGTCAATCACTCCTCAATTCACGATTATTCTCAACTGGTGAGTCTTTTGCAACTCTGCTATTCCAAGGAATACCTATTTACATATCAATTTACTCGATCATTTTTAATGCTGGTTAAGTGCATTAAAATATATAGTAGAATTTTTAATATATTGTTCATCTCCACCATTGGAAGGCAATAGTTTTGATACATGATGATGATGATTTTATAGGTTGAAGGAAGAGAGGAATGAGTATCAATAGGCAGAAAGAAAAATCCCTTGAGATGGTGGATGCCTTGAACTTTTATGAATAATATTGTGCAGTTACAGAGATCAGCAAAGTTATGATGAGGAGCGGTCAACTTAGATGATTTTTAAGAGATATTTTCTTCGAGATAAGTATTAATAGAACCTTGAGAAATATGATGATGGCAAAAACTGCAGCGATACTTTGCCATGTATAAATAAAATGCTTATTTCCAAGGAGGGGAATTTTGGCAACCATGTATTGTGTAACGAATTACATGAATGGGATCTATGTAAGGGTTAAAAAAGCAATTAGTTCACTACGATATGAATTTTATGAACTGTCATTCCAATTCAGAAAATGCACAAATTGTGGGGTAGGCTGAAGAAGGCTTGAATCTCCTCACTGTCACTGTCTCTCTGTTTGCTTTGGACTCCAATTACATGCAGTCAAAATGCAATACAAAGTTCGATTTTCTACTGTTCAGCAATCAAATAGTGCTATCCTAAATCAAATTCCACATTATTGATTACTTCAATCAGTTACCAGTGAGTCTTATACCTAACACACACCAAGTGTATGACATGCTTCTTGATGCAATTAATCTTGTAAAACATAAGCTTTGACACACAAGCGTAACGAAGTTAAAGCTGTTTAAAAATACTCATTTTTGTTAAAGAGATGGGTAGTTTCCTGATTATCAAGGATTTTATGCATCGCAAGGTAATATGCACAACAAAAGCAGGGATTCACGTTAACGTAAATTTATATTCGGTAAAAGAAAAATCAAGCCAATGGATCTTTCTGGATTAAATTTTATTCGCATTTACTGCTAACGTTTTGATGTAAAATCCGTAATAGTAAACCAATCGCAATAATAATATGAACGCCTCGATGTAGATCCGACACACTCTATAGGTATTCCATTTCCTTATATCACACTCAGATGAATTTCCCGCAACAAGCTCTGCTCTCGAAGAGCATCGATACGTATGACGGATCTCGATTCTGGGCAAGCTTACTCGCTGATTTCAGCGAATAACTTACTGCTCTGGAAGTATGGAGTGAATTGAGAATGGGTTACTGTGAATTTTCTCGGCGAATAAAGGAGTGTGTCGGAAGCTTATTTCTTTCTCCTCCTTTGGATTTCGGTTACTTTCGGATTAACGAAGTAGCTTCTTGCCTCAAACGAGATATAACGTGCGACAAACAACTCAGAAAGACGAACTCGTATTCGAAGGTAAGTTACGGTGAGCATTACGTACGTACTTCCCTAGACGCTGCGGTATGTAAGGTTAGGAAGCTAAGAATAAAACAGAGATTCCTTTAACGAGTCGAAGCGGTAAGGAATAGGTGTTAGAAGGTAAATTAAAGGGAAATTATCAGAAGGCATCCGTTCCAAACGTTTCGCTCCAAAGCCATACCCATCCTACCCCTTGGGAAAGGGCAAGACGGAAAAGCACTGTAGCGTACTACATCGTTTTCGAATAAGTGATGCGAAATGAGATAAACGTGTCGTAGAAATGGTTAATGTCCAAGGCGTTGTTATGATTGTTTTCATTAATTGACGTTAATTAATGGATCATTGAAATCAAATCAAGCTTCATTTTTCTCATAAATAGAGCGTAATCTTGACGAAATAGTGATTTTAAATTTACGTGAAAGGAATAGAAGAGAGACGAATGTTTAAGAAAATGGTAAAGGAAAGGTTTTCGAATGTTATATTTCAAAATTTAACCATTTAATTGTACGCGTAGTTGCTTTTCGGAGGGAAAAAAGGAGCTTTCCACCAATCAAAACGCAGCATTAGCGACCGGAAATCGGCTACATTAGGGAATAGGATCAGTTGGCGCGGAGATATCGTCGTGAGCAGTTGGGAGCTACCATCGGGCATGGAATCCAGAGTCAACGGACGACGCATGGATTTAGGACCATCTACAAGAGATACCACTGCCATCGAGAATCAGACTGGCTTCAGGGATTCGCGGCCCGAGTATCTCCACGGTTTCCCCTTTCCAACGCCAAACTTGTTTATATTTGTGTGTTTCTATATTCGTTTACTCGCTTTGCTCACGTAATTGTGTGTACGTAATTTATTATCGGGTAATATTAGCGGTGCATTATCTGCGAACAATTTATTTTATGATGTGTACGTATTTTATTATGGTAGGTAGGGATTGACTGCGCGTAGTCTCTCAAGTTCTGGTTCTTGTCGTTTGGTGGTTTCGAAGGTCCTCTTGTTTGAGTTTGTTGGGTGTCGTTCGATTTGTTTTGGATGGTTTGGGTAGAAAGGCTTATGTATGCGTGTGCTTCACCTTTTTCCTGGTACATAATGATCTTTCTTTTGGAGGAATATAAAGTGTTTTATAGATTTTAAGTGTTATGTCGTATTTTTGTTGCATTGCTTTACGTTTGATTTAATGACCCGAGTTTTTTGCAGGTTTATCTCTCACATTATTTCGATGTAAGTTACGAATTTTTCAACGTATGCATTGTGATGTTGTGTAATAATGATGAATTTCTTGCAGGTCATTTTATCAATTGGTAATGATGTTTCTATTCTTTCCGTTTTTCAATAATTCCGATCAATGTTTTCAGGGAAATTTTAAATCATGGTACCGATATTTCAAGTTTTATGTCTGTTATTTCCCCTGCTGCTCATAACAAAAATTTTTTGCAGGTACAATAAGCATTTCGATCGAATTTTTAAATTGTTTTCCTTGTTTCGTAATCATGTTGCAATTTTTTTCAGAGGTGCTTTCCAAATGGTAGGTTCCGTTTTCTCGGTTCTCTGAATTCGTAGTGAGATTTCGAATTCAATTTAACAAAGTACTCTTTTCAGGTAAATTGAGCATCACGACAGGGATTGATTCAGGGGAGACGAGAGGAGCCAAAAAGACTACGATCGCCTTCACGCGGTGGGAAACCCAGGAGCAAAAACTACCTCAGTGCAGACCCGAGGATGAGGATAGTGTCATGAAGAGAGCTTGCCATCGAACCGTTGGCGAAAACTATATCACCTACGTTGGAAACCCGAGAAGACTTTCTACAGGCACCTTTGTATGTTATTTATAGTTTGGCCTGTCCCGTTGTATGTAAAATTGACTTCTTTCATCAAATACGATTGCCCTGTATTGTAGCAGAGCCTACGCTCGTAATTTATCGTTTTGTATGTGTAAACTTTCGTCAAAAATGTTTGTATTGATCATGTCCTTAATTTGTAGAGTATGTACTTTTACTGGATGAGTTACATTAATTTCAACAACAAGGCCTTGTTTGGTAGGTTAACTTTCAATCGTTGCAACTGATGTGCAGAAGTGGAATGGTTCCCATACTTGTATGTGTGTGCTTGTGTGATGCGAGTGCGGAGTATACTCCTGTGTGAATGCATGAAGGTTTATTTTCGCGGTTCCGATCCATTAGTGTAGAATTTTTGTAGTTACTAACTAACTGGTGGTGGTATGATTGTGTGAGAGGTGTGGGCTTCCATTCCAAACTGTGCATTTTAAAATAACTTTAGCTTCAAGAACGTTTCGTTAACGTAGTGCAATAGAGGTTTTTAAATATTTTGATGGTTTTTCCAATTGCTAGATCTATATTTACTCAAATTATACTTCCGATACTCATTTTCACGGCCAAAAATCTGTATAGTTTGTAATGCTGTTTTGTGAAGATCTTTATTGTTCATTTATCTCTCTGTCTTTCGAGGGTTTTACTCCGGAAACAATAGGCAAAGGAGGTTTATTGTTGCTGTTTTTGTTACTTAAGGAAAACAAATTGTTTGAAAAATGATCTTGTGTTTTTCTGATTGCCTCCCTCATTCCTTTGACGAGTTGCGAAGAAAGATTGTCCGGCCAGTCTTTTAAGTGAAATATAATCATTGTGATAACTTTTCCATTCTTGATCTGATAATCGACTTAAAGAAGTTATCGCAACTTATTGAATACCGAGCGTGGATGCATAACACTTGGATAAGAAAATCTTGCGAGTTGTTTCTTAACAGATGCAAAATTAAGACGTGCACAATAAAAGGTGAATACGCAGTTATAAACCAGAAATATTATGAGCAGTAACTTTATGTAACAATTCTTAATCCTTTTCCAAAAATATAGTTTAAACTAGGATTTAATATTAAAGCGATTGAAAAGTTCATTTACATATTGCGCAAATTTATGTATTCGAAAACGTTCTTGGGCCGTCACACAAAAGTAATCGATCAGTTCTCGCGTTCAAAATACGTTCCCTCGGGACAAAGACAAACATTCCTTGTCCTTGTACGGAAAAAGAAACTCTACCTCAAATTTGTACTGATAAACGCTTCAATTTAACGAAAGAAAAATAAAATGCTTCGTATTATACGAAAACGTTAGAAATTACGCGTATAATACGACCGCACATGCACTTGCTCATCATCCCTACATACCCTGACCGCATTCATGGACGGAAATAATGTGCGGTGCGGGGGAAGTTCAAGCATATAATTCGTCATTGGAGTTCATTAAAAGTGCCAGATTCCGAGAGTTAATCTGCCTTCATAAGCAACCGAGAACGGCTTGAACATTATCCTCGCCCGTCTCTGACATAGGCTCCTTCGGATGGAATTGCAAGCCTCGTTTTTCCCGTGAGAAAAGTGGAAAATATTTGCCGCACATGATTTAAAGAATACGATCCCCAATTTTCAAATCGTAAAGAGAGATCTCATGAAGCGTACAGGGAATTCCTGCGAACTTTGTGCTCGGAATGATTACTTTCTAAGGTTACTCGCTGAGGAATGAATAACGGCGGAATCTCTATTTTGGAATTTATGATGGCGCTTCATTATCCATGAAATGCAACGGTATTTCTTTGGATGGCCGGTTTCGGTTAATAGGAGGAAAGGAATATCTGCATGCATGGTAAAGTTACAAGACAAACGATCGAGTTATCATTCCCGAGCACGAAATAAATTTCGAGAATGAATCTATAGTGAACGATGCTTTGAGTAACCATGCCGCAATGGGGAATGCGATTCTCATGAGCGCAAACGTCCTTTAGTTGAACATTTGTTCACATTATTTTCGTTCGTGAAGTAAGTTTCACGATTCGATATGCCTATCTAAACACGAAATCTCACAGGACCATGAAAAATGGCTAGCAGTGATGATAGATTTGTTCTTGGTAATTATTTAGGGAATATTATGACCTGGTGCGGTAATCTGATTAAAATAATAACGAGTGTTCAGTTGTCAGCTTCTTTGACCGGATGCATCTGAAGAACGATCTCACCTGGAGCCTCCGCGTGGTAAATTTTTAAATAGTTGAATCTGTCAAGCATCTTGGAATGAACCGGACGAATAAACTTGTAGTTTTTATGAACTTCAATGTCGAATTATATGCGCGAACTTTCCCCGGCGCCTAGCAGGGTAGGAATACCATTGCGTCACGTACTCACTCATTCCAAACGAAAGGATGATTCATGGATTTCACAGGCTGCTTGTTGCGAGAGGAGCGAAAGTGGCGAGCGAAAACAGACGGCCCCGTTGGAAAAGAAATGCGATACGGCTTTCCAAACGGAGACTTCCTTCCATGGAGAGTTCGTTTTCGTTCGTCAACAATTTTAGATGGCGTAAACGGGAGAGAAATCTGTGAAAAATTCAATACGTCGGGAAACGCCACTGGAGACGAAGCTGCTATTGATTAAGCACCTACAAAAATAAAGAAAAATTATTTACGGAGTTCGGAAAACTTTCGTAATCTCTTGGACCTTTGGAATTGGAATCGGATACGGTGGGTATCCGGTGAACTCAGGGCGGAGAAAAATCTCGTAATTTAAAGAGCTCGGGAGATTTTTCCGTAATGGATACATTTTGACGAAACAAACTCCGTCAATTCCCTGTTGCTTCCACATGCATCACGATCGCTCAAATCACTTTCACGTATCTTTCTTATGCCAACTAATATTTACGATACAGGATTCAGGCGGAGCAGGAGCGTCGCTCATAACTCGATGCCCTCCCGCATCATCTTTCCGCTAATATCAACGTGAAGTAAGTTTCACGATTCGATGTGCCTGTCGAAACACGGAATCTCACAGGACCATGAGAAATGGCTAGCAGTGAGGATGGATTTGTTCTTAGTAATGATTTAGATAATACCATTACCTGGTGCGGAAATCTGATTAAAATAAAAACGAGTGTTCAGTTGTCAGCTTCTTTGACCTGAAAACTCTGAATAACGATCTTACCCGGAGCCTCCGCGGAGCAAATTTTTAAATAGTTGAATCTGTTAAGTATCTTGGAATGACCCGGACGAATAACCTATCATGGAATATCCACATCCGTAATACGTGTGGAAAAGAAAAGCTTTAGAAAAACTCGGTTTCGTTAGAGGATAGTCGGTAGGAGCTCAGGAAAAGTTCGCGAGCGATGTTACTTTGCGATAGTCAGACCACACCTTGAATATGCATGAGGTGTATGGGACCCTTCCGATAAAAGAATCTGATGAGAATTAGAAAAGCTCCAACGTAAGGCGATACGTTTCGTGAAAAATTGCTACGATTCATCGATAGGTGTAACTGAACTGCTCGCGATGGGAAACAATAGAACAGCGTAGAGTAGATTCAGAGAAAGAACGTTCAAGGAAGGCGAAGTACAGATCGTGCGCCTACCCTGCTATAAAGGTCTATCAGATACAGCGCACAAAATAAGGGAAATAGAAGCGAAAGCTAACAGATTCAATACATCGTTTCTCCTTCGAACAAGATGCGAGAACAACCGTCAAGGGAAGTAAATTCAAGGTTCGTTTACGCACTGCCACAATGTGGCTGGCAGGGTATCTACATAGACAGTATAATCTTTCGGCCATGTCATTTCCTCAAACCTGAGACGAGAAAGGTAGGATCGGAATGGAGCTTTAGTTCTCCAGCATTACTGCCTAGGAAAGGGAATACGGGTCAAAGAGCGATTTTTTCGTCCGTGTCTGCGAGTCACCTTTCGGTAAGTGGTGCCTGAACCGGACGACTATTTACGGGTCTAGTTCGACGGAAAACCCAGAATTCAGATGGCTCGAACAAGCCTCCGAATTGTAACGATAGCCTCCAATATTAACACTCTGTCTTCGTCCGAAAATTCTCCTATGGAAAAATTTCATCTCTCGCCCTTCCCGACCATCTCTTTCTCTCCCAATTTGTAGACTATGTTCCCGTGCGATGAAACGAAAGAAAAAATCATCCTCCTGGCGAAATATCAAATGTTCGTTCCGATATCAGGGAACTTCTTCCGTCTGCTACCGAAGGTGGTTGCAGCGAACGATTACCCGGTGGTGGGCAAATTTGAATACCACTCTTTCGCAGCTCTCCGCGATGGAGTTGATTCAGCACTGTCATCGGCACGATATTTCTCTTTCCCGAAGTTAAAGCGATGATTTGTGTCGATACTCCGTGGAAGTAAGCTTTTCGTAATTCGACGTCCTTAATCTCTTTCTTACTTATTCAGTCATTGTCATTTAATTTCGTTCTTTCTCCAAGGAAGGAGCTATCTCCTTTAGAAGTATTTTAGCGCAACTCGATCCAACTTCAGTTCTCAAAGAATCGAATCCGAAGAGAGTTTTTAACGTATAGATCCTCTACGCAGAAATGAGGAAAGGTTGAAGTAGATCGCCATTTTTCGTCGTACGGAAAATATTCGAAATCCGACAGAGGGCCAAGTTATCGTTCCGGTGTCGCCTCAGTAGGCGGCTATCCCTAGTGAGCAGAGTTCGTTGTTGTTGTGATTAGTGAATCGAGTTTCCCCATGCTTTTGTTACGCCGTTTGCTATCCATCGAATGGCTACCAAATCTCACGGTTTCTACCTAAATGAAGTGATTGGGTCAATGTTATTGTGTTCTGTGGTTAGCGGTGCACATAAGAGATCGATTAGATTGACTGCAGCTCGAAGAGGACGGCATTGTGTCACCTCATCCCAGTGCAGGACAAGCAGTACAGCGATTAGTGAGGATGCAAGATTCAGTCGAAATGCAAGGTAAGGTAAGAAACGTCCCGTTGAAAAATATTTCTTTTCCCTCGACGACATGGATGTGCCCCGGAATTTCATTTACCGATTGCTTCCGAGCGAAGCGTTTCGAATTCCTATTCATCGCATTTCAAGACATTTTTACCGCTGTAACATGTCCAGATAAATACTAATAACAATACTATTGACCGACGGCTTAAATATTTCTGGGCTGCATCGTGCATAGGGGCTCGTAACTGATCGTTACATTGCGATCTCTGTTAAGTTTTCGAAGCCGGTTCTTCGGAGAGGGGGCTCGGGCGTAACTTCATAGTTTAAATGAGGATGATTTTATCCTCAATAGAGTGCATTGATTTAGAAAAAAGGGAAAAATAATGACTGGTGAAAGGCAGGATGTTGACACGGAGAGGTCGCCATGGAAAGTGAATAACGCGCGGCGGTATTTCGAGACGCGATTGTCACCGGCGGGAATCTAAAATTCGAGAAAGATTATTGAAAATAAACATGAGGTGAGTCGTAACCGATTAAAATTTAATGAAGATTAGTATTTATTATGACTTTTTACCAACTACGTGAGTCTTACTGTGCAAAAATACTGAATTCATAAGTTTCGTCAACGTATTTCCTCCGTTTTCGAGAAAACCGCCATTGCTCGCGGTCGACATAAAAGAAAAGAGAAATTTTGATGATATTCGATCGGCAATCAGATAAAGAAATACTTGTCATAAAATTTAACAATACAGCCTCTACACTGACAGCGGTGGTATTTCTCTCAGCCAATCAGAAGCGAGATAAATGTTTAGCGGTAAGTCAAAAATTTATACACTTTTATTTTCAACGTTTTAATTAGAAAAGAGGTGAATTAAACTATTCTCAGCATTTTGGAACGTGCCGAAGCTAAGATACGTCAAGTTTTACCATCGTCTGATTCTCTATTCCTATTTACTACGATGTCAATCTTTGCCACTATCAGTTTATATGTTTTTGAAGCATAAACGTGCAATAACGCTCTCTGATACGAGATTTTAATTTTCACTATTTTCAATAGTACAACACGTGAATTTATATATTTGATAAATTACATTTTAAAAACACCAAACAGCCTTGGCAGTGTTAACGTGGCGGAAGTGAGCCTTGGTTCTGGATAATGGTTTCCTTCTTTAATACATTCATCGTACTTCAATTCCAGGATGCCTTTTGAATCGAGAACGTTCGCCATCCTATCCACGAGGAGAGTCTTCACGGAATGGATTGCCAAGCCTATTCTCAGATGATGGAAGAAATTGCTTACACCTTTGGATGTGTAAGTAGACTACCTTTTCAAGGTATGACTTCGAAATGGTCATATTTCTCTTTCATTGCTATTGAATGGAACCCATTATTTGATGAAGTGAATGAGCCAAGTTATGCAATGGACGAATTCATGCTTGTGAAAGAGGAACATATTGTTGCAAATCGATATGAAGAGGAACAAGATGAGCGTTCAGCTTTGCCATCTTCATATTCCATTCAACCTGCAGTTAGGTCTTTCTTTCTTGATAAACTGTTCTATTTCTCCTCTCTCACTCTTGTTACTTCTTCGTACTTCACAAAGCTATGAAGTTTATTGGTATACCTGGCGCCCTTTTCATCTTCTTTTCTGGATGATTTTGTGTATTCTTGGACCTCCCATCGCCATCGTGAGTCCCTATCTGAGCCTCTTATTTCAAGTGTCATCAACTGCAAACCAAGTCTCGAGTGTTTCCTCCGAGTTCTTTTCTGTGCACCCTGGCAGTGTTCTGCTGATTGCTTCATTCACTTCTTCATCCTTTCCTATGCTACAAGCCTTCATTCATGGAGCACAGAAGTGGCATGTTCTTTTTGAATATTTCAATGGTTTGGACCAAATATTTCTTGGCTCCTCCAACGTACGTTATGCTACTTGGAAGGCACTGCAACAAAGTAAATTCCAGTACCTTTACTCTCCTCGATCAGTTTCATACTCACCTCTGTGTTCTTTCCTTCATTTTTAAGAATTTCCATTTCTCATGATTCCTGTTATTTTGTGCCTTCTTACCGCCTTCATTCGGTGAGATTCATCCTCAGAGTAGGGAGGATCATTTGATGTAATTAATCCTCACAAACTGCAATTCTGATATTAGGCAGAAAATTCCCCCTCACTAAATTATAACCCAATGCATTTCCCAATTCCACAAGTGCCATAGGAAGAGAAGAATATATGCTTCCTAATATCATTCCGAATTCTTTAGCCATCGCAAATTGATATGGGATCATTCACTAAACGAATCGTTGCTGATAATTTCGAAATGCTAAACCGTATCATATACATTCCGGATTCAAAGTTTTGGCGAAAGGATAATGCTGTTTCAATCCGACCGTAAAGCAAGAAATTATTTCGGTGTCCGATTTTGAATATTCTCTTTCACTCTCGTTTCAGATGCCTCCGACGACCGTTGGGGAGAGGATTGTGATTCAGGAGCCCGGAAAAGTTTACCAGATTTGGATGCTTCATTCCTCACCCATGGACGAACGACAGCAAGTGGGAAGGAGAACCCTATTTTCCGTAAACACAGATGGAAAAATGATGCTCGACATGTAATTTATGTTACTCTTTGAATAAACTCTTTCTATGAATCAATTTGCATTCGCTTACTATCAACGACCGATCAAAGAATATTTTTAAAGCGTACATCCTTCAAACGAAATTATACCCTCTGCTCATCACATCCAATTCCCGGCATCCTCTATCTGCCTTTATGTTCTCGAATACCAGAGGTATTCGTTTAAAATGCGCATCGGAAACGTCAAGCTAATATGTAGAGCGAGTGGCAGTTCGACTTTAAGACGAATCTGAACTCACACCTGTGTAGAACATTCATGTGCCAGCAGTCGAAACTGATCGATCTATACAGTCGCAGGTGAGATGTGATAGGCCAACAAGTAAGCTATTTACAGTTACTAGAGTGGCCTTCGAATAAAAAAACTCCAAAGATCTAGCTAATGCGCTTGGAATAAACGTGGAGGCCATCGTTATGGTTCCAACGACTTTTCAGAGAACTATATCAATTTTTCCCCATTCCATTCCGTATCCATCAAAGCGGAAACTAAATCTTGCTTAAACGCTTGATTGAGGCGAGCACGAGGATTGAGCTACGGTTTTGGAGGATTAATGGTAAGTACTGGAATCATGCAGCGAGTAACACGGTTCAAGTATGGGTAAAACATTCGTTTTATTAACCACCACGTAAACACGTACCATCACGCGCCTCTCCTTTGCTACCGACTTGCTGTCACGTAAGAGTATTCGTGCATCGAGAAGAAGCGGCGATGCCGTTGTTCGGTCTGAATGATTGAATTAACTCCTCGACCAATGGATCGGTATCTAATTCTGTGATCCTGAGCGTAACATTTAGAATGAACTCTTTGCGATGTGAGCGTAGGAGACACTTACCCGGTTGCACCGGATGCAATTCCGACACTGAAGGTCCTGAATTAAACCCCGAAGGGCATCCAAAAAAATTTTCGAAGAATTCTAAACGTTTTCGAAGTCCAAGATTTCTAAACTTGTGTTCATATTGGGAGAATATTCTTTTGGGACCGCGTGCGGCTATTGCAAAGATATTCTTTTCCACTCATTGCCCCTTCTGACTGGCACGGTTCCGCCGCGTGCACTATTTCATAAGCTTCATCCATCACCGTTATAGCGTATAAAAGCATAATCGGGAAACTGCTATTTTTCACATGTACGTATATCGACGCCCTTGGAGGATACTAAGGTTAGGATTTTTGCGGACGATACAGTCATCTAAACAGTGCAAATGATTACCGTCTCGAAAACGTACCTCTTGTCTTCGTAACCGACTCCGGTGTTTCAATTCGCTGCAACGATGTGCTTAAGACGATCATTCTCGTCTTCGGAACTTCGGAACGTCGTGAACTATTTCTTAAGCTCCATCCATCACCGTAATGTCGTTTAAAAATCGTATAAAAGCATAATCTGGAAACTTATATTTTTCACGCTCCTATAGAGTAAATTTAAAGTGTTGTTTAATACAATTGACTAGGAGATCTCTTTTGTAAATCTGAGTCTATAAAAAATTTAAAATAAATTGAGCTAATTAGCCCATTTATTTGAGACTTACCTCTTGACCAATTATAGTTGTCTCGGGAAGTCTCCTAAACTCCAGCGCCACCACCCGGTGGTGGCCACCGGTTAAACTAAAAAGATCGCAACCGTAAAAATGCATGTTTACAAGGTCGTCACGCCCGTCGTCACTGATACCACCAACACGTTACAATCCCTAACCATCGCCGAGGAGGCCCAGAAACTTCAGGACCTCCTCATGACCCAGAAGGAAATTCTCCCACCAGAAATTTTTCAGGCATCTATTGCACCATTTATCACCCTTGGCAGAACCCGCTGAATCAACAGCTCCTCTAAGTCATATTGATTCATCGGCTACTTCATCATCGTCTAAACGTCCTCTCTCGTTCAGCATTCTATCGATTTCAGCAAAACGCAGGATAACCCCCCGGTCGTTACCTACACCATCTGCAATTCCGCTCCGTAACTCTTTCGCCGCTCTCGCTCAGATTGATAACTCAGACAACCCCTCCCCAACCAAACCCAACCGTCCCAGTCCATCCTCAGTCCAGCCCAGCCATTCTAACTCTACCCCATTACATCTTACCCCACCTCACTCTACCCCGTCTCAACTTAACCCAACCAAACCCGAACTGTCAGTTCCGAAAATCCTCTCGCTAAAACTAAAACTTTACGATAATTGGCAAATCACAGTTCGCGAGCTCGAGAAACTAACCAAATATCCCACAGTTTGCAATCTTGTCAATTCTGACCTCATCCTCATCAAATGTACTTCAGTTTGCGACTACGGCATTGCATTCAACTTTCTTAAAAGCGAAAATGTTGAAATTTTCACCTACCAACTCCCGGCAAATAAAAACAGGACTTTATCATTAAACATCTACCCACCAACATAGATCCGGTATACATATAAGATGAACTTGCCTCTCTTGCATTTGATGTCATCTCAGTCACCCCAATGTTCACGACAAAACCCCCACCTGCTGACCTCGAAAAGGGCATTACCCTTGTCCCCAAACGACAAATCCCCGTGTACAAGGTAACCCTTTCCCCAGTGAATGATTTCGAAGCATTTAAGAAAATAAACGAACTCTCCAATGTCCGGGTGGAAGTTCGACCATTCATTAAAAGACGAGAGCCGATCCAAAGTTTCAACTGTTTAGAGTTCGGACACACCAAAAATTTTTGCCACGTCACCCCCAAATGCTCCCTTTGCGGTGGCCCCCACACCCTAAAAATTTCAGCTTTGACCCCTCTTTCCGTCCGACCTGCATTCACTGCAACTCTAACCACTCCTCGACCTACAAAGGGTGTCAAAAGTTTATAGAAATCAGAAGAAATATCATACTAAAAACCCGAGATAATCGTACGTCAACCAAACACCCCCTCCAACAGTCAACGACCCAAACTCCTTCCCGAACCTCCCCTCCCGCACCTACTCTACCGTCAACCGTAACTCCCCGAACCCCACTCCTCGACCCCCTCCACCTCTAAACTTGTCCGAACAAACCCCATTTCAACTCCCTACTTTACTTACAACTAAAATCTCCGCAATCCAAAAAGTCTTTGCCGCACCAACAACTACGGAAAAAACTAAGACATTTTTTAACGGAGCCTTCTACATCATTAATGCTTTCGTATCTTCATGGAATGCAAACAGTATCAAAAATAAATTTCCGGAATTTCTAGACCTCTGCGCAACCCAAAACATCCATTTAGCTTTCCTGCAAGAAACCAAACTCAAACCTCTTCAAAAGCTTCACTCCAAAATGTATAATATAACCCGTCTCGATGTGGACACCTCCACTCACGGGCTGGCCATTTTATCCAAAAAAGACATCTACTTCAACACCCTCCCAATTGCAAAGCTAAAAGGTATTGACCTAGTCGGAATTCAAATCACCATTGGCAACCAACCGGTCAATCTTTATTCAATGTACGTGAAAGGACGATTTAACATTCCTTGATTCTTCCACGTCCCCTGCACTATTCATAGGGGACTTGAACTGTAAACATCCCGTATGGGGGTCTAAGACCATTAACCGAAACGGCCGCTTACTAAACCAATATCTACCGCTATCCAGGCTAGGTATCGCCTCCCCATTCACACTCACCTATCAAGCCCATAGAACATCCGATTTACTGGACTTCATTATCAGCAACAACTTTTCACACTTCACTCCTCCCGTCGCTCTTCAAACCCTCAACAAACTGGCACAATTTCAAATTCATAATAGAAGATCGCATAAACAACTACCCACTCATTCCCTCTTCCCCAACTCCCGAAGCAATAGATTTCCAAATTTCCCTTCTAAATGACCTCATTGCCTCTACAAAAACCGAATCCACTTCTTACCACCCACCCAAACCCGCTACCCACTACCCTCTCCCTCCTAACATCCGTCGTTTCATCCAGTCCAGAAATCGGCTACGTAGACAATACAATACCTACAAACTCCCCGAGGACAAAGTCGCCTTAAAATTTACAAATAACGAAATCAAGAAACTAATCCAAAAATTTTTATCCAACAAATGCGTGAATTTCACGAGCTCTCTATCGTTTGAAGACAATTCACTTTGGAAAATATCGAAAGCATTAATCATATCAATTCCTTCCGTTCAACCTCTAACAACCACCTCTCCTTCGACCCTCCCTCCACAGCTGCACACGCCGTTAAACACTTGTCGTCAACAATGAGTAACAACTTCCCCCCTTCCGAAGCCGACTCCCCAATCCTCGACCTCTACAAATTCCTTTCCCCTTCCAACCCACGGAACCTCCCCTCGCAACCTCAGCAACAGAAATTACCGACATACCTCAATCCAAACAAAGCACCCGGCCCCGATCCTTTTACCAACCGTATTCTTAAACTCCTTTCTGCCTTCCCTAAATTCATTAACCTTCTCCTCAACCTATTCAACTCCTGCCTTCACATTAACTACTTCCCTTCCTCCTGGAAACTTGGTACAGTCATCCTTATCCCAAAACCTAAAAAAGATCCCACAGACATAATAACTATCAATATATATATATATATATATAATAAATAACTACCGTCCCATAACACTCCTTTCGTCCTTGTCCAAAATCTTCGAAAAAATCATCGCAAAAAAGATCGTCGCTCACACCAATACGCATAACCTAATCATTCCGGAACGAATGGGCTTCATCAAACACATTTCAACAACCAACCAAATCCTCCGACTCGTGGAATTCATTACACAAGGGCACCTTACCGAACACCATACCACGCAGGCCGTCTTTTTCGATTTAAACCGGGCCTTCGATAGCGTCTGGCATGAGGGCCTAATATACAAATTACATGCGTCTCAATTCCCGATCTCCATCTTCAAACTAATTCAAAGCTTCCTACTCAACAGATATATCCAAGTTAAATAGCCGACATCACATTATCTCCCCTACCCATTACAGCTGGCGTCCAGCAAGGGAGCATTCTTAGTCCAACCCTCTTCTTACTTTTCATCAATGACATCCCCTCCGACCCTAACATCCATCGCTTTCTATACGCAGACGACCTTACAGTTGCAGCTCAATCCCCATCCCCTAACCTAGCTGTCAAACGCATCAACTCTTACATCCCTCTGCTCGAATCATGGCTTAACCTCTGGCATCTCAACATCAATCCCTCAAAATCAAAACATATAACCTTTTCCCCAAGAGGAAGAAACCCACCACCACCCCGATCCTTCTCCAAAACACACCAATACCTACAACCCCGACCACAAAATTCCTTGGAATCCACCTCACCCAAAACCTGTCCTGTACTTCCCACATAAATAACTGCGACTCCGTCGCTCATTACAAGAAAACAAAACTCAACCCCGTGCTCCAACATGACAGCCCCCTCCCGACCTCCGCAAAATTACGTCTAATCAATTCCTTAATTCTACCCCACCTAACATATGCTGCAATAGTAACTTTCAACACACAAAAACACAATATCCGGAAAATCGAAGTATTATACAACAAATGCATCCGCTCGGTCGCCACAAGGAAAAAACACATCCCACTTAACACTAGAACAGCGGGAAACGGACACCCCCCTAGAACAGCGGAAGGTGTCCTCAGGACACCTACACTTGCGCTTCTTTTAAATTGAATGAGGCAGTCGTATTTAAATTTATAGTCTTTCCTTATAAGCTTAAAAATTAATAACTAAGTATGGGTACATATTTATCGGCAGATCATGAGGTAAATAGTTGCTACATATTTAATATAGAAATTGTTGTTGAGTTCAATCAATTTCATGAGACTCATATTCCGATATAAACATATACAGAACAGTAAAGCCAAAAATAAATTATATGAATAAATTAATATAAAGCCTTTTCGAGATAAAATAATTATTTGCTTGAATAAACTTTTGAAAATTACCCGATTTTATCAACAATTTACATGGGGTACAAGAAAAAATAAACTCGCGTAATAAAACTTTACCGCTTCACGTACCTTCCTTTGATTTTATTTCACAACAAAAAGACTAGAAATAAGGTTTAAGACGCAAACTGGACCTTAAATGTTATTTGCATAGGCAATTATATTAATTTTTCTTTTTTAGCACAATGATGCTGTCACGAAATAATTACTCCACAGAATCCTTCCACGAAGCTAATACATAAATCTTTTTGATGTTACAGTTTCTATTAACCTATTCCTTGCACTTCTTACACTTATCTGATGCTATATTTCACTTGTATTTTCTTTTGAACATATATCGGTGGCTTCATTGGATGATGTCTCGTGCATCTAGTGTTTACTTAGGTCCTTTTTGAGATCTCTTTAGACAGCTTAGGTTTTACTTTGTTTATCTGCGATTCGTTGCAAGAATCTATATCTGGTTATTTGGCGACCTCTTTTCTGCTTGCAAATAACCTATACATTGACTTCTGCTAGATAAATGTTTATGTAAAAAGAATGCATTAGGCCACATCGTGAGTCTGTCTCACCGTGTGCCTACGCGCCATTTGGTCCACTACGCCGCTTTTTGTACAATTATGGTACGGCACCGCGTCTGATTTTCTTTTACTAATACTGTCAAATACGACATTAGAAAGCATCTAAATCGCGAGAAGAACATGTTTATTCGGTTTAATTTTATAAACAAGGATTATTCTTCATTTTTGACAACATCGGAATTCACTGCAGATTTTTGCTGGTTTTCAACTCCAGCGACTCTCATCACAATTTGTTCTATGTTCCAGAGAAAAAATACCTGCTTTCTTCAGCCTTTTAAATAGTTTCTTTAATTTAAAATAATTATCGGTCATTCGGTTAATTCCTTTTATATAGGAAAGGTCCCATCAAGGTCATGACCACATGGTTCAGGAAGATGGCCTATCCTCCAACTCGATAACTAATGGAAATCTATTCTATGCTTATTTGGAATTAAAATTCACTACTAACCGAAACTTAAGTACATATTTATCAGGTTTATCAAGAATAAATTGTGTGAATAGACATCTACACTTTCTGGGAGAAAGCTGATCATTCACCGTCACTTTTGTAACGGGATTGTAGCAAGCCTGGCAATATTCAATGAGTGAGTGTCACAAAAAGATATAAGACAAATTAGTCAATTGCGAAAATAGAAATGGGAAACGTATCTTATAAATGGAAATATTAGAAAATATAAGGCAAAATGTTTCCAACTCAAATCATCATTAGAATTGCCACCTCAAATTTTTATACATAACAATATAATTAATTAATTTTAGAGAACGGGGACAAAATAATAGCAAAAAGCAATATTATCTCAAAGTACATTCGTAAAAGCTTCTAATATAAAACAATGAAGGTTTTATCATAGGAAATAATACTAAATATTACGTAGGTGTCCTGAGGACACCTCCGCTGTTCTAGGGGGTATGTGGTAGGATCTCCTATGAAAATGTTCCAATAATTATAAAACTTGGTAGAAATACGCAGAATATTAAATAATTAAAAGTCACGAAACGATTTTTTTCTATGATACAAATTACAAAAATGGTGCGTTTTTTTCATGGGCGAGGTGTCCTGAGGACACCCTCCGCTGTTCTAGTGTTAAAGAAATAAGACACCTTCACCAGCTGACAACCGTTTAAAACCTCGTGGGAAAATAATACAAAAATTTGCCAGCAACCTCGATCATCAACAAGCCCATGCTAAACAATATATGGAATTACTCGCCTAGAATCTTAGGAGGAAAAAAAAAGATCTAACAACCAAAATTTGTGATATATATATGCCGCAGATCCTTTAAGGAATACGATCCCTAATTTTCGGATCGTAATGAGAGATGAAACATACAGGGAATTCCCGAGCACGATTCAGCTGTGCTCGGAATGATTACATTTTAAGGATACTGGCTGAGGAATATATAACGGCAGAATCTCGAATTTGGAATTTATGGAGGCGCTTCATTATCCATCAAATGCAACGGTTGGACCAAATACGCTCGGCTCAAATGCACGAAGAGATAAACTCATTATCGAGCACGAAATAAATTTCGTCATCTGAATCTTTAGTGAACGATGCTTTGAGTAACCATGCCGCAATGGGGAATCCGATTCTCATGAGCGCAAACGTCCTTTAGTTGAACTTTCGTTCACATTATTTTCGTTCGTCAACAATTTTAGATGGCGTAAACGGGAGAGAAATGTGTGAAAAATTCAATACCTCGGGAAATGCCACTGGAGACGAAGCTGCTATTGATTAAGCACTTACAAAAATAAAGAAAAATTATTTACGGAGTTCGGAAACCTTTCGTAATCTCTTGGACTTGAACCTTTGGAATTGGAATCGGATACGGTGGGTATCCGCTGAACTCAGGGCGGAGAAAAATTTCGTAATTTAAAGAGCTCGGGAGATTTTTCCGTGATGGATACATTTCGACGAAACAAACTCCGTCAATTCCCTGTTGCTTCCACATGCATCACGATCGCTCAATTCACTTTCACGTATCTTTCTTATGCCAACTATTATTTACGATACAAGATTCAGGCGGAGCAGGAACTCGAATCGCACATAACTCGATGCCTTCTCGCATCATCTTTCCGCTAATATCATTGTGAAGTAAGTTTTCAGATGACATTCAGATGACGAAATTTATTTCGTGCTCGAGAATGAGTTTATCTCGTCGTGCATTTGAACCGAGCATATTTGGTACGACTGCTCGTAACTTGAACGTTTAGCTTGCAACTTTACCATGCATGCAGATATTCCTTACTCCCTATTCTCCGAAACCGGCCATCCAAAGCATTACCGTTGCAATTCATGGATAATGAAGCGCCATCATAAATTCCAAAATAGAGATTCCGCCGTTATTCATTCCTCAGCGAGTAACCTTAGAAAGTAATCATTCCGAGCACATCTAAATCTTTCGCAGGAATTTTCTGTACGTTTCATCTCTCATTACGATCTGAAAATTGGGGATCATATTCTTTAAATCATGTGCGGCAAATATATTCCACTTTTCACACGGGAAAAACGAGGCTTGCAATTCCATCCGAAGGAGCCTATGTCAGAGACGGGCGAGGATAATGTTCAAGCCGTTCTCGGTTGCTTATGAAGGCAGTTTAACGCTCGGAATCTGGTACTTTTAACGAACTCCTATTTCGATATATATTTTCCCCGGCGCCTAGCAGAGTAGGAATACCATTGCGTCACGTACTCACTCATTCCAAACGAATGGATGATTCATGGATTTCACAGGCTGCTTGTTGCGATAGGAGCGAAAGTGGCGAGCGAAAACAGACGGCCCCGTTGGAAAAGAAATGCGACACGGCTTTCCAAACGGAGACTTCCTTCCATGGAGTGTTCGTATTCCAATCAACGCATCTATTTCACCGTTCCGAAGACGAAAACGATCGTCTTCGGAACGCATCGTTGCAGCGAATTGAGACACCGGAGTCGGTTACGAAGACAAGAGGTACGTTTTCGAGACGTTAACATTTGCACTGTTTAAATGACTGTATCGTCCGCAAAAATCCTAACCTTAGTATCCTCCAAGGGCGTTGATATACGTACATGTGAAAAATAGCAGTTTCCCGATTATGCTTTTATACGATATAACGGTGATGGATGGAGCTTATGAAATAGTTCACGTGGCGGAACCGTGCCAGTCAGAAGGGGCAATGAGTGGAAAAGAATATCTTTGCAATAGCCGCACGCGGTCCCAAAAAAATATTCTCCCGATATGAACACAAGGGAATTTGGAGTTTAGAAATCTTGGACTTCGAAAACGTTTAGAATTCTTCGGAAATTTTTTTGGATGCCCTTCGGGGTTTAATTCAGGACCTTTAGTGTCGAAATTGCATCCGCTGCAACCGGGTAAGTGTATCCTACGCTCGCATCGCAAAGAGTTCATTTTAAATGTTACGCTCAAGATCACAGAATTAGATAGCGATCCATTGGTAGAGGAGTTATTCCTCTTAAACGCTTCAGTATATCTTCACGTTTAAGATCGATCTTCGCCAAGCTCAAATACGTTACAAGCAAATCTAACAGACATCATTTCCAATTCAATCATTCAGACCGAACAACGGCATCGCCGCTTCTTCTCGATGCACGTATACTCTTACGTGACAGCAAGTCGGTAGCAAAGGAGAGGCGCGATAGTACGTGTTTACGTGGTGGTTAATAAAACGAATGTTTTACCCATACTTGAACCGTGTTACTTGCTGCATGATTCCAGTACTTACCTTTAATCCTCCAAAACCGTAGCTCAATCCTCGTGCTCGCCTCAATCAAGCGTTTAAGCAAGATTTAGTTTCCGCTTTGATAGATACGGAATGGTATGTGGGGGGAAATGGATACAGTTCTCTGACAAGTCGTTGGAACCATAACGATGGCCTCCACGTTTATTCCAAGCGCATTAGCTAGATCTTTGGAGTTTTTTTATTCGAAGGCCACTCTAGTAACTGTAAATAGCTTACTTGTTGGCCTATCACATCTCACCTGCGACTGTATAGATCGATCAGTTTCGACTGATGGCTGATGAATGTTCTACACGGGTGTGAGTTCAGATTCGTCTTAAAGTCGAACTGCCACTCGCTCTACGTATTAGCTTTACGTTTCCGATGCGCATTTTAAACGAATACCTCGGTATTCGAGAACATATAGAGGATACCGGGAATTGGATGTGATGAGCAGAGGGTATAATTCCGTTTGAAGGATGTACGCTTTAAAAATATTCTTTGATCGGTCGTTGATAGTAAGCGAATGCAAATTGATTCATAGAAAGAGTTTATTCAAAAAGTAACATAAATTACATGTCGAGCATCATTTTTCCATCTGTGTTTACGGAAAATAGGGTTCTCCTTCCCACTTGCTGTCGTCCGTCCATGGGTGAGGAATGAAGCATCCAAATCTGGTAAACTTTTCTGGGCTCCTGAATCGAAATCCTCTCCCCAACGGTCGTCGGAGGCATCTGAAACGAGAGTGAAAGAGATTATTCAAAATCGGACACTGAAAGAATTTCTAGCTTTACGGTCGGATTGAAACAGCATTATCCTTTTACCAAAACTTTGAATCCGGAATGTATATGATACGGTTTAGCATTCCGAAATTATCAGCAACGATTCGTTTAGTGAATGATCCCATATCAATTTGCGACGGCTAAAAATTCGGAATGATATTAGGAAGAATATATTCTTCTCTTCCTGTGGCACTTGTGGAATTGGGAAATGCATTGGGTTATAATTGAGTGAAGGGGAATTTTCTGCCAAATATCATATTTGTAGTTTGTGAGGATTAATTACATCAAATGATCCTCCCTACTCTGAGTATGAATCTCACCGAATGAAGGCGGTAAGAAGGCACACAATAACAGGAATCATGAGAAATGGAAATTCTTAAAAATGAAGGAAAGAACACAGAGGTGAGTATGAAACTGATCGAGGAGAGTAAAGGTACTGGAATTTACTTTGTTGCAGTGCCTTCCAAGTAGCATAACGTACGTTGGAGGAGCCAAGAAATATTTGGTCCAAACCATTGAAATATTCAAAAAGAACATGCCAATTCTGTGCACCATGAATGAAGGCTTGTAGCATAGGAAAGGATGAAGAAGTGAATGAAGCAATCAGCAGAACACTGCCAGGGTGCACAGAAAAGAACTCGGAGGAAACACTCGAGACTTGGTTGGCAGTTGATGACACTTGAAATAAGAGGCTCAGATAGGGACTCACGATGGCGATGGGAGGTACAAGAATACACATAATCATCCTGAAAAGAAGATGAAAAGGGCGCCAGGTGAAAAGATGTGATTTTTCTCCCAATAAACTTCATAGCTTTGTGAAGTACGAAGAAGTAACAAGACTGAGAGAGGAGAAATAGAACAGTTTATCAAGAAAGAAAGACCTAACTGCAGGTTGAATGGAATATGAAGATGGCAAAGCTGAACGCTCATCTTGTTGCTCTTCATATCGATTTGTAACAATATTTTCTTCTTTCACGAGCATGAATTCGTCCATTGCATAACTAGACTCATTCACTTCATCAAATAATAGGTTCCATTCAATAGCAATGAAAGAGAAATATGACCTGTTCGAAGTCATAACTTGAGCAATTTCTCTATCATCTGAGAATAGGCTTGGCAATCCATTCCGTGAAGACTCTCCTCGTGGATAGGATGGCGAACGTTCTCGATTCATAAGTCATCCTGGAATTGAAGTACGATTAATGCATTAAAGAAGGTAACCATTATCCAGAACCAAGGCTCACTTCCGCCACGCTAACACTGCCAAGGCTGTTTGGTGATTTATAAACGTAATTTATAAAATATATCAATTCACGTGTTGTACTATTGAAAATAGTGAAAATTAAAATCTCGTATCAGAGAGCGTTATTGCACGTTTATGCTCCAAAAACATATAAACTGATAGTGGCAAAGATTGACATCGTAATAAATAGGAATAGAGAATCAGACGATGGTAAAACTTGACGTATCTTAGCTTCGGCACGTTCCAAAATGCTGAGAATAGTTTAATTCACCTCTTTTCTAATTAAAACGTTGAAAATAAAAGTGTATAAATTTTTGACTTACCGCTAAACATTTATCTCGCTTCTGATTGGCTGAGAGAAATACCACCGCTGTCGGTGTAGAGGCTGTATTGTTAAATTTTATGACAAGTATTTCTTTATCTGATTGCCGATCGAATATCATCAAAATTTCTCTTTTCTTTTATGTCGACCGCCAGCAATGGCGGTTTTCTTGAAAACGGAGGAAATACGTTGACGAAACTTATGAATGCAGTATTTTTGCACAGTAAGACTCACGTTGTTGGTAAAAAGTCATAACAAATACTAATCTTCATTAAATTTTAATCGGTTACGACTCACCTCAAGTTTATTTTCAATAATCTTTCTCGAATTTTAGATTCCCGCCGGTGACAATCGCGTCTCGAAATACCGCCGCGCGTTATCCACTTTCCATGGCGACCTCTCCGTGTCAACATCCTGCCTTTCACCAGTCATTCATTTTCCCTTTTTTCTAAATCAATGCACTCTATTGAGGATAAAATCATCCTCATTTAAACTATGAAGTTACGCCCGAGCCCCCTCTCCGAAGAAACGGCTTCGAAAACTTAACAGAGATCGCAATGTAACGATCAGTTACGAGCCCCTATGCACGATGCAGCCCAGAGATATTTAAGCCGTCGGTCAATAGTATTGTTGTTAGTATTTATCTGGACTTGTTACAGCGGTAAAAATGTCTTGAATTGCAATGAATAGGAATTCGAAACGCTTCGCTCGGAAGCAATCGGTAAATGAAATTCCGGGGCACATCCTTGTCGTCGAGGGAAAAGAAATATTTTTCAACGGGACGTTTCTTACCTTACCTTGCTTTTCGACTGAATCTTGCATCCTCACTAATCGCTGTACTGCTTGTCCTGCACTGGGATGAGGTGAAACAATGCCGTCCTCTTCGAGCTGCAGTCAATCTAATCGATCTCGTATGTGCACCGCTAACCGCAGAACGCAATAACATTGACACAATCACTTCATTTAGGTAGAAACTTGGTGACTTGGTAGCCATTTGATGGATAGCAAACGGCGTAACAAAAGTATGGGGAAACTCGATTCACTAATCACAACAACAACGAACTCTGCTCACTAGGGATAGCCGCCTACTGAGGCGACACCGGAACGATAACTTGGCCCTCTGTCGAATTTCAAATATTTTCCGTGCGACGAAAAATAACGATCTACTTCAACCTTTCCATATTTCTGCGTAGAGGTTCGTTACGTTAAAAACTCTCTTCGGATTCGATTCTTCGAGAACTAAAGTTGGATCGAGTTGCGCTAAAATACTTCTCAAGGAGATAGCTCGTTCCTTGGAGAAAGAACGAAATTAAATGACAATGACTGAATAAGTAAGAAAGAGATTAAGGACGTCGAATTACTAAATGCTTACTTCCACGGAGTATAGACACAAATCATCGCTTTCACTTCGGGAAAGAGAAATATCGTGCTGATGACAGTGCTGAATCAACTCCATCGCGGAGAGCTGCGAAAGCGTGGTATTCAAATTCGCCCACCACCGGGTAATCGTTCGCTGCAACCACCTTCGGTAGCAGACGGTAGAAGTTCCCTGCAAATCGGAACGAACATTTGATATTTCGCCAGGAGGTTGATTTTTTCTTTCGTTCCATCGCACGGGAACATAGTCTACAAATTGGGAGAGAAGGAGATGGTCGGGAAGGGCGAGAGATGAAATTTTTCCATAGGAGAATTTTCGGACGAAGACAGAGTGTTAATATTGGAGGCTATCGTTCCTAACTAAATCACAAAATACTTAGGTTATATTATAGAGAATATTTCTTTTGAAGATGTCTTCATTAATGAGTGACAATGTTATGATTAATATGGAAATAAACTGTGCGAATTTCAAATTTAAGTTCTTTATTTAATTGTGGAATCGTAGTTGAAAATATGAATGTAATATTTGCACCAGCTGAATTTGGATGTTAGAATTCTATATACGTTGACCTTGACCCTGCTATGAATAAGCATCTTAGTCATTATATATTTGTAGTTTTTGCACCATTGAAAATCTGTAAAGAATTTAAGACAAATAATAGGTTTCATTTATGTGGCGATATTTTTCATGAAATCCGAATCATCACAGTCTATTATATCCAGCATCTTAAGACCTCAGAACATCCTATTCCTATTATTACATATATTTATATCTCATCGGTAACATTCTTATCTCATTCGTTCCAGTTATTCTATTTGCTTATTGAGCAGGAATTTATTGTTTCTGATTTCTGAAGCATTAACTAGGAATTCATTTACTGAATCTCACACCTAGTAAACAATGTTGATTATAATCAAGAATTTTCATCAAATGTTTAGAATTAATGTGCAGGATAAAACAAATATGCAATGGTTTGCTCTGGAAAGAGCTCCCTTATTGAAAGCTTGGTGGGCCAACCCTCTTTACCCAGAGGTACTGGTATTGTCACTAGACGACCTTAATATTGCAGTTAGTGTACTGCCCAAAGGACAACCGTGAACATCGATGTGCTGAAAATGGTAATCGGGCTTGTTTTTCTGATAATAAATCCTAAATATTAAATTCATTTTTTTCTATTCAGATCTTACTAGTAGAGATAAATAAAGTTTACTCAAATATAATCTCATGTAGCTCTTACATGTTTGAATTATTTATTAAATTGCTTGTTCGTGCTTTGATCGTTCATGGGTACCATATCGTTAATTCATGAATTTCTATTCAACAAAATCTTGAATAAATATAACTTGTTTTATTTTCTCCATAATTAATCAGTGCAAATAAGGAGCAATTCACAAAATTACTGTTTGTTTTTCCATTTCTGTATTCCCCTATCATGAGCTTTTATATTTCTTTCATGTGATGCTTTGTCAAATGTATGCATTCAATGACAACTTTTTTAATATGAAACAAATTTAGTGTTTTGCTAGTTTTGCTGGAATGCTTTAACAGTTTTTGGAATTACTGAAGATTTTTTGAGATATCATGTTATAAAATAAATAATCTGTTCTTTTTTTAATAAGTTTGAGTGATATATCCTCAAGTGTTTTAATTCACGTAAATTTGTAAAGTATTGATCTAAATTTTAAAAATGGAAAGTTTTTAGTCTCAAAGTCTTGTATTACAGAACATTGTATAATTTAAAATATTAAACTTATAATAAAATATTACTGCAGTAAAATGCCAATCAAACTGTGAAAGGCTTTTTAAATTCCCAGGAAAAACAGGTCTTTATCAACCTTTTGGAATAAATGTAAGATATAGGCCATCTTTGGTAGGAAGGCTGCATTGAAAGAGCTTTGAAATTTCTTATAATTACCAATTATTGTTAATAATTGATTCATTTACCTAAATGGAATAGTATTTGGAAAGTGCACAATAATGATGCAACTACGGAATGATCCCAGAGCTACGGACACCAATTTCTACAGTAATTAGTGTAGCAAGTCATGAGATGAAAACTTTTTCACTATGTATTAATCTTTTAGTGTTAGATAGACAATCCATCTTTAATGCTCTTAAGTAACATTTGTCAGAAGAAATATTTTACTATGGAATGAGTAAACTGCTATTTTTTAAGGGAAGTGGTCCCTGAATTCTTGATTTAATTATAGTGAAGGGTTTCTATAGTTAAATTTTCTTACATTTTTATCAATAATTTTTTCTAGAGAATTCATAAAGTATACTATTCTTAAAATTAATTTGCTTTGAAAATTTGGCAAAAATTTTTTTCTTCTGAAAATGACGTGATGTTCAATCATCAATGATCAAAACACACTTAAGCAGATCAAGAATATTGGTCGAGGGCTGAAGAAAATATTCTAATAATTAATAGAAGGCATCTTTATATTGGTTACTGTCATCGCCTAATCTGAGGAAGTCTTTCAAATCTAAGAATCGGTGGACTAACTATTTGGGATAGTGCTTTGCATACCTGCCAGGCAAACTGAGAAACCTGGATTCAAGCCCCAGTTACGTCAATAATCTTCAACCTCTTTCATGGATTCATTTACAATTAATGTTGGATTCAAAGATTACCTTAGATTATGTGTGAACTAAGAAAGTATATTCCAATTGCTTATTCCTAATCCAATAGCCACATTCGCTGACAATGCATTTATTAATAGGTAGGGATATCTTGATTATGTAATACAGATGTACACACAATAATTGAACTTGATAATAAAGAAATGGAAGCCAAGAACTAGAAATTACAAGCCCAGAGTCATCAATTATGGCCGATGAACGGTTATTCATTTTACCTTTGTAATCTAACAGTTTAATTCATTTTCATAAGGAATTCAATGAAGCAGAAAGCATGACCATCATAAGCAATGTGTTCAGGATTTCATACTTCCCACCAAGACAGCATAGAAAAGCAGATTGTTGTAAAAATTCTTAGAAACATAAGTGAAATTCAGAAATATAACTATAAAATAGCAAGTGAATTAAAATATTTCTCATTAAGCCTCATGTGAGTTGAATCATTGACAAAGTATCAATATAGTTAGGAGTCAATAGAGGTTGACATGTATTGATAAAGGGTAAATTGATAGTTCATCAAGAGTAGTTATCTGTAGGGAAATGAATAATCATTCTTTTCTTTGCGAATGAAGTCTAAGTGATATGAAAATTTTTAATCTTCAAATCTATAAAACCTTTCTCATTGCTAGTTTGACAATCAAAGGATAGGAAATAGGAACTTACAAATAATGTGTTAAAGAGTCAATCACTCCTCAATTCACGATTATTCTCAACTGGTGAGTCTTTTGCAACTCTGCTATTCCAAGGAATACCTATTTACATATCAATTTACTCGATCATTTTTAATGCTGGTTAAGTGCAATAAAATATATAGTAAAATTTTAAATATATTGTTCATCTCCACCATTGGAAGGCAATAGTTTTGATACATGATGATGACGATTTTATAGGTTGAAGGAAGAGAGGAATGAGTATCAGTAGGCAGAAAGAAAAATCCCTTGAGATGGTGGATGCCTTGAACTTTTATGAATAATATTGTGCAGTTACAGAGATCAGCAAAGTTATGATGAGGAGCGGTCAACTTAGATGATTTTTAAGAGATATTATCTTCGAGATAAGTATTAATAGAACCTTGAGAAATATGATGATGGCAAAAACTGCAGCGATACTTTGCCATGTATAAATAAAATGCTTATTTCAAAGGAGGGGAATTTTGGCAACCATGTATTGTGTAACGAATTACATGAATGGGATCTACGTAAGGGTTAAAAAATCAATTAGTTCACTACGATATGAATTTTATGACCTGTCATTCCAATTCAGAAAATGCACAAATTGTGGGGTAGGCTGAAGAAGGCTTGAATCTCCTCACTGTCACTGTCTCTCTGTTTGCTTTGGACTCCAATTACATGCAGTCAAAATACAATACAAAGTTCGATTTTCTACTGTTCAGCAATCAAATAGTGCTATCCTAAATCAAATTCCACATTATTGATTACTTCAATCAGTTACCAGTGAGTCTAATACCTAACACACACCAAGTGTATGACATGCTTCTTGATGCAATTAATCTTGTAAAACATAAGCTTTGACACACAAGCGTAACGAAGTTAAAGCTGTTTAAAAATGCTCATTTTTGTTAAACAGATGGGTAGTTTCCTGATTATCATAAATGAAAAGGATTTTATACATCGCAAGGTAATATGCACAACAAAAGCAGGGATTCACGTTAACGTAAATTTATATTCGGTAAAAGAAAAATCAAGCCAATGGATCTTTCTGGATTAAATTTTATTCGCATTTACTGCTAACGTTTTGATGTAAAATCCGTAATAGTAAACCAATCGCAATAATAATATGAACGCCTCGATATAGATCCGACACCCTCTATAGGTATTCCATTTCCTTATATCACACTCAGATGAATTTCCCGCAACAAGTTCTGCTCTCGAAGAGCATCGATACGTATGACGGATCTCGATTCTGGGCAAGCTTACTCGCTGATTTCAGTGACTAACTTGCTGCTATGGAAGTATGGAGTGAATTGAGAATGGGTTACTGTGAATTTTCTCGGCGAATAAAGGAGTGTGTCGGAAGCTTATTTCTTTCTCCTCCTTTGGATTTCGGTTACTTTCGGATTAACGAAGTAGCTTCTTGCCTCAAACGAGGTTTAACGTGCGACAAACAACTCAGAAACATGAACTCGTATTCGAAGGTAAGTTACGGTGAGCATTACGTACGTACTTCCCTAGACGCTGCGGTATATAAGGTTAGGAAGCTAAGAATAAAACAGAGATTCCTTTAACGAGTCGAAGCGGTAAGGAATAGGTGTTAGAAGGTAAATTAAAGGGAAATTATCAGAAGGCATCCGTTCCAAACGTTTCGCTCCAAAGCCATACCCATCCTACCCCTTGGGAAAGGGCAAGACGGAAAAGCACTGTAGCGTACTACATCGTTTTCGAATAAGTGATGCGAAATGAGATAAACGTGTCGTAGAAATGGTTAATGTCCAAGGCGTTGTTATGATTGTTTTCATTAATTGACGTTAATTAATGGATCGTTGAAATCAAATCAAGCTTCATTTTTCTCATAAATAGAGCGTAATCTTGACGAGATAGTGATTTTAAATATACGCGAAAGGAATAGAAGAGAGACGAATGTTTAAGAAAATGGTAAAGGAAAGGTTCTCGTATGTTATATTTCAAAATTAAACCATTTAATTGTACGCGTAGTTGCTTTTCGGAGGGAAAAAAGGAGCTTTCCACCAATCAAAACGCAGCATTAGCGACCGGAAATCGGCCACATTAGGGAATAGGATCAGTTGGCGCGGAGATATCGTCGTGAGCAGTTGGGAGCTACCATCGGGCATGGAATCCAGAGTCAACGGACGACGCATGGATTTAGGACCATCTACAAGAGATACCACTGCCCTCGAGAATCAGACTGGCTTCAGGGATTCGCGGCCCGAGTATCTCCACGGTTTCCCCTTTCCAACGCCAAACTTGTTTATATTTGTGTGTTTTTATATTCGTTTACTCGCTTTGCTCACGTAATTGTGTGTACGTAATTTATTATCGGGTAACATTAGCGGTGCATTATCTGCGAACAATTTATTTTATGATGTGTACGTATTTTATTATGGTAGGTAGGGATTGACTGCGCGTAGTCTCTCAAGTTCTGGTTCTTGTCGTTTGGTGGTTTCGAAGGTCCTCTTCTTTGAGTTTGTTGGGTGTCGTTCGATTTGTTTTGGATGGTTTGGGTATAAAGGCTTATGTATGCGTGTGCTTCACCTTTTTCCTGGTACATAATGATCTTTCTTTTGGAGGAATATAAAGTGTGTTATAGATTTTAAGTGTTATGTCGTATTTTTGTTGCATTGCTTTACGTTTGATTTAATGACCGATGTTGTGTAATAATGATGAATTTCTTGCAGGTCATTTTATCAATTGGTAATGATGTTTCTATTCTTTCCGTTTTTCAATAATTCCGATCAATGTTTTCAGGGAAATTTTAAATCATGGTACCGATATTTCAAGTTTAATGTCTGTTATTTCCCCTGCTGCTCATAACAAAAATTTTTTGCAGGTACAATAAGCATTTCGATCGAATTTTTAAATTGTTTTCCTTGTTTCGTAATCATGTTGCAATTTTTTTCAGAGGTGCTTTCCAAATGGTAGGTTCCGTTTTCTCGGTTCTCTGAATTCGTAGTGAGATTTCGAATTCAATTTAACAAAGTACTCTTTTCAGGTAAATTGAGCATCACGACAGGGATTGATTCAGGGGAGACGAGAGGAGCCAAAAAGACTACGATCGCCTTCACGCGGTGGGAAACCCAGGAGCAAAAACTACCTCAGTGCAGACCCGAGGATGAGGACAGTGTCATGAAGAGAGCTTGCCATCGAACCGTTGGCGAAAACTATATCACCTACGTTGGAAACCCGAGAAGACTTTCTACAGGCACCTTTGTATGTTATTTATAGTTTGGCCTGTCCCGTTGTATGTAAAATTGACTTCTTTCATCAAATACGATTGCCCTGTATTGTAGCAGAGCCTACGCTCGTAATTTATCGTTTTGTATGTGTATACTTTCGTCAAAAATGTTTGTATTGATCATGTCCTTAATTTGTAGAGTATGTACTTTTACTGGATGAGTTACATTAATTTCAACAACAAGGCCTTGTTTGGTAGGTTAACTTTCAATCGTTGCAACTGATGTGCAGAAGTGGAATGGTTCCCATACTTGTATGTGTGTGCTTGTGTGATGCGAGTGCTTGTGAGTGCGGAGTATACTCCTGTGTGAATGCATGAAGGTTTATTTTCGCGGTTCCGATCCATTAGTGTAGAATTTTTGTAGTTACTAACTAACTGGTGGTGGTATGATTGTGTGCGAGGTGTGGGCTTCCATTCCAAACTGTGCATTTTAAAATAACTTTAGCTTCAAGAACGTTTCGTTAACGTAGTGCAATAGAGGTTTTTAAATATTTTGATGGTTTTTCCAATTGCTAGATCTATATTTACTCAAATTATACTTCCGATACTCATTTTCACGGCCAAAAATCTGTATAGTTTGTAATGCTGTTTTGTGAAGATCTTTATTGTTCATTTATCTCTCTGTCTTTCGAGGGTTTTACTCCGGAAACAATAGGCAAAGGAGGTTTATTGTTGCTGTTTTTGTTACTTAAGGAAAACAAATTGTTTGAAAAATGATCTTGTGTTTTTCTGATTGCCTCCCTCATTCCTTTGACGAGTTGCGAAGAAAGATTGTCCGGCCAGTCTTTTAAGTGAAATATAATCATTGTGATAACTTTTCCATTCTTGATCTGATAATCGACTTAAAGAAGTTATCGCAACTTATTGAATACCGAGCGTGGATGCATAACACTTGGATAAGAAAATCTTGCGAGTTGTTTCTTAACAGATGCAAAATTAAGACGTGCACAATAAAAGGTGATTACGCAGTTATAAACCAGAAATATTATGAGCAGTAACTTTATGTACCAATTCTCAATGCTTTTCCAAAAATATAGTTTAAACTAGGATTTAATATTAAAGCGATTGAAAAGTTCATTTACATATTGCGCAAATTTATGTATTCGAAAACGTTCTTGGGCCGTCACACAAAAGTAATCGATCAGTTCTCGCGTTCAAAATACATTCCCTCGGGACAAAGACAAACATTCCTTGTCCTTGTATGGAAAAAGTAACTCTACCTCAAATTTGTACTGATAAACGCTTCAATTTAACTAAAGAAAAATAAAATGCTTCGTATTATACGAAAACGTTAGAAATTACGCGTAGAATACAACCGCACATGCACTTGCTCATCATCCCTAGCTCAATTATCAAACTTTGCTACAACGATGAGTTTATCACCACAAAAAGTACACACCCTGACCGCATTCATGGACGGAAATAATGTGCGGTGCGGGGGAAGTTCGCGCATATAATTCGACATTGGAGTTCATTAAAAGGGCCAGATTCCGAGTGTTAACCTGCCTTCATAAGCAACCGAGAACGGCTTGAACATTAACCTCGCCCGTCTCTGACATAGGCTCCTTCGGATGGAATTGCAAGCCTCGTTTTTCCCGTGTGAAAAGTGGAATATATTTGCCGCACATGATTTAAAGAATACGATCCCCAATTTTCAGATCGTAATGAGAGATGAAACGTACAGAAAATTCCTGCGAAAGATTTAGATGTGCTCGGAATGATTACTTTTTAAAGTTACTCGCTGAGGAATGATTAACGGCGGAATCTCTATTTTGGAATTTATGATGGCGCTTCATTATCCATGAAATGCAACGGTATTCCTTTGGATGGCCGGTTTCGGTTAATAGGAGGAAAGGAATATCTGCATGCATGGTAAAGTTGCAAGACAAACGATCGAGTTACGAGCAGTCGTACCAAATACGCTCGGTTCAAATGCACGAAGAGATAAACTCATTCCCGAGCACGAAATAAATTTCGTCATCTGAATCTATAGTGAACGATGCTTTGAGTAACCATGCCGCAATGGGGAATCCGATTCTCATGAGCGCAAACGTCCTTTAGTTGAACTTTTGCTCACATTGTTTTCGTTCGTGAAGTAAGTTTCACGATTCGATATGCCTGTCGAAACACGGAATCTCACAGGACCATGAGAACTGGCTAGCAGTGATGATAGATTTGTTCTTGGTAATGATTTAGGGACTATGATGACCTGGTGCGGTAATCTGATTAAAATAATAACGAGTGTTCAGTTGTCAGCTTCTTTGACCTGATACATCTGAATAACGATCTCACCTGGAGCCTCCGCGTGGTAAATTTTTAAATATTTGAATCAGTAAAGTATCTTGGAATGACCCGGACGAATAACCTAGTAGTTTTAACGAACTCCTATTTCGAATTATATGCGCGAACTTTCCCCGGCGTCTAGCAGAGTAGGAATACCATTGCGTCACGTACTCACTCATTCCTAACGAATGGATGATTCATGGATTTCACAGGCTGCTTGCTGCGAGAGGAGCGAAAGTGGCGAGCGAAAACAGACGGCCCCGTTGGAAAAGAAATGCGACACGGCTTTCCACACGGAGACTTCCTTCCATGGAGAGTTCGTATTCGTTCGCAACAATTTTAGATGGCGTAAACGGGAGAGAAATGTGTGAAAAATTCAATACCTCGGGAAATGCCACTGGAACGAAGCTGTTATTGATTATGCACTTACAAAAATAAAGAAAAATTATTTACGGAGTTCGGAAAACTTTCGTTATCTCTTGGACTTGAACCTTTGGAATTGGAATCGGATACGGTGGGTATCTGGTGAACTCAGGGCAGAGTAAAATCTCGTAATTTAAAGAGCACGGGAGATTTTTCCGTAATAGATACATTTCGACGAAACAAACTCCGTCAATTCCCTGTTGCTTCCACATGCATCACGATCGCTCAAATTAATTTCACGTATCTTTCTTATGCCAACTAATATTTACGATACAAGATTCAGGCGGAGCAGGAGCGTCGCTCATAACTCGTTGCCCTCCCGCATCATCTTTCCGCTAATACCAACGTGAAGTAAGTTTCAAGATTCGATATGCCTGTCGAAACACGGAATCTCACAGGACCATGAGAAATGGCTAGCAGAGAGGATAGATTTGTTCTTAGCAATGTTTTAGATAATATTATGACCTGGTGCGGAAATCTGATTAAAATAAAAACGAGTGTTCAGCTTCTTTGACCTGAAAACTCTGAATAACGCAAATTTTTGAATAGTTGAATCTGTTAAGTATCTTAGAATAACCCGGACGAATAACCTATTATGTAATTTCCACTTCCTTATACGTGTGGAAAAGAAAAGCTTTAGAAAAACTCGGTTTCGTTAAAGGATAGTCGGTAGGAGTTCAGGAAAAGTTCGCGAGCGATGTTACTTTGCGATAGTCAGACCACACCTTGAATATGCTTGCGGTGTATGGGACCCTGCCGATATAAGTAACTGATGAGAATTAGAAAAGCTCCAACGTAAGGCGATACGTTTCGTGAAAAATTGCTACGATTCATCGATAGGTGTAACTAAACTGCTCGCGATGGGAAACATTAGAACAGCGTAGAGTAGATTCAGAGAAAGAACGTTCAAGGAAGGCGAAGTACAGATCGTGCGCCTACCCTGCTATCAGATACAGCGAACAAAATAAGGGAAATAGAAGCGAAAGCTAACAGATTCAATACATCGTTTCTCCTTCGAACAAGATGCGAGAACAACCGTCAAGGGAAGTAAATTTCATGGTTCGTTTACGCACTGCCACAATGTGGCTGGCAGGGTATCTACATAAAAAGTATAATCTTTCGGCCATGTCATTTCCTCAAACCTGAGACGAAGAAAGTAGGATCGGAGTGGAGCTTACGTTCTCCAGCTATACTGCCAAGGAAAGGGAATACAGGTCAAAGTGCGATTTTTTCGTCCGTGTCTGCGAGTCACCTTTCGGTGAGTGGTGCCTGAACCGGACGATTATTTACGGGTATAGTTCGACGGAAAACCCAGAATTCAGATGGCTCGAACAAGCCTCCAAATGGGAACGAAAGTCTCCAATATTAACACTCTGTCTTTGTCCGATAATTCTCCTATGGAAAAATTTCATCTCTCGCCCTTCCCGACCATCTCCTTCTCTCCCAATTTGTAGACTTTGTTCCCGTGCGATGGAACGAAAGAAAAAATCAACCTCCTGGCGAAATATCAAATGTTCGTTCCGATTTGCAGGGAACTTCTTCCGTCTGCTACCGAAGGTGGTTGCAGCGAACGATTACCCGGTGGTGGGCGAATTTGAATACCACGCTTTCGCAGCTCTCCGCGATGGAGTTGATTCAGCACTGTCATCAGCACGATATTTCTCTTTCCCGAAGTGAAAGCGATGATTTGTGTCGATACTCCGTGGAAGTAAGCTTTTCGTAATTCGACGTCCTTAATCTCTTTCTTACTTATTCGGTCATTGTCATTTAATTTCGTTCTTTCTCCAAGGAACGAGCTATCTCCTTGAGAAGTATTTTAGAGCAACTCGATCCAACTTTAGTTCTCGAAAAATCGAATCCGAAGAGAGTTTTTAACGTAACGAATCTCAATAATGATGAATTTCTTGCAGGTCATTTTATCAATTGGTAATGATGTTTCTATTCTTTCTGTTTTTCAATAATTCCGATCAATGTTTTCAGGGAAATTTTAAATCATGGTACCGATATTTCAAGTTTAATGTCTGTTTTTTCCCCTGCTGCTCATAACAAGAATTTTTTGCAGGTACAATAAGCATTTCGATCGAATTTTTAAATTGTTTTCCTTGTTTCGTAATCATGTTGCAATTTTTTTCAGAGGTGCTTTCCAAATGGTAGGTTCCGTTTTCTCGGTTCTCTGAATTCGTAGTGAGATTTCGAATTCAATTTAACAAAGTACTCTTTTCAGGTAAATTGAGCATCACGACAGGGATTGATTCAGGGGAGACGAGAGGAGCCAAAAAGACTACGATCGCCTTCACGCGGTGGGAAACCCAGGAGCAAAAACTACCTCAGTGCAGACCCGAGGATGAGGACAGTGTCATGAAGAGAGCTTGCCATCGAACCGTTGTCGAAAACTATATCAGTAGGCGGCTATCCATAGTGAGCAGAGTTCGTTGTTGTTGTGATTAGTGAATCGAGTTTCCCCATACTTTTGTTACGCCGTTTCCTATCCATCGAATGGCTACCAAATCTCCAAGTTTCTACCTAAATGAAGTGATTGTGTCAATGTTATTGCTTTCTGCGGTTAGCGGTGCACATAAGAGATCGATAAGATTGACTGCAGCTCGAAGAGGACGGCATTATTTCACCTCATCCCAGTGCAGGACAAGCAGTACAGCGATTAGTGAGGATGCAAGATTCAGTCGAAAAGCAAGGTAAGGTAAGAAACGTCCCGTTGAAAAATATTTCTTTTCCCTCGACGACAAGAATGTGCATTCATCGTACTTCAATTCCAGGATGCCTTTTGAATCGAGAACGTTCGCCATCCTATCCACGAGGAGAGTCTTCACGGAATGGATTGCAAAGACTATTCTCAGATGATGGAAGAAATTGCTTACACCTTTGTTTTTTGGTATTTATATATATATTTATATATTTTGGTATAGATATTTGTTAGTCTACTTACACATCCTGTATCCTGGATCCACACATCCTGGACTTCGAACTGGTCATATTTCTCTTTCATTGCTATTTAATGGAACCTATTATTTGATGAAGTGAATGAGCCTAGTTACGCAATGGACGAATTCATACTTGTGAAAGAAGAACATATTGTACAAATCGATATGAAGAGCAACAAGATGAGCGTTCAGCTTTGCCATCTTCATATTCCATTCGACCTGCAGTTAGGTCTTTCTTTCCTGATAAACTGTTCTATTTCTCCTCTTTCACTCTTGTTACTTCTTCGTACTTCACAAAGCTATGAAGTTTATTGGGAGCAAAATCACATCTTTTCACCTGGCGCCCTTTTCATCTTCTTTTCTGGATGATTTTGTGTATTCTTGGACCTCCCATCGCCATCGTGAGTCCCTATCTGAGACTCTTATTTCAAGTGTCATCAACTGCCAACCAAGTCTCGAGTGTTTCCTCCGAATTCTTTTCTGTGCACCCTGGCAGTGTTCTGCTGATTGCTTCATTCACTTCTTCATCCTTTCCTATGCTACAAGCCTTCATTCATGGTGCACAGAATTGGCATGTTCTTTTTGAATATTTCAATGGTTTGGACCAAATATTTCTTGGCTCCTCCAACGTACGTTATGCTACTTGGAAGGCACTGCAACAAAGTAAATTCCAGTACCGTTACTCTCCTCGATCAGTTTCATACTCACCTCTGTGTTCTTTCCTTCATTTTTAAGAATTTCCATTTCTCATGATTCCTGTTATTGTGTGCCTTCTTACTGCCTTCATTCGGTGAGTGCAAGGATGTCTCTACATTTTACAATTTAACATCCCTGTAAGCTCCAAGGCTGATCACTGAGATAACCATCCCCAAAATAAAGTTCATCCCTTATTCTGCTCTCTTGCTTTCCAAAGGGAATCGTTGGCATTGAATGCTTCAGGCATGATCCATCTTTTTAGGCCTCCAAGCAACCTTTTCTCTACTTCCTTGCATTCATTCATCCTCAGAGTAGGAAGGATCATTTGATGTAATTAATCCTCACACCCTACTTTTCTGATATTTGGCGGAAAATTCCCCTTCACTCAATTAGAACACAATGAATAATCCAATTCCACAAGTGCCACAGGAAGAGAAGAATATATTCTTCCTAATATCATTCCGAATTCTTTAGCCATCGCAATTTGATATGGGATCATTCACTAAACGAATCGTTGCTGATAATTTCGAAATGCTAAACCGTATCATATACATTCCGGATTCAAAGTTTCGGCAAAAGGATAATGCTGTTTCAATCCGACCGTAGAGCAAGAAATTCTTTCAGAGTCCGATTCTCAATAATCTCTTTCACTCTCCTTTCAGATGCCTCCGACGACCGTTGGGGAGAGGATTTCAATTCAGGAGCGATAGCCCAGAAAAGTTTACCAGATTTGGATGCTTCATTCCTCACCCATGGACGAACGACAGCAAGTGGGAAGGAGAACCCTATTTTCCGTAAACAAAGATGGAAAAATGATGCTCGACATGCAATTTATGTTACGTTTCGAATAAACTTTTTCTATGAATCATTTTGTATTCACTTACTATCAACGACCGATCAAAGAATATTTTTAAAGCGTACATCCTTCAAACGAAATTATACCCTCTGCTCATCACATCCAATTCCCGGTATCCTCTATCTGCCTTTATGTTCTCGAATACCAGAGGTATTCGTTTAAAATGCGCATCGGAAACGTAAAGCTAATATGTAGAGCGAGTGGCAGTTCGACTTTAAGACGAATCTGAACTCACACCCGTGTAGAACATTCATGTGCCAGCAGTCGAAACTGATCGATCTATACAGTCGCAGGTGAGATGTGATAGGCCAACAAGTAAGCTATTTACAGTTACTAGAGTGGCCTTCGAATAAAAAAACTCCAAAGATCTAGCTAATGCGCTTGGAATAAACGTCGAGGCCATCGTTATGGTTCCAACGACTTGTCAGAGAACTGTATCCATTTCCCCCCACATACCATTCCGTATCTATCAAAGCGGAAACTAAATCTTGCTTAAACGCTTGATTGAGGCGAGCACGAGGATTTAGCTACGGTTTTGGAGGATTAAAGGTAAGTACTGGAATCATGCAGCAAGTAACACGGTTCAAGTATGGGTAAAACATTCGTTTTATTAACCACCACGTAAACACGTACTATCGCGCCTCTCCTTTGCTACCGACTTGCTGTCACGTAAGAGTATACGTGCATCGAGAAGAAGCGGCGATGCCGTTGTTCGGTCTGAATGATTGAATTGGAAATGATGTCTGTTAGATTCGCTTGTAACGTATTTGAGCTTGGCGAAGATCGATCTTAAACGTGAAGATATACTGAAGCGTTTAAGAGGAATAACTCCTCTACCAATGGATCGCTATCTAATTCTGTGATCTTGAGCGTAACATTTAAAATGAACTCTTTGCGATGCGAGCGTAGGATACACTTACCCGGTTGCAGCGGATGCAATTCCGACACTAAAGGTCCTGAATTAAACCCCGAAGGGCATCCAAAAAAATTTCCGAAGAATTCTAAACGTTTCCGAAGTCCAAGATAACTAATCACGGAATTCCCTTTCGTTCATATCGGGAGAATATTTTTGGGGACCCCGTGCGGCTATTCCAATGATATTCTTTTCCACTTAATGCTACATTTGCGGACGGTAAAAATCGTCTTCGGAACGGTGAAAAAGATGCGTTGATTGGAATACGAACTCTCCATGGAAGGAAGTCTCCGTTTGGAAAGCCGTGTCGCATTTCTTTTCCAACGGGGCCGTCTGTTTTCGCTCGCCACTTTCGCTCCTCTCGCAGCAAGCAGCCTGTGAAATCCATGAATCATCCATTCGTTAGGAATGAGTGAGTACGTGACGCAATGGTATTCCTACTCTGCTAGACGCCGGGGAAAGTTCGCGCATATAATTCGAAATAGGAGTTCGTTAAAACTACTAGGTTATTCGTCCGGGTCATTCCAAGATACTTAACTGATTCAAATATTTAAAAATTTACCACGCGGAGGCTCCAGGTGAGATCGTTATTCAGATGTATCAGGTCAAAGAAGCTGACAACTGAACACTCGTTATTATTTTAATCAGATTACCGCACCAGGTCATCATAGTCCCTAAATCATTACCAAGAACAAATCTATCATCACTGCTAGCCAGTTCTCATGGTCCTGTGAGATTCCGTGTTTCGACAGGCATATCGAATCGTGAAACTTACTTCACGAACGAAAACAATGTGAGCAAAAGTTCAACTAAAGGACGTTTGCGCTCATGAGAATCGGATTCCCCATTGCGGCATGGTTACTCAAAGCATCGTTCACTATAGATTCAGATGACGAAATTTATTTCGTGCTCGGGAATGAGTTTATCTCTTCGTGCATTTGAACCGAGCGTATTTGGTACGACTGCTCGTAACTCGATCGTTTGTCTTGCAACTTTACCATGCATGCAGATATTCCTTTCCTCCTATTAACCGAAACCGGCCATCCAAAGGAATACCGTTGCATTTCATGGATAATGAAGCGCCATCATAAATTCCAAAATAGAGATTCCGCCGTTAATCATTCCTCAGCGAGTAACTTTAAAAAGTAATCATTCCGAGCACATCTAAATCTTTCGCAGGAATTTTCTGTACGTTTCATCTCTCATTACGATCTGAAAATTGGGGATCGTATTCTTTAAATCATGTGCGGCAAATATATTCCACTTTTCACACGGGAAAAACGAGGCTTGCAATTCCATCCGAAGGAGCCTATGTCAGAGACGGGCGAGGTTAATGTTCAAGCCGTTCTCGGTTGCTTATGAAGGCAGGTTAACACTCGGAATCTGGCCCTTTTAATGAACTCCAATGTCGAATTATATGCGCGAACTTCCCCCGCACCGCACATTATTTCCGTCCATGAATGCGGTCAGGGTGTGTACTTTTTGTGGTGATAAACTCATCGTTGTAGCAAAGTTTGATAATTGAGCTAGGGATGATGAGCAAGTGCATGTGCGGTTGTATTCTACGCGTAATTTCTAACGTTTTCGTATAATACGAAGCATTTTATTTTTCTTTAGTTAAATTGAAGCGTTTATCAGTACAAATTTGAGGTAGAGTTACTTTTTCCATACAAGGACAAGGAATGTTTGTCTTTGTCCCGAGGGAATGTATTTTGAACGCGAGAACTGATCGATTACTTTTGTGTGACGGCCCAAGAACGTTTTCGAATACATAAATTTGCGCAATATGTAAATGAACTTTTCAATCGCTTTAATATTAAATCCTAGTTTAAACTATATTTTTGGAAAAGCATTGAGAATTGGTACATAAAGTTACTGCTCATAATATTTCTGGTTTATAACTGCGTAATCACCTTTTATTGTGCACGTCTTAATTTTGCATCTGTTAAGAAACAACTCGCAAGATTTTCTTATCCAAGTGTTATGCATCCACGCTCGGTATTCAATAAGTTGCGATAACTTCTTTAAGTCGATTATCAGATCAAGAATGGAAAAGTTATCACAATGATTATATTTCACTTAAAAGACTGGCCGGACAATCTTTCTTCGCAACTCGTCAAAGGAATGAGGGAGGCAATCAGAAAAACACAAGATCATTTTTCAAACAATTTGTTTTCCTTAAGTAACAAAAACAGCAACAATAAACCTCCTTTGCCTATTGTTTCCGGAGTAAAACCCTCGAAAGACAGAGAGATAAATGAACAATAAAGATCTTCACAAAACAGCATTACAAACTATACAGATTTTTGGCCGTGAAAATGAGTATCGGAAGTATAATTTGAGTAAATATAGATCTAGCAATTGGAAAAACCATCAAAATATTTAAAAACCTCTATTGCACTACGTTAACGAAACGTTCTTGAAGCTAAAGTTATTTTAAAATGCACAGTTTGGAATGGAAGCCCACACCTCGCACACAATCATACCACCACCAGTTAGTTAGTAACTACAAAAATTCTACACTAATGGATCGGAACCGCGAAAATAAACCTTCATGCATTCACACAGGAGTATACTCCGCACTCACAAGCACTCGCATCACACAAGCACACACATACAAGTATGGGAACCATTCCACTTCTGCACATCAGTTGCAACGATTGAAAGTTAACCTACCAAACAAGGCCTTGTTGTTGAAATTAATGTAACTCATCCAGTAAAAGTACATACTCTACAAATTAAGGACATGATCAATACAAACATTTTTGACGAAAGTATACACATACAAAACGATAAATTACGAGCGTAGGCTCTGCTACAATACAGGGCAATCGTATTTGATGAAAGAAGTCAATTTTACATACAACGGGACAGGCCAAACTATAAATAACATACAAAGGTGCCTGTAGAAAGTCTTCTCGGGTTTCCAACGTAGGTGATATAGTTTTCGCCAACGGTTCGATGGCAAGCTCTCTTCATGACACTGTCCTCATCCTCGGGTCTGCACTGAGGTAGTTTTTGCTCCTGGGTTTCCCACCGCGTGAAGGCGATCGTAGTCTTTTTGGCTCCTCTCGTCTCCCCTGAATCAATCCCTGTCGTGATGCTCAATTTACCTGAAAAGAGTACTTTGTTAAATTGAATTCGAAATCTCACTACGAATTCAGAGAACCGAGAAAACGGAACCTACCATTTGGAAAGCACCTCTGAAAAAAATTGCAACATGATTACGAAACAAGGAAAACAATTTAAAAATTCGATCGAAATGCTTATTGTACCTGCAAAAAATTTTTGTTATGAGCAGCAGGGGAAATAACAGACATTAAACTTGAAATATCGGTACCATGATTTAAAATTTCCCTGAAAACATTGATCGGAATTATTGAAAAACGGAAAGAATAGAAACATCATTACCAATTGATAAAATGACCTGCAAGAAATTCATCATTATTACACAACATCGGTCATTAAATCAAACGTAAAGCAATGCAACAAAAATACGACATAACACTTAAAATCTATAACACACTTTATATTCCTCCAAAAGAAAGATCATTATGTACCAGGAAAAAGGTGAAGCACACGCATACATAAGCCTTTATACCCAAACCATCCAAAACAAATCGAACGACACCCAACAAACTCAAAGAAGAGGACCTTCGAAACCACCAAACGACAAGAACCAGAACTTGAGAGACTACGCGCAGTCAATCCCTACCTACCATAATCAAATACGTACACATCATAAAATAAATTGTTCGCAGATAATGCACCGCTAATGTTACCCGATAATAAATTACGTACACACAATTACGTGAGCAAAGCGAGTAAACGAATATAAAAACACACAAATATAAACAAGTTTGGCGTTGGAAAGGGGAAACCGTGGAGATACTCGGGCCGCGAATCCCTGAAGCCAGTCTGATTCTCGAGGGCAGTGGTATCTCTTGTAGATGGTCCTAAATCCATGCGTCGTCCGTTGACTCTGGATTCCATGCCCGATGGTAGCTCCCAACTGCTCACGACGATATCTCCGCGCCAACTGATCCTATTCCCTAATGTGGCCGATTTCCGGTCGCTAATGCTGCGTTTTGATTGGTGGAAAGCTCCTTTTTTCCCTCCGAAAAGCAACTACGCGTACAATTAAATGGTTTAATTTTGAAATATAACATTCGAAAACCTTTCCTTTACTATTTTCTTAAACATTCGTCTCTCTTCTATTCCTTTCACGTAAATTTAAAATCACTATCTCGTCAAGATTACGCTCTATTTATGAGAAAAATGAAGCTTGATTTGATTTCAATGATCCATTAATTAACGTCAATTAATGAAAACAATCATAACAACGCCTTGGACATTAACCATTTCTACGACACGTTTATCTCATTTCGCATCACTTATTCGAAAACGATGTAGTACGCTACAGTGCTTTTCCGTCTTGCCCTTTCCCAAGGGGTAGGATGGGTATGGCTTTGGAGCGAAACGTTTGGAACGGATGCCTTCTGATAATTTCCCTTTAATTTACCTTCTAACACCTATTCCTTACCGCTTCGACTCGTTAAAGGAATCTCTGTTTTATTCTTAGCTTCCTAACCTTATATACCGCAGCGTCTAGGGAAGTACGTACGTAATGCTCACCGTAACTTACCTTCGAATACGAGTTCATGTTTCTGAGTTGTTTGTCGCACGTTAAACCTCGTTTGAGGCAAGAAGCTACTTCGTTAATCCGAAAGTAACCGAAATCCAAAGGAGGAGAAAGAAATAAGCTTCCGACACACTCCTTTATTCGCCGAGAAAATTCACAGTAACCCATTCTCAATTCACTCCATACTTCCATAGCAGCAAGTTAGTCACTGAAATCAGCGAGTAAGCTTGCCCAGAATCGAGATCCGTCATACGTATCGATGCTCTTCGAGAGCAGAGCTTGTTGCGGGAAATTCATCTGAGTGTGATATAAGGAAATGGAATACCTATAGAGGGTGTCGGATCTATATCGAGGCGTTCATATTATTATTGCGATTGGTTTACTATTACGGATTTTACATCAAAACGTTAGCAGTAAATGCGAATAAAATTTAATCCAGAAAGATCCATTGGCTTGATTTTTCTTTTACCGAATATAAATTTACGTTAACGTGAATCCCTGCTTTTGTTGTGCATATTACCTTGCGATGTATAAAATCCTTTTCATTTATGATAATCAGGAAACTACCCATCTGTTTAACAAAAATGAGCATTTTTAAACAGCTTTAACTTCGTTACGCTTGTGTGTCAAAGCTTATGTTTTACAAGATTAATTGCATCAAGAAGCATGTCATACACTTGGTGTGTGTTAGGTATTAGACTCACTGGTAACTGATTGAAGTAATCAATAATGTGGAATTTGATTTAGGATAGCACTATTTGATTGCTGAACAGTAGAAAATCGAACTTTGTATTGTATTTTGACTGCATGTAATTGGAGTCCAAAGCAAACAGAGAGACAGTGACAGTGAGGAGATTCAAGCCTTCTTCAGCCTACCCCACAATTTGTGCATTTTCTGAATTGGAATGACAGGTCATAAAATTCATATCGTAGTGAACTAATTGATTTTTTAACCCTTACGTAGATCCCATTCATGTAATTCGTTACACAATACATGGTTGCCAAAATTCCCCTCCTTTGAAATAAGCATTTTATTTATACATGGCAAAGTATCGCTGCAGTTTTTGCCATCATCATATTTCTCAAGGTTCTATTAATACTTATCTCGAAGATAATATCTCTTAAAAATCATCTAAGTTGACCGCTCCTCATCATAACTTTGCTGATCTCTGTAACTGCACAATATTATTCATAAAAGTTCAAGGCATCCACCATCTCAAGGGATTTTTCTTTCTGCCTACTGATACTCATTCCTCTCTTCCTTCAACCTATAAAATCGTCATCATCATGTATCAAAACTATTGCCTTCCAATGGTGGAGATGAACAATATATTTAAAATTTTACTATATATTTTATTGCACTTAACCAGCATTAAAAATGATCGAGTAAATTGATATGTAAATAGGTATTCCTTGGAATAGCAGAGTTGCAAAAGACTCACCAGTTGAGAATAATCGTGAATTGAGGAGTGATTGACTCTTTAACACATTATTTGTAAGTTCCTATTTCCTATCCTTTGATTGTCAAACTAGCAATGAGAAAGGTTTTATAGATTTGAAGATTAAAAATTTTCATATTACTAAGACTTCATTCGCAAAGAAAAGAATGATTATTCATTTCCCTACCGATAACTACTCTTGATGAACTATCAATTTACCCTTTATCAATACATGTCAACCTCTATTGACTCCTAACTATATTGATACTTTGTCAATGATTCAACTCACATGAGGCTTAATGAGAAATATTTTTATTCACTTGCTATTTTATAGTTATATTTCTGAATTTCACTTATGTTTCTAAGAATTTTTACAACAATCTGCTTTTCTATGCTGTCTTGGTGGGAAGTATGAAATCCTGAACACATTGCTTATGATGGTCATGCTTTCTGCTTCATTGAATTCCTTATGAAAATGAATTAAACTGTTAGATTACAAAGGTAAAATGAATAACCGTTCATCGGCCATAATTGATGACTCTGGGCTTGTAATTTCTAGTTCTTGGCTTCCATTTCTTTATTATCAAGTTCAATTATTGTGTGTACATCTGTATTACATAATCAAGATATCCCTACCTATTAATAAATGCATTGTCAGCGAATGTGGCTATTGGATTAGGAATAAGCAATTGGAATATACTTTCTTAGTTCACACATAATCTAAGGTAATCTTTGAATCCAACATTAATTGTAAATGAATCCATGAAAGAGGTTGAAGATTATTGACGTAACTGGGGCTTGAATCCAGGTTTCTCAGTTTGCCTGGCAGGTATGCAAAGCACTATCCCAAATAGTTAGTCCACCGATTCTTAGATTTGAAAGACTTCCTCAGATTAGGCGATGACAGTAACCAATATAAAGATGCCTTCTATTAATTATTAGAATATTTTCTTCAGCCCTCGACCAATATTCTTGATCTGCTTAAGTGTGTTTTGATCATTGATGATTGAACATCACGTCATTTTCAGAAGAAAAAAATTTTTGCCAAATTTTCAAAGCAAATTAATTTTAAGAATAGTATACTTTATGAATTCTCTAGAAAAAATTATTGATAAAAATGTAAGAAAATTTAACTATAGAAACCCTTCACTATAATTAAATCAAGAATTCAGGGACCACTTCCCTTAAAAAATAGCAGTTTACTCATTCCATAGTAAAATATTTCTTCTGACAAATGTTACTTAAGAGCATTAAAGATGGATTGTCTATCTAACACTAAAAGATTAATACATAGTGAAAAAGTTTTCATCTCATGACTTGCTACACTAATTACTGTAGAAATTGGTGTCCGTAGCTCTGGGATCATTCCGTAGTTGCATCATTATTGTGCACTTTCCAAATACTATTCCATTTAGGTAAATGAATCAATTATTAACAATAATTGGTAATTATAAGAAATTTCAAAGCTCTTTCAATGCAGCCTTCCTACCAAAGATGGCCTATATCTTACATTTATTCCAAAAGGTTGATAAAGACCTGTTTTTCCTGGGAATTTAAAAAGCCTTTCACAGTTTGATTGGCATTTTACTGCAGTAATATTTTATTATAAGTTTAATATTTTAAATTATACAATGTTCTGTAATACAAGACTTTGAGACTAATAACTTTCCATTTTTAAAATTTAGATCAATACTTTACAAATTTACGTGAATTAAAACACTTGAGGATATATCACTCAAACTTATTAAAAAAAGAACAGATTATTTATTTTATAACATGATATCTCAAAAAATCTTCAGTAATTCCAAAAACTGTTAAAGCATTCCAGCAAAACTAGCAAAACACTAAATTTGTTTCATATTAAAAAAGTTGTCATTGAATGCATACATTTGACAAAGCATCACATGAAAGAAATATAAAAGCTCATGATAGGGGAATACAGAAATGGAAAAACAAACAGTAATTTTGTGAATTGCTCCTTATTTGCACTCACTAATTATGGAGAAAATATAACAAGTTATATTTATTCAAGATTTTGTTGAATATAAATTCATGAATTAACGATATGGTACCCATGAACGTAAGTAAGATCTGATTAGAAAAAAAATGAATTTAATATTTAGGATTTATTATCAGAAAAACAAGCCCGATTACCATTTTCAGCACATCCATGTTCATGGTTGTCCTTTGGGCAGTACACTAACTGCAATATTAAGGTCGTCTAGTGACAATACCAGTACCTCTGGGTAAAGAGGGTTGGCCCACCAAGCTTTCAATAAGGGAGTTCTTTCCAGAGCAAACCATTGCATATTTGTTTTATCCTGCACATTAATTCTAAACATTTGATGAAAATTCTTGATTACAATCAACATTGTTTACTAGGTGTGAGATTTAGTAAATGAATTCCTAGTTAATGCTTCGGAAATCGGAAACAATAAATTCCTGCTCAATAAGCAAATAGAACAACTGGAATGAATGAGATAAGAATGTTACCGATGAGATATAAATACATATAATAATAGGAATAGGATGTTCTGGGGTCTTATGATGCTGTATATAATAGAGTGTGATGATTCGGATTTCATGAAAAATATCGCCACATAAATGAAACCTATTATTTGTCTTAAATTCTTTACAGATTTTCAATGGTGCAAACGCTACAAATATATAATGACTAAGATGCTTATTCATAGCAGGGTCAAGGTCAACGTATATAGAATTCTAACATCCAAATTCAGCTCGTGCAAATATTACATTCATATTTTCAACTACGATTCCACAATTAAATAAAGAACTTTAATTTGAAATTCGCACAGTTTATTTCCATATTAATCATAACATTGTCACTCATTAATGAAGAGACCATCAAAAGAAAAATTCTCTAAAATATAACCAAAGTATTTTGTGATTTAGCGCAAGGATTGAGGGTGATGTCCTCCCTTATAGATTATTCCATTGGAAATTATGATATCAGGGTTAACTGGTAAAAGAAATTACTTGATTTTTTTATACAAAAGCATTCTAAATACTGCCATTAATCATTTAAGGAAGTAATATAACTATTACACTTTATAGTCAACAATAAACGGAAATGTAATTGTGCCGTAATTTATCTGTATTGACTTCCTGCACACTTAGAACAACAAAATTTCATACAGCTAAAGCAACTTTATGATTCTAACAAAAAATGTTATTTTTTTAATTCACAAAAGCTATGTGTTACATGCCAGGAGGTGAAATATTTTCAAATTTTGAAAAATCATATCTACCTTAAGCTTAAACGTTCGAGTTACGAGCAGTCGTACCAAATACGCTTGGCTCAAATGCACGAAGAGATAAACTCATTCTCGAGCACGAAATACATTTCGTCATCTGAATCTTTAGTGAACGATGCTTTGAGTAACCATGCCGCAATGGGGAATCCGATTCTCATGAGCGCAAACGTCCTTTAGTTGAACTTTCGTTCACATTATTTTCGTTCGTCAACAATTTTAGATGGCGTAAACGGGAGAGAATTGTGTGAAAAATTCAATACCTCGGGAAATGCCACTGGAGACGAAGCTGCTATTGATTGAGCACTTACAAAAATAAAGAAAAATTATTTACGGAGTTCGGAAACCTTTCGTAATCTCTTGGACTTGAACCTTTGGAATTGGAATCGGATACGGTGGGTATCCGGTGAACTCAGGGCGGAGAAAAATTTCGTAATTTAAAGAGCTCGGGAGATTTTTCCGTGATGGATACATTTCGAGGAAACAAACTCCGTCAATTCCCTGTTGCTTCCACATGCATCACGATCGCTCAAATCACTTTCACGTTTCTTTCTTATGCCAACTAATATTTACGATACAAGATTCAGGCGGAGCAGGAGCGTCGCTCATAACTCGTTGCCTTCCCGCATCATCTTTCCGCTAATATCAACGTGAAGAAAGTTTCACGATTCGATGTGCCTGTCGAAACACGGAATCTCACAGGACCATGAGAAATGGCTAGCAGTGAGGATAGATTTGTTCTTAGTAATGATTTAGATAATATAATGACCTGTTGCGGAAATCTGATTAAAATAAACACGAGTGTTCAGTTGTCAGCTTCTTTGACCTGAAAACTCTGAATAACGATCTTACCCGGAGCCTCCGCGGAGCAAATTTTTAAATAGCTTAATCTGTTAAGTATCTTGGAAGGACCCGGGCGAATAACCTATCATGGAATATCCACATCCGTAATACGTGTGGAAAAGAAAAGCTTTAGAAAAACTCGGTTTCGTTAGAGGATAGTCGGTAGGAGCTTAGGAAAAGTTGTCGAGAGATGTTACTTTGCGATAGTCAGACCACACCTTGAATATGCTTGCGGTGTATGGGACCCTGCCGATATAAGTAACTGATGAGAATTAGAAAAGCTCCAACGTAAGGCGATACGTTTCGTGAAAAATTGCTACGATTCATCGATAGGTGTAACTAAACTGCTCGCGATGGGAAACATTAGAACAGCGTAGAGTAGATTCAGAGAAAGAACGTTCAAGGAAGGCGAAGTACAGATCGTGCGCCTACCCTGCTATCAGATACAGCGAACAAAATAAGGGAAATAGAAGCGAAAGCTAACAGAGTCAATACATCGTTTCTCCTTCGAACAAGATGCGAGAACAACCGTCAAGGGAAGTAAATTTAATGTTCGTTTACGCATTGCCGCAATGTGGCTGGCAGGGTATCTACATAGACAGTATAATCTTTCGGCCATGTCATTTCCTCAAACCTGAGACGAAGAAAGTAGGATCGGAGTGAAGCTTACGTTCACCAGCATTACTGCCCAGGAAAGGGAATACGGGTCAAAGTGCGATTTCTTCGTCTGTGTCTGCGAGTCACCTTTCGGTGAGTGATGCCTGATCCGGACGATTATTTACGGGTATAGTTCGACGGAAAACCCAGAATTCAGATGGCTCGAACGAGCCTCCGAATGGGAACGATAGCCTCCAATATTAACACTCTGTCTTCGTCCGATAATTCTCCTATGAAAAAATTTCATCTCTCGCCCTTCCCGACCATCTCCTTCTCTCCCAATTTGTAGACTATGTTCCCGTGCGATGGAACGAAAGAAAAAAATCAACCTCCTTGCGAAATATCAAATGTTCGTTCCGATTTGCAGGGAACTTCTTCCGTCTGCTACCGAAGGTGGTTGCAGCGAACGATTACCCGGTGGTGGGCGAATTTGAATACCACGCTTTCGCAGCTCTCCGCGATGGAGTTGATTCAACACTGTCATCAGCACGATATTTCTCTTTCCCGAAGTGATAACGATGATTTGTGTCTATACTCCGTGGAAGTAAGCTTTTCGTAATTCGACGTCTGAGATATTTTCTTTATTCCTTATTCAGTCATTGTCATTTAATTTCGTTCTTTCTCCAAGGAAGGAGCTATCTCCTTGAGAAGTATTTTAGCGCAACTCGATCCAACTTTAGTTCTCGAAGAATCGAATCCGAAGAGAGTTTTTAACGTAACGAACCTCTACGCAGAAATGAGGAAAGGTTGAAGTAGATCGCCATTTTTCGTCGCACGGAAAATGTTTGAAATCCGACAGAGGGCCAAGTTATCGTTCCGGTGTCGCCTCAGTAGGCGGCTATCCCTAGTGAGCAGAGTTCGTTGTTGTTGTGATTAGTGAATCGAGTTTCCCCATACTTTTGTTACGCCGTTTGCTATCCATCAAATGGCTACCAAGTCACCAAGTTTCTACCTAAATGAAGTGATTGTGTCAATGTTATTGCGTTCTGCGGTTAGCGGTGCACATACGAGATCGATTAGATTGACTGCAGCTCGAAGAGGACGGCATTGTTTCACCTCATCCCAGTGCAGGACAAGCAGTACAGCGATTAGTGAGGATGCAAGATTCAGTCGAAAAGCAAGGTAAGGAAGAAACGTCCCGTTGAAAAATATTTCTTTTCCCTCGAAGACAAGGATGTGCCCCGGAATTTCATTTACCGATTGCTTCCGAGCGAAGCGTTTCGAATTCCTATTCATCGCAATTCAAGACATTTTTACCGCTGTAACATGTCCAGATAAATACTAATAACAATACTATTGACCGACGGCTTAAATATCTCTGGGCTGCATCGTGCATAGGGGCTCGTAACTGTTCGTTACATTGCGATCTCTACATTCCTACCTACATTCCATTACGTCGGGACGTACTTTAAGTTTCAATATCAAGCCCGGATCATACTGAGCCAATGCTAACGTTGCACCAAGCATATGGACTCTTGAAATATTGTTGCATTGCTCTTCATATTAAAGAATCCGAAGCGGTTTCTGTTAACAGAACGCTCCGTGGTGGATTCATAATTCGAGTTGGGATGCTTCTAGCCTCTGCTATGCGTTAAAACCTTTATTATAGCTATTTTTAACATTTGGTGACGCGAGCGATGTGATCACGGCGAGGTTGCATGGAAAAGTGATGTATGCGTAATGGAGTTGGGACGCGAGACTGTTACCGCTGGGATTCTAAAATTGAAATTAGATTTTTAAAAATGAACAAGATATCCATCCTTAACGATGAAAATTACATGAAGATTAGTATTTATTATGACTTTTTGTCTACTACGTGAGTCTTACCGCACAAAAAAACCATTTTCATAACGTATCGTCTGCTTATTCTTTCGAAATCGAGAAAACCGCCACTGTGCGCGGTCGTCGCAAAAGAAGAGAGGAATTTTAAAGGTATTCAATCGGTGATCCGTCAAAGAACAAAATTTATAACAATTTAAGAATGCAGCGCCTGCACTGACAGCGGTGGTATTTCTATCAGCCAATCAGGATCGAGATAATTGTTAAGCGGGAGATCAAATATTGTTAATTCTTAATGTTTCAACTTTTAAGTGGCTGAACAGTTTCTTTGAGTTATTCTTTCTCGTTTGAAGCTTTACCAAGGTATTTCATATCCGGTTTATACCCGTCGGATATTTTTTTCGCATTCATAACGATTAGCAGCACTTGTGCGCCACATTGACCTTGCTTATAGTCCACCACTTGCTTTGGTTTATGCCGAACTTTTGAAGGGTTCGAGGCACGGATCATATACGGTTCTAATCCTTAAACTATGAATCATGTTCCTCTTTAATTAATTCGACATCTTTCGATTTTAGGATGCGGTTTTAATCGAGAGAAGATACGGGCCAGGGGAGAGTGGAGTGATTGTCTACACCGAATGGATCTTCTACTTCCTTTCCTTTGCAGTGAAAGCAATAGAGTGACGTTTTCGTTTCGTGAGTATTTGTTTAATATTATAGTTGAGGAGAAGCCTGGGAAATGGGCTTATGATATTACTTGCTAACATTTGCTTATAAATAGTGTGAGCCTCAAACTGGCCATTCATTTCTGGAAATTGCCATCACAAATCGAACGAGTTAATGATAAATAAACGACGATGGATCGTCAGTGGACGGTTTCACGTTTGACTATAGAGAAAATAGTTCTCTCGCTTTGCCAAACTGTTATCAGTTCACAGGGAAAGAATGAAGCGGCCTTCACTGGTATAAGTCTCGGTTCTTTTTACAGTTTTTGTTCTTTCCATGCTGGGTTAACCATCTTTTCGTCTCTCTACCGCTCGTTTCCTCGTCCATCGGTTCAGTACATTTTTGGATTGACTGGAGCTTTGCAAGTTATAGGAAAAAATGAAGCATGATTCCCTATAAACCGGTGCAATACTATTTCTTTTTTACTGATTGCATCTTGCGCTCAGGTAACAACGTTCTGCATGACAATATATAAACATTGTGAGCATCTTTTAAAGAGAAAATAAGACAAATTTTACAAAACTCCTGATCAGGAGACACGCACTCTTAGAAGAGGAGATTTGAGGTCTTCCAGGAAGATGGACAGGGAGCTTCTGCACAATGTTTCTGCAGAAAAAGAAGGCAGAAATTTTAGCGGATGAAATATGATTCAAATGTTCACTGCAAAAAGCTTTGAAGGACATTTAAATTTACACTTTTGGTGCAATAGCTATAATGAAATGACAATTTCCTCAGAATGAAGGCAATTAAGTGTTTGTCATGCAGTCCTCGCTCGAACAACGTCACAATTTACCAGCTATGTAATAAGAACAGGTATAAAATAATCTATGGGCAATATTCTTTGAATAACGATGCAATAAATCTGTTTGAATTCCAGTAAAATTAAGATAATGTAATAATTGATTTCCTTAGGGGACTGTGCATCATTCAGCATCCCAGTGCAGTAAAATTTCAATTCTATATCCAAAGGCAGGAGAGGAGCCAACGTTTAATTGCGGGACGAGATATATTCAATCAAATTTCAATAATAAATGACATTTCATGGGTGGGTTACAAAAGCACTGTTCTCCTCTTTCACAGCATCCAAGACACAAAGCCTGACAGGAGCCCATAGTTGTCCAATTTACTGACTTCCTGCAACAAGGTCATCTTATCAAGACTTGAGAGAGAGACCCGTTATGAAAAACTAAAATGTTTTTATCAACATCCTTCCACGCCGTTCCTTTTCTTTCATAAAGATGTTTGGATTTCATACGTTCTCTGTAACCTCCAGTCAATATTATTTCAAAGCTGATCCAAAGAGCGAACACTCTGTCCCTTTAACAATTCAATGATCCATACAACCTCCAAGTTCAACTGAATCTCACCGATAGCTGTCGGACGAATGAAGGAAGGGATGATATTTATTTGAAATGTCAGTATATATTGGAAGTTGCAAAATGCGTCGGAGGTACCATTCTTTCTCAGCAGGAACCGAGGATCAGCAAATCTTCCAAATCAGAGTGAAGAAGCGCCCTCGCCAGGAGCAACTGGCTCTGAAATGGCAACGGATATTCTACACTCTGTCAAAAAAATGCTAAAGCTTTTTTAAATTCTCATGATGAATATAGCTGGACGATGTCACAGTGAGTTTATATTGCGTTCCTTTTTTACTTTCTTTCCAGATACGAGGAGTTATTACCCGGAAGAGGACTTGAAGAACGAACGATTTCAGAGGCATAAGGATAACGCAGGCAGGACGGTTTCTTCCCGGATGCGGACAGACAGCTCGACAGACAGACTTCTAGAAATGGGAAATAGCACCTTAGCTTTAATGCAATTGCTAGAATGAAATGTAACGTTTATGATGTATGTGACGCTATTGCTTCAATAAAATTCATCTGCAAATTACTCTTTATTCGCATCTTTTACCCTTCATTCATCTACTTGGGAAACTATGATTGTTTTAATGTATACTACTCGAAGCCGTCGCCCCTTTTCCCTTCATTCCTGTTCGCAAATGACGAACATTCTGATCAATAAGTCTTCTCGGAAAAACGAAACAGCCTTGGTCTTAATCTTAAAACGGAGGGTTTAGAATAGTAAGTAGATCGTCTTTTTTTGACATGAGCAAATTATTCTAAACGGAATGCCAATAGAGGGAGAAGAAGCGCTCCCTCTCCGGCGTCAGTCGGCACGCATGCATTGCGAGCAAAGGTCGTCCGCGATGTTAAACAGAAGTGAGAAAATTTCACTTGCAAAGTATTGAAATCAATCCCGTCCTTATTCCGTTCACGAGGCTCCGATATCCAGTTGCGTAGTGCTTCGCCGTTCCCTATCAACTTGGTGGCTAAAAATTCTCGAAGACTGTGAACGAATTACTGTGTTAAGTGCTAAGTTACTGGAGCTCATGCACGCTTTTCTACCATTCGGCAGTTACAAAGGATTGCGGATTCGTCTTTGGAGTGTAGTTTAAGTGAGGAAAGCCGGTTCAAGAAAAACATTGAGGTAAGTCCCATTGGAAATTTTTCGATCGCTCTCCGACCGTGTTTACAAAATTTGCTTAGAGTTTTTCGACAACTCATAGCTTCCAAACGAGACGACGAACGAAAACCTACATTCCATTGCGTCGGGACGTACTTTAAGTTTCAATATCAAGCCCGGATCATACTGAGCCAATGCTAACGTTGCACCAAGCATATGGACTCTTGAAATATTGTTGCATTGCTCTTCATATTAATGAATCCGAAGCGGTTTCTGTTAACAGAACGCTCCGTGGTGGATTCATAATTCGAGTTGGGATGCTTCTAGCCTCTGCTATGCGTTAAAACCTTTATTTTAGCTATTTTTAACAATTGGTGACGCGAGCGATGTGATCACGGCGAGGTTGCATGGAAAAGTGATGTATGCGTAATGGAGTTGGGACGCGAGACTGTTACCGCTGGGATTCTAAAATTGAAATTAGATTTTTAAAAATGAACAAGATATCCATCCTTAACGATGAAAATTACATGAAGATTAGTATTTATTATGACTTTTTGTCTACTACGTGAGTCTTACCGCACAAAAAAACCATTTTCATAACGTATCGTCTGCTTATTCTTTCGAAATCGAAAAAACCGCCACTGTGCGCGGTCGTCGCAAAAGAAGAGAGGAATTTTAAAGGTATTCAATCGGTGATCCGTCAAAGAACAAAATTTATAACAATTTAAGAATGCAGCGCCTGCACTGACAGCGGTGGTATTTCTATCAGCCAATCAGGATCGAGATAATTGTTAAGCGGGAGATCAAATATTGTTAATTCTTAATGTTTCAACTTTTCAGTGGCTGAACAGTTTCTTTGAGTTATTCTTTCTCGTTTGAAGCTTTACCAAGGTATTTCATATCCGGTTTATACCCGTCGGATATTTTTTTCGCATTCATAACGATTTTTTGAAGGGTTCGAGGCACGGATCATATACGGTTCTAATCCTTAAACTATGAATCATGTTCCTCTTTAATTAATTCGACATCTTTCGATTTTAGGATGCGGTTTTCATCGAGAGAAGATACGGGCCAGGGGAGAGTGGAGTGATTGTCTACACCGAATGGATCTTCTACTTCCTTTCCTTTGCAGTGAAAGCAATAGAGTGACGTTTTCGTTTCGTGAGTATTTGTTTAATATTATAGTTGAGGAGAAGCCTGGGAAATGGGCTTATGAAATTACTTGCTAACATTTGCTTATAAATAGTGTGAGCCTCAAACTGGCCATTCATTTCTGGAAATTGCCATCACAAATCGAACGAGTTAATGATAAATAAACGACGATGGATCGTCAGTGGACGGTTTCACGTTTGACTATAGAGAAAATAGTTCTCTCGCTTTGCCAAACTGTTATCAGTTCACAGGGAAAGAATGAAGCGGCCTTCACTGGTATAAGTCTCAGTTCTTTTTACAGTTTTTGTTCTTTCCATGCTGGGTTAACCATCTTTTCGTCTCTCTACCGCTCGTTTCCTCGTCCATCGGTTCAGTACATTTTTGGATTGACTGGAGCTTTGCAAGGTATAGGAAAAAATGAAGCATGATTCCCTATAAACCGGTGCAATACTATTTCTTTTTTACTGATTGCATCTTGCGCTCAGGTAACAACGTTCTGCATGACAATATATAAACATTGTGAGCATCTTTTAAAGAGAAAATAAGACAAATTTTACAAAACTCCTGATCAGGAGACACTCACTCTTAGAAGAAGAGATTTGAGGTCTTCCAGGAAGATGGACAGGGAGCTTATGCACAATGCTTCTGCAGAAAAAGAAGGCAGAAATTTTAGCGGTTGAAATATGATTCAAACGTTCACTGCAAAAAGCTTTAAAGGACATTTAAATTTACACTTTTGGTGCAATAGCTATAATGAAATGACAATTTCCTCAGAATGAAGGCAATTAAGTGTTTGGCATGCAGTCCTCGCTCGAACAACGTCACAATGTACCAGCTATGTAATAAGAACAGGTATAAAATAATCTATGGGCAATATTCTTTGAATAACGATGCAATAAATCTGTTTGAAATCCAGTAAAATTAAGATAATGTAATAATTGACTTCCTTAGGGGACTGTGCATCATTCAGCTTCCTAGTGCAGTAAAATTTCAATTCTATATCCAAAGGCAGGAGAGGAGCCAACGTTTAATTGCGGGACGAGAAATATTCAATCAAATTTCAACAATAAATGACATTTCATGGGTGGGTTACAAAAGCACTGTTCTCCTCTTTCACAGCATCCAAGACACAAAGCCTGACAGGAGCCCATAGTTGTCCAATTTACTGACTTCCTGCAACAAGGTCATCTTATCAAGACTTGAGAGAGAGACCCGTTATGAAAAACTAAAATGTTTTTATCATCATCCTTTCACGCCGTTCCTTTTCTTTCATAAAGATGTTTGGATTTCATACGTTCTCTGTAACCTCCAGTCAACATTATTTCAAAGCTGATCCAGAGAGCGAACACTGTGTCCCTTTAACAATTCAATGATCCATACAACCTCCAAGGTCAACTGAATCTCACCGATAGCTGTCGGACGAATGAAGGAAGGGATGATATTTATTTGAAATATCAGTATATATTTGAAGTTGCAAAATGCGTCGGAGGTTCCATTCTTTCTCAGGAGGAAACGAGGATCAGCAGATCTTCCAAATCAGAGTGAAGAAGCGCCCTCGCCAGGAGCAACTGGCTCTGAAATGGCGACGGATATTCTACACTCTGTCTATATAATGCTGAAGCTTTTTTTAATTCTCATGATGAGTATAGCTTGACGATGCCACAGTGAGTTTATATTGCGTTCCTTTTTTATTTTCTTTCCAGATACGAGGAGTTATTACCCGGAAGAGGACTTGAAGAACGAACGATTTCAGAGGCATAAGGATAACGCAGGCAGGACGGTTTCTTCCCGGATGCGGACAGACAGCTCGACTGACAGACTACTAGAAATGGGAAATAGCACCTTAGCTTTAATGCAATTGCTAGAATGAAATGTAACGTTTATGATGTATGTGACGCTATTGCTTCAATAAAATTCATCTGCAAATTACTCTTTATTCGCATTTTTTACCCTTCATTCATCTACTTGGGAAACTATGATTGTTTTAATGTATACTACTCGAAGCCGTCGCCCCTTTTCCCTTCATTCCTGTTCGCAAATGACGAACATTCTGATCAATAAGTCTTCTCGGAAAAACGAAACAGCCTTGGTCTTAATCTTAAAACGGAGGGTTTAGAATAGTAAGTAGATCGTCTTTTTTTGACATGAGCAAATTATTCTAAACGGAATGCCAATAGAGGGAGAAGAAGCGCTCCCTCTCCGGCGTCAGTCGGCACGCATGCATTGCGAGCAAAGGTCGTCCGCGATGTTAAACAGAAGTGAGAAAATTTCACTTGCAAAGTATTGAAATCAATCCCGTCCTTATTCCGTTCACGAGGCTCCGATATCCAGTTGCGTAGTGCTTCGCCGTTCCCTATCAACTTGGTGGCTAAAAATTCTCGAAGACTGTGAACGAATTACTGTGTTAAGTGCTAAGTTACTGGAGCTCATGCACGCTTTTCTACCATTCGGCAGTTACAAAGGATTGCGGATTCGTCTTTGGAGTGTAGTTTAAGTGAGGAAAGCCGGTTCAAGAAAAACATTGAGGTAAGTCCCATTGGAAATTTTTCGATCGCTCTCCGACCGTGTTTACAAAATTTGCTTAGAGTTTTTCGACAACTCATAGCTTCCAAACGAGACGACGAACGAAAACCTACATTCCATTACGTCGGGACGTACTTTAAGTTTCAATATCAAGCCCGGATCATACTGAGCCAATGCTAACGTTGCACCAAGCATATGGACTCTTGAAATATTGTTGCATTGCTCTTCATATTAATGAATCCGAAGCGGTTTCTGTTAACAGAACGCTCCGTGGTGGATTCATAATTCGAGTTGGGATGCTTCTAGCCTCTGCTATGCGTTAAAACCTTTATTTTAGCTATTTTTAACAATTGGTGACGCGAGCGATGTGATCACGGCGAGGTTGCATGGAAAAGTGATGTATGCGTAATGGAGTTGGGACGCGAGACTGTTACCGCTGGGATTCTAAAATTGAAATTAGATTTTTAAAAATGAACAAGATATCCATCCTTAACGATGAAAATTACATGAAGATTAGTATTTATTATGACTTTTTGTCTACTACGTGAGTCTTACCGCACAAAAAAACCATTTTCATAACGTATCGTCTGCTTATTCTTTCGAAATCGAGAAAACCGCCACTGTGCGCGGTCGTCGCAAAAGAAGAGAGGAATTTTAAAGGTATTCAATCGGTGATCCGTCAAAGAACAAAATTTATAACAATTTAAGAATGCAGCGCCTGCACTGACAGCGGTGGTATTTCTATCAGCCAATCAGGATCGAGATAATTGTTAAGCGGGAGATCAAATATTGTTAATTCTTAATGTTTCAACTTTTAAGTGGCTGAACAGTTTCTTTGAGTTATTCTTTCTCGTTTGAAGCTTTACCAAGGTAATTCGTATCCGGTTTATACCCGATGGATATTTTTTTCGCATTCATAACGATTAGCAGCACCTTTGCGCCACATTGAACCTTGCTTATAGGCCACCACTTGCTTTGGTTTATGCCGAACTTTTGAAGGGTTCGAGGCACGGATCATATACGGTTCTAATCCTTAAACTATGAATCATGTTCCTCTTTAATTAATTCGACATCTTTCGATTTTAGGATGCGGTTTTCATCGAGAGAAGATACGGGCCAGGGGAGAGTGGAGTGATTGTCTACACCGAATGGATCTTCTACTTCCTTTCCTTTGCAGTGAAAGCAATAGAGTGACGTTTTCGTTTCGTGAGTATTTGTTTAATATTATAGTTGAGGAGAGCCTGGGAAATGGGCTTATGATATTACTTGCTAACATTTGCTTATAAATAGTGTGAGCCTCAAACTGGCCATTCATTTCTGGAAATTGCCATCACAAATCGAACGAGTTAATGATAAATAAACGACGATGGATCGTCAGTGGACGGTTTCACGTTTGACTATAGAGAAAATAGTTCTCTCGCTTTGCCAAACTGTTATCAGTTCACAGGGAAAGAATGAAGCGGCCTTCACTGGTATAAGTCTCGGTTCTTTTTACAGTTTTTGTTCTATCCATGCTGGGTTAACCATCTTTTCGTCTCTCTACCGCTCGTTTCCTCGTCCATCGGTTCAGTACATTTTTGGATTGACTGGAGCTTTGCAAGGTATAGGAAAAAATGAAGCATGATTCCCTATAAACCGGTGCAATACTATTTCTTTTTTACTGATTGCATCTTGCGCTCAGGTAACAACGTTCTGCATGACAATATATAAACATTGTGAGCATCTTTTAAAGAGAAAATAAGACAAATTTTACAAAACTCCTGATCAGGAGACACTCACTCTTAGAAGAAGAGATTTGAGGTCTTCCAGGAAGATGGACAGGGAGCTTATGCACAATGCTTCTGCAGAAAAAGAAGGCAGAAATTTTAGCGGTTGAAATATGATTCAAACGTTCACTGCAAAAAGCTTTAAAGGACATTTAAATTTACACTTTTGGTGCAATAGCTATAATGAAATGACAATTTCCTCAGAATGAAGGCAATTAAGTGTTTGGCATGCAGTCCTCGCTCGAACAACGTCACAATGTACCAGCTATGTAATAAGAACAGGTATAAAATAATCTATGGGCAATATTCTTTGAATAACGATGCAATAAATCTGTTTGAAATCCAGTAAAATTAAGATAATATAATAATTGACTTCCTTAGGGGACTGTGCATCATTCAGCATCCTAGTGCAGTAAAATTTCAATTCTATATCCAAAGGCAGGAGAGGAGCCAACGTTTAATTGCGGGACGAGAAATATTCAATCAAATTTCAACAATAAATGACATTTCATGGGTGGGTTACAAAAGCACTGTTCTCCTCTTTCACAGCATCCAAGACACAAAGCCTGACAGGAGCCCATAGTTGTCCAATTTACTGACTTCCTGCAACAAGTCATCTTATCAAGACTTGAGAGAGAGACCCGTTATGAAAAACTAAAATGTTTTTATCATCATCCTTTCACGCCGTTCCTTTTCTTTCATAAAGATGTTTGGATTTCATACGTTCTCTGTAACCTCCAGTCAACATTATTTCAAAGCTGATCCAGAGAGCGAACACTGTGTCCCTTTAACAATTCAATGATCCATACAACCTCCAAGGTCAACTGAATCTCACCGATAGCTGTCGGACGAATGAAGGAAGGGATGATATTTATTTGAAATATCAGTATATATTGGAAGTTGCAAAATGCGTCGGAGGTTCCATTCTTTCTCAGGAGGAAACGAGGATCAGCAGATCTTCCAAATCAGAGTGAAGAAGCGCCCTCGCCAGGAGCAACTGGCTCTGAAATGGCGACGGATATTCTACACTCTGTCTATATAATGCTGAAGCTTTTTTTAATTCTCATGATGAGTATAGCTTGACGATGCCACAGTGAGTTTATATTGCGTTCCTTTTTTATTTTCTTTCCAGATACGAGGAGTTATTACCCGGAAGAGGACTTGAAGAACGAACGATTTCAGAGGCATAAGGATAACGCAGGCAGGACGGTTTCTTCCCGGATGCGGACAGACAGCTCGACTGACAGACTACTAGAAATGGGAAATAGCACCTTAGCTTTAATGCAATTGCTAGAATGAAATGTAACGTTTATGATGTATGTGACGCTATTGCTTCAATAAAATTCATCTGCAAATTACTCTTTATTCGCATTTTTTACCCTTCATTCATCTACTTGGGAAACTATGATTGTTTTAATGTATACTACCCGAAGCCGTCGCCCCTTTTCCCTTCATTCCTGTTCGCGAATGACGAACATTCTGATCAATAAGTCTTCTCGGAAAAACGAAACAGCCTTGGTCTTAATCTTAAAACGGAGGGTTTAGAATAGTAAGTAGATCGTCTTTTTTTGACATGAGCAAATTATTCTAAACGGAATGCCAATAGAGGGAGAAGAAGCGCTCCCTCTCCGGCGTCAGTCGGCACGCATGCATTGCGAGCAAAGGTCGTCCGCGATGTTAAACAGAAGTGAGAAAATTTCACTTGCAAAGTATTGAAATCAATCCCGTCCTTATTCCGTTCACGAGGCTCCGATATCCAGTTGCGTAGTGCTTCGCCGTTCCCTATCAACTTGGTGGCTAAAAATTCTCGAAGACTGTGAACGAATTACTGTGTTAAGTGCTAAGTTACTGGAGCTCATGCACGCTTTTCTACCATTCGGCAGTTACAAAGGATTGCGGATTCGTCTTTGGAGTGTAGTTTAAGTGAGGAAAGCCGGTTCAAGAAAAACATTGAGGTAAGTCCCATTGGAAATTTTTCGATCGCTCTCCGACCGTGTTTACAAAATTTGCTTAGAGTTTTTCGACAACTCATAGCTTCCAAACGAGACGACGAACGAAAACCTACATTCCATTACGTCGGGACGTACTTTAAGTTTCAATATCAAGCCCGGATCATACTGAGCCAATGCTAACGTTGCACCAAGCATATGGACTCTTGAAATATTGTTGCATTGCTCTTCATATTAATGAATCCGAAGCGGTTTCTGTTAACAGAACGCTCCGTGGTGGATTCATAATTCGAGTTGGGATGCTTCTAGCCTCTGCTATGCGTTAAAACCCTTATTTTAGCTATTTTTAACAATTGGTGACGCGAGCGATGTGATCACGGCGAGGTTGCATGGAAAAGTGATGTATGCGTAATGGAGTTGGGACGCGAGACTGTTACCGCTGGGATTCTAAAATTGAAATTAGATTTTTAAAAATGAACAAGATATCCATCCTTAACGATGAAAATTACATGAAGATTAGTATTTATTATGACTTTTTGTCTACTACGTGAGTCTTACCGCACAAAAAAACCATTTTCATAACGTATCGTCTGCTTATTCTTTCGAAATCGAGAAAACCGCCACTGTGCGCGGTCGTCGCAAAAGAAGAGAGGAATTTTAAAGGTATTCAATCGGTGATCCGTCAAAGAACAAAATTTATAACAATTTAAGAATGCAGCGCCTGCACTGACAGCGGTGGTATTTCTATCAGCCAATCAGGATCGAGATAATTGTTAAGCGGGAGATCAAATATTGTTAATTCTTAATGTTTCAACTTTTAAGTGGCTGAACAGTTTCTTTGAGTTATTCTTTCTCGTTTGAAGCTTTACCAAGGTAATTCATATCCGGTTTATACCCGATGGATATTTTTTTCGCATTCTGACGATTAGCAGCACCTTTGCGCCACATTGAACCTTGCTTATAGGCCACCACTTGCTTTGGTTTATGCCGAACTTTTGAAGGGTTCGAGGCACGGATCATATACGGTTCTAATCCTTAAACTATGAATCATGTTCCTCTTTAATTAATTCGACATCTTTCGATTTTAGGATGCGGTTTTCATCGAGAGAAGATACGGGCCAGGGGAGAGTGGAGTGATTGTCTACACCGAATGGATCTTCTACTTCCTTTCCTTTGCAGTGAAAGCAATAGAGTGACGTTTTCGTTTCGTGAGTATTTGTTTAATATTATAGTTGAGGAGAGCCTGGGAAATGGGCTTATGATATTACTTGCTAACATTTGCTTATAAATAGTGTGAGCCTCAAACTGGCCATTCATTTCTGGAAATTGCCATCACAAATCGAACGAGTTAATGATAAATAAACGACGATGGATCGTCAGTGGACGGTTTCACGTTTGACTATAGAGAAAATAGTTCTCTCGCTTTGCCAAACTGTTATCAGTTCACAGGGAAAGAATGAAGCGGCCTTCACTGGTATAAGTCTCAGTTCTTTTTACAGTTTTTGTTCTTTCCATGCTGGGTTAACCATCTTTTCGTCTCTCTACCGCTCGTTTCCTCGTCCATCGGTTCAGTACATTTTTGGATTGACTGGAGCTTTGCAAGGTATAGGAAAAAATGAAGCATGATTCCCTATAAACCGGTGCAATACTATTTCTTTTTTACTGATTGCATCTTGCGCTCAGGTAACAACGTTCTGCATGACAATATATAAACATTGTGAGCATCTTTTAAAGAGAAAATAAGACAAATTTTACAAAACTCCTGATCAGGAGACACTCACTCTTAGAAGAAGAGATTTGAGGTCTTCCAGGAAGATGGACAGGGAGCTTATGCACAATGCTTCTGCAGAAAAAGAAGGCAGAAATTTTAGCGGTTGAAATATGATTCAAATGTTCACTGCAAAAAGCTTTAAAAGACATTTAAATTTACACTTTTGGTGCAATAGCTATAATGAAATGACAATTTCCTCAGAATGAAGGCAATTAAGTGTTTGGCATGCAGTCCTCGCTCGAACAACGTCACAATGTACCAGCTATGTAATAAGAACAGGTATAAAATAATCTATGGGCAATATTCTTTGAATAACGATGCAATAAATCTGTTTGAAATCCAGTAAAATTAAGATAATGTAATAATTGACTTCCTTAGGGGACTGTGCATCATTCAGCATCCTAGTGCAGTAAAATTTCAATTCTATATCCAAAGGCAGGAGAGGAGCCAACGTTTAATTGCGGGACGAGAAATATTCAATCAAATTTCAACAATAAATGACATTTCATGGGTGGGTTACAAAAGCACTGTTCTCCTCTTTCACAGCATCCAAGACACAAAGCCTGACAGGAGCCCATAGTTGTCCAATTTACTGACTTCCTGCAACAAGGTCATCTTATCAAGACTTGAGAGAGAGACCCGTTATGAAAAACTAAAATGTTTTTATCATCATCCTTTCACGCCGTTCCTTTTCTTTCATAAAGATGTTTGGATTTCATACGTTCTCTGTAACCTCCAGTCAACATTATTTCAAAGCTGATCCAGAGAGCGAACACTGTGTCCCTTTAACAATTCAATGATCCATACAACCTCCAAGGTCAACTGAATCTCACCGATAGCTGTCGGACGAATGAAGGAAGGGATGATATTTATTTGAAATATCAGTATATATTGGAAGTTGCAAAATGCGTCGGAGGTTCCATTCTTTCTCAGGAGGAAACGAGGATCAGCAGATCTTCCAAATCAGAGTGAAGAAGCGCCCTCGCCAGGAGCAACTGGCTCTGAAATGGCGACGGATATTCTACACTCTGTCTATATAATGCTGAAGCTTTTTTTAATTCTCATGATGAGTATAGCTTGACGATGCCACAGTGAGTTTATATTGCGTTCCTTTTTTATTTTCTTTCCAGATACGAGGAGTTATTACCCGGAAGAGGACTTGAAGAACGAACGATTTCAGAGGCATAAGGATAACGCAGGCAGGACGGTTTCTTCCCGGATGCGGACAGACAGCTCGACAGACAGACTACTAGAAATGGGAAATAGCACCTTAGCTTTAATGCAATTGCTAGAATGAAATGTAACGTTTATGATGTATGTGACGCTATTGCTTCAATAAAATTCATCTGCAAATTACTCTTTATTCGCATTTTTTACCCTTCATTCATCTACTTGGGAAACTATGATTGTTTTAATGTATACTACCCGAAGCCGTCGCCCCTTTTCCCTTCATTCCTGTTCGCAAATGACGAACATTCTGATCAATAAGTCTTCTCGGAAAAACGAAACAGCCTTGGTCTTAATCTTAAAACGGAGGGTTTAGAATAGTAAGTAGATCGTCTTTTTTTGACATGAGCAAATTATTCTAAACGGAATGCCAATAGAGGGAGAAGAAGCGCTCCCTCTCCGGCGTCAGTCGGCACGCATGCATTGCGAGCAAAGGTCGTCCGCGATGTTAAACAGAAGTGAGAAAATTTCACTTGCAAAGTATTGAAATCAATCCCGTCCTTATTCCGTTCACGAGGCTCCGATATCCAGTTGCGTAGTGCTTCGCCGTTCCCTATCAACTTGGTGGCTAAAAATTCTCGAAGACTGTGAACGAATTACTGTGTTAAGTGCTAAGTTACTGGAGCTCATGCACGCTTTTCTACCATTCGGCAGTTACAAAGGATTGCGGATTCGTCTTTGGAGTGTAGTTTAAGTGAGGAAAGCCGGTTCAAGAAAAACATTGAGGTAAGTCCCATTGGAAATTTTTCGATCGCTCTCCGACCGTGTTTACAAAATTTGCTTAGAGTTTTTCGACAACTCATAGCTTCCAAACGAGACGACGAACGAAAACCTACATTCCATTACGTCGGGACGTACTTTAAGTTTCAATATCAAGCCCGGATCATACTGAGCCAATGCTAACGTTGCACCAAGCATATGGACTCTTGAAATATTGTTGCATTGCTCTTCATATTAATGAATCCGAAGCGGTTTCTGTTAACAGAACGCTCCGTGGTGGATTCATAATTCGAGTTGGGATGCTTCTAGCCTCTGCTATGCGTTAAAACCCTTATTTTAGCTATTTTTAACAATTGGTGACGCGAGCGATGTGATCACGGCGAGGTTGCATGGAAAAGTGATGTATGCGTAATGGAGTTGGGACGCGAGACTGTTACCGCTGGGATTCTAAAATTGAAATTAGATTTTTAAAAATGAACAAGATATCCATCCTTAACGATGAAAATTACATGAAGATTAGTATTTATTATGACTTTTTGTCTACTACGTGAGTCTTACCGCACAAAAAAACCATTTTCATAACGTATCGTCTGCTTATTCTTTCGAAATCGAGAAAACCGCCACTGTGCGCGGTCGTCGCAAAAGAAGAGAGGAATTTTAAAGGTATTCAATCGGTGATCCGTCAAAGAACAAAATTTATAACAATTTAAGAATGCAGCGCCTGCACTGACAGCGGTGGTATTTCTATCAGCCAATCAGGATCGAGATAATTGTTAAGCGGGAGATCAAATATTGTTAATTCTTAATGTTTCAACTTTTAAGTGGCTGAACAGTTTCTTTGAGTTATTCTTTCTCGTTTGAAGCTTTACCAAGGTAATTCATATCCGGTTTATACCCGATGGATATTTTTTTCGCATTCATAACGATTAGCAGCACCTTTGCGCCACATTGAACCTTGCTTATAGGCCACCACTTGCTTTGGTTTATGCCGAACTTTTGAAGGGTTCGAGGCACGGATCATATACGGTTCTAATCCTTAAACTATGAATCATGTTCCTCTTTAATTAATTCGACATCTTTCGATTTTAGGATGCGGTTTTCATCGAGAGAAGATACGGGCCAGGGGAGAGTGGAGTGATTGTCTACACCGAATGGATCTTCTACTTCCTTTCCTTTGCAGTGAAAGCAATAGAGTGACGTTTTCGTTTCGTGAGTATTTGTTTAATATTATAGTTGAGGAGAGCCTGGGAAATGGGCTTATGATATTACTTGCTAACATTTGCTTATAAATAGTGTGAGCCTCAAACTGGCCATTCATTTCTGGAAATTGCCATCACAAATCGAACGAGTTAATGATAAATAAACGACGATGGATCGTCAGTGGACGGTTTCACGTTTGACTATAGAGAAAATAGTTCTCTCGCTTTGCCAAACTGTTATCAGTTCACAGGGAAAGAATGAAGCGGCCTTCACTGGTATAAGTCTCGGTTCTTTTTACAGTTTTTGTTCTATCCATGCTGGGTTAACCATCTTTTCGTCTCTCTACCGCTCGTTTCCTCGTCCATCGGTTCAGTACATTTTTGGATTGACTGGAGCTTTGCAAGGTATAGGAAAAAATGAAGCATGATTCCCTATAAACCGGTGCAATACTATTTCTTTTTTACTGATTGCATCTTGCGCTCAGGTAACAACGTTCTGCATGACAATATATAAACATTGTGAGCATCTTTTAAAGAGAAAATAAGACAAATTTTACAAAACTCCTGATCAGGAGACACTCACTCTTAGAAGAAGAGATTTGAGGTCTTCCAGGATGATGGACAGGGAGCTTATGCACAATGCTTCTGCAGAAAAAGAAGGCAGAAATTTTAGCGGTTGAAATATGATTCAAATGTTCACTGCAAAAAGCTTTAAAGGACATTTAAATTTACACTTTTGGTGCAATAGCTATAATGAAATGACAATTTCCTCAGAATGAAGGCAATTAAGTGTTTGGCATGCAGTCCTCGCTCGAACAACGTCACAATGTACCAGCTATGTAATAGGAACAGGTATAAAATAATCTATGGGCAATATTCTTTGAATAACGATGCAATAAATCTGTTTGAAATCCAGTAAAATTAAGATAATGTAATAATTGACTTCCTTAGGGGACTGTGCATCATTCAGCATCCCAGTGCAGTAAAATTTCAATTCTATATCCAAAGGCAGGAGAGGAGCCAACGTTTAATTGCGGGACGAGATATATTCAATCAAATTTCAATAATAAATGACATTTCATGGGTGGGTTACAAAAGCACTGTTCTCCTCTTTCACAGCATCCAAGACACAAAGCCTGACAGGAGCCCATAGTTGTCCAATTTACTGACTTCCTGCAACAAGGTCATCTTATCAAGACTTGAGAGAGAGACCCGTTATGAAAAACTAAAATGTTTTTATCATCATCCTTTCACGCCGTTCCTTTTCTTTCATAAAGATGTTTGGATTTCATACGTTCTCTGTAACCTCCAGTCAACATTATTTCAAAGCTGATCCAGAGAGCGAACACTGTGTCCCTTTAACAATTCAATGATCCATACAACCTCCAAGGTCAACTGAATCTCACCGATAGCTGTCGGACGAATGAAGGAAGGGATGATATTTATTTGAAATATCAGTATATATTGGAAGTTGCAAAATGCGTCGGAGGTTCCATTCTTTCTCAGGAGGAAACGAGGATCAGCAGATCTTCCAAATCAGAGTGAAGAAGCGCCCTCGCCAGGAGCAACTGGCTCCGAAATGGCGACGGATATTCTACACTCTGTCTATTTAATGCTGAAGCTTTTTTTAACTATCATGATGAGTATAGCTGGACGATGTCACAGTGAGTATATATTGCTTTCCTTTTTTACTTTATTTCCAGATACGAGGAGTTATTACCCGGAAGTGGACTTGAAGAACGAACGATTTAAGAGGCTTAAGGATAACGCAGGCAGGACGGTTTCTTCCCGGATGCGGACAGACAGCTCGACAGACAGACTTCTAGAAATGGGAAATAGCACCTTAGCTTTAATGCAATTGCTAGAATGAAATGTAACGTTAATGATGTATGTGACGCTATTGCTTCAATAAAATTCATCTGCAAATTACTCTTTATTCGCATTTTTTACCCTTCATTCATCTACTTGGGAAACTATGATTGTTTTAATGTATACTACCCGAAGCCGTCGCCCCTTTTCCCTTCATTCCTGTTCGCAAATGACGAACATTCTGATCAATAAGTCTTCTCGGAAAAACGAAACAGCCTTGGTCTTAATCTTAAAACGGAGGGTTTAGAATAGTAAGTAGATCGTCTTTTTTTGACATGAGCAAATTATTCTAAACGGAATGCCAATAGAGGGAGAAGAAGCGCTCCCTCTCCGGCGTCAGTCGGCACGCATGCATTGCGAGCAAAGATCGTCCGCGATGTTAAACAGAAGTGAGAAAATTTTACTTGCAAAGTATTGAAATCAATCCCGTCCTTATTCCGTTCACGAGGCTCCGATATCCAGTTGCGTAGTGCTTTGCCGGTCCCTATCAACTTGGTGGCTAAAAATTCTCGAAGACTGTGAACGAATTACTGTGTTAAGTGCTAAGTTACTGGAGCTCATGCACGCTTTTCTACCATTCGGCAGTTACAAAGGATTGCGGATTCGTCTTTGGAGTGTAGTTTAAGTGAGGAAAGCCGGTTCAAGAAAAACATTGAGGTAAGTCCCATTGGAAATTTTTCGATCGCTCTCCGACCGTGTTTACAAAATTTGCTTAGAGTTTTTCGACAACTCATAGCTTCCAAACGAGACGACGAACGAAAACCTACATTCCATTACGTCGGGACGTACTTTAAGTTTCAATATCAAGCGCGGATCATACTGAGCCAATGCTAACGTTGCACCAAGCATATGGACTCTTGAAATATTGTTGCATTGCTCTTCATATTAATGAATCCGAAGCGGTTTCTGTTAACAGAACGCTCCGTGGTGGATTCATAATTCGAGTTGGGATGCTTCTAGCCTCTGCTATGCGTTAAAACCTTTATTTTAGCTATTTTTAACAATTGGTGACGCGAGCGATGTGATCACGGCAAGGTTGCATGGAAAAGTGATGTATGCGTAATGGAGTTGGGACGCGAGACTGTTACCGCTGGGATTCTAAAATTGAAATTAGATTTTTAAAAATGAACAAGATATCCATCCTTAACGATGAAAATTACATGAAGATTAGTATTTATTATGACTTTTTGTCTACTACGTGAGTCTTACCGCACAAAAAAACCATTTTCATAACGTATCGTCTGCTTATTCTTTCGAAATCGAGAAAACCGCCACTGTGCGCGGTCGTCGCAAAAGAAGAGAGAAATTTTAAAGGTATTCAATCGGTGATCCGTCAAAGAACAAAATTTATAACAATTTAAGAATGCAGCGCCTGCACTGACAGCGGTGGTATTTCTATCAGCCAATCAGGATCGAGATAATTGTTAAGCGGGAGATCAAATATTGTTAATTCTTAATGTTTCAACTTTTAAGTGGCTGAACAGTTTCTTTGAGTTATTCTTTCTCGTTTGAAGCTTTACCAAGGTAATTCATATCCGGTTTATACCCGATGGATATTTTTTTCGCATTCATAACGATTAGCAGCACCTTTGCGCCACATTGAACCTTGCTTATAGGCCACCACTTGCTTTGGTTTATGCCGAACTTTTGAAGGGTTCGAGGCACGGATCATATACGGTTCTAATCCTTAAACTATGAATCATGTTCCTCTTTAATTAATTCGACATCTTTCGATTTTAGGATGCGGTTTTCATCGAGAGAAGATACGGGCCAGGGGAGAGTGGAGTGATTGTCTACACCGAATGGATCTTCTACTTCCTTTCCTTTGCAGTGAAAGCAATAGAGTGACGTTTTCGTTTCGTGAGTATTTGTTTAATATTATAGTTGAGGAGAGCCTGGGAAATGGGCTTATGATATTACTTGCTAACATTTGCTTATAAATAGTGTGAGCCTCAAACTGGCCATTCATTTCTGGAAATTGCCATCACAAATCGAACGAGTTAATGATAAATAAACGACGATGGATCGTCAGTGGACGGTTTCACGTTTGACTATAGAGAAAATAGTTCTCTCGCTTTGCCAAACTGTTATCAGTTCACAGGGAAAGAATGAAGCGGCCTTCACTGGTATAAGTCTCGGTTCTTTTTACAGTTTTTGTTCTATCCATGCTGGGTTAACCATCTTTTCGTCTCTCTACCGCTCGTTTCCTCGTCCATCGGTTCAGTACATTTTTGGATTGACTGGAGCTTTGCAAGGTATAGGAAAAAATGAAGCATGATTCCCTATAAACCGGTGCAATACTATTTCTTTTTTACTGATTGCATCTTGCGCTCAGGTAACAACGTTCTGCATGACAATATATAAACATTGTGAGCATCTTTTAAAGAGAAAATAAGACAAATTTTACAAAACTCCTGATCAGGAGACACTCACTCTTAGAAGAAGAGATTTGAGGTCTTCCAGGAAGATGGACAGGGAGCTTATGCACAATGCTTCTGCAGAAAAAGAAGGCAGAAATTTTAGCGGTTGAAATATGATTCAAATGTTCACTGCAAAAAGCTTTAAAGGACATTTAAATTTACACTTTTGGTGCAATAGCTATAATGAAATGACAATTTCCTCAGAATGAAGGCAATTAAGTGTTTGGCATGCAGTCCTCGCTCGAACAACGTCACAATGTACCAGCTATGTAATAGGAACAGGTATAAAATAATCTATGGGCAATATTCTTTGAATAACGATGCAATAAATCTGTTTGAAATCCAGTAAAATTAAGATAATGTAATAATTGACTTCCTTAGGGGACTGTGCATCATTCAGCATCCTAGTGCAGTAAAATTTCAATTCTATATCCAAAGGCAGGAGAGGAGCCAACGTTTAATTGCGGGACGAGAAATATTCAATCAAATTTCAACAATAAATGACATTTCATGGGTGGGTTACAAAAGCACTGTTCTCCTCTTTCACAGCATCCAAGACACAAAGCCTGACAGGAGCCCATAGTTGTCCAATTTACTGACTTCCTGCAACAAGGTCATCTTATCAAGACTTGAGAGAGAGACCCGTTATGAAAAACTAAAATGTTTTTATCATCATCCTTTCACGCCGTTCCTTTTCTTTCATAAAGATGTTTGGATTTCATACGTTCTCTGTAACCTCCAGTCAACATTATTTCAAAGCTGATCAAGAGAGCGAACACTGTGTCCCTTTAACAATTCAATGATCCATACAACCTCCAAGGTCAACTGAATCTCATCGATAGCTGTCGGACGAATGAAGGAAGGGATGATATTTATTTGAAATATCAGTATATATTGGAAGTTGCAAAATGCGTCGGAGGTTCCATTCTTTCTCAGGAGGAAACGAGGATCAGCAGATCTTCCAAATCAGAGTGAAGAAGCGCCCTCGCCAGGAGCAACTGGCTCTGAAATGGCGACGGATATTCTACACTCTGTCTATATAATGCTGAAGCTTTTTTTAACTATCATGATGAGTATAGCTGGACGATGTCACAGTGAGTATATATTGCTTTCCTTTTTTACTTTATTTCCAGATACGAGGAGTTATTACCCGGAAGTGGACTTGAAGAACGAACGATTTCAGAGGCATAAGGATAACGCAGGCAGGACGGTTTCTTCCCGGATGCGGACAGACAGCTCGACAGACAGACTACTAGAAATGGGAAATAGCACCTTAGCTTTAATGCAATTGCTAGAATGAAATGTAACGTTTATGATGTATGTGACGCTATTGCTTCAATAAAATTCATCTGCAAATTACTCTTTATTCGCATTTTTTACCCTTCATTCATCTACTTGGGAAACTATGATTGTTTTAATGTATACTACCCGAAGCCGTCGCCCCTTTTCCCTTCATTCCTGTTCGCAAATGACGAACATTCTGATCAATAAGTCTTCTCGGAAAAACGAAACAGCCTTGGTCTTAATCTTAAAACGGAGGGTTTAGAATAGTAAGTAGATCGTCTTTTTTTGACATGAGCAAATTATTCTAAACGGAATGCCAATAGAGGGAGAAGAAGCGCTCCCTCTCCGGCGTCAGTCGGCACGCATGCATTGCGAGCAAAGATCGTCCGCGATGTTAAACAGAAGTGAGAAAATTTTACTTGCAAAGTATTGAAATCAATCCCGTCCTTATTCCGTTCACGAGGCTCCGATATCCAGTTGCGTAGTGCTTCGCCCTTCCCTATCAACTTGGTGGCTAAAAATTCTCGAAGACTGTGAACGAACTACTGTGTTAAGTGCTAAGTTACTGGAGCTCATGCACGCTTTTCTACCATTCGGCAGTTACAAAGGATTGCGGATTCGTCTTTGGAGTGTAGTTTAAGTGAGGAAAGCCGGTTCAAGAAAAACATTGAGGTAAGTCCCATTGGAAATTTTTCGATCGCTCTCCGACCGTGTTTACAAAATTTGCTTAGAGTTTTTCGACAACTCATTGCTTCCAAACGAGACGACGAACGAAAACCTACATTCCATTACGTCGGGACGTACGTTAAGTTTCAATATCGAGCCCGGATCATACTGAGCCAATGCTTACGTTGCACCAAGCATATGGACTCTTGAAATATTGTTGCATTGCTCTTCATATTAAAGAATCCGAAGCGGTTTCTGTTAACAGAACGCTCCTTGGTGGATTCATAATTCGAGTTGGGATGCTTCTAGCCTCTGCTATGCGTTAAAACCTTTATTATAGCTATTTTTAACATTTGGTGACGCGAGCGATGTGATCACGGCGAGGTTGCATGGAAAGTGATGTATGCGTAATGGAGTTGGGACGCGAGACTGTTACCGCTGGGATTCTAAAATTGAAATTAGATTTTTAAAAATGAACAAGATATCCATCCTTAACGATGAAAATTACATGAAGATTAGTATTTATTATGACTTTTTGTCTACTACGTGAGTCTTACCGCACAAAAAAACCATTTTCATAACGTATCGTCTGCTTATTCTTTCGAAATCGAGAAAACCGCCACTGTGCGCGGTCGTCGCAAAAGAAGAGAGAAATTTTAAAGGTATTCAATCGGTGATCCGTCAAAGAACAAAATTTATAACAATTTAAGAATGCAGCGCCTGCACTGACAGCGGTGGTATTTCTATCAGCCAATCAGGATCGAGATAATTGTTAAGCGGGAGATCAAATATTGTTAATTCTTAATGTTTCAACTTTTAAGTGGCTGAACAGTTTCTTTGAGTTATTCTTTCTCGTTTGAAGCTTTACCAAGGTAATTCATATCCGGTTTATACCCGATGGATATTTTTTTCGCATTCATAACGATTAGCAGCACCTTTGCGCCACATTGAACCTTGCTTATAGGCCACCACTTGCTTTGGTTTATGCCGAACTTTTGAAGGGTTCGAGGCACGGATCATATACGGTTCTAATCCTTAAACTATGAATCATGTTCCTCTTTAATTAATTCGACATCTTTCGATTTTAGGATGCGGTTTTCATCGAGAGAAGATACGGGCCAGGGGAGAGTGGAGTGATTGTCTACACCGAATGGATCTTCTACTTCCTTTCCTTTGCAGTGAAAGCAATAGAGTGACGTTTTCGTTTCGTGAGTATTTGTTTAATATTATAGTTGAGGAGAGCCTGGGAAATGGGCTTATGATATTACTTGCTAACATTTGCTTATAAATAGTGTGAGCCTCAAACTGGCCATTCATTTCTGGAAATTGCCATCACAAATCGAACGAGTTAATGATAAATAAACGACGATGGATCGTCAGTGGACGGTTTCACGTTTGACTATAGAGAAAATAGTTCTCTCGCTTTGCCAAACTGTTATCAGTTCACACGGAAAGAATGAAGCGGCCTTCACTGGTATAAGTCTCGGTTCTTTTTACAGTTTTTGTTCTATCCATGCTGGGTTAACCATCTTTTCGTCTCTCTACCGCTCGTTTCCTCGTCCATCGGTTCAGTACATTTTTGGATTGACTGGAGCTTTGCAAGGTATAGGAAAAAATGAAGCATGATTCCCTATAAACCGGTGCAATACTATTTCTTTTTTACTGATTGCATCTTGCGCTCAGGTAACAACGTTCTGCATGACAATATATAAACATTGTGAGCATCTTTTAAAGAGAAAATAAGACAAATTTTACAAAACTCCTGATCAGGAGACACTCACTCTTAGAAGAAGAGATTTGAGGTCTTCCAGGAAGATGGACAGGGAGCTTATGCACAATGCTTCTGCAGAAAAAGAAGGCAGAAATTTTAGCGGTTGAAATATGATTCAAATGTTCACTGCAAAAAGCTTTAAAGGACATTTAAATTTACACTTTTGGTGCAATAGCTATAATGAAATGACAATTTCCTCAGAATGAAGGCAATTAAGTGTTTGGCATGCAGTCCTCGCTCGAACAACGTCACAATGTACCAGCTATGTAATAAGAACAGGTATAAAATAATCTATGGGCAATATTCTTTGAATAACGATGCAATAAATCTGTTTGAAATCCAGTAAAATTAAGATAATATAATAATTGACTTCCTTAGGGGACTGTGCATCATTCAGCATCCTAGTGCAGTAAAATTTCAATTCTATATCCAAAGGCAGGAGAGGAGCCAACGTTTAATTGCGGGACGAGAAATATTCAATCAAATTTCAACAATAAATGACATTTCATGGGTGGGTTACAAAAGCACTGTTCACCTCTTTCACAGCATCCAAGACACAAAGCCTGACAGGAGCCCATAGTTGTCCAATTTACTGACTTCCTGCAACAAGGTCATCTTATCAAGACTTGAGAGAGAGACCCGTTATGAAAAACTAAAATGTTTTTATCATCATCCTTTCACGCCGTTCCTTTTCTTTCATAAAGATGTTTGGATTTCATACGTTCTCTGTAACCTCCAGTCAACATTATTTCAAAGCTGATCCAGAGAGCGAACACTGTGTCCCTTTAACAATTCAATGATCCATACAACCTCCAAGTTCAACTGAATCTCACCGATAGCTGTCGGACGAATGAAGGAAGGGATGATATTTATTTGAAATATCAGTATATATTGGAAGTTGCAAAATGCGTCGGAGGTTCCATTCTTCCTCAGGAGGAAACGAGGATCAGCAGATCTTCCAAATCAGAGTGAAGAAGCGCCCTCGCCAGGAGCAACTGGCTCTGAAATGGCGACGGATATTCTACACTCTGTCTATATAATGCTGAAGCTTTTTTTAATTCTCATGATGAGTATAGCTTGACGATGTCACAGTGAGTTTATATTGCGTTCCTTTTTTACTTTCTTTCCAGATACGAGGAGTTATTACCCGAAAGAGGACTTGAAGAACGAACGATTTCAGAGGCTTAAGGATAACGCAGGCAGGACGGTTTCTTCCCGGATGCGGACAGACAGCTCGACAGACAGACTTCTAGAAATGGGAAATAGCACCTTAGCTTTAATGCAATTGCTAGAATGAAATGTAACGTTAATGATGTATGTGACGCTATTGCTTCAATAAAATTCATCTGCAAATTACTCTTTATTCGCATTTTTTACCCTTCATTCATCTACTTGGGAAACTATGATTGTTTTAATGTATACTACCCGAAGCCGTCGCCCCTTTTCCCTTCATTCCTGTTCGCAAATGACGAACATTCTGATCAATAAGTCTTCTCGGAAAAACGAAACAGCCTTGGTCTTAATCTTAAAACGGAGGGTTTAGAATAGTAAGTAGATCGTCTTTTTTTGACATGAGCAAATTATTCTAAACGGAATGCCAATAGAGGGAGAAGAAGCGCTCCCTCTCCGGCGTCAGTCGGCACGCATGCATTGCGAGCAAAGGTCGTCCGCGATGTTAAACAGAAGTGAGAAAATTTCACTTGCAAAGTATTGAAATCAATCCCGTCCTTATTCCGTTCACGAGGCTCCGATATCCAGTTGCGTAGTGCTTCGCCGTTCCCTATCAACTTGGTGGCTAAAAATTCTCGAAGACTGTGAACGAATTACTGTGTTAAGTGCTAAGTTACTGGAGCTCATGCACGCTTTTCTACCATTCGGCAGTTACAAAGGATTGCGGATTCGTCTTTGGAGTGTAGTTTAAGTGAGGAAAGCCGGTTCAAGAAAAACATTGAGGTAAGTCCCATTGGAAATTTTTCGATCGCTCTCCGACCGTGTTTACAAAATTTGCTTAGAGTTTTTCGACAACTCATAGCTTCCAAACGAGACGACGAACGAAAACCTACATTCCATTACGTCGGGACGTACTTTAAGTTTCAATATCAAGCCCGGATCATACTGAGCAATGCTAACGTTGCACCAAGCATATGGACTCTTGAAATATTGTTGCATTGCTCTTCATATTAATGAATCCGAAGCGGTTTCTGTTAACAGAACGCTCCGTGGTGGATTCATAATTCGAGTTGGGATGCTTCTAGCCTCTGCTATGCGTTAAAACCTTTATTTTAGCTATTTTTAACAATTGGTGACGCGAGCGATGTGATCACGGCGAGGTTGCATGGAAAAGTGATGTATGCGTAATGGAGTTGGGACGCGAGACTGTTACCGCTGGGATTCTAAAATTGAAATTAGATTTTTAAAAATGAACAAGATATCCATCCTTAACGATGAAAATTACATGAAGATTAGTATTTATTATGACTTTTTGTCTACTACGTGAGTCTTACCGCACAAAAAAACCATTTTCATAACGTATCGTCTGCTTATTCTTTCGAAATCGAGAAAACCGCCACTGTGCGCGGTCGTCGCAAAAGAAGAGAGGAATTTTAAAGGTATTCAATCGGTGATCCGTCAAAGAACAAAATTTATAACAATTTAAGAATGCAGCGCCTGCACTGACAGCGGTGGTATTTCTATCAGCCAATCAGGATCGAGATAATTGTTAAGCGGGAGATCAAATATTGTTAATTCTTAATGTTTCAACTTTTAAGTGGCTGAACAGTTTCTTTGAGTTATTCTTTCTCGTTTGAAGCTTTACCAAGGTAATTCATATCCGGTTTATACCCGATGGATATTTTTTTCGCATTCATAACGATTAGCAGCACCTTTGCGCCACATTGAACCTTGCTTATAGGCCACCACTTGCTTTGGTTTATGCCGAACTTTTGAAGGGTTCGAGGCACGGATCATATACGGTTCTAATCCTTAAACTATGAATCATGTTCCTCTTTAATTAATTCGACATCTTTCGATTTTAGGATGCGGTTTTCATCGAGAGAAGATACGGGCCAGGGGAGAGTGGAGTGATTGTCTACACCGAATGGATCTTCTACTTCCTTTCCTTTGCAGTGAAAGCAATAGAGTGACGTTTTCGTTTCGTGAGTATTTGTTTAATATTATAGTTGAGGAGAGCCTGGGAAATGGGCTTATGATATTACTTGCTAACATTTGCTTATAAATAGTGTGAGCCTCAAACTGGCCATTCATTTCTGGAAATTGCCATCACAAATCGAACGAGTTAATGATAAATAAACGACGATGGATCGTCAGTGGACGGTTTCACGTTTGACTATAGAGAAAATAGTTCTCTCGCTTTGCCAAACTGTTATCAGTTCACAGGGAAAGAATGAAGCGGCCTTCACTGGTATAAGTCTCGGTTCTTTTTACAGTTTTTGTTCTATCCATGCTGGGTTAACCATCTTTTCGTCTCTCTACCGCTCGTTTCCTCGTCCATCGGTTCAGTACATTTTTGGATTGACTGGAGCTTTGCAAGGTATAGGAAAAAATGAAGCATGATTCCCTATAAACCGGTGCAATACTATTTCTTTTTTACTGATTGCATCTTGCGCTCAGGTAACAACGTTCTGCATGACAATATATAAACATTGTGAGCATCTTTTAAAGAGAAAATAAGACAAATTTTACAAAACTCCTGATCAGGAGACACTCACTCTTAGAAGAAGAGATTTGAGGTCTTCCAGGAAGATGGACAGGGAGCTTATGCACAATGCTTCTGCAGAAAAAGAAGGCAGAAATTTTAGCGGTTGAAATATGATTCAAATGTTCACTGCAAAAAGCTTTAAAGGACATTTAAATTTACACTTTTGGTGCAATAGCTATAATGAAATGACAATTTCCTCAGAATGAAGGCAATTAAGTGTTTGGCATGCAGTCCTCGCTCGAACAACGTCACAATGTACCAGCTATGTAATAAGAACAGGTATAAAATAATCTATGGGCAATATTCTTTGAATAACGATGCAATAAATCTGTTTGAAATCCAGTAAAATTAAGATAATGTAATAATTGACTTCCTTAGGGGACTGTGCATCATTCAGCATCCTAGTGCAGTAAAATTTCAATTCTATATCCAAAGGCAGGAGAGGAGCCAACGTTTAATTGCGGGACGAGAAATATTCAATCAAATTTCAACAATAAATGACATTTCATGGGTGGGTTACAAAAGCACTGTTCTCCTCTTTCACAGCATCCAAGACACAAAGCCTGACAGGAGCCCATAGTTGTCCAATTTACTGACTTCCTGCAACAAGGTCATCTTATCAAGACTTGAGAGAGAGACCCGTTATGAAAAACTAAAATGTTTTTATCATCATCCTTTCACGCCGTTCCTTTTCTTTCATAAAGATGTTTGGATTTCATACGTTCTCTGTAACCTCCAGTCGACATTATTTCAAAGCTGATCCAGAGAGCGAACACTGTGTCCCTTTAACAATTCAATGATCCATACAACCTCCAAGTTCAACTGAATCTCACCGATAGCTGTCGGACGAATGAAGGAAGGGATGATATTTATTTGAAATATCAGTATATATTGGAAGTTGCAAAATGCGTCGGAGGTTCCATTCTTCCTCAGGAGGAAACGAGGATCAGCAGATCTTCCAAATCAGAGTGAAGAAGCGCCCTCGCCAGGAGCAACTGGCTCTGAAATGGCGACGGATATTCTACACTCTGTCTATATAATGCTGAAGCTTTTTTTAATTCTCATGATGAGTATAGCTTGACGATGTCACAGTGAGTTTATATTGCGTTCCTTTTTTACTTTCTTTCCAGATACGAGGAGTTATTACCCGAAAGAGGACTTGAAGAACGAACGATTTCAGAGGCTTAAGGATAACGCAGGCAGGACGGTTTCTTCCCGGATGCGGACAGACAGCTCGACAGACAGACTTCTAGAAATGGGAAATAGCACCTTAGCTTTAATGCAATTGCTAGAATGAAATGTAACGTTAATGATGTATGTGACGCTATTGCTTCAATAAAATTCATCTGCAAATTACTCTTTATTCGCATTTTTTACCCTTCATTCATCTACTTGGGAAACTATGATTGTTTTAATGTATACTACCCGAAGCCGTCGCCCCTTTTCCCTTCATTCCTGTTCGCAAATGACGAACATTCTGATCAATAAGTCTTCTCGGAAAAACGAAACAGCCTTGGTCTTAATCTTAAAACGGAGGGTTTAGAATAGTAAGTAGATCGTCTTTTTTTGACATGAGCAAATTATTCTAAACGGAATGCCAATAGAGGGAGAAGAAGCGCTCCCTCTCCGGCGTCAGTCGGCACGCATGCATTGCGAGCAAAGGTCGTCCGCGATGTTAAACAGAAGTGAGAAAATTTCACTTGCAAAGTATTGAAATCAATCCCGTCCTTATTCCGTTCACGAGGCTCCGATATCCAGTTGCGTAGTGCTTCGCCGTTCCCTATCAACTTGGTGGCTAAAAATTCTCGAAGACTGTGAACGAATTACTGTGTTAAGTGCTAAGTTACTGGAGCTCATGCACGCTTTTCTACCATTCGGCAGTTACAAAGGATTGCGGATTCGTCTTTGGAGTGTAGTTTAAGTGAGGAAAGCCGGTTCAAGAAAAACATTGAGGTAAGTCCCATTGGAAATTTTTCGATCGCTCTCCGACCGTGTTTACAAAATTTGCTTAGAGTTTTTCGACAACTCATAGCTTCCAAACGAGACGACGAACGAAAACCTACATTCCATTACGTCGGGACGTACTTTAAGTTTCAATATCAAGCCCGGATCATACTGAGCAATGCTAACGTTGCACCAAGCATATGGACTCTTGAAATATTGTTGCATTGCTCTTCATATTAATGAATCCGAAGCGGTTTCTGTTAACAGAACGCTCCGTGGTGGATTCATAATTCGAGTTGGGATGCTTCTAGCCTCTGCTATGCGTTAAAACCTTTATTTTAGCTATTTTTAACAATTGGTGACGCGAGCGATGTGATCACGGCGAGGTTGCATGGAAAAGTGATGTATGCGTAATGGAGTTGGGACGCGAGACTGTTACCGCTGGGATTCTAAAATTGAAATTAGATTTTTAAAAATGAACAAGATATCCATCCTTAACGATGAAAATTACATGAAGATTAGTATTTATTATGACTTTTTGTCTACTACGTGAGTCTTACCGCACAAAAAAACCATTTTCATAACGTATCGTCTGCTTATTCTTTCGAAATCGAGAAAACCGCCACTGTGCGCGGTCGTCGCAAAAGAAGAGAGGAATTTTAAAGGTATTCAATCGGTGATCCGTCAAAGAACAAAATTTATAACAATTTAAGAATGCAGCGCCTGCACTGACAGCGGTGGTATTTCTATCAGCCAATCAGGATCGAGATAATTGTTAAGCGGGAGATCAAATATTGTTAATTCTTAATGTTTCAACTTTTAAGTGGCTGAACAGTTTCTTTGAGTTATTCTTTCTCGTTTGAAGCTTTACCAAGGTAATTCATATCCGGTTTATACCCGATGGATATTTTTTTCGCATTCATAACGATTAGCAGCACCTTTGCGCCACATTGAACCTTGCTTATAGGCCACCACTTGCTTTGGTTTATGCCGAACTTTTGAAGGGTTCGAGGCACGGATCATATACGGTTCTAATCCTTAAACTATGAATCATGTTCCTCTTTAATTAATTCGACATCTTTCGATTTTAGGATGCGGTTTTCATCGAGAGAAGATACGGGCCAGGGGAGAGTGGAGTGATTGTCTACACCGAATGGATCTTCTACTTCCTTTCCTTTGCAGTGAAAGCAATAGAGTGACGTTTTCGTTTCGTGAGTATTTGTTTAATATTATAGTTGAGGAGAGCCTGGGAAATGGGCTTATGATATTACTTGCTAACATTTGCTTATAAATAGTGTGAGCCTCAAACTGGCCATTCATTTCTGGAAATTGCCATCACAAATCGAACGAGTTAATGATAAATAAACGACGATGGATCGTCAGTGGACGGTTTCACGTTTGACTATAGAGAAAATAGTTCTCTCGCTTTGCCAAACTGTTATCAGTTCACAGGGAAAGAATGAAGCGGCCTTCACTGGTATAAGTCTCGGTTCTTTTTACAGTTTTTGTTCTATCCATGCTGGGTTAACCATCTTTTCGTCTCTCTACCGCTCGTTTCCTCGTCCATCGGTTCAGTACATTTTTGGATTGACTGGAGCTTTGCAAGGTATAGGAAAAAATGAAGCATGATTCCCTATAAACCGGTGCAATACTATTTCTTTTTTACTGATTGCATCTTGCGCTCAGGTAACAACGTTCTGCATGACAATATATAAACATTGTGAGCATCTTTTAAAGAGAAAATAAGACAAATTTTACAAAACTCCTGATCAGGAGACACTCACTCTTAGAAGAAGAGATTTGAGGTCTTCCAGGAAGATGGACAGGGAGCTTATGCACAATGCTTCTGCAGAAAAAGAAGGCAGAAATTTTAGCGGTTGAAATATGATTCAAATGTTCACTGCAAAAAGCTTTAAAGGACATTTAAATTTACACTTTTGGTGCAATAGCTATAATGAAATGACAATTTCCTCAGAATGAAGGCAATTAAGTGTTTGGCATGCAGTCCTCGCTCGAACAACGTCACAATGTACCAGCTATGTAATAAGAACAGGTATAAAATAATCTATGGGCAATATTCTTTGAATAACGATGCAATAAATCTGTTTGAAATCCAGTAAAATTAAGATAATGTAATAATTGACTTCCTTAGGGGACTGTGCATCATTCAGCATCCTAGTGCAGTAAAATTTCAATTCTATATCCAAAGGCAGGAGAGGAGCCAACGTTTAATTGCGGGACGAGAAATATTCAATCAAATTTCAACAATAAATGACATTTCATGGGTGGGTTACAAAAGCACTGTTCTCCTCTTTCACAGCATCCAAGACACAAAGCCTGACAGGAGCCCATAGTTGTCCAATTTACTGACTTCCTGCAACAAGGACATCTTATCAAGACTTGAGAGAGAGACCCGTTATGAAAAACTAAAATGTTTTTATCATCATCCTTTCACGCCGTTCCTTTTCTTTCATAAAGATGTTTGGATTTCATACGTTCTCTGTAACCTCCAGTCAACATTATTTCAAAGCTGATCCAGAGAGCGAACACTGTGTCCCTTTAACAATTCAATGATCCATACAACCTCCAAGTTCAACTGAATCTCACCGATAGCTGTCGGACGAATGAAGGAAGGGATGATATTTATTTGAAATATCAGTATATATTGGAAGTTGCAAAATGCGTCGGAGGTTCCATTCTTTCTCAGGAGGAAACGAGGATCAGCAGATCTTCCAAATCAGAGTGAAGAAGCGCCCTCGCCAGGAGCAACTGGCTCTGAAATGGCGACGGATATTCTACACTCTGTCTATATAATGCTGAAGCTTTTGTTAATTCTCATGATGATTATAGCTTGACGATGCCACAGTGAGTTTATATTGCGTTCCTTTTTTACTTTCTTTCCAGATACGAGGAGTTATTACCCGGAAGAGGACTTGAAGAACGAACGATTTCAGAGGCATAAGGATAACGCAGGCAGGACGGTTTCTTCCCGGATGCGGACAGACAGCTCGACAGACAGACTTCTAGAAATGGGAAATAGCACCTTAGCTTTAATGCAATTGCTAGAATGAAATGTAACGTTTATGATGTATGTGACGCTATTGCTTCAATAAAATTCATCTGCAAATTACTCTTTATTCGCATTTTTTACCCTTCATTCATCTACTTGGGAAACTATGATTGTTTTAATGTATACTACTCGATGCCGTCGCCCCTTTCCCCTTCATTCCTGTTCGCAAATGACGAACATTCTGATCAATAAGTCTTCTCGGAAAAACGAAACAGCCTTGGTCTTAATCTTAAAACGGAGGGTTTAGAATAGTAAGTAGATCGTCTTTTTTTGACATGAGCAAATTATTCTAAACGGAATGCCAATAGAGGGAGAAGAAGCGCTCCCTCTCCGGCGTCAGTCGGCACGCATGCATTGCGAGCAAAGGTCGTCCGCGATGTTAAACAGAAGTGAGAAAATTTCACTTGCAAAGTATTGAAATCAATCCCGTCCTTATTCCGTTCACGAGGCTCCGATATCCAGTTGCGTAGTGCTTCGCCGTTCCCTATCAACTTGGTGGCTAAAAATTCTCGAAGACTGTGAACGAATTACTGTGTTAAGTGCTAAGTTACTGGAGCTCATGCACGCTTTTCTACCATTCGGCAGTTACAAAGGATTGCGGATTCGTCTTTGGAGTGTAGTTTAAGTGAGGAAAGCCGGTTCAAGAAAAACATTGAGGTAAGTCCCATTGGAAATTTTTCGATCGCTCTCCGACCGTGTTTACAAAATTTGCTTAGAGTTTTTCGACAACTCATAGCTTCCAAACGAGACGACGAACGAAAACCTACATTCCATTACGTCGGGACGTACTTTAAGTTTCAATATCAAGCCCGGATCATACTGAGCAATGCTAACGTTGCACCAAGCATATGGACTCTTGAAATATTGTTGCATTGCTCTTCATATTAATGAATCCGAAGCGGTTTCTGTTAACAGAACGCTCCGTGGTGGATTCATAATTCGAGTTGGGATGCTTCTAGCCTCTGCTATGCGTTAAAACCTTTATTTTAGCTATTTTTAACAATTGGTGACGCGAGCGATGTGATCACGGCGAGGTTGCATGGAAAAGTGATGTATGCGTAATGGAGTTGGGACGCGAGACTGTTACCGCTGGGATTCTAAAATTGAAATTAGATTTTTAAAAATGAACAAGATATCCATCCTTAACGATGAAAATTACATGAAGATTAGTATTTATTATGACTTTTTGTCTACTACGTGAGTCTTACCGCACAAAAAAACCATTTTCATAACGTATCGTCTGCTTATTCTTTCGAAATCGAGAAAACCGCCACTGTGCGCGGTCGTCGCAAAAGAAGAGAGGAATTTTAAAGGTATTCAATCGGTGATCCGTCAAAGAACAAAATTTATAACAATTTAAGAATGCAGCGCCTGCACTGACAGCGGTGGTATTTCTATCAGCCAATCAGGATCGAGATAATTGTTAAGCGGGAGATCAAATATTGTTAATTCTTAATGTTTCAACTTTTAAGTGGCTGAACAGTTTCTTTGAGTTATTCTTTCTCGTTTGAAGCTTTACCAAGGTAATTCATATCCGGTTTATACCCGATGGATATTTTTTTCGCATTCATAACGATTAGCAGCACCTTTGCGCCACATTGAACCTTGCTTATAGGCCACCACTTGCTTTGGTTTATGCCGAACTTTTGAAGGGTTCGAGGCACGGATCATATACGGTTCTAATCCTTAAACTATGAATCATGTTCCTCTTTAATTAATTCGACATCTTTCGATTTTAGGATGCGGTTTTCATCGAGAGAAGATACGGGCCAGGGGAGAGTGGAGTGATTGTCTACACCGAATGGATCTTCTACTTCCTTTCCTTTGCAGTGAAAGCAATAGAGTGACGTTTTCGTTTCGTGAGTATTTGTTTAATATTATAGTTGAGGAGAGCCTGGGAAATGGGCTTATGATATTACTTGCTAACATTTGCTTATAAATAGTGTGAGCCTCAAACTGGCCATTCATTTCTGGAAATTGCCATCACAAATCGAACGAGTTAATGATAAATAAACGACGATGGATCGTCAGTGGACGGTTTCACGTTTGACTATAGAGAAAATAGTTCTCTCGCTTTGCCAAACTGTTATCAGTTCACACGGAAAGAATGAAGCGGCCTTCACTGGTATAAGTCTCGGTTCTTTTTACAGTTTTTGTTCTATCCATGCTGGGTTAACCATCTTTTCGTCTCTCTACCGCTCGTTTCCTCGTCCATCGGTTCAGTACATTTTTGGATTGACTGGAGCTTTGCAAGGTATAGGAAAAAATGAAGCATGATTCCCTATAAACCGGTGCAATACTATTTCTTTTTTACTGATTGCATCTTGCGCTCAGGTAACAACGTTCTGCATGACAATATATAAACATTGTGAGCATCTTTTAAAGAGAAAATAAGACAAATTTTACAAAACTCCTGATCAGGAGACACTCACTCTTAGAAGAAGAGATTTGAGGTCTTCCAGGAAGATGGACAGGGAGCTTATGCACAATGCTTCTGCAGAAAAAGAAGGCAGAAATTTTAGCGGTTGAAATATGATTCAAATGTTCACTGCAAAAAGCTTTAAAGGACATTTAAATTTACACTTTTGGTGCAATAGCTATAATGAAATGACAATTTCCTCAGAATGAAGGCAATTAAGTGTTTGGCATGCAGTCCTCGCTCGAACAACGTCACAATGTACCAGCTATGTAATAAGAACAGGTATAAAATAATCTATGGGCAATATTCTTTGAATAACGATGCAATAAATCTGTTTGAAATCCAGTAAAATTAAGATAATGTAATAATTGACTTCCTTAGGGGACTGTGCATCATTCAGCATCCTAGTGCAGTAAAATTTCAATTCTATATCCAAAGGCAGGAGAGGAGCCAACGTTTAATTGCGGGACGAGAAATATTCAATCAAATTTCAACAATAAATGACATTTCATGGGTGGGTTACAAAAGCACTGTTCTCCTCTTTCACAGCATCCAAGACACAAAGCCTGACAGGAGCCCATAGTTGTCCAATTTACTGACTTCCTGCAACAAGGTCATCTTATCAAGACTTGAGAGAGAGACCCGTTATGAAAAACTAAAATGTTTTTATCATCATCCTTTCACGCCGTTCCTTTTCTTTCATAAAGATGTTTGGATTTCATACGTTCTCTGTAACCTCCAGTCAACATTATTTCAAAGCTGATCCAGAGAGCGAACACTGTGTCCCTTTAACAATTCAATGATCCATACAACCTCCAAGTTCAACTGAATCTCACCGATAGCTGTCGGACGAATGAAGGAAGGGATGATATTTATTTGAAATATCAGTATATATTGGAAGTTGCAAAATGCGTCGGAGGTTCCATTCTTCCTCAGGAGGAAACGAGGATCAGCAGATCTTCCAAATCAGAGTGAAGAAGCGCCCTCGCCAGGAGCAACTGGCTCTGAAATGGCGACGGATATTCTACACTCTGTCTATAAAATGCTGAAGCTTTTTTTAATTCTCATGATGAGTATAGCTTGACGATGTCACAGTGAGTTTATATTGCGTTCCTTTTTTACTTTCTTTCCAGATACGAGGAGTTATTACCCGAAAGAGGACTTGAAGAACGAACGATTTCAGAGGCTGAAGGATAACGCAGGCAGGACGGTTTCTTCCCGGATGCGGACAGACAGCTCGACAGACAGACTTCTAGAAATGGGAAATAGCACCTTAGCTTTAATGCAATTGCTAGAATGAAATGTAACGTTTATGATGTATGTGACGCTATTGCTTCAATAAAATTCATCTGCAAATTACTCTTTATTCGCATTTTTTACCCTTCATTCATCTACTTGGGAAACTATGATTGTTTTAATGTATACTACCCGAAGCCGTCGCCCCTTTTCCCTTCATTCCTGTTCGCAAATGACGAACATTCTGATCAATAAGTCTTCTCGGAAAAACGAAACAGCCTTGGTCTTAATCTTAAAACAGAGGGTTTAGAATAGTAAGTAGATCGTCTTTTTTTGACATGAGCAAATTATTCTAAACGGAATGCCAATAGAGGGAGAAGAAGCGCTCCCTCTCCGGCGTCAGTCGGCACGCATGCATTGCGAGCAAAGGTCGTCCGCGATGTTAAACAGAAGTGAGAAAATTTCACTTGCAAAGTATTGAAATCAATCCCGTCCTTATTCCGTTCACGAGGCTCCGATATCCAGTTGCGTAGTGCTTCGCCGTTCCCTATCAACTTGGTGGCTAAAAATTCTCGAAGACTGTGAACGAATTACTGTGTTAAGTGCTAAGTTACTGGAGCTCATGCACGCTTTTCTACCATTCGGCAGTTACAAAGGATTGCGGATTCGTCTTTGGAGTGTAGTTTAAGTGAGGAAAGCCGGTTCAAGAAAAACATTGAGGTAAGTCCCATTGGAAATTTTTCGATCGCTCTCCGACCGTGTTTACAAAATTTGCTTAGAGTTTTTCGACAACTCATAGCTTCCAAACGAGACGACGAACGAAAACCTACATTCCATTACGTCGGGACGTACTTTAAGTTTCAATATCAAGCCCGGATCATACTGAGCCAATGCTAACGTTGCACCAAGCATATGGACTCTTGAAATATTGTTGCATTGCTCTTCATATTAATGAATCCGAAGCGGTTTCTGTTAACAGAACGCTCCGTGGTGGATTCATAATTCGAGTTGGGATGCTTCTAGCCTCTGCTATGCGTTAAAACCTTCATTTTAGCTATTTTTAACAATTGGTGACGCGAGCGATGTGATCACGGCGAGGTTGCATGGAAAAGTGATGTATGCGTAATGGAGTTGGGACGCGAGACTGTTACCGCTGGGATTCTAAAATTGAAATTAGATTTTTAAAAATGAACAAGATATCCATCCTTAACGATGAAAATTACATGAAGATTAGTATTTATTATGACTTTTTGTCTACTACGTGAGTCTTACCGCACAAAAAAAACCATTTTCATAACGTATCGTCTGCTTATTCTTTCGAAATCGAGAAAACCGCCACTGTGCGCGGTCGTCGCAAAAGAAGAGAGGAATTTTAAAGGTATTCAATCGGTGATCCGTCAAAGAACAAAATTTATAACAATTTAAGAATGCAGCGCCTGCACTGACAGCGGTGGTATTTCTATCAGCCAATCAGGATCGAGATAATTGTTAAGCGGGAGATCAAATATTGTTAATTCTTAATGTTTCAACTTTTAAGTGGCTGAACAGTTTCTTTGAGTTATTCTTTCTCGTTTGAAGCTTTACCAAGGTAATTCATATCCGGTTTATACCCGATGGATATTTTTTTCGCATTCGTAACGATTAGCAGCACCTTTGCGCCACATTGAACCTTGCTTATAGGCCACCACTTGCTTTGGTTTATGCCGAACTTTTGAAGGGTTCGAGGCACGGAACATATACGGTTCTAATCCTTAAACTATGAATCATGTTCCTCTTTAATTAATTCGACATCTTTCGATTTTAGGATGCGGTTTTCATCGAGAGAAGATACGGGCCAGGGGAGAGTGGAGTGATTGTCTACACCGAATGGATCTTCTACTTCCTTTCCTTTGCAGTGAAAGCAATAGAGTGACGTTTTCGTTTCGTGAGTATTTGTTTAATATTATAGTTGAGGAGAGCCTGGGAAATGGGCTTATGATATTACTTGCTAACATTTGCTTATAAATAGTGTGAGCCTCAAACTGGCCATTCATTTCTGGAAATTGCCATCACAAATCGAACGAGTTAATGATAAATAAACGACGATGGATCGTCAGTGGACGGTTTCACGTTTGACTATAGAGAAAATAGTTCTCTCGCTTTGCCAAACTGTTATCAGTTCACAGGGAAAGAATGAAGCGGCCTTCACTGGTATAAGTCTCAGTTCTTTTTACAGTTTTTGTTCTTTCCATGCTGGGTTAACCATCTTTTCGTCTCTCTACCGCTCGTTTCCTCGTCCATCGGTTCAGTACATTTTTGGATTGACTGGAGCTTTGCAAGGTATAGGAAAAAATGAAGCATGATTCCCTATAAACCGGTGCAATACTATTTCTTTTTTACTGATTGCATCTTGCGCTCAGGTAACAACGTTCTGCATGACAATATATAAACATTGTGAGCATCTTTTAAAGAGAAAATAAGACAAATTTTACAAAACTCCTGATCAGGAGACACTCACTCTTAGAAGAAGAGATTTGAGGTCTTCCAGGAAGATGGACAGGGAGCTTATGCACAATGCTTCTGCAGAAAAAGAAGGCAGAAATTTTAGCGGTTGAAATATGATTCAAATGTTCACTGCAAAAAGCTTTAAAGGACATTTAAATTTACACTTTTGGTGCAATAGCTATATTGAAATGACAATTTCCTCAGAATGAAGGCAATTAAGTGTTTGGCATGCAGTCCTCGCTCGAACAACGTCACAATGTACCAGCTATGTAATAAGAACAGGTATAAAATAATCTATGGGCAATATTCTTTGAATAACGATGCAATAAATCTGTTTGAAATCCAGTAAAATTAAGATAATGTAATAATTGACTTCCTTAGGGGACTGTGCATCATTCAGCATCCTAGTGCAGTAAAATTTCAATTCTATATCCAAAGGCAGGAGAGGAGCCAACGTTTAATTGCGGGACGAGAAATATTCAATCAAATTTCAACAATAAATGACATTTCATGGGTGGGTTACAAAAGCACTGTTCTCCTCTTTCACAGCATCCAAGACACAAAGCCTGACAGGAGCCCATAGTTGTCCAATTTACTGACTTCCTGCAACAAGGTCATCTTATCAAGACTTGAGAGAGAGACCCGTTATGAAAAACTAAAATGTTTTTATCATCATCCTTTCACGCCGTTCCTTTTCTTTCATAAAGATGTTTGGATTTCATACGTTCTCTGTAACCTCCAGTCGACATTATTTCAAAGCTGATCCAGAGAGCGAACACTGTGTCCCTTTAACAATTCAATGATCCATACAACCTCCAAGTTCAACTGAATCTCACCGATAGCTGTCGGACGAATGAAGGAAGGGATGATATTTATTTGAAATATCAGTATATATTGGAAGTTGCAAAATGCGTCGGAGGTTCCATTCTTTCTCAGGAGGAACCGAGGATCAGCAGATCTTCCAAATCAGAGTGAAGAAGCGCCCTCGCCAGGAGCAACTGGCTCTGAAATGGCGACGGATATTCTACACTCTGTCTATAAAATGCTGAAGCTTTTTTTAATTCTCATGATGAGTATAGCTTGACGATGTCACAGTGAGTTTATATTGCGTTCCTTTTTTACTTTCTTTCCAGATACGAGGAGTTATTACCCGAAAGAGGACTTGAAGAACGAACGATTTCAGAGGCTGAAGGATAACGCAGGCAGGACGGTTTCTTCCCGGATGCGGACAGACAGCTCGACAGACAGACTTCTAGAAATGGGAAATAGCACCTTAGCTTTAATGCAATTGCTAGAATGAAATGTAACGTTTATGATGTATGTGACGCTATTGCTTCAATAAAATTCATCTGCAAATTACTCTTTATTCGCATTTTTTACCCTTCATTCATCTACTTGGGAAACTATGATTGTTTTAATGTATACTACCCGAAGCCGTCGCCCCTTTTCCCTTCATTCCTGTTCGCAAATGACGAACATTCTGATCAATAAGTCTTCTCGGAAAAACGAAACAGCCTTGGTCTTAATCTTAAAACAGAGGGTTTAGAATAGTAAGTAGATCGTCTTTTTTTGACATGAGCAAATTATTCTAAACGGAATGCCAATAGAGGGAGAAGAAGCGCTCCCTCTCCGGCGTCAGTCGGCACGCATGCATTGCGAGCAAAGGTCGTCCGCGATGTTAAACAGAAGTGAGAAAATTTCACTTGCAAAGTATTGAAATCAATCCCGTCCTTATTCCGTTCACGAGGCTCCGATATCCAGTTGCGTAGTGCTTCGCCGTTCCCTATCAACTTGGTGGCTAAAAATTCTCGAAGACTGTGAACGAATTACTGTGTTAAGTGCTAAGTTACTGGAGCTCATGCACGCTTTTCTACCATTCGGCAGTTACAAAGGATTGCGGATTCGTCTTTGGAGTGTAGTTTAAGTGAGGAAAGCCGGTTCAAGAAAAACATTGAGGTAAGTCCCATTGGAAATTTTTCGATCGCTCTCCGACCGTGTTTACAAAATTTGCTTAGAGTTTTTCGACAACTCATAGCTTCCAAACGAGACGACGAACGAAAACCTACATTCCATTACGTCGGGACGTACTTTAAGTTTCAATATCAAGCCCGGATCATACTGAGCCAATGCTAACGTTGCACCAAGCATATGGACTCTTGAAATATTGTTGCATTGCTCTTCATATTAATGAATCCGGAGCGGTTTCTGTTAACAGAACGCTCCGTGGTGGATTCATAATTCGAGTTGGGATGCTTCTAGCCTCTGCTATGCGTTAAAACCTTTATTTTAGCTATTTTTAACAATTGGTGACGCGAGCGATGTGATCACGGCGAGGTTGCATGGAAAAGTGATGTATGCGTAATGGAGTTGGGACGCGAGACTGTTACCGCTGGGATTCTAAAATTGAAATTAGATTTTTAAAAATGAACAAGATATCCATCCTTAACGATGAAAATTACATGAAGATTAGTATTTATTATGACTTTTTGTCTACTACGTGAGTCTTACCGCACAAAAAAACCATTTTCATAACGTATCGTCTGCTTATTCTTTCGAAATCGAGAAAACCGCGACTGTGCGCGGTCGTCGCAAAAGAAGAGAGGAATTTTAAAGGTATTCAATCGGTGATCCGTCAAAGAACAAAATTTATAACAATTTAAGAATGCAGCGCCTGCACTGACAGCGGTGGTATTTCTATCAGCCAATCAGGATCGAGATAATTGTTAAGCGGGAGATCAAATATTGTTAATTCTTAATGTTTCAACTTTTAAGTGGCTGAACAGTTTCTTTGAGTTATTCTTTCTCGTTTGAAGCTTTACCAAGGTATTTCATATCCGGTTTATACCCGATGGATATTTTTTTCGCATTCGTAACGATTAGCAGCACCTTTGCGCCACATTGAACCTTGCTTATAGGCCACCACTTGCTTTGGTTTATGCCGAACTTTTGAAGGGTTCGAGGCACGGAACATATACGGTTCTAATCCTTAAACTATGAATCATGTTCCTCTTTAATTAATTCGACATCTTTCGATTTTAGGATGCGGTTTTCATCGAGAGAAGATACGGGCCAGGGGAGAGTGGAGTGACTGTCTACACCGAATGGATCTTCTACTTCCTTTCCTTTGCAGTGAAAGCAATAGAGTGACGTTTTCGTTTCGTGAGTATTTGTTTAATATTATAGTTGAGGAGAGCCTGGAAAATGGGCTTATGATATTACTTGCTAACATTTGCTTATAAATAGTGTGAGCCTCAAACTGGCCATTCATTTCTGGAAATTGCCATCACAAATCGAACGAGTTAATGATAAATAAACGACGATGGATCGTCAGTGGACGGTTTCACGTTTGACTATAGAGAAAATAGTTCTCTCGCTTTGCCAAACTGTTATCAGTTCACAGGGAAAGAATGAAGCGGCCTTCACTGGTATAAGTCTCAGTTCTTTTTACAGTTTTTGTTCTTTCCATGCTGGGTTAACCATCTTTTCGTCTCTCTACCGCTCGTTTCCTCGTCCATCGGTTCAGTACATTTTTGGATTGACTGGAGCTTTGCAAGGTATAGGAAAAAATGAAGCATGATTCCCTATAAACCGGTGCAATACTATTTCTTTTTTACTGATTGCATCTTGCGCTCAGGTAACAACGTTCTGCATGACAATATATAAACATTGTGAGCATCTTTTAAAGAGAAAATAAGACAAATTTTACAAAACTCCTGATCAGGAGACACTCACTCTTAGAAGAAGAGATTTGAGGTCTTCCAGGAAGATGGACAGGGAGCTTATGCACAATGCTTCTGCAGAAAAAGAAGGCAGAAATTTTAGCGGTTGAAATATGATTCAAATGTTCACTGCAAAAAGCTTTAAAGGACATTTAAATTTACACTTTTGGTGCAATAGCTATATTGAAATGACAATTTCCTCAGAATGAAGGCAATTAAGTGTTTGGCATGCAGTCCTCGCTCGAACAACGTCACAATGTACCAGCTATGTAATAAGAACAGGTATAAAATAATCTATGGGCAATATTCTTTGAATAACGATGCAATAAATCTGTTTGAAATCCAGTAAAATTAAGATAATGTAATAATTGACTTCCTTAGGGGACTGTGCATCATTCAGCATCCTAGTGCAGTAAAATTTCAATTCTATATCCAAAGGCAGGAGAGGAGCCAACGTTTAATTGCGGGACGAGAAATATTCAATCAAATTTCAACAATAAATGACATTTCATGGGTGGGTTACAAAAGCACTGTTCTCCTCTTTCACAGCATCCAAGACACAAAGCCTGACAGGAGCCCATAGTTGTCCAATTTACTGACTTCCTGCAACAAGGTCATCTTATCAAGACTTGAGAGAGAGACCCGTTATGAAAAACTAAAATGTTTTTATCATCATCCTTTCACGCCGTTCCTTTTCTTTCATAAAGATGTTTGGATTTCATACGTTCTCTGTAACCTCCAGTCGACATTATTTCAAAGCTGATCCAGAGAGCGAACACTGTGTCCCTTTAACAATTCAATGATCCATACAACCTCCAAGTTCAACTGAATCTCACCGATAGCTGTCGGACGAATGAAGGAAGGGATGATATTTATTTGAAATATCAGTATATATTGGAAGTTGCAAAATGCGTCGGAGGTTCCATTCTTTCTCAGGAGGAACCGAGGATCAGCAGATCTTCCAAATCAGAGTGAAGAAGCGCCCTCGCCAGGAGCAACTGGCTCTGAAATGGCGACGGATATTCTACACTCTGTCTATAAAATGCTGAAGCTTTTTTTAATTCTCATGATGAGTATAGCTTGACGATGTCACAGTGAGTTTATATTGCGTTCCTTTTTTACTTTCTTTCCAGATACGAGGAGTTATTACCCGAAAGAGGACTTGAAGAACGAACGATTTCAGAGGCTGAAGGATAACGCAGGCAGGACGGTTTCTTCCCGGATGCGGACAGACAGCTCGACAGACAGACTTCTAGAAATGGGAAATAGCACCTTAGCTTTAATGCAATTGCTAGAATGAAATGTAACGTTTATGATGTATGTGACGCTATTGCTTCAATAAAATTCATCTGCAAATTACTCTTTATTCGCATTTTTTACCCTTCATTCATCTACTTGGGAAACTATGATTGTTTTAATGTATACTACCCGAAGCCGTCGCCCCTTTTCCCTTCATTCCTGTTCGCAAATGACGAACATTCTGATCAATAAGTCTTCTCGGAAAAACGAAACAGCCTTGGTCTTAATCTTAAAACAGAGGGTTTAGAATAGTAAGTAGATCGTCTTTTTTTGACATGAGCAAATTATTCTAAACGGAATGCCAATAGAGGGAGAAGAAGCGCTCCCTCTCCGGCGTCAGTCGGCACGCATGCATTGCGAGCAAAGGTCGTCCGCGATGTTAAACAGAAGTGAGAAAATTTCACTTGCAAAGTATTGAAATCAATCCCGTCCTTATTCCGTTCACGAGGCTCCGATATCCAGTTGCGTAGTGCTTCGCCGTTCCCTATCAACTTGGTGGCTAAAAATTCTCGAAGACTGTGAACGAATTACTGTGTTAAGTGCTAAGTTACTGGAGCTCATGCACGCTTTTCTACCATTCGGCAGTTACAAAGGATTGCGGATTCGTCTTTGGAGTGTAGTTTAAGTGAGGAAAGCCGGTTCAAGAAAAACATTGAGGTAAGTCCCATTGGAAATTTTTCGATCGCTCTCCGACCGTGTTTACAAAATTTGCTTAGAGTTTTTCGACAACTCATAGCTTCCAAACGAGACGACGAACGAAAACCTACATTCCATTACGTCGGGACGTACTTTAAGTTTCAATATCAAGCCCGGATCATACTGAGCCAATGCTAACGTTGCACCAAGCATATGGACTCTTGAAATATTGTTGCATTGCTCTTCATATTAATGAATCCGGAGCGGTTTCTGTTAACAGAACGCTCCGTGGTGGATTCATAATTCGAGTTGGGATGCTTCTAGCCTCTGCTATGCGTTAAAACCTTTATTTTAGCTATTTTTAACAATTGGTGACGCGAGCGATGTGATCACGGCGAGGTTGCATGGAAAAGTGATGTATGCGTAATGGAGTTGGGACGCGAGACTGTTACCGCTGGGATTCTAAAATTGAAATTAGATTTTTAAAAATGAACAAGATATCCATCCTTAACGATGAAAATTACATGAAGATTAGTATTTATTATGACTTTTTGTCTACTACGTGAGTCTTACCGCACAAAAAAACCATTTTCATAACGTATCGTCTGCTTATTCTTTCGAAATCGAGAAAACCGCCACTGTGCGCGGTCGTCGCAAAAGAAGAGAGGAATTTTAAAGGTATTCAATCGGTGATCCGTCAAAGAACAAAATTTATAACAATTTAAGAATGCAGCGCCTGCACTGACAGCGGTGGTATTTCTATCAGCCAATCAGGATCGAGATAATTGTTAAGCGGGAGATCAAATATTGTTAATTCTTAATGTTTCAACTTTTCAGTGGCTGAACAGTTTCTTTGAGTTATTCTTTCTCGTTTGAAGCTTTACCAAGGTAATTCGTATCCAGTTTATACCCGATGGATATTTTTTTCGCATTCGTAACGATTAGCAGCACCTTTGCGCCACATTGAACCTTGCTTATAGGCCACCACTTGCTTTGGTTTATGCCGAACTTTTGAAGGGTTCGAGGCACGGAACATATACGGTTCTAATCCTTAAACTATGAATCATGTTCCTCTTTAATTAATTCGACATCTTTCGATTTTAGGATGCGGTTTTCATCGAGAGAAGATACGGGCCAGGGGAGAGTGGAGTGACTGTCTACACCGAATGGATCTTCTACTTCCTTTCCTTTGCAGTGAAAGCAATAGAGTGACGTTTTCGTTTCGTGAGTATTTGTTTAATATTATAGTTGAGGAGAGCCTGGGAAATGGGCTTATGATATTACTTGCTAACATTTGCTTATAAATAGTGTGAGCCTCAAACTGGCCATTCATTTCTGGAAATTGCATCACAAATCGAACGAGTTAATGATAAATAAACGACGATGGATCGTCAGTGGACGGTTTCACGTTTGACTATAGAGAAAATAGTTCTCTCGCTTTGCCAAACTGTTATCAGTTCACACGGAAAGAATGAAGCGGCCTTCACTGGTATAAGTCTCGGTTCTTTTTACAGTTTTTGTTCTTTCCATGCTGGGTTAACCATCTTTTCGTCTCTCTACCGCTCGTTTCCTCGTCCATCGGTTCAGTACATTTTTGGATTGACTGGAGCTTTGCAAGGTATAGGAAAAAATGAAGCATGATTCCCTATAAACCGGTGCAATACTATTTCTTTTTTACTGATTGCATCTTGCGCTCAGGTAACAACGTTCTGCATGACAATATATAAACATTGTGAGCATCTTTTAAAGAGAAAATAAGACAAATTTTACAAAACTCCTGATCAGGAGACACTCACTCTTAGAAGAAGAGATTTGAGGTCTTCCAGGAAGATGGACAGGGAGCTTATGCACAATGCTTCTGCAGAAAAAGAAGGCAGAAATTTTAGCGGTTGAAATATGATTCAAATGTTCACTGCAAAAAGCTTTAAAGGACATTTAAATTTACACTTTTGGTGCAATAGCTATAATGAAATGACAATTTCCTCAGAATGAAGGCAATTAAGTGTTTGGCATGCAGTCCTCGCTCGAACAACGTCACAATGTACCAGCTATGTAATAAGAACAGGTATAAAATAATCTATGGGCAATATTCTTTGAATAACGATGCAATAAATCTGTTTGAAATCCAGTAAAATTAAGATAATGTAATAATTGACTTCCTTAGGGGACTGTGCATCATTCAGCATCCTAGTGCAGTAAAATTTCAATTCTATATCCAAAGGCAGGAGAGGAGCCAACGCTTAATTGCGGGACGAGAAATATTCAATCAAATTTCAACAATAAATGACATTTCATGGGTGGGTTACAAAAGCACTGTTCTCCTCTTTCACAGCATCCAAGACACAAAGCCTGACAGGAGCCCATAGTTGTCCAATTTACTGACTTCCTGCAACAAGGTCATCTTATCAAGACTTGAGAGAGAGACCCGTTATGAAAAACTAAAATGTTTTTATCATCATCCTTTCACGCCGTTCCTTTTCTTTCATAAAGATGTTTGGATTTCATACGTTCTCTGTAACCTCCAGTCGACATTATTTCAAAGCTGATCCAGAGAGCGAACACTGTGTCCCTTTAACAATTCAATGATCCATACAACCTCCAAGTTCAACTGAATCTCACCGATAGCTGTCGGACGAATGAAGGAAGGGATGATATTTATTTGAAATATCAGTATATATTGGAAGTTGCAAAATGCGTCGGAGGTTCCATTCTTCCTCAGGAGGAAACGAGGACCAGCAGATCTTCCAAATCAGAGTGAAGAAGCGCCCTCGCCAGGAGCAACTGGCTCTGAAATGGCGACGGATATTCTACACTCTGTCTATATAATGCTGAAGCTTTTTTTAATTCTCATGATGAGTATAGCTTGACGATGTCACAGTGAGTTTATATTGCGTTCCTTTTTTACTTTCTTTCCAGATACGAGGAGTTATTACCCGAAAGAGGACTTGAAGAACGAACGATTTCAGAGGCTGAAGGATAACGCAGGCAGGACGGTTTCTTCCCGGATGCGGACAGACGGCTCGACAGACAGACTTCTAGAAATGGGAAATAGCACCTTAGCTTTAATGCAATTGCTAGAATGAAATGTAACGTTTATGATGTATGTGACGCTATTGCTTCAATAAAATTCATCTGCAAATTACTCTTTATTCGCATTTTTTACCCTTCATTCATCTACTTGGGAAACTATGATTGTTTTAATGTATACTACCCGAAGCCGTCGCCCCTTTTCCCTTCATTCCTGTTCGCAAATGACGAACATTCTGATCAATAAGTCTTCTCGGAAAAACGAAACAGCCTTGGTCTTAATCTTAAAACAGAGGGTTTAGAATAGTAAGTAGATCGTCTTTTTTTGACATGAGCAAATTATTCTAAACGGAATGCCAATAGAGGGAGAAGAAGCGCTCCCTCTCCGGCGTCAGTCGGCACGCATGCATTGCGAGCAAAGGTCGTCCGCGATGTTAAACAGAAGTGAGAAAATTTCACTTGCAAAGTATTGAAATCAATCCCGTCCTTATTCCGTTCACGAGGCTCCGATATCCAGTTGCGTAGTGCTTCGCCGTTCCCTATCAACTTGGTGGCTAAAAATTCTCGAAGACTGTGAACGAATTACTGTGTTAAGTGCTAAGTTACTGGAGCTCATGCACGCTTTTCTACCATTCGGCAGTTACAAAGGATTGCGGATTCGTCTTTGGAGTGTAGTTTAAGTGAGGAAAGCCGGTTCAAGAAAAACATTGAGGTAAGTCCCATTGGAAATTTTTCGATCGCTCTCCGACCGTGTTTACAAAATTTGCTTAGAGTTTTTCGACAACTCATAGCTTCCAAACGAGACGACAAACGAAAACCTACATTCCATTACGTCGGGACGTACTTTAAGTTTCAATATCAAGCCCGGATCATACTGAGCCAATGCTAACGTTGCACCAAGCATATGGACTCTTGAAATATTGTTGCATTGCTCTTCATATTAATGAATCCGGAGCGGTTTCTGTTAACAGAACGCTCCGTGGTGGATTCATAATTCGAGTTGGGATGCTTCTAGCCTCTGCTATGCGTTAAAACCTTTATTTTAGCTATTTTTAACAATTGGTGACGCGAGCGATGTGATCACGGCGAGGTTGCATGGAAAAGTGATGTATGCGTAATGGAGTTGGGACGCGAGACTGTTACCGCTGGGATTCTAAAATTGAAATTAGATTTTTAAAAATGAACAAGATATCCATCCTTAACGATGAAAATTACATGAAGATTAGTATTTATTATGACTTTTTGTCTACTACGTGAGTCTTACCGCACAAAAAAACCATTTTCATAACGTATCGTCTGCTTATTCTTTCGAAATCGAGAAAACCGCCACTGTGCGCGGTCGTCGCAAAAGAAGAGAGGAATTTTAAAGGTATATAATCGGTGATCCGTCAAAGAACAAAATTTATAACAATTTAAGAATGCAGCGCCTGCACTGACAGCGGTGGTATTTCTATCAGCCAATCAGGATCGAGATAATTGTTAAGCGGGAGATCAAATATTGTTAATTCTTAATGTTTCAACTTTTCAGTGGCTGAACAGTTTCTTTGAGTTATTCTTTCTCGTTTGAAGCTTTACCAAGGTAATTCGTATCCAGTTTATACCCGATGGATATTTTTTTCGCATTCGTAACGATTAGCAGCACCTTTGCGCCACATTGAACCTTGCTTATAGGCCACCACTTGCTTTGGTTTATGCCGAACTTTTGAAGGGTTCGAGGCACGGAACATATACGGTTCTAATCCTTAAACTATGAATCATGTTCCTCTTTAATTAATTCGACATCTTTCGATTTTAGGATGCGGTTTTCATCGAGAGAAGATACGGGCCAGGGGAGAGTGGAGTGACTGTCTACACCGAATGGATCTTCTACTTCCTTTCCTTTGCAGTGAAAGCAATAGAGTGACGTTTTCGTTTCGTGAGTATTTGTTTAATATTATAGTTGAGGAGAGCCTGGGAAATGGGCTTATGATATTACTTGCTAACATTTGCTTATAAATAGTGTGAGCCTCAAACTGGCCATTCATTTCTGGAAATTGCCATCACAAATCGAACGAGTTAATGATAAATAAACGACGATGGATCGTCAGTGGACGGTTTCACGTTTGACTATAGAGAAAATAGTTCTCTCGCTTTGCCAAACTGTTATCAGTTCACAGGGAAAGAATGAAGCGGCCTTCACTGGTATAAGTCTCAGTTCTTTTTACAGTTTTTGTTCTTTCCATGCTGGGTTAACCATCTTTTCGTCTCTCTACCGCTCGTTTCCTCGTCCATCGGTTCAGTACATTTTTGGATTGACTGGAGCTTTGCAAGGTATAGGAAAAAATGAAGCATGATTCCCTATAAACCGGTGCAATACTATTTCTTTTTTACTGATTGCATCTTGCGCTCAGGTAACAACGTTCTGCATGACAATATATAAACATTGTGAGCATCTTTTAAAGAGAAAATAAGACAAATTTTACAAAACTCCTGATCAGGAGACACTCACTCTTAGAAGAAGAGATTTGAGGTCTTCCAGGAAGATGGACAGGGAGCTTATGCACAATGCTTCTGCAGAAAAAGAAGGCAGAAATTTTAGCGGTTGAAATATGATTCAAATGTTCACTGCAAAAAGCTTTAAAGGACATTTAAATTTACACTTTTGGTGCAATAGCTATAATGAAATGACAATTTCCTCAGAATGAAGGCAATTAAGTGTTTGGCATGCAGTCCTCGCTCGAACAACGTCACAATGTACCAGCTATGTAATAAGAACAGGTATAAAATAATCTATGGGCAATATTCTTTGAATAACGATGCAATAAATCTGTTTGAAATCCAGTAAAATTAAGATAATGTAATAATTGACTTCCTTAGGGGACTGTGCATCATTCAGCATCCTAGTGCAGTAAAATTTCAATTCTATATCCAAAGGCAGGAGAGGAGCCAACGCTTAATTGCGGGACGAGAAATATTCAATCAAATTTCAACAATAAATGACATTTCATGGGTGGGTTACAAAAGCACTGTTCTCCTCTTTCACAGCATCCAAGACACAAAGCCTGACAGGAGCCCATAGTTGTCCAATTTACTGACTTCCTGCAACAAGGTCATCTTATCAAGACTTGAGAGAGAGACCCGTTATGAAAAACTAAAATGTTTTTATCATCATCCTTTCACGCCGTTCCTTTTCTTTCATAAAGATGTTTGGATTTCATACGTTCTCTGTAACCTCCAGTCGACATTATTTCAAAGCTGATCCAGAGAGCGAACACTGTGTCCCTTTAACAATTCAATGATCCATACAACCTCCAAGTTCAACTGAATCTCACCGATAGCTGTCGGACGAATGAAGGAAGGGATGATATTTATTTGAAATATCAGTATATATTGGAAGTTGCAAAATGCGTCGGAGGTTCCATTCTTCCTCAGGAGGAAACGAGGACCAGCAGATCTTCCAAATCAGAGTGAAGAAGCGCCCTCGCCAGGAGCAACTGGCTCTGAAATGGCGACGGATATTCTACACTCTGTCTATATAATGCTGAAGCTTTTTTTAATTCTCATGATGAGTATAGCTTGACGATGTCACAGTGAGTTTATATTGCGTTCCTTTTTTACTTTCTTTCCAGATACGAGGAGTTATTACCCGAAAGAGGACTTGAAGAACGAACGATTTCAGAGGCTGAAGGATAACGCAGGCAGGACGGTTTCTTCCCGGATGCGGACAGACGGCTCGACAGACAGACTTCTAGAAATGGGAAATAGCACCTTAGCTTTAATGCAATTGCTAGAATGAAATGTAACGTTTATGATGTATGTGACGCTATTGCTTCAATAAAATTCATCTGCAAATTACTCTTTATTCGCATTTTTTACCCTTCATTCATCTACTTGGGAAACTATGATTGTTTTAATGTATACTACTCGAAGCCGTCGCCCCTTTTCCCTTCATTCCTGTTCGCAAATGACGAACATTCTGATCAATAAGTCTTCTCGGAAAAACGAAACAGCCTTGGTCTTAATCTTAAAACAGAGGGTTTAGAATAGTAAGTAGATCGTCTTTTTTTGACATGAGCAAATTATTCTAAACGGAATGCCAATAGAGGGAGAAGAAGCGCTCCCTCTCCGGCGTCAGTCGGCACGCATGCATTGCGAGCAAAGGTCGTCCGCGATGTTAAACAGAAGTGAGAAAATTTCACTTGCAAAGTATTGAAATCAATCCCGTCCTTATTCCGTTCACGAGGCTCCGATATCCAGTTGCGTAGTGCTTCGCCGTTCCCTATCAACTTGGTGGCTAAAAATTCTCGAAGACTGTGAACGAATTACTGTGTTAAGTGCTAAGTTACTGGAGCTCATGCACGCTTTTCTACCATTCGGCAGTTACAAAGGATTGCGGATTCGTCTTTGGAGTGTAGTTTAAGTGAGGAAAGCCGGTTCAAGAAAAACATTGAGGTAAGTCCCATTGGAAATTTTTCGATCGCTCTCCGACCGTGTTTACAAAATTTGCTTAGAGTTTTTCGACAACTCATAGCTTCCAAACGAGACGACAAACGAAAACCTACATTCCATTACGTCGGGACGTACTTTAAGTTTCAATATCAAGCCCGGATCATACTGAGCCAATGCTAACGTTGCACCAAGCATATGGACTCTTGAAATATTGTTGCATTGCTCTTCATATTAATGAATCCGGAGCGGTTTCTGTTAACAGAACGCTCCGTGGTGGATTCATAATTCGAGTTGGGATGCTTCTAGCCTCTGCTATGCGTTAAAACCTTTATTTTAGCTATTTTTAACAATTGGTGACGCGAGCGATGTGATCACGGCGAGGTTGCATGGAAAAGTGATGTATGCGTAATGGAGTTGGGACGCGAGACTGTTACCGCTGGGATTCTAAAATTGAAATTAGATTTTTAAAAATGAACAAGATATCCATCCTTAACGATGAAAATTACATGAAGATTAGTATTTATTATGACTTTTTGTCTACTACGTGAGTCTTACCGCACAAAAAAACCATTTTCATAACGTATCGTCTGCTTATTCTTTCGAAATCGAGAAAACCGCCACTGTGCGCGGTCGTCGCAAAAGAAGAGAGGAATTTTAAAGGTATATAATCGGTGATCCGTCAAAGAACAAAATTTATAACAATTTAAGAATGCAGCGCCTGCACTGACAGCGGTGGTATTTCTATCAGCCAATCAGGATCGAGATAATTGTTAAGCGGGAGATCAAATATTGTTAATTCTTAATGTTTCAACTTTTCAGTGGCTGAACAGTTTCTTTGAGTTATTCTTTCTCGTTTGAAGCTTTACCAAGGTAATTCGTATCCAGTTTATACCCGATGGATATTTTTTTCGCATTCGTAACGATTAGCAGCACCTTTGCGCCACATTGAACCTTGCTTATAGGCCACCACTTGCTTTGGTTTATGCCGAACTTTTGAAGGGTTCGAGGCACGGAACATATACGGTTCTAATCCTTAAACTATGAATCATGTTCCTCTTTAATTAATTCGACATCTTTCGATTTTAGGATGCGGTTTTCATCGAGAGAAGATACGGGCCAGGGGAGAGTGGAGTGACTGTCTACACCGAATGGATCTTCTACTTCCTTTCCTTTGCAGTGAAAGCAATAGAGTGACGTTTTCGTTTCGTGAGTATTTGTTTAATATTATAGTTGAGGAGAGCCTGGGAAATGGGCTTATGATATTACTTGCTAACATTTGCTTATAAATAGTGTGAGCCTCAAACTGGCCATTCATTTCTGGAAATTGCCATCACAAATCGAACGAGTTAATGATAAATAAACGACGATGGATCGTCAGTGGACGGTTTCACGTTTGACTATAGAGAAAATAGTTCTCTCGCTTTGCCAAACTGTTATCAGTTCACAGGGAAAGAATGAAGCGGCCTTCACTGGTATAAGTCTCAGTTCTTTTTACAGTTTTTGTTCTTTCCATGCTGGGTTAACCATCTTTTCGTCTCTCTACCGCTCGTTTCCTCGTCCATCGGTTCAGTACATTTTTGGATTGACTGGAGCTTTGCAAGGTATAGGAAAAAATGAAGCATGATTCCCTATAAACCGGTGCAATACTATTTCTTTTTTACTGATTGCATCTTGCGCTCAGGTAACAACGTTCTGCATGACAATATATAAACATTGTGAGCATCTTTTAAAGAGAAAATAAGACAAATTTTACAAAACTCCTGATCAGGAGACACTCACTCTTAGAAGAAGAGATTTGAGGTCTTCCAGGAAGATGGACAGGGAGCTTATGCACAATGCTTCTGCAGAAAAAGAAGGCAGAAATTTTAGCGGTTGAAATATGATTCAAATGTTCACTGCAAAAAGCTTTAAAGGACATTTAAATTTACACTTTTGGTGCAATAGCTATAATGAAATGACAATTTCCTCAGAATGAAGGCAATTAAGTGTTTGGCATGCAGTCCTCGCTCGAACAACGTCACAATGTACCAGCTATGTAATAAGAACAGGTATAAAATAATCTATGGGCAATATTCTTTGAATAACGATGCAATAAATCTGTTTGAAATCCAGTAAAATTAAGATAATGTAATAATTGACTTCCTTAGGGGACTGTGCATCATTCAGCATCCTAGTGCAGTAAAATTTCAATTCTATATCCAAAGGCAGGAGAGGAGCCAACGCTTAATTGCGGGACGAGAAATATTCAATCAAATTTCAACAATAAATGACATTTCATGGGTGGGTTACAAAAGCACTGTTCTCCTCTTTCACAGCATCCAAGACACAAAGCCTGACAGGAGCCCATAGTTGTCCAATTTACTGACTTCCTGCAACAAGGTCATCTTATCAAGACTTGAGAGAGAGACCCGTTATGAAAAACTAAAATGTTTTTATCATCATCCTTTCACGCCGTTCCTTTTCTTTCATAAAGATGTTTGGATTTCATACGTTCTCTGTAACCTCCAGTCAACATTATTTCAAAGCTGATCCAGAGAGCGAACACTGTGTCCCTTTAACAATTCAATGATCCATACAACCTCCAAGTTCAACTGAATCTCACCGATAGCTGTCGGACGAATGAAGGAAGGGATGATATTTATTTGAAATATCAGTATATATTGGAAGTTGCAAAATGCGTCGGAGGTTCCATTCCTTCTCAGGAGGAAACGAGGATCAGCAGATCTTCCAAATCAGAGTGAAGAAGCGCCCTCGCCAGGAGCAACTGGCTCTGAAATGGCGACGGATATTCTACACTCTGTCTATATAATGCTGAAGCTTTTTTTAATTCTCATGATGAGTATAGCTTGACGATGCCACAGTGAGATTATATTGCGTTCCTTTTTTATTTTCTTTCCAGATACGAGGAGTTATTACCCGGAAGAGGACTTGAAGAACGAACGATTTCAGAGGCATAAGGATAACGCAGGCAGGACGGTTTCTTCCCGGATGCGGACAGACAGCTCGACAGACAGACTACTAGAAATGGGAAATAGCACCTTAGCTTTAATGCAATTGCTAGAATGAAATGTAACGTTTATGATGTATGTGACGCTATTGCTTCAATAAAATTCATCTGCAAATTACTCTTTATTCGCATTTTTTACCCTTCATTCATCTACTTGGGAAACTATGATTGTTTTAATGTATACTACCCGAAGCCGTCGCCCCTTTTCCCTTCATTCCTGTTCGCAAATGACGAACATTCTGATCAATAAGTCTTCTCGGAAAAACGAAACAGCCTTGGTCTTAATCTTAAAACGGAGGGTTTAGAATAGTAAGTAGATCGTCTTTTTTTGACATGAGCAAATTATTCGAAACGGAATGCCAATAGAGGGAGAAGAAGCGCTCCCTCTCCGGCGTCAGTCGGCACGCATGCATTGCGAGCAAAGATCGTCCGCGATGTTAAACAGAAGTGAGAAAATTTCACTTGCAAAGTATTGAAATCAATCCCGTCCTTATTCCGTTCACGAGGCTCCGATATCCAGTTGCGTAGTGCTTTGCCGTTCCCTATCAACTTGGTGGCTAAAAATTCTCGAAGACTGTGAACGAATTACTGTGTTAAGTGCTAAGTTACTGGAGCTCATGCACGCTTTTCTACCATTCGGCAGTTACAAAGGATTGCGGATTCGTCTTTGGAGTGTAGTTTAAGTGAGGAAAGCCGGTTCAAGAAAAACATTGAGGTAAGTCCCATTGGAAATTTTTCGATCGCTCTCCGACCGTGTTTACAAAATTTGCTTAGAGTTTTTCGACAACTCATAGCTTCCAAACGAGACGACGAACGAAAACCTACATTCCATTACGTCGGGACGTACTTTAAGTTTCAATATCAAGCCCGGATCATACTGAGCCAATGCTAACGTTGCACCAAGCATATGGACTCTTGAAATATTGTTGCATTGCTCTTCATATTAATGAATCCGAAGCGGTTTCTGTTAACAGAACGCTCCGTGGTGGATTCATAATTCGAGTTGGGATGCTTCTAGCCTCTGCTATGCGTTAAAACCTTTATTTTAGCTATTTTTAACAATTGGTGACGCGAGCGATGTGATCACGGCGAGGTTGCATGGAAAAGTGATGTATGCGTAATGGAGTTGGGACGCGAGACTGTTACCGCTGGGATTCTAAAATTGAAATTAGATTTTTAAAAATGAACAAGATATCCATCCTTAACGATGAAAATTACATGAAGATTAGTATTTATTATGACTTTTTGTCTACTACGTGAGTCTTACCGCACAAAAAAACCATTTTCATAACGTATCGTCTGCTTATTCTTTCGAAATCGAGAAAACCGCCACTGTGCGCGGTCGTCGCAAAAGAAGAGAGGAATTTTAAAGGTATTCAATCGGTGATCCGTCAAAGAACAAAATTTATAACAATTTAAGAATGCAGCGCCTGCACTGACAGCGGTGGTATTTCTATCAGCCAATCAGGATCGAGATAATTGTTAAGCGGGAGATCAAATATTGTTAATTCTTAATGTTTCAACTTTTAAGTGGCTGAACAGTTTCTTTGAGTTATTCTTTCTCGTTTGAAGCTTTACCAAGGTAATTCATATCCGGTTTATACCCGATGGATATTTTTTTCGCATTCATAACGATTAGCAGCACTTGTGCGCCACATTGACCTTGCTTATAGTCCACCACTTGCTTTGGTTTATGCCGAACTTTTGAAGGGTTCGAGGCACGGATCATATACGGTTCTAATCCTTAAACTATGAATCATGTTCCTCTTTAATTAATTCGACATCTTTCGATTTTAGGATGCGGTTTTCATCGAGAGAAGATACGGGCCAGGGGAGAGTGGAGTGATTGTCTACACCGAATGGATCTTCTACTTCCTTTCCTTAGCAGTGAAAGCAATAGAGTGACGTTTTCGTTTCGTGAGTATTTGTTTAATATTATAGTTGAGGAGAAGCCTGGGAAATGGGCTTATGATATTACTTGCTAACATTTGCTTATAAATAGTGTGAGCCTCAAACTGGCCATTCATTTCTGGAAATTGCCATCACAAATCGAACGAGTTAATGATAAATAAACGACGATGGATCGTCAGTGGACGGTTTCACGTTTGACTATAGAGAAAATAGTTCTCTCGCTTTGCCAAACTGTTATCAGTTCACAGGGAAAGAATGAAGCGGCCTTCACTGGTATAAGTCTCAGTTCTTTTTACAGTTTTTGTTCTTTCCATGCTGGGTTAACCATCTTTTCGTCTCTCTACCGCTCGTTTCCTCGTCCATCGGTTCAGTACATTTTTGGATTGACTGGAGCTTTGCAAGGTATAGGAAAAAATGAAGCATGATTCCCTATAAACCGGTGCAATACTATTTCTTTTTTACTGATTGCATCTTGCGCTCAGGTAACAACGTTCTGCATGACAATATATAAACATTGTGAGCATCTTTTAAAGAGAAAATAAGACAAATTTTACAAAACTCCTGATCAGGAGACACTCACTCTTAGAAGAAGAGATTTGAGGTCTTCCAGGAAGATGGACAGGGAGCTTATGCACAATGCTTCTGCAGAAAAAGAAGGCAGAAATTTTAGCGGTTGAAATATGATTCAAATGTTCACTGCAAAAAGCTTTAAAGGACATTTAAATTTACACTTTTGGTGCAATAGCTATAATGAAATGACAATTTCCTCAGAATGAAGGCAATTAAGTGTTTGGCATGCAGTCCTCGCTCGAACAACGTCACAATGTACCAGCTATGTAATAAGAACAGGTATAAAATAATCTATGGGCAATATTCTTTGAATAACGATGCAATAAATCTGTTTGAAATCCAGTAAAATTAAGATAATGTAATAATTGACTTCCTTAGGGGACTGTGCATCATTCAGCATCCTAGTGCAGTAAAATTTCAATTCTATATCCAAAGGCAGGAGAGGAGCCAACGCTTAATTGCGGGACGAGAAATATTCAATCAAATTTCAACAATAAATGACATTTCATGGGTGGGTTACAAAAGCACTGTTCTCCTCTTTCACAGCATCCAAGACACAAAGCCTGACAGGAGCCCATAGTTGTCCAATTTACTGACTTCCTGCAACAAGGTCATCTTATCAAGACTTGAGAGAGAGACCCGTTATGAAAAACTAAAATGTTTTTATCATCATCCTTTCACGCCGTTCCTTTTCTTTCATAAAGATGTTTGGATTTCATACGTTCTCTGTAACCTCCAGTCAACATTATTTCAAAGCTGATCCAGAGAGCGAACACTGTGTCCCTTTAACAATTCAATGATCCATACAACCTCCAAGTTCAACTGAATCTCACCGATAGCTGTCGGACGAATGAAGGAAGGGATGATATTTATTTGAAATATCAGTATATATTGGAAGTTGCAAAATGCGTCGGAGGTTCCATTCTTTCTCAGGAGGAAACGAGGATCAGCAGATCTTCCAAATCAGAGTGAAGAAGCGCCCTCGCCAGGAGCAACTGGCTCTGAAATGGCGACGGATATTCTACACTCTGTCTATATAATGCTGAAGCTTTTTTTAATTCTCATGATGAGTATAGCTTGACGATGCCACAGTGAGTTTATATTGCGTTCCTTTTTTATTTTCTTTCCAGATACGAGGAGTTATTACCCGGAAGAGGACTTGAAGAACGAACGATTTCAGAGGCATAAGGATAACGCAGGCAGGACGGTTTCTTCCCGGATGCGGACAGACAGCTCGACAGACAGACTACTAGAAATGGGAAATAGCACCTTAGCTTTAATGCAATTGCTAGAATGAAATGTAACGTTTATGATGTATGTGACGCTATTGCTTCAATAAAATTCATCTGCAAATTACTCTTTATTCGCATTTTTTACCCTTCATTCATCTACTTGGGAAACTATGATTGTTTTAATGTATACTACCCGAAGCCGTCGCCCCTTTTCCCTTCATTCCTGTTCGCAAATGACGAACATTCTGATCAATAAGTCTTCTCGGAAAAACGAAACAGCCTTGGTCTTAATCTTAAAACGGAGGGTTTAGAATAGTAAGTAGATCGTCTTTTTTTGACATGAGCAAATTATTCTAAACGGAATGCCAATAGAGGGAGAAGAAGCGCTCCCTCTCCGGCGTCAGTCGGCACGCATGCATTGCGAGCAAAGATCGTCCGCGATGTTAAACAGAAGTGAGAAAATTTCACTTGCAAAGTATTGAAATCAATCCCGTCCTTATTCCGTTCACGAGGCTCCGATATCCAGTTGCGTAGTGCTTTGCCGTTCCCTATCAACTTGGTGGCTAAAAATTCTCGAAGACTGTGAACGAATTACTGTGTTAAGTGCTAAGTTACTGGAGCTCATGCACGCTTTTCTACCATTCGGCAGTTACAAAGGATTGCGGATTCGTCTTTGGAGTGTAGTTTAAGTGAGGAAAGCCGGTTCAAGAAAAACATTGAGGTAAGTCCCATTGGAAATTTTTCGATCGCTCTCCGACCGTGTTTACAAAATTTGCTTAGAGTTTTTCGACAACTCATAGCTTCCAAACGAGACGACGAACGAAAACCTACATTCCATTACGTCGGGACGTACTTTAAGTTTCAATATCAAGCCCGGATCATACTGAGCCAATGCTAACGTTGCACCAAGCATATGGACTCTTGAAATATTGTTGCATTGCTCTTCATATTAATGAATCCGAAGCGGTTTCTGTTAACAGAACGCTCCGTGGTGGATTCATAATTCGAGTTGGGATGCTTCTAGCCTCTGCTATGCGTTAAAACCTTTATTTTAGCTATTTTTAACAATTGGTGACGCGAGCGATGTGATCACGGCGAGGTTGCATGGAAAAGTGATGTATGCGTAATGGAGTTGGGACGCGAGACTGTTACCGCTGGGATTCTAAAATTGAAATTAGATTTTTAAAAATGAACAAGATATCCATCCTTAACGATGAAAATTACATGAAGATTAGTATTTATTATGACTTTTTGTCTACTACGTGAGTCTTACCGCACAAAAAAACCATTTTCATAACGTATCGTCTGCTTATTCTTTCGAAATCGAGAAAACCGCCACTGTGCGCGGTCGTCGCAAAAGAAGAGAGGAATTTTAAAGGTATTCAATCGGTGATCCGTCAAAGAACAAAATTTATAACAATTTAAGAATGCAGCGCCTGCACTGACAGCGGTGGTATTTCTATCAGCCAATCAGGATCGAGATAATTGTTAAGCGGGAGATCAAATATTGTTAATTCTTAATGTTTCAACTTTTAAGTGGCTGAACAGTTTCTTTGAGTTATTCTTTCTCGTTTGAAGCTTTACCAAGGTAATTCATATCCGGTTTATACCCGATGGATATTTTTTTCGCATTCATAACGATTAGCAGCACTTGTGCGCCACATTGACCTTGCTTATAGTCCACCACTTGCTTTGGTTTATGCCGAACTTTTGAAGGGTTCGAGGCACGGATCATATACGGTTCTAATCCTTAAACTATGAATCATGTTCCTCTTTAATTAATTCGACATCTTTCGATTTTAGGATGCGGTTTTCATCGAGAGAAGATACGGGCCAGGGGAGAGTGGAGTGATTGTCTACACCGAATGGATCTTCTACTTCCTTTCCTTAGCAGTGAAAGCAATAGAGTGACGTTTTCGTTTCGTGAGTATTTGTTTAATATTATAGTTGAGGAGAAGCCTGGGAAATGGGCTTATGATATTACTTGCTAACATTTGCTTATAAATAGTGTGAGCCTCAAACTGGCCATTCATTTCTGGAAATTGCCATCACAAATCGAACGAGTTAATGATAAATAAACGACGATGGATCGTCAGTGGACGGTTTCACGTTTGACTATAGAGAAAATAGTTCTCTCGCTTTGCCAAACTGTTATCAGTTCACAGGGAAAGAATGAAGCGGCCTTCACTGGTATAAGTCTCAGTTCTTTTTACAGTTTTTGTTCTTTCCATGCTGGGTTAACCATCTTTTCGTCTCTCTACCGCTCGTTTCCTCGTCCATCGGTTCAGTACATTTTTGGATTGACTGGAGCTTTGCAAGGTATAGGAAAAAATGAAGCATGATTCCCTATAAACCGGTGCAATACTATTTCTTTTTTACTGATTGCATCTTGCGCTCAGGTAACAACGTTCTGCATGACAATATATAAACATTGTGAGCATCTTTTAAAGAGAAAATAAGACAAATTTTACAAAACTCCTGATCAGGAGACACTCACTCTTAGAAGAAGAGATTTGAGGTCTTCCAGGAAGATGGACAGGGAGCTTATGCACAATGCTTCTGCAGAAAAAGAAGGCAGAAATTTTAGCGGTTGAAATATGATTCAAATGTTCACTGCAAAAAGCTTTAAAGGACATTTAAATTTACACTTTTGGTGCAATAGCTATAATGAAATGACAATTTCCTCAGAATGAAGGCAATTAAGTGTTTGGCATGCAGTCCTCGCTCGAACAACGTCACAATGTACCAGCTATGTAATAAGAACGGGTATAAAATAATCTATGGGCAATATTCTTTGAATAACGATGCAATAAATCTGTTTGAAATCCAGTAAAATTAAGATAATGTAATAATTGACTTCCTTAGGGGACTGTGCATCATTCAGCATCCTAGTGCAGTAAAATTTCAATTCTATATCCAAAGGCAGGAGAGGAGCCAACGTTTAATTGCGGGACGAGAAATATTCAATCAAATTTCAACAATAAATGACATTTCATGGGTGGGTTACAAAAGCACTGTTCTCCTCTTTCACAGCATCCAAGACACAAAGCCTGACAGGAGCCCATAGTTGTCCAATTTACTGACTTCCTGCAACAAGGTCATCTTATCAAGACTTGAGAGGGAGACCCGTTATGAAAAACTAAAATGTTTTTATCATCATCCTTTCACGCCGTTCCTTTTCTTTCATAAAGATGTTTGGATTTCATACGTTCTCTGTAACCTCCAGTCAACATTATTTCAAAGCTGATCCAGAGAGCGAACACTGTGTCCCTTTAACAATTCAATGATCCATACAACCTCCAAGTTCAACTGAATCTCACCGATAGCTGTCGGACGAATGAAGGAAGGGATGATATTTATTTGAAATATCAGTATATATTGGAAGTTGCAAAATGCGTCGGAGGTTCCATTCCTTCTCAGGAGGAAACGAGGATCAGCAGATCTTCCAAATCAGAGTGAAGAAGCGCCCTCGCCAGGAGCAACTGGCTCTGAAATGGCGACGGATATTCTACACTCTGTCTATATAATGCTGAAGCTTTTTTTAATTCTCATGATGAGTATAGCTTGACGATGCCACAGTGAGATTATATTGCGTTCCTTTTTTATTTTCTTTCCAGATACGAGGAGTTATTACCCGGAAGAGGACTTGAAGAACGAACGATTTCAGAGGCATAAGGATAACGCAGGCAGGACGGTTTCTTCCCGGATGCGGACAGACAGCTCGACAGACAGACTACTAGAAATGGGAAATAGCACCTTAGCTTTAATGCAATTGCTAGAATGAAATGTAACGTTTATGATGTATGTGACGCTATTGCTTCAATAAAATTCATCTGCAAATTACTCTTTATTCGCATTTTTTACCCTTCATTCATCTACTTGGGAAACTATGATTGTTTTAATGTATACTACCCGAAGCCGTCGCCCCTTTTCCCTTCATTCCTGTTCGCAAATGACGAACATTCTGATCAATAAGTCTTCTCGGAAAAACGAAACAGCCTTGGTCTTAATCTTAAAACAGAGGGTTTAGAATAGTAAGTAGATCGTCTTTTTTTGACATGAGCAAATTATTCTAAACGGAATGCCAATAGAGGGAGAAGAAGCGCTCCCTCTCCGGCGTCAGTCGGCACGCATGCATTGCGAGCAAAGGTCGTCCGCGATGTTAAACAGAAGTGAGAAAATTTCACTTGCAAAGTATTGAAATCAATCCCGTCCTTATTCCGTTCACGAGGCTCCGATATCCAGTTGCGTAGTGCTTCGCCGTTCCCTATCAACTTGGTGGCTAAAAATTCTCGAAGACTGTGAACGAATTACTGTGTTAAGTGCTAAGTTACTGGAGCTCATGCACGCTTTTCTACCATTCGGCAGTTACAAAGGATTGCGGATTCGTCTTTGGAGTGTAGTTTAAGTGAGGAAAGCCGGTTCAAGAAAAACATTGAGGTAAGTCCCATTGGAAATTTTTCGATCGCTCTCCGACCGTGTTTACAAAATTTGCTTAGAGTTTTTCGACAACTCATAGCTTCCAAACGAGACGACAAACGAAAACCTACATTCCATTACGTCGGGACGTACTTTAAGTTTCAATATCAAGCCCGGATCATACTGAGCCAATGCTAACGTTGCACCAAGCATATGGACTCTTGAAATATTGTTGCATTGCTCTTCATATTAATGAATCCGAAGCGGTTTCTGTTAACAGAACGCTCCGTGGTGGATTCATAATTCGAGTTGGGATGCTTCCAGCCTCTGCTATGCGTTAAAACCTTTATTTTAGCTATTTTTAACAATTGGTGACGCGAGCGATGTGATCACGGCGAGGTTGCATGGAAAAGTGATGTATGCGTAACGGAGTTGGGACGCGAGACTGTTACCGCTGGGATTCTAAAATTGAAATTAGATTTTTAAAAATGAACAAGATATCCATCCTTAACGATGAAAATTACATGAAGATTAGTATTTATTATGAACTTTTGTCTACTACGTGAGTCTTACCGCACAAAAAAACCATTTTCATAACGTATCGTCTGCTTATTCTTTCGAAATCGAGAAAACCGCCACTGTGCGCGGTCGTCGCAAAAGAAGAGAGGAATTTTAAAGGTATTCAATCGGTGATCCGTCAAAGAACAAAATTTATAACAATTTAAGAATGCAGCGCCTGCACTGACAGCGGTGGTATTTCTATCAGCCAATCAGGATCGAGATAATTGTTAAGCGGGAGATCAAATATTGTTAATTCTTAATGTTTCAACTTTTAAGTGGCTGAACAGTTTCTTTGAGTTATTCTTTCTCGTTTGAAGCTTTACCAAGGTAATTCATATCCGGTTTATACCCGATGGATATTTTTTTCGCATTCATAACGATTAGCAGCACCTTTGCGCCACATTGAACCTTGCTTATAGGCCACCACTTGCTTTGGTTTATGCCGAACTTTTGAAGGGTTCGAGGCACGGAACATATACGGTTCTAATCCTTAAACTATGAATCATGTTCCTCTTTAATTAATTCGACATCTTTCGATTTTAGGATGCGGTTTTCATCGAGAGAAGATACGGGCCAGGGGAGAGTGGAGTGATTGTCTACACCGAATGGATCTTCTACTTCCTTTCCTTAGCAGTGAAAGCAATAGAGTGACGTTTTCGTTTCGTGAGTATTTGTTTAATATTATAGTTGAGGAGAAGCCTGGGAAATGGGCTTATGATATTACTTGCTAACATTTGCTTATAAATAGTGTGAGCCTCAAACTGGCCATTCATTTCTGGAAATTGCCATCACAAATCGAACGAGTTAATGATAAATAAACGACGATGGATCGTCAGTGGACGGTTTCACGTTTGACTATAGAGAAAATAGTTCTCTCGCTTTGCCAAACTGTTATCAGTTCACACGGAAAGAATGAAGCGGCCTTCACTGGTATAAGTCTCGGTTCTTTTTACAGTTTTTGTTCTATCCATGCTGGGTTAACCATCTTTTCGTCTCTCTACCGCTCGTTTCCTCGTCCATCGGTTTACAATTCAGTACATTTTTGGATGGACTGGAGCTTTGCAAGGTATAGCAAAAAAATGAAGCATGATTCCCTATAAACCGGTGCAATACTATTTCTTTTTTAGTAATTGCATCTTGCGCTCAGGTTACAATAAATAAATAAATATATATATTACATATACATATAAATTTCAACAAATAAATGCCATTTCATGGGTGAGTTACAGTGACAAAATCTCTGTAAGCCCTTCTCCTCTTTCACAGCATCTAAGACACAAAGATGTAGGACATCACCAGCAATTTATCTTAAATACATCTAGAAGTATAATGCAATTCATGTGATGCAGGATTTTTATAGAGACTTTTTCTCATGTCACTAAATAGTATCGATATAACCAGGATTACGTAAAACTTAATATTATATGCAAAATGTAAAGAATATTATGGATATTATATTTTAATAATATTAATCTCTATATTAAGTAATAATTTCTTTAAACTGACGGGAACTTGTGATGGGGATATAGAAATGGCTGTACACATCAAATACGATAAATTAAATGAGAATGGTAAGGCCTTTTAAACAGCACCTCAACTTGAATTTAACATAAGGCAATCATCACCAGTATCCAGTAAAATTGTATACTTGTGATATAAGACACTATTAAGAATTATGAAAACCCTCGATATCAAGCGAAGTAGATTCACAATGCGTCCCTCTGTCTTCTCTCAGAGTAAATAATTTATCTATAACGCGAGGGTAAAAATAAATTTTCCAATTTTGAGCATTTCATCCGTGACAACCATAAAAATTAAAGATAAGCTTTCTCTTCTGGTAAAAAAGGAACGCTTGCGTAGTTCCTTGTTCAACTCGTAACCGTGAGAATGGCTCCATGACGGCGAAATCCGTATTGTAAACTTATCCGTGGAATAACATCTTATTTGGTATGGCCTTTGGCTCATAGATACTCTCAGAAAGCGATTCTTTAATTAGAGTATAGAATACACAGATAGTCTTTGCTCGATAGATCTCGGCAGCTCAAAAAAGAAGCGGAAATACATCGAAATTCATCGTTTCATTGTCACCGAAATCAAGCTCTAAACTGAATTCCGGTAGAGGGCAAAGTAATCTTTCATTTTCCTCCCTTCCTTACTTAGTCACCGGGACTTTCTAGCGAGCAAAATTTGTTCTTGGATCTTTTCAATCGAGTGGCCTCTCCCGAAATTTCGGATCCATTCTGTGGCCAACAAATCAACTCGACCACTCCTTGTTAAGGTGATTGTGACCATTTAGTCGTGTCGAGTGGAAATCGAAGCACACTTGGGATTGAACGGTTTCGAAGAGAAAAGCTTCGTGACTTCGTCATGTGAGGGTGTGAGGGAAAGCTTCGAGCGAGGAACGAGGTTCAAATGAAACATTCAGGTAAGAAACAAGGTCCCATCAGAAAAAATTTCGGACTACGTTTCCCGTGTTTACAAAAATTTTTCTTCGAGGCTTTCACCCGCTCATTGTTTCGAACGCCGAAATCCCGTTTCGTCATCACCTAAGATTCATAAGATAGACTTATATATATCTATTATATATAGACGCTTCGGGGGGATATATATACAGATATATATATACGAGTAAAGGTGTGCTTGCTTACAGCAAGCAATCGGAAAATTTATATTTTAATGAAACTAACGATTTTTTCTATGCTATCTAAAGAACATTTACGCAGCGTACCTTGCATTGACTTCGATTTCGTATGCTTTTCCCTTGACAGCATTACTACCGCACCGGCTTCGACTCAGGGCCATCCTACGAAAATCACTGTCATCTCTCGCTCAAGTATGATAATCCGTATAAACATGCGAAATTTGAAATGGAAATACATTAAGGAAGTACCTCAAAGTGACTCCTAAATTCCCTATACATTTCATATGCAGATATAGGTAACGCCCCCTAGCATCGAACCAACGACCATTTACGACAATATTAGGGATGCTCTTATATGAGATTGGTCAATTTTATGGCTGGGTGAAATTTTTAACCTCTGCGCGGTCGGAAAGTGTCATAAAAAGCTTCCGCAAATATGGCCAATGCATTACTTATGACAAAAATCGAGATTACGGGACGCTCAGGAATCGAACCCGTGATACCTAGGCAACTGTTGATTTTTTTCAAAGTACTATATATACGTATCTTTTGGTTTTGAAAGTTTGAATAATCTATGTACGATATTAAGGGAGCTACGATTTTTCAAAATCTGAAAATATTTCACCTCCTGGCATCGAACCCAGGACAGATTGTACGTAAAATACTAAATTTTTCCGTAGACATATATATTAGCAATAGCTACATGAAATCTTATTTTTTTAACTTTAAGGGAAGTATTTTTAAAATTATTTGAAAAACCGCCCCATGCATTCCTAACGGGGAAAATCGAGATTACGGGACGCTCTGGAATCGAACCCGTGACACATAGGCCAGTGTTGATTTTTTTCAATGTACACTATATACGTATCTATAAGTGTAGAAAGTTTGAATGATCTATGTATCATATTAAGAGAGCTACGATTTTTCAAAATTTGAAACTTTTTCACCTCCTGGCATCGAACCCATGACCGATTGTACGTAAAGAATAGCATTTTTCCATAGATACCAATAATAGCAATAGCTGTATGAAATCTCATTTTTCTAGCGTAAAGGGAAGTATTTTTAAAAATTATTTGAAAAACGGCCCATGCATTCTAAATGGGGAAAGTCGATTTTTGGGGCCTCCTAGAATCGAACCCATGATAAGTAGGGTCTGTTTCACAATTTTTCCTAGGTGAGATTTAGTTGGCCATTACGGAAAAAAATCGGCGGCTCCGTGGCCAAAGCGGTTTGGGCCTGACATTAATATCCTATATATATATATATATATATATATATATACGAGTAAAGGTGCGCTTGCTTACAGCAAGCAATGCAATAATTTATCTTTAGTGAATAATAAAATTTTTCGAAAGATTACTCTGCTCAAACGTTGCTAAACATTAAATATAGGGCATTAACGCAGCTGAAAATGCACTGAATACGATTTCCGATGCATTTCTTTCGGCAGCTAAAATCCCGCCCCGGCGTCGAACCAAGGTCATCCTGCTAAAATTACTGTAATCTTTCGCTTGAGTATGGTGGACTTTATAAACACCCCGAATTGCAAAAGGAAATTCATTCAGGAAGTACCTTAAAATGAGTCCTAAATTCTCTATGTATTTCACATGGAGTATTAATTAACGCCCCCTAGCATCGAACCAACGACCTTTTACGATAATCTTAGGATAGCTTTTATATGAGAATGGTCCCCTTAATGGCTGTGTGAAATTTTGAACCTCTGCGCCGTTGGGAAGTGTTGTAAAAAGCATTCGGAAATATGACCAATGTATTTTAAACGGGAAAAATCGAGATTACGGGTCGCTCTGGAATCGAACCCGTGATACATAGGCAAATGCTGATTTTTTCAGAATTACATTTTGTATGTATCTATATTTGTAGAAGGTTTGAATGATCTATGTACGATATTAAGGGAGCTACGATTTTTCAAAATCTGAAAATATTTCACCTCCTGGCATCGAACCCAGGACCGATTGTACGTAAAATACTGCATTTTTCCGTAGACATATATATTAGCAATAGCTACATGAAATCTTATTCTTTTACCTTAATGGGAAGTATTTTTAAAATTATTTGAAAAACGGCCCCATGCAATCTTAACGGGGAAAATCGAGATTACGGGACGCTCTGGAATCGAACCCGTGACACATAGGCAACTGTTGATTTTTTCAGAGGTATATAATATACTTTCCTATTAGTGTAAAAAATTTGAATGTGCATTTTCGGCTGCGTTTAGGTTCTTTACTTTATGTTTTAAATTTTATTATTCACTAAAGATAAATTATTGCATTGCTTGCTGTCAGCAAGCACACCTTTACTCGTATCTATTATATATAGACGCTTCGGGGGGATATATATATATATATATAGGATATTAATGTCAGGCCCAAACCGCTTTGGCCACGGAGCCGCCGATTTTTTTCCGTAATGGCCAACTAAATCTCACTTAGGAAAAATTGGGAAACCGACCCTACCTATCATGGGTTCGATTCTAGGAGGCCCCAAAAATCGACTTTCCCCATTTAGAATGCATTGGGCCGTTTTTCAAATGATTTTAAAAATACTTCCCATTAACCTAGAAGGATAAGATTTCATGTAGCTATTGCTACTATATATATCTACGGAAAACTGCTATTGCTTACGTCCAAGCGGACATGGGTTCGATGCCAGGAGGTGAAAAAGTTTCAAATTTCGAAACATCGTAGCTCTCTTAATATGATATATAAATCATTCAAATTTTTTCCACTTATAGGTAAGTATATTATATACTTTGAAAAAAATCCATACTTGCCTACGTGTCACGGGTTCGATTCCAGAGCGTCCCGTTATCTCGATTTTCCCCGTTAAGAATGCATGGGGCCGTTTTTCAAATAATTTTAAAAATACTTCCCATTAACCTAAAAGGATAAGATTTCATGTAGCTATTGCTAATATATATGTCTACGAAAAATGTAGTATTTTACGAACTATCAGTCCTGGGTTCGATGCCAGGACGTGAAATATTTTCTGATTTTGAAAAATCGTAGCTCCCTTAATATCGTACAAAGATCATTCAAACCTTCTACAAATATAGATACATACAAAATGTAATTCGGAAAAAATCAGCACTTGCCTATCTTTCACGGGTTCGATACCATAGCGACCCGAAATCTCGATTTTTCCCGTTTGAAATGCATTGGCCATATTTCCGAATGCTTTTTATAACACTTCCCAACCGCGCAGAAGTTCAAAATTTCACACAGCCATTAAGGGGATCATTCTCATATAAAAGCTTTCCTAAGATTATCGTAAAAGGTCGTTGCTTCGATGCTAGGGGGCGTTAACTATATCTCCATTTGAAATGCATAGGGAATTTAGGACACATTTTGAGGTACTTACTGAGTGAATTTTCTTTGAAATTTGGTGTGTTTATAAAGTCAATCATATTCAAGCGGAAGATAACAGTAATTTTCGTAGGATGGACTTGGTTCGACGCCGGGGCGGGAATAATGTTGCCGTAAGATATGCATGGGAAATCGAAATCAATGAAAAGATCGCTTCGAAAATGTCCTTAAGTTAGCATGCCTTATCCGAATAAAGTCTTTCGGAAAATGTTAAGTTTTATTAAAAGATATATTTTTTGATTGCTTGCTATCAGCAAGCACACCTTTACTCGTATATATATATATCTATACATATAGACGATTCGGGGGGATATATATATATATATAACATATATATATATATATAGGATATTAATGTCAGGCCCAAACCGCTTTGGCCACGGAGCCGCCGATTTTTTTACGTAATGGCCAACTAAATCTCACCTAGGAAAAATTGGGAAACCGACCCTACCTATCATGGGTTCGATTCTAGGAGGCCCCAAAAATCGATTTTCCCCATTAAGTATGCATTGCGCCGTTTTTCAAATGATTTTAAAAACACTTCCCATTAACCTAGAAGGATAAGATTTCATGTAGCTATTGCTACTATATATATCTACGTAAAAATGCTATTGCTTACGTCCAACCGGTCATGGGTTCGATGCCAGGAGGTGAAATACTTTCGGATTTTGAAAAATCGTAGCTCTATAAATATGAAATATAGATCATTCAAACTTTTCACACGTATAGGTACGTATATTTTCTATAAATAAAAAAATCAGCATCTGCCTATGAGCAATGGGTTCGATTCCAGAGCGACCCGTAATCTCGATCTTCCCCATTAAGAATGCATGGGGCCGTTTTTCAAATATTTTTTTAAATATTTCCCATTACGCTAGAAAGTTAAAATTTCATGTGGCTATTGCTATTGTATATATGTACGGAAAAATGCCATTGATTACGTACAACCGGTCATGGGTTCGATGCCAGGTGGTGAAAAACTTTCAAATTTTGAAAAATCGTAGCTCTATTTATCTGATACCTAAATCATTCAAATTTTCAACACAAATAGATAAGTATATTTTTTACTTCGAAAAAAATCAGCATTTCCCTATGTATCATGGGTTCGATTCCAGAGCGTCCGGTAAATTCGATTTTTCCCGTTTAAAATACATTGGCCATAATTCCGAAACCTTTTTAGGGCATTTCCTAGCCGCGCCGAGGTTCAAAATTTCACACAGCCATTAAGGGGACGATTCTCATGTAAAAGCTATCCTAAGATAGTAGTAAAAGGTCGTTGGTTCGATGCTAGGGGGCGTTAACTATATCTCCATTTGAAATATATAGGGAATTTAGGACACATTTTGAGGTACTTTCTGAGTGAATTTCCTTTTGAAATTTGGAGTGTTTATAAAGTCAATCATACCCAAGCCAATAGTGATAGTATAATTCGTTGGATGGCCTTGGTTCGACGCCGGGGCGGGAATAATGTTGCCGTAAGAAATGCATGGGAAATCGAAGTCAATGCATTGTTTGCTGCGAAAATGTCCTTTACTTAGCATGACACTCCGAATAATCTTTCGTAAATTGTTACGTTTTATTAAAAGATATATTTTTTCGATTGCTTACTGTAAGCAAACGCACCTTTACTCGTATGTTATATATATCCCCCCGAAGCGTCTATATATAATAGATATATATATAGATATATATATAGGATATTAATGTCAGGCCCAAACCGCTTTGGCCACGGAGCCGCCGATTTTTTTCCGTAATGGCCAACTAAATCTCACCTAGAAAAAATTGGGAAACCGACCCTACCTATCATGGGTTCGAATCTAGGAGGCCCCAAAAATCGATTTTCCCCATTAAGAATGCATTGGGCCGTTTTTCAAATGATTTTAAAAATACTTCCCATTAACGTAGAAGAATAAGATTTCATGTAGCTATTGCTACCATATATATCTACGCAAAAATGCTATTTCTTACGCGCAAGTGGTCATGGGTTCGATGCCAGGAGGTGAAATATTTTCAAATTTCGAAAAATCGTAGCTCTCATAATATGATACATAGAGCATTCAAATTTTTTACACTTATAGGTACGTATATTATATACCTTGAAAAAAATCAAATGTTGCCTATGTGTCACAGGTTCGATTCCAGAGGGTCCCGTAATCTCGATTTTCCCCGTTAAGAATGCATGGGGCCGTTTTTCAAATAATTTTAAAAATACTTCCCATTAACCTAAAAGGATAAGATTTCATGTAGCTATTGCTAATATATATGTCTACGGAAAAATGTAGTATTTTACGTCCAACCGGTCATGGGTTCGATGCCAGGAGGTGAAATATTTTCAGATAAGGCCTTTTAAACAGCACCTCAACTTGAATTTAACATAAGGCAATCATCACCAGTATCCAGTAAAATTGTATACTTGTGATATAAGACACTATTAAGAATTATGAAAACCCTCGATATCAAGCGAAGTAGATTCACAATGCGTCCCTCTGTCTTCTCTCAGAGTAAATAATTTATCTATAACGCGAGGGTAAAAATAAATTTTCCAATTTTGAGCATTTCATCCGTGACAACCATAAAAATTAAAGATAAGCTTTCTCTTCTGGTAAAAAAGGAACGCTTGCGTAGTTCCTTGTTCAACTCGTAACCGTGAGAATGGCTCCATGACGGCGAAATCCGTATTGTAAACTTATCCGTGGAATAACATCTTATTTGGTATGGCCTTTGGCTCATAGATACTCTCAGAAAGCGATTCTTTAATTAGAGTATAGAATACACAGATAGTCTTTGCTCGATAGATCTCGGCAGCTCAAAAAAGAAGCGGAAATACATCGAAATTCATCGTTTCATTGTCACCGAAATCAAGCTCTAAACTGAATTCCGGTAGAGGGCAAAGTAATCTTTCATTTTCCTCCCTTCCTTACTTAGTCACCGGGACTTTCTAGCGAGCAAAATTTGTTCTTGGATCGTGTCAATCGAGTGGCCTCTCCCGAAATTTCGGATCCATTCTGTGGCCAACAAATCAACTCGACCACTCCTAGTTAAGGTGATTGTGACCATTTAGTCGTGTCGAGTGAAAATCGAAGCACACTTGGGATTGAACGGTTTCGAAGAGAAAAGCTTCGTGACTTCGTCATGTGAGGGTGTGAGGGAAAGCTTCGAGCGAGGAACGAGGTTCAAATGAAACATTCAGGTAAGAAACAAGGTCCCATCAGAAAATATTTCGGACTACGTTTCCCGTGTTTACAAAAATTTTTCTTCGAGGCTTTCACCCGCTCATTGTTTCGAACGCCGAAATCCCGTTTCGTCATCACCTAAGATTCATAAGATAGACTTATATATCTATACATATAGACGCTTCGGGGGGATATATATAACATATATATATATATATATATATATATAGGATATTAATGTCAGGCCCAAACCGCTTCGGCCACGGAGCCGCCGATTTTTTTCCGTAATGGCCCACTAAATCTCACTCAGGAAAAATTCGAAAACCGACCCTACCTATCATGGGTTCGATTCTAGGAGGCCCCAAAAATCGACTTTCCCCCGTAAGAATGCATGGGGCCGTTTTTCAAATAATTTTTAAAAATACTTCCCATTAACGTAGAAGAATAAGATTTCATGTAGCTATTGCTACCATATATATCTACGCAAAAATGCTATTTCTTACGCGCAAGTGGTCATGGGTTCGATGCCAGGAGGTGAAATATTTTCAAATTTCGAAAAATCGTAGCTCTCATAATATGATACATAGAGCATTCAAATTTTTTACACTTATAGGTACGTATATTATATACCTTGAAAAAAATCAAATGTTGCCTACGTGTCACAGGTTCGATTCCAGAGGGTCCCGTAATCTCGATTTTCCCCGTTAAGAATGCATGGGGCCGTTTTTCAAATAATTTTAAAAATACTTCCCATTAAGTTAAAAGAATAAGATTTCATGTAGCTATTGCTAATATATATGTCTACGGAAAAATGTAGTATTTTACGTCCAACCGGTCATGGGTTCGATGCCAGGAGGTGAAATATTTTCAGATTTTGAAAAATCGTAGCTCCATTAATATCGTACATAAATCATTCAAACCTTCTACAAATATAGGTACATACAAAATGTAATTAGAAAAAAATCAGCATATGCCTATGTATCACGGGTTCGATTCCAGAGCAACCCGTAATCTCGATTTTTCCCGTTTAAAATTATTGGCCATAGTTCTGAATGCTTTTTATAACACTTGCAAACCGCGCAGAGGTTCAAAATTTCACACAGCCATTAAGGGGACAATTCTCATGTAAAAGCTATCCTAAGATAGTAGTAAAAGGTCGTTGGTTCGATGCTAGGGGGCGTTAACTATATCTCCATTTGAAATGTATAGGGAATTTAGGACACATTTTGAGGTACTTACTGAGTGAATTTCCTTTTGAAATTCGGGGTGTTTATAAAGTCCACCATACTCAAGCGAAAGATTGCAGTAATTTTAGCAGGATGACCTTGGTTCGACGCCGGGGCGGGATTTTAGCTGCCGAAAGAAATGCATCGGAAATCGTATTCAGCGCATTTTCAGCTGCGTTAATGCCCTTTACTTAATGTTTAGCAACGTTTGAGCAGAGTAATCTTTCGAAAAATTTTATTATTCACTAAAGATAAATTATTGCATTGCTTGCTGTAAGCAAGCGCACCTTTACTTGTATATATATATATAAAGATAAACTTAGAATTAATAGTTATCAAGCAAACTCAATTCAATACGGAACGTATTTATCATAGTTGTACGGTAATTAGAGCGGTACACAAAGGATTAATAAATACATTAAATCGGAGGAGCAGATTTTGAAGACTTAATGTGGGGAAAGAATGCTATTCCCTGGATATTTGCCAGCCTTTTCAATGCTGGGATTATCTTTAATTCTAGGATTTCTCTGGTTTGTAGATTGTGCCCATTGATGAGAGGGATTCAACTTCCGCCATCTATTCAAACTTATTTTTAGACAAATATTCACATGCGCACCAACTATTTGGAACAAAATTGACTGTCATGCACCCTTCCTCAAATAATTTTTTACGTTTAGCAAAGATGTGCGACTGTGAAAAGATAATAATTGACCTTGCGTTTATATTTTCTCAATCGATTCATTTCCGTACGTTATGCTCGTACAATAGTGACCGGTCGAGATAATGCGCATTACTTCATCGGGTTTGAAGGCTAAGGGAGTTGAGTAATGAAGACGAAGTTACATTCATGAAAAAGGATATGAATTAATCTTCAACCTCTCGTTTGTACAACTTAATCGGGGCAAATAATTCTAAACCGACGGGGTTTAGAGAAATTGGCAGGAATGAGATTCTTGGCGATTCTGAAACTAGCAGATCCAAGGAAAAATAAATATTTAAAGGTATACTGCTGTCTGACAATTATGCCACTGACGTGCGCTTTGCCAAGGAAGACGAACTGACGCCAATACTTCTCATATCAATTGCGAGAGACGAGCAATTGATTTCCCATTTTTCGATATATTTCGTCTTCATCAGCAATGATTAATGTTGGGTATAAGAAATAAATACAACATGTAATCGATGCCTTATTTTATTAAGTTTCTATCAAATCATATTTTTTTCAAACTGTTGCACTACATACACACAAATAAACATAACATAAACCATGGAACACGAGTGTTTGGAATCTGATGGTCCCGACCATAATCCGCACACCTACCCCTCGTTCTCCTTTTAGTACGGAGCCACGTCTTCCAAAAGGTATCTTAAAAACAATCAACATCACATTTAATATTATTTCACGCCAACTGATTACCCATGTAACTCACTCGCTAATAAAACTAGCAATGGCACTGATATCACAAATTGCTCAAAATGATGGATCTAGGTTATGTACTGGAAAAGGAAGCCCTTAATTTTCCTCTCAATCAAATACTCTCCACGATAAGTTACGAAGTAAATTGGAAAGACAAATCTCCCTCCAAACGATAGATAAGGAAATTCGGCAACAATGGGCTGAGTTTAATGGAAAGATAGAACTCTGCAATATCCCTCCTTCTTAATTACCATTACTCGAAGAATCCCAATGGTCTACATTGAAAGTACCTCACCCACCCTTATGAATCAACTTCATGCTTCGAAATAACCATTTTAGGAAATTTTTCTCTTTGCAAAAGATTCTTAGCCATGGGTAAGATCCACGGTGCAAGAGGCCTGTCTATTAACAAACAAAACTCTAACCGATCATCGTCAAAAGAGAGAGGGCGATATGTTCTGTATAAATTTACGATTCATCTTGATGAGCTGTTTATTTCTAGCTACTCCAAGTAAAGGATAGGAAGCAAATTCTATCAAAATAAGCAACATTCTGAGTTATAAAATACTATGAGCAGCACTTTCATTGATAATCGTAATATCCTTACTGTATAGAGAGTTAAAATATCTTTATAGCCAGATTTAAAACACATCGAAATGAATTTATCTAATTCTGATTTTACTTATCAATCTTAGAAGGCTCTCTTGAGTTAAACATGCGCGAAGGTAGATAATGTATATCAAGTAACAAGAAGGGAAATTTGACTTGAAAATTGGAGCACAACGTTCAAGATGAACTTAGAAAGCCCACTCGCATGCGATTGTGAATGCACAACCGATCTTGGATGTATGCTAGCAAGCAGGCTAATAATACGGGACCTTTAAATGAATAGAAAAACATCACATTCACGCTAATCTCCACCTTAGCAAAAAAAAGGACAAGATGCAAGCCACCCTTACCTCACTATCTTTCACATTTCATTCTTAAGATATGTAGGTGGATTGATCAAAAAAAGGAAAATTTATAAATTTTGCGCGTTTGGAGTGTACGATATTCCAAACTTTTTTTAAAAATGTTGTTATACATGTCCCTATTTTATAGTAAAATTTTCAATTTTGTTTGCAGTTTACTTTAATTGTCGCAACCGCTAAGGTAAGACATTCGAAATATCGAAAAATTCTTACCTTAGCCCTTTTCTTTGAAACAATGCTCTCCGAGGATAGTTCAACGCTATTTTTCTACTATACTTCTACCCAATACGTACACTTACCTGTCCTTTATCCCAGCTATATTTCTCCATATTCTGCATCTCTCTGCCAGCAACGCACTTAATGTTGGAAGGCCAAACATCCGGAATTTATTCCAAAATCATCGGCACTTCACATCGACACATTTTCATTAAATAAACCTCTAACAAAATACCACTGACACTCGCACTTTGTAATATATCCTTGCTCTCTAGTTACATCTTTCCACTCCTCGTTCCATGAAATCGACACCGACGAAAAACTGCTTCTCAGGCGAGGAGATCGGATTATCAATGATGATCCCTCACTCTGTTCTCCTTCACACTTATCATCCTCACAATCCTCATATTTTCCTTTATACGCTGTATCTGAAACAGAAGCAGACGATTTCCTATAGAATGAATCACAATTTATTTTTAAAAAGGACTGCAGAGCGCAAGAGGATACCACCGTCCAGTGGTGGACAGTGATTCGCATTTATGTTAGAAGTTTTTCCTGCAGAAAATTCTAAAATAATCGCAAGGCGACATAGTAGTAAACCATCACTAGTGATTCTGAATGCTCTATTAAACATGAAACATTTGTATGAAATCATAAACTTAAAAACATACAGAGTGAGATTAATAATCTTTCAATTACTAATAAAATTTAGAAAGAGAAATTGTCTGATTTGCTAAAAGAATATTCATTAAGGAAATCATAACTAAACCCTTCATCTATTCCATCATCTGCATAAAAAGTTCTGATCTTTTTGTGAAATCAAACTGTCCATAGTTGTATCTCCAGACGACAATGACTTTTTCCAGACATCCAGGACAAACTGCGAAAGTTTCCCTTTTTCGACACAGCAGTAAGGAAAAATTAGGAGTCGAACCATACGTCACTTTTTTCACTGTACTCTGTATATGCTCTGTACATTCTATTACTGTCGTATCTTCTGTAATAACGATCGTCTAAAAACGGCAAAAAAAGTTTCTATAGACGGTTCTTCCTTAGCCGACCTTCGTCCCGTCGCCACGGGTAGGTTCATATTGCTCTCTTCCCCGAGTAGTCAAACAGCACTTTCCTTTGACCTCGCTTACCGTCATTCGATCCGGGAGGGAACAGTTCTCAACGAATGTGATTGCCAGCACTGCCAAGGAAAAGTGACCGAACCGTAATTATCGCGAACGTTTGAACCATTCCATTACCTCCGTATTTGAAAGCTGTTAGAGCTTTACGGGTTTTCAAGACCGGGGTTTCATTACCTGGCCGAGATACGCAATTTACGCCCCACTAAATATTCAAAGAACGTTTCGACAGCTTCATACGCCATGAGAGCATCTCTCCGCTATCTATTCGAAGATACATTAAGACAGATACTAAAATGATGACTTATAATAATGACCTTGCTTTGATATTTCCTCTATCGACTCATTTTCGAACGTTATTCTCGTACAATAGTGACCGGTCGAGATAATGCGCATTACTCTTCATCGGGTTTGAAGGCTAAGGGAATGGAAAAGGGAATACGAAGATAAATTCATAGAAAATGGATATGAGCTAATAAAACCTATATGATATAAAGAGCTAGCACGAAACAACATTTTATGTTCAATAAGATGAGAGCAATGAAAATTTTAATGAAGTTCTCAGCTAGAAAATGCAACCATTCATTTACTTATCGCTATGTAATTTATTTCTTTTGTTATAAAGACGTACGAGATTTACCAAAGTGCGGAAAATTTCATTCTTGTCCATACTAAACTACTAATATTAAATTTGAAATCAACGAAAGAAAGCTAAAAATCTCATTTTCTTCAGCAAGACTCAGCCAGACCGATTCAATGCGTCTGGAATAGGCAATCTTGTGCCCTTGCGACAGTTAGCGTGCATGACACCGTAAGATGACTGCCTAGTCGGAATGGAACGTACTGCAGAATATTTATCCACATCCGAAATATCTGTTGAATTGTGAATAAAAGCTTCGAATAAATCCCAAAAACTATGATATGCGTTAATAATCCCGTTGAAATCCTCGATCATTCATTCATATAATTGAATTCCGCAATTTTAGCCCAATAATTTTCGAATAGCTCAGGTTTTTTCTTGCGGAAAAGGAATACGATTTTCGAAATAGTGTAGGAACTAACGCTTCCTCTATTCCAGGAGTCATGGACTATTAAACTCACGTGTTTCGTATCATCGGAATCTTCTCAGCAGATTTCTCGATGCAAAGATGTATGGTCTGTATTGTCTCTCTTTAAAATCTTCTTTTATTAACAGCTCATCAATGATGCACATCCTTAACTTCAACATGCAGTTTTAACAGAAAGCTTGAGCAACCATAAGGAGAACAGTAACAGTACAGTTCTTATGTTACGGAACAACGGAGCACTCAGTAATTGCGCACTCCGCACGCAGAAATTGAGGAACAAAAGAACAAAGGAAAGTGTCATCGAATCGAAACAGTGGACTCGACAGAAACTCGGATCTAATAAACTTTAAAATACCTAATAACTGACTACAGGGAAAAAATATCAACCATAATTACTGTTTTCGTCTCTAGTTCGTTGGCGGTCATTTATTGTAATAACTTGCAATATAGTCCAAAGAGTACGTCTTAAAAGGCAAGTTATAGCAACTCCTTTAAATGGAAGTCTTCCACATTATATCCTTTAAATACTTTCTCGGCACATAAATCGCCTGTTTTAATCTGGGTCGTAATTACACACCCAATTTCCATGTACAGTTTGCAAAAATACTAATATATCTTCGAAGTGTATATAACGTTTCCATTGCTAAGATATTGAAAAAATTTAGTGTTAAAATAGCTATTCTTATTATTTCATATACATTCAAATTAATAAAAAGTTAACAGATTTCTACCACATTTAAGTTGTTGAAACATACATTGCAAACAAGTCTTGTGTCTAATCCAGAAATTATGTGCTTCAATGCTATTTTTATAAAAACAAGTTGGGCCTCTGGTTGTATAGGATGGGACATGCAGTTTTATTATTTCTAAAATTGAGGGATGGTGTACTTTGTTGTTGAGTATGTTATGTAAGGATATCAATTCACAGAATAATTGGCTATAATGTAGAGGGAAAAGTTTCAGCTGTTGTTGTGTAGCTTCATATGATGTGATTTTGAGGATCATAGTCCAGTTTATAGGGAATTAGTCTGAAAAATTCATGCTGCAGTCTTGATTTTGTGTATTTTTACTTTTTGTTTACAAGGCTTGGTTGTTCACAAAGTATAAATTAATTCAATATATTGTTTTATTTCTTGAATTCTTTCCAGCTTTCTTTGTAACATTACAGGCAATGTTTCTATAGATGATGATTCAAAATCAGCTGACTTGTCCAAATTTTAAGTAGTGATCAAGATTCTGAGTGGTGATCATACAATTAACAAGGGTTATAGATATTGTCACATAGTATGGAGATGGTGATTTGTTATCATCTTTGGATATCACAATAATGAATTAAGTATATACTTTTTCATAACCAGAAGAATTCATTTTGAAGGGAGCCACACTCATTGCAGATGAGTCACTCTGTTTTATGAATTAAAATTATAAATATTTCATTTTAATACAATTATTTTATTTTATCAATGCCTGAAAACCAAAGAATTTTATTCTAGCTATTCCTTAGTTTCATTTTTAGATGGTAAATATACAGAGAGGAATTTTCTCGCCTCAAGTATCAAGGAGAAATATCATTCCTTAGAAGAAAGAGACAGATTGGCATCAATTAATGCATTTATGTATTCATTTGCAGGATATTTAAAAGAGTAAGTCATGTAGCTTGAGATCATCAGTAGTCACAGGTTTCAGTTATGAGATTCTATGGAATAGTAAACTTGGGTTGATGATAGAGGTTCATATTAAATAATTTAATTCAATGTTTAACTCATATTGATAAATGTCCATATTTGCAGTCAAGACAAACAAAGATCTCAGCACCTATTTGATTATTTTGAGTAATATTCAATTAAATATGCCTTCTTATTTTTCATTAATAATTTACTGTTTAACCATGTTCCCTTATTACATTTGAAATGTCATTTTCTTGAATGATGACCTGGGAATATGAGAATATCCTGTAAACTCTTTTAGTATTTTTCAAGGATCCAGTTTAATGCACAAGGCTTTTAAAATTTGGCGATTTATATTATACTAGACATAGTAGACAAGCACTTTGATCACAGAATTCCTTTCTTTTATGGTAAAAATGGAACCCCTAACTGTGCTGATAAGTCATCCCAGTTGATAAATATGATGTGCAGATTGAGCTCTTAGAATTCAGAATGTACACCTCTTTCTTTGATAACTTTAAGAACTAACTCCATCCTCTTGAAAAAATTGCCTCAATTTTTCAAAACTACCAGTTAAAAGTAACTTTAACTTAACTTTCAAATTTAAAATGTTTAAATGTTAAAAAATGGAATGTACCTAAAAACTTTGACAACATGAAATGGGCATAGTTTTATTTAAAAAATACATTATTATAATAAGTATTTCTGTAATAGTTTGAGCAGTTCATCTATTTCATTAAATAGTTGAATTTGATGGTCAATTCAAATTTCCGTGATTTTTTTTTTAGTTTAGATATTTAAGCTGTTTCTTTTTCAAACTTTTAACTTTTACTTTTTTGCAGATTGCACCCAAATCATGTAGGATACCTTCTTCGGAATCTAAGGAAACATTCCAATTGAATGAGTGTTGATATCACTATTGGAAGTCTTTTAATTAATAAATGCATCATTTATGATTTTATTTATTGAAAGTAAGCCATTTTTATTTAAAAGACCTGATTTTATTTTTGTAAGAATATTACATTTTACTATCAATATAATGCAAAAAGCTTTTAAAGATATACTTCTTTTTTCACTGACAAAAAGGTGTTTAGTATGTTGAATTTTAAAGATAATTATTAGGAATGAGATAATTAATGAAAATTTCTATTATCTATTCTAATGCGAAGATATAGACTTTATACTGAAGTACCATCGAAGTATATATAAAGTTTCCATTGGTATGATATTGATGGAAAATTCGTGTTACAATTGCTATTCTTATTATTTCATATGCATTCAAATTAATTAAAAGTCAACAGATTTGTACCGCCGTTCTATTCTCTCTGTATTGTTAACTTTAAATATTTTTATAACTGAGATGTTGAGTTGCTGATAGATTTATGTCCATATTTTAAATTGGACTTAGTACCACTTGTTCATTATTTTTAAATGACTCGATGATCGGCCAATACTTGTCTCCTTACTTCATAAATGATTTCGTCTGTTGTTGACGTGCTCGGGCGTCCGGAACGCTCTTCGTCGCTCACATCTTATCTTTCCTTTGAGAATATTTTGTACCACCGATAAACGTTGCTTTTGTCTAAAGTATCTTCGCCGTAGTCATAAGTCAACATTCTTAATGCGACCGCGCACTTTAAGTTGTTGTTCACACAAAATTTGTTACATATTCTTTGATACATTTTTTGGAATAGGCAGAAATCGAAGACGAGTTCTCCTATAGTTATAACTCTTTTTAAATCCTTAAGTAACACTTGGAATCATTCTCCCATCTCAAGGTAAAGATACTTTAATTTGGTAAGAATACTTAGGAAACATTTCAACATTAATTCCGCTATAGTGTTGGACAAGGGTGCTCTATGGGTACCATCAAAGTATATATAAAGTTTCCATTGGTATGATATTGATGGAAAATTTTTAACTTTAAAAGTTTTTATAACTGAGATGTTGAGTTGGTGATAAATTTATGTGATTTTAATATGAAAAAGAATCCTTTCAAGAAATTTAACTGAGCTTCTTACCTTAGAAAATTGATTGTATCAAAGAATTTTCAACATTCCAAAATATTGCGTGTAAGAGGATAAGCTGCAGCGTTACACAGTTATCACCTGCTTATCGAATTAATTGAAATGTCACAGTTCGTAATTTTCACTAATATCCGTGCATGCAATTCAGTGCTTTGTGTTAAGATTTAAAATAATACTTATTTGTTGTTGAGTTTCTGTATAAGTAAGAGCTGAAAATTTTTGGAAATATTTGTATATATAGTAGAAAATAAATTTTCAAAATTATTTATTATAATTTTTCTAGATAGTGAATTTATCTTTGTGGACTCTTTGGTTTCCAACTCTTGTGTTATAGTGAATCTTATGAGGAGAATTATAAAGAAAATGATTAAAGGAAAAATACAGACAACTCAGGTTTTAATGAATTTTAACATGCATGAGATAAGTTGTTTTTAGCAAATATTTACTCACATGAAATAATACCATATAATTTACTTTCATAAACATTAAGTGTACAAAAAGGGATTCATATCTATATCTAACATTCGACGGGGACTTATGTCTTTATAATGTATGATAATTACAATGGAAGATGCCAATATTTTTAAGATTTTTGTTCGCTATTCGATTTAATCAAATGAGAGGTACATTAAAGGAGCATTAATTTTTTTAAACAGATATTGCAAACAAGTCTTGTGTCTAATCCAGAAACGATGTACTTCAATGCTATTTTTATAAAAACAAGTTGGGCCTCTGGTTGTATAGGATGGGACATGCAGTTTTATTATTTCTAAAATTGAGGGATGGTGTACTTTGTTGTTGAGTATGTTATGTAAGGATATCAATTCACAGAATAATTGGCTATAATGTAGAGGGAAAAGTTTCAGCTGTTGTTGTGTAGCTTCATATGATGTGATTTTGAGGATCATAGTCCAGTTTATAGGGAATTAGTCTGAAAAATTCATGCTGCAGTCTTGATTTTGTGTATTTTTACTTTTTGTTTACAAGGCTTGGTTGTTCACAAAGTATAAATTAATTCAATATATTGTTTTATTTCTTGAATTCTTTCCAGCTTTCTTTGTAACATTACAGGCAATGTTTCTATAGATGATGATTCAAAATCAGCTGACTTGTCCAAATTTTAAGTAGTGATCAAGATTCTGAGTGGTGATCATACAATTAACAAGGGTTATAGATATTGTCACATAGTATGGAGATGGTGATTTGTTATCATCTTTGGATATCACAATAATGAATTAAGTATATACTTTTTCATAACCAGAAGAATTCATTTTGAAGGGAGCCACACTCATTGCAGATGAGTCACTCTGTTTTATGAATTAAAATTATAAATATTTCATTTTAATACAATTATTTTATTTTATCAATGCCTGAAAACCAAAGAATTTTATTCTAGCTATTCCTTAGTTTCATTTTTAGATGGTAAATATACAGAGAGGAATTTTCTCGCCTCAAGTATCAAGGAGAAATATCATTCCTTAGAAGAAAGAGACAGATTGGCATCAATTAATGCATTTATGTATTCATTTGCAGGATATTTAAAAGAGTAAGTCATGTAGCTTGAGATCATCAGTAGTCACAGGTTTCAGTTATGAGATTCTATGGAATAGTAAACTTGGGTTGATGATAGAGGTTCATATTAAATAATTTAATTCAATGTTTAACTCATATTGATAAATGTCCATATTTGCAGTCAAGACAAACAAAGATCTCAGCACCTATTTGATTATTTTGAGTAATATTCAATTAAATATGCCTTCTTATTTTTCATTAATAATTTACTGTTTAACCATGTTCCCTTATTACATTTGAAATGTCATTTTCTTGAATGATGACCTGGGAATATGAGAATATCCTGTAAACTCTTTTAGTATTTTTCAAGGATCCAGTTTAATGCACAAGGCTTTTAAAATTTGGCGATTTATATTATACTAGACATAGTAGACAAGCACTTTGATCACAGAATTCCTTTCTTTTATGGTAAAAATGGAACCCCTAACTGTGCTGATAAGTCATCCCAGTTGATAAATATGATGTGCAGATTGAGCTCTTAGAATTCAGAATGTACACCTCTTTCTTTGATAACTTTAAGAACTAACTCCATCCTCTTGAAAAAATTGCCTCAATTTTTCAGGTGGTGGATAGCTTTAAATATAATAATTTTCTCTCTTTTAAATGCTTGAATTATCACTTCAAGGAAATCTAAAACTACCAGTTAAAAGTAACTTTAACTTAACTTTCAAATTTAAAATGTTTAAATGTTAAAAAATGGAATGTACCTAAAAACTTTGACAACATGAAATGGGCATAGTTTTATTTAAAAAATACATTATTATAATAAGTATTTCTGTAATAGTTTGAGCAGTTCATCTATTTCATTAAATAGTTGAATTTGATGGTCAATTCAAATTTCCGTGATTTTTTTTTTTAGTTTAGATATTTAAGCTGTTTCTTTTTCAAACTTTTAACTTTTACTTTTTTGCAGATTGCACCCAAATCATGTAGGATACCTTCTTCGGAATCTAAGGAAACATTCCAATTGAATGAGTGTTGATATCACTATTGGAAGTCTTTTAATTAATAAATGCATCATTTATGATTTTATTTATTGAAAGTAAGCCATTTTTATTTAAAAGACCTGATTTTATTTTTGTAAGAATATTACATTTTACTATCAATATAATGCAAAAAGCTTTTAAAGATATACTTCTTTTTTCACTGACAAAAAGGTGTTTAGTATGTTGAATTTTAAAGATAATTATTAGGAATGAGATAATTAATGAAAATTTCTATTATCTATTCTAATGCGAAGATATAGACTTTATACTGAAGTACCATCGAAGTATATATAAAGTTTCCATTGGTATGATATTGATGGAAAATTCGTGTTACAATTGCTATTCTTATTATTTCATATGCATTCAAATTAATTAAAAGTCAACAGATTTGTACCGCCGTTCTATTCTCTCTGTATTGTTAACTTTAAATATTTTTATAACTGAGATGTTGAGTTGCTGATAGATTTATGTCCATATTTTAAATTGGACTTAGTACCACTTGTTCATTATTTTTAAATGACTCGATGATCGGCCAATACTTGTCTCCTTACTTCATAAATGATTTCGTCTGTTGTTGACGTGCTCGGGCGTCCGGAACGCTCTTCGTCGCTCACATCTTATCTTTCCTTTGAGAATATTTTGTACCACCGATAAACGTTGCTTTTGTCTAAAGTATCTTCGCCGTAGTCATAAGTCAACATTCTCAATGCGACCGCGCACTTTAAGTTGTTGTTCACACAAAATTTGTTACATATTCTTTGATACATTTTTTGGAATAGGCAGAAATCGAAGACGAGTTCTCCTATAGTTATAACTCTTTTTAAATCCTTAAGTAACACTTGGAATCATTCTCCCATCTCAAGGTAAAGATACTTTAATTTGGTAAGAATACTTAGGAAACATTTCAACATTAATTCCGCTATAGTGATAGACAAGGGTGCTCTATGGGTATTCGCATTTCTGTTTTCCAGACAATATAAACATCGGCTTTACCGTCACAACTCACCCGTCTGCTCTCCTGAGAGTGTCTTCGACGCAAGATAAGCTTTATTAGAGAATTATAAGATTTTTTTAGCCAATTTAAGAAGAAGACAAACAAAGATCTCAACACCTATTTAATTATTAAGAGTAATATTCAATTCAGAATGGTTTCTTATGAATAGACAGTGCTTCTTATTTTTCAATAAGAATGCACTGTTTAACTATGTTCATTTGTTCGGATGCGTTCTGGCTCGTCTTCGATTTCTGCCAATTCCAAAAAATGTATCAAAGAATATGAAACAAATTTTGTGTGAACAACAACTTAAAGTGCGCGGTCGCATTCAGAATGTTGACTTATGACTACGGCGAAGATACTTTAGACAAAAGCAACGTTTATCGGTGGTACAAAATATTCGCAAAGGAAAGATAAGATGTGAGCGACGAAGAGCGTTCCGGACGCCCGAGCACGTCAACAACAGACGAAATCATTTATGAAGTAAGGAGACAAGTATTGGCCGATCATCGAGTCATTTAAAAATAATGAACAAGTGGTACTAAGTCCAATTTAAAATATGGACATAAATCTATCAGCAACTCAACATCTCAGTTATAAAAATATTAAAGTTAACAATACAGAGAGAATAGAACGGCGGTACAAATCTGTTGACTTTTAATTAATTTGAATGTATATGATATAATAGGAATAGCAATTTTAACACGAATTTTTTTATCAATATCTTACGAAAGGAAACTTTATATCTACTTCGATGATACATCTTAAATATCAAAACTCAACAAAAATTTCCCAGAAATTTGAATTGACCATCAAATTCAATTATTTAAAGAAATAGATGAACTGCTCAAACTATTGCAGAAATACTTATTTTAATAACGTATTTTTAAATAAAACTATGCCCCTTTCATGTTGTCAATGTTTTCAGGTATATTCCTTTTTAACATTTAAATATTTTAAAAGTTAAAATCAAGTTACTTTTCACAAGTAGTTTTAGAATTCCTTGAAGTGTTAATTGAAGCATTTCAAACAGAGAAAATTATTAAAAAAAGCTATCCACCACCTGAAAATTGAGGGAAATTTTTCAAGAAAAGAAAAGGAGTTCTATGATCAAAGTGCTAGTCTACTATGTCTAGTATAATATAAATCACCAAATTTTAAAAGCCTTGTGCATTAAACTGGATCCTTGAAAAATACTAAAAGAGTTTACAGGATATTCTCATATTCCCAGGTCATCATTCAAGAAAATGACATTTCAAATGTAATTAGGAACATGGTTAAACAGTAAATTATTAATGAAAAATAAGAAGGCATATTTAATTGAATATTACTCAAAATAATCAAATAGGTGCTGAGATCTTTGTTTGTCTTGACTGCAAATATGGACATTTATCAATATGAGTTAAACATTGAATTAAATTATTTAATATGAACCTCTATCATCAACCCAAGTTTACTATTCCATAGAATCTCATAACTGAAACCTGTGACTACTGATGATCTCAAGCTACATGACTTACTCTTTTAAATATCCTGCAAATGAATACATAAATGCATTAATTGATGCCAATCTGTCTCTTTCTTCTAAGGAATGATATTTCTCCTTGATACTTGAGGCGAGAAAATTCCTCTCTGTATATTTACCATCTAAAAATGAAACTAAGGAATAGCTAGAATAAAATTCTTTGGTTTTCAGGCATTGATAAAATAAAATAATTGTATTAAAATGAAATATTTATAATTTTAATTCATAAAACAGAGTGACTCATCTGCAATGAGTGTGGCTCCCTTCAAAATGAATTCTTCTGGTTATGAAAAAGTATATACTTAATTCATTATTGTGATATCCAAAGATGATAACAAATCACCATCTCCATACTATGTGACAATATCTATAACCCTTGTTAATTGTATGATCACCACTCAGAATCTTGATCACTACTTAAAATTTGGACAAGTCAGCTGATTTTGAATCATCATCTATAGAAACATTGCCTGTAATGTTACAAAGAAAGCTGGAAAGAATTCAAGAAATAAAACAATATATTGAATTAATTTATACTTTGTGAACAACCAAGCCTTGTAAACAAAAAGTAAAAATACACAAAATCAAGACTGCAGCATGAATTTTTCAGACTAATTCCCTATAAACTGGACTATGATCCTCAAAATCACATCATATGAAGCTACACAACAACAGCTGAAACTTTTCCCTCTACATTATAGCCAATTATTCTGTGAATTGATATCCTTACATAACATACTCAACAACAAAGTACACCATCCCTCAATTTTAGAAATAATAAAACTGCATGTCCCATCCTATACAACCAGAGGCCCAACTTGTTTTTATAAAAATAGCATTGAAGTACATCGTTTCTGGATTAGACACAAGACTTGTTTGCAATATCTGTTTAAAAAAATTAATGCTCCTTTAATGTACCTCTCATTTGATTAAATCGAATAGCGAACAAAAATCTTAAAAATATTGGCATCTTCCATTGTAATTATCATACATTATAAAGACATAAGTCCCCGTCGAATGTTAGATATAGATATGAATCCCTTTTTGTACACTTAATGTTTATGAAAGTAAATTATATGGTATTATTTCATGTGAGTAAATATTTGCTAAAAACAACTTATCTCATGCATGTTAAAATTCATTAAAACCTGAGTTGTCTGTATTTTTCCTTTAATCATTTTCTTTATAATTCTCCTCATAAGATTCACTATAACACAAGAGTTGGAAACCAAAGAGTCCACAAAGATAAATTCACTATCTAGAAAAATTATAATAAATAATTTTGAAAATTTATTTTCTACTATATATACAAATATTTCCAAAAATTTTCAGCTCTTACTTATACAGAAACTCAACAACAAATAAGTATTATTTTAAATCTTAACACAAAGCACTGAATTGCATGCACGGATATTAGTGAAAATTACGAACTGTGACATTTCAATTAATTCGATAAGCAGGTGATAACTGTGTAACGCTGCAGCTTATCCTCTTACACGCAATATTTTGGAATGTTGAAAATTCTTTGATACAATCAATTTTCTAAGGTAAGAAGCTCAGTTAAATTTCTTGAAAGGATTCTTTTTCATATTAAAATCACATAAATTTATCACCAACTCAACATCTCAGTTATAAAAACTTTTAAAGTTAAAAATTTTCCATCAATATCATACCAATGGAAACTTTATATATACTTTGATGGTACCCATAGAGCACCCTTGTCCAACACTATAGCGGAATTAATGTTGAAATGTTTCCTAAGTATTCTTACCAAATTAAAGTATCTTTACCTTGAGATGGGAGAATGATTCCAAGTGTTACTTAAGGATTTAAAAAGAGTTATAACTATAGGAGAACTCGTCTTCGATTTCTGCCTATTCCAAAAAATGTATCAAAGAATATGTAACAAATTTTGTGTGAACAACAACTTAAAGTGCGCGGTCGCATTAAGAATGTTGACTTATGACTACGGCGAAGATACTTTAGACAAAAGCAACGTTTATCGGTGGTACAAAATATTCTCAAAGGAAAGATAAGATGTGAGCGACGAAGAGCGTTCCGGACGCCCGAGCACGTCAACAACAGACGAAATCATTTATGAAGTAAGGAGACAAGTATTGGCCGATCATCGAGTCATTTAAAAATAATGAACAAGTGGTACTAAGTCCAATTTAAAATATGGACATAAATCTATCAGCAACTCAACATCTCAGTTATAAAAATATTTAAAGTTAACAATACAGAGAGAATAGAACGGCGGTACAAATCTGTTGACTTTTAATTAATTTGAATGCATATGAAATAATAAGAATAGCAATTGTAACACGAATTTTCCATCAATATCATACCAATGGAAACTTTATATATACTTCGATGGTACTTCAGTATAAAGTCTATATCTTCGCATTAGAATAGATAATAGAAATTTTCATTAATTATCTCATTCCTAATAATTATCTTTAAAATTCAACATACTAAACACCTTTTTGTCAGTGAAAAAAGAAGTATATCTTTAAAAGCTTTTTGCATTATATTGATAGTAAAATGTAATATTCTTACAAAAATAAAATCAGGTCTTTTAAATAAAAATGGCTTACTTTCAATAAATAAAATCATAAATGATGCATTTATTAATTAAAAGACTTCCAATAGTGATATCAACACTCATTCAATTGGAATGTTTCCTTAGATTCCGAAGAAGGTATCCTACATGATTTGGGTGCAATCTGCAAAAAAGTAAAAGTTAAAAGTTTGAAAAAGAAACAGCTTAAATATCTAAACTAAAAAAAAAATCACGGAAATTTGAATTGACCATCAAATTCAACTATTTAATGAAATAGATGAACTGCTCAAACTATTACAGAAATACTTATTATAATAATGTATTTTTTAAATAAAACTATGCCCATTTCATGTTGTCAAAGTTTTTAGGTACATTCCATTTTTTAACATTTAAACATTTTAAATTTGAAAGTTAAGTTAAAGTTACTTTTAACTGGTAGTTTTGAAAAATTGAGGCAATTTTTTCAAGAGGATGGAGTTAGTTCTTAAAGTTATCAAAGAAAGAGGTGTACATTCTGAATTCTAAGAGCTCAATCTGCACATCATATTTATCAACTGGGATGACTTATCAGCACAGTTAGGGGTTCCATTTTTACCATAAAAGAAAGGAATTCTGTGATCAAAGTGCTTGTCTACTATGTCTAGTATAATATAAATCGCCAAATTTTAAAAGCCTTGTGCATTAAACTGGATCCTTGAAAAATACTAAAAGAGTTTACAGGATATTCTCATATTCCCAGGTCATCATTCAAGAAAATGACATTTCAAATGTAATAAGGGAACATGGTTAAACAGTAAATTATTAATGAAAAATAAGAAGGCATATTTAATTGAATATTACTCAAAATAATCAAATAGGTGCTGAGATCTTTGTTTGTCTTGACTGCAAATATGGACATTTATCAATATGAGTTAAACATTGAATTAAATTATTTAATATGAACCTCTATCATCAACCCAAGTTTACTATTCCATAGAATCTCATAACTGAAACCTGTGACTACTGATGATCTCAAGCTACATGACTTACTCTTTTAAATATCCTGCAAATGAATACATAAATGCATTAATTGATGCCAATCTGTCTCTTTCTTCTAAGGAATGATATTTCTCCTTGATACTTGAGGCGAGAAAATTCCTCTCTGTATATTTACCATCTAAAAATGAAACTAAGGAATAGCTAGAATAAAATTCTTTGGTTTTCAGGCATTGATAAAATAAAATAATTGTATTAAAATGAAATATTTATAATTTTAATTCATAAAACAGAGTGACTCATCTGCAATGAGTGTGGCTCCCTTCAAAATGAATTCTTCTGGTTATGAAAAAGTATATACTTAATTCATTATTGTGATATCCAAAGATGATAACAAATCACCATCTCCATACTATGTGACAATATCTATAACCCTTGTTAATTGTATGATCACCACTCAGAATCTTGATCACTACTTAAAATTTGGACAAGTCAGCTGATTTTGAATCATCATCTATAGAAACATTGCCTGTAATGTTACAAAGAAAGCTGGAAAGAATTCAAGAAATAAAACAATATATTGAATTAATTTATACTTTGTGAACAACCAAGCCTTGTAAACAAAAAGTAAAAATACACAAAATCAAGACTGCAGCATGAATTTTTCAGACTAATTCCCTATAAACTGGACTATGATCCTCAAAATCACATCATATGAAGCTACACAACAACAGCTGAAACTTTTCCCTCTACATTATAGCCAATTATTCTGTGAATTGATATCCTTACATAACATACTCAACAACAAAGTACACCATCCCTCAATTTTAGAAATAATAAAACTGCATGTCCCATCCTATACAACCAGAGGCCCAACTTGTTTTTATAAAAATAGCATTGAAGTACATCGTTTCTGGATTAGACACAAGACTTGTTTGCAATATCTGTTTAAAAAAATTAATGCTCCTTTAATGTACCTCTCATTTGATTAAATCGAATAGCGAACAAAAATCTTAAAAATATTGGCATCTTCCATTGTAATTATCATACATTATAAAGACATAAGTCCCCGTCGAATGTTAGATATAGATATGAATCCCTTTTTGTACACTTAATGTTTATGAAAGTAAATTATATGGTATTATTTCATGTGAGTAAATATTTGCTAAAAACAACTTATCTCATGCATGTTAAAATTCATTAAAACCTGAGTTGTCTGTATTTTTCCTTTAATCATTTTCTTTATAATTCTCCTCATAAGATTCACTATAACACAAGAGTTGGAAACCAAAGAGTCCACAAAGATAAATTCACTATCTAGAAAAATTATAATAAATAATTTTGAAAATTTATTTTCTACTATATATACAAATATTTCCAAAAATTTTCAGCTCTTACTTATACAGAAACTCAACAACAAATAAGTATTATTTTAAATCTTAACACAAAGCACTGAATTGCATGCACGGATATTAGTGAAAATTACGAACTGTGACATTTCAATTAATTCGATAAGCAGGTGATAACTGTGTAACGCTGCAGCTTATCCTCTTACACGCAATATTTTGGAATGTTGAAAATTCTTTGATACAATCAATTTTCTAAGGTAAGAAGCTCAGTTAAATTTCTTGAAAGGATTCTTTTTCATATTAAAATCACATAAATTTATCACCAACTCAACATCTCAGTTATAAAAACTTTTAAAGTTAAAAATTTTCCATCAATATCATACCAATGGAAACTTTATATATACTTTGATGGTACCCATAGAGCACCCTTGTCCAACACTATAGCGGAATTAATGTTGAAATGTTTCCTAAGTATTCTTACCAAATTAAAGTATCTTTACCTTGAGATGGGAGAATGATTCCAAGTGTTACTTAAGGATTTAAAAAGAGTTATAACTATAGGAGAACTCGTCTTCGATTTCTGCCTATTCCAAAAAATGTATCAAAGAATATGTAACAAATTTTGTGTGAACAACAACTTAAAGTGCGCGGTCGCATTAAGAATGTTGACTTATGACTACGGCGAAGATACTTTAGACAAAAGCAACGTTTATCGGTGGTACAAAATATTCTCAAAGGAAAGATAAGATGTGAGCGACGAAGAGCGTTCCGGACGCCCGAGCACGTCAACAACAGACGAAATCATTTATGAAGTAAGGAGACAAGTATTGGCCGATCATCGAGTCATTTAAAAATAATGAACAAGTGGTACTAAGTCCAATTTAAAATATGGACATAAATCTATCAGCAACTCAACATCTCAGTTATAAAAATATTTAAAGTTAACAATACAGAGAGAATAGAACGGCGGTACAAATCTGTTGACTTTTAATTAATTTGAATGCATATGAAATAATAAGAATAGCAATTGTAACACGAATTTTCCATCAATATCATACCAATGGAAACTTTATATATACTTCGATGGTACTTCAGTATAAAGTCTATATCTTCGCATTAGAATAGATAATAGAAATTTTCATTAATTATCTCATTCCTAATAATTATCTTTAAAATTCAACATACTAAACACCTTTTTGTCAGTGAAAAAAGAAGTATATCTTTAAAAGCTTTTTGCATTATATTGATAGTAAAATGTAATATTCTTACAAAAATAAAATCAGGTCTTTTAAATAAAAATGGCTTACTTTCAATAAATAAAATCATAAATGATGCATTTATTAATTAAAAGACTTCCAATAGTGATATCAACACTCATTCAATTGGAATGTTTCCTTAGATTCCGAAGAAGGTATCCTACATGATTTGGGTGCAATCTGCAAAAAAGTAAAAGTTAAAAGTTTGAAAAAGAAACAGCTTAAATATCTAAACTAAAAAAAAAATCACGGAAATTTGAATTGACCATCAAATTCAACTATTTAATGAAATAGATGAACTGCTCAAACTATTACAGAAATACTTATTATAATAATGTATTTTTTAAATAAAACTATGCCCATTTCATGTTGTCAAAGTTTTTAGGTACATTCCATTTTTTAACATTTAAACATTTTAAATTTGAAAGTTAAGTTAAAGTTACTTTTAACTGGTAGTTTTAGATTTCCTTGAAGTGATAATTCAAGCATTTAAAAGAGAGAAAATTATTATATTTAAAGCTATCCACCACCTGAAAAATTGAGGCAATTTTTTCAAGAGGATGGAGTTAGTTCTTAAAGTTATCAAAGAAAGAGGTGTACATTCTGAATTCTAAGAGCTCAATCTGCACATCATATTTATCAACTGGGATGACTTATCAGCACAGTTAGGGGTTCCATTTTTACCATAAAAGAAAGGAATTCTGTGATCAAAGTGCTTGTCTACTATGTCTAGTATAATATAAATCGCCAAATTTTAAAAGCCTTGTGCATTAAACTGGATCCTTGAAAAATACTAAAAGAGTTTACAGGATATTCTCATATTCCCAGGTCATCATTCAAGAAAATGACATTTCAAATGTAATAAGGGAACATGGTTAAACAGTAAATTATTAATGAAAAATAAGAAGGCATATTTAATTGAATATTACTCAAAATAATCAAATAGGTGCTGAGATCTTTGTTTGTCTTGACTGCAAATATGGACATTTATCAATATGAGTTAAACATTGAATTAAATTATTTAATATGAACCTCTATCATCAACCCAAGTTTACTATTCCATAGAATCTCATAACTGAAACCTGTGACTACTGATGATCTCAAGCTACATGACTTACTCTTTTAAATATCCTGCAAATGAATACATAAATGCATTAATTGATGCCAATCTGTCTCTTTCTTCTAAGGAATGATATTTCTCCTTGATACTTGAGGCGAGAAAATTCCTCTCTGTATATTTACCATCTAAAAATGAAACTAAGGAATAGCTAGAATAAAATTCTTTGGTTTTCAGGCATTGATAAAATAAAATAATTGTATTAAAATGAAATATTTATAATTTTAATTCATAAAACAGAGTGACTCATCTGCAATGAGTGTGGCTCCCTTCAAAATGAATTCTTCTGGTTATGAAAAAGTATATACTTAATTCATTATTGTGATATCCAAAGATGATAACAAATCACCATCTCCATACTATGTGACAATATCTATAACCCTTGTTAATTGTATGATCACCACTCAGAATCTTGATCACTACTTAAAATTTGGACAAGTCAGCTGATTTTGAATCATCATCTATAGAAACATTGCCTGTAATGTTACAAAGAAAGCTGGAAAGAATTCAAGAAATAAAACAATATATTGAATTAATTTATACTTTGTGAACAACCAAGCCTTGTAAACAAAAAGTAAAAATACACAAAATCAAGACTGCAGCATGAATTTTTCAGACTAATTCCCTATAAACTGGACTATGATCCTCAAAATCACATCATATGAAGCTACACAACAACAGCTGAAACTTTTCCCTCTACATTATAGCCAATTATTCTGTGAATTGATATCCTTACATAACATACTCAACAACAAAGTACACCATCCCTCAATTTTAGAAATAATAAAACTGCATGTCCCATCCTATACAACCAGAGGCCCAACTTGTTTTTATAAAAATAGCATTGAAGTACATCGTTTCTGGATTAGACACAAGACTTGTTTGCAATATCTGTTTAAAAAAATTAATGCTCCTTTAATGTACCTCTCATTTGATTAAATCGAATAGCGAACAAAAATCTTAAAAATATTGGCATCTTCCATTGTAATTATCATACATTATAAAGACATAAGTCCCCGTCGAATGTTAGATATAGATATGAATCCCTTTTTGTACACTTAATGTTTATGAAAGTAAATTATATGGTATTATTTCATGTGAGTAAATATTTGCTAAAAACAACTTATCTCATGCATGTTAAAATTCATTAAAACCTGAGTTGTCTGTATTTTTCCTTTAATCATTTTCTTTATAATTCTCCTCATAAGATTCACTATAACACAAGAGTTGGAAACCAAAGCGTCCACAAAGATAAATTCACTATCTAGAAAAATTATAATAAATAATTTTGAAAATTTATTTTCTACTATATATACAAATATTTCCAAAAATTTTCAGCTCTTACTTATACAGAAACTCAACAACAAATAAGTATTATTTTAAATCTTAACACAAAGCACTGAATTGCATGCACGGATATTAGTGAAAATTACGAACTGTGACATTTCAATTAATTCGATAAGCAGGTGATAACTGTGTAACGCTGCAGCTTATCCTCTTACACGCAATATTTTGGAATGTTGAAAATTCTTTGATACAATCAATTTTCTAAGGTAAGAAGCTCAGTTAAATTTCTTGAAAGGATTCTTTTTCATATTAAAATCACATAAATTTATCACCAACTCAACATCTCAGTTATAAAAACTTTTAAAGTTAAAAATTTTCCATCAATATCATACCAATGGAAACTTTATATATACTTTGATGGTACCCATAGAGCACCCTTGTCCAACACTATAGCGGAATTAATGTTGAAATGTTTCCTAAGTATTCTTACCAAATTAAAGTATCTTTACCTTGAGATGGGAGAATGATTCCAAGTGTTACTTAAGGATTTAAAAAGAGTTATAACTATAGGAGAACTCGTCTTCGATTTCTGCCTATTCCAAAAAATGTATCAAAGAATATGTAACAAATTTTGTGTGAACAACAACTTAAAGTGCGCGGTCGCATTAAGAATGTTGACTTATGACTACGGCGAAGATACTTTAGACAAAAGCAACGTTTATCGGTGGTACAAAATATTCTCAAAGGAAAGATAAGATGTGAGCGACGAAGAGCGTTCCGGACGCCCGAGCACGTCAACAACAGACGAAATCATTTATGAAGTAAGGAGACAAGTATTGGCCGATCATCGAGTCATTTAAAAATAATGAACAAGTGGTACTAAGTCCAATTTAAAATATGGACATAAATCTATCAGCAACTCAACATCTCAGTTATAAAAATATTTAAAGTTAACAATACAGAGAGAATAGAACGGCGGTACAAATCTGTTGACTTTTAATTAATTTGAATGCATATGAAATAATAAGAATAGCAATTGTAACACGAATTTTCCATCAATATCATACCAATGGAAACTTTATATATACTTCGATGGTACTTCAGTATAAAGTCTATATCTTCGCATTAGAATAGATAATAGAAATTTTCATTAATTATCTCATTCCTAATAATTATCTTTAAAATTCAACATACTAAACACCTTTTTGTCAGTGAAAAAAGAAGTATATCTTTAAAAGCTTTTTGCATTATATTGATAGTAAAATGTAATATTCTTACAAAAATAAAATCAGGTCTTTTAAATAAAAATGGCTTACTTTCAATAAATAAAATCATAAATGATGCATTTATTAATTAAAAGACTTCCAATAGTGATATCAACACTCATTCAATTGGAATGTTTCCTTAGATTCCGAAGAAGGTATCCTACATGATTTGGGTGCAATCTGCAAAAAAGTAAAAGTTAAAAGTTTGAAAAAGAAACAGCTTAAATATCTAAACTAAAAAAAAAATCACGGAAATTTGAATTGACCATCAAATTCAACTATTTAATGAAATAGATGAACTGCTCAAACTATTACAGAAATACTTATTATAATAATGTATTTTTTAAATAAAACTATGCCCATTTCATGTTGTCAAAGTTTTTAGGTACATTCCATTTTTTAACATTTAAACATTTTAAATTTGAAAGTTAAGTTAAAGTTACTTTTAACTGGTAGTTTTGAAAAATTGAGGCAATTTTTTCAAGAGGATGGAGTTAGTTCTTAAAGTTATCAAAGAAAGAGGTGTACATTCTGAATTCTAAGAGCTCAATCTGCACATCATATTTATCAACTGGGATGACTTATCAGCACAGTTAGGGGTTCCATTTTTACCATAAAAGAAAGGAATTCTGTGATCAAAGTGCTTGTCTACTATGTCTAGTATAATATAAATCGCCAAATTTTAAAAGCCTTGTGCATTAAACTGGATCCTTGAAAAATACTAAAAGAGTTTACAGGATATTCTCATATTCCCAGGTCATCATTCAAGAAAATGACATTTCAAATGTAATAAGGGAACATGGTTAAACAGTAAATTATTAATGAAAAATAAGAAGGCATATTTAATTGAATATTACTCAAAATAATCAAATAGGTGCTGAGATCTTTGTTTGTCTTGACTGCAAATATGGACATTTATCAATATGAGTTAAACATTGAATTAAATTATTTAATATGAACCTCTATCATCAACCCAAGTTTACTATTCCATAGAATCTCATAACTGAAACCTGTGACTACTGATGATCTCAAGCTACATGACTTACTCTTTTAAATATCCTGCAAATGAATACATAAATGCATTAATTGATGCCAATCTGTCTCTTTCTTCTAAGGAATGATATTTCTCCTTGATACTTGAGGCGAGAAAATTCCTCTCTGTATATTTACCATCTAAAAATGAAACTAAGGAATAGCTAGAATAAAATTCTTTGGTTTTCAGGCATTGATAAAATAAAATAATTGTATTAAAATGAAATATTTATAATTTTAATTCATAAAACAGAGTGACTCATCTGCAATGAGTGTGGCTCCCTTCAAAATGAATTCTTCTGGTTATGAAAAAGTATATACTTAATTCATTATTGTGATATCCAAAGATGATAACAAATCACCATCTCCATACTATGTGACAATATCTATAACCCTTGTTAATTGTATGATCACCACTCAGAATCTTGATCACTACTTAAAATTTGGACAAGTCAGCTGATTTTGAATCATCATCTATAGAAACATTGCCTGTAATGTTACAAAGAAAGCTGGAAAGAATTCAAGAAATAAAACAATATATTGAATTAATTTATACTTTGTGAACAACCAAGCCTTGTAAACAAAAAGTAAAAATACACAAAATCAAGACTGCAGCATGAATTTTTCAGACTAATTCCCTATAAACTGGACTATGATCCTCAAAATCACATCATATGAAGCTACACAACAACAGCTGAAACTTTTCCCTCTACATTATAGCCAATTATTCTGTGAATTGATATCCTTACATAACATACTCAACAACAAAGTACACCATCCCTCAATTTTAGAAATAATAAAACTGCATGTCCCATCCTATACAACCAGAGGCCCAACTTGTTTTTATAAAAATAGCATTGAAGCACATAATTTCTGGATTAGACACAAGACTTGTTTGCAATGTATGTTTCAACAACTTAAATGTGGTAGAAATCTGTTAACTTTTTATTAATTTGAATGTATATGAAATAATAAGAATAGCTATTTTAACACTAAATTTTTTCAATATCTTAGCAATGGAAACGTTATATACACTTCGAAGATATATTAGTATTTTTGCAAACTGTACATGGAAATTGGGTGTGTAATTACGACCCAGATTAAAACAGGCGATTTATGTGCCGAGAAAGTATTTAAAGGATATAATGTGGAAGACTTCCATTTAAAGGAGTTGCTATAACTTGCCTTTTAAGACGTACTCTTTGGACTATATTGCAAGTTATTACAATAAATGACCGCCAACGAACTAGAGACGAAAACAGTAATTATGGTTGATATTTTTTCCCTGTAGTCAGTTATTAGGTATTTTAAAGTTTATTAGATCCGAGTTTCTGTCGAGTCCACTGTTTCGATTCGATGACACTTTCCTTTGTTCTTTTGTTCCTCAATTTCTGCGTGCGGAGTGCGCAATTACTGAGTGCTCCGTTGTTCCGTAACATAAGAACTGTACTGTTACTGTTCTCCTTATGGTTGCTCAAGCTTTCTGTTAAAACTGCATGTTGAAGTTAAGGATGTGCATCATTGATGAGCTGTTAATAAAAGAAGATTTTAAAGAGAGACAATACAGACCATACATCTTTGCATCGAGAAATCTGCTGAGAAGATTCCGATGATACGAAACACGTGAGTTTAATAGTCCATGACTCCTGGAATAGAGGAAGCGTTAGTTCCTACACTATTTCGAAAATCGTATTCCTTTTCCGCAAGAAAAAACCTGAGCTATTCGAAAATTATTGGGCTAAAATTGCGGAATTCAATTATATGAATGAATGATCGAGGATTTCAACGGGATTATTAACGCATATCATAGTTTTTGGGATTTATTCGAAGCTTTTATTCACAATTCAACAGATATTTCGGATGTGGATAAATATTCTGCAGTACGTTCCATTCCGACTAGGCAGTCATCTTACGGTGTCATGCACGCTAACTGTCGCAAGGGCACAAGATTGCCTATTCCAGACGCATTGAATCGGTCTGGCTGAGTCTTGCTGAAGAAAATGAGATTTTTAGCTTTCTTTCGTTGATTTCAAATTTAATATTAGTAGTTTAGTATGGACAAGAATGAAATTTTCCGCACTTTGGTAAATCTCGTACGTCTTTATAACAAAAGAAATAAATTACATAGCGATAAGTAAATGAATGGTTGCATTTTCTAGCTGAGAACTTCATTAAAATTTTCATTGCTCTCATCTTATTGAACATAAAATGTTGTTTCGTGCTAGCTCTTTATATCATATAGGTTTTATTAGCTCATATCCATTTTCTATGAATTTATCTTCGTATTCCCTTTTCCATTCCCTTAGCCTTCAAACCCGATGAAGAGTAATGCGCATTATCTCGACCGGTCACTATTGTACGAGAATAACGTTCGAAAATGAGTCGATAGAGGAAATATCAAAGCAAGGTCATTATTATAAGTCATCATTTTAGTATCTGTCTTAATGTATCTTCGAATAGATAGCGGAGAGATGCTCTCATGGCGTATGAAGCTGTCGAAACGTTCTTTGAATATTTAGTGGGGCGTAAATTGCGTATCTCGGCCAGGTAATGAAACCCCGGTCTTGAAAACCCGTAAAGCTCTAACAGCTTTCAAATACGGAGGTAATGGAATGGTTCAAACGTTCGCGATAATTACGGTTCGGTCACTTTTCCTTGGCAGTGCTGGCAATCACATTCGTTGAGAACTGTTCCCTCCCGGATCGAATGACGGTAAGCGAGGTCAAAGGAAAGTGCTGTTTGACTACTCGGGGAAGAGAGCAATATGAACCTACCCGTGGCGACGGGACGAAGGTCGGCTAAGGAAGAACCGTCTATAGAAACTTTTTTTGCCGTTTTTAGACGATCGTTATTACAGAAGATACGACAGTAATAGAATGTACAGAGCATATACAGAGTACAGTGAAAAAAGTGACGTATGGTTCGACTCCTAATTTTTCCTTACTGCTGTGTCGAAAAAGGGAAACTTTCGCAGTTTGTCCTGGATGTCTGGAAAAAGTCATTGTCGTCTGGAGATACAACTATGGACAGTTTGATTTCACAAAAAGATCAGAACTTTTTATGCAGATGATGGAATAGATGAAGGGTTTAGTTATGATTTCCTTAATGAATATTCTTTTAGCAAATCAGACAATTTCTCTTTCTAAATTTTATTAGTAATTGAAAGATTATTAATCTCACTCTGTATGTTTTTAAGTTTATGATTTCATACAAATGTTTCATGTTTAATAGAGCATTCAGAATCACTAGTGATGGTTTACTACTATGTCGCCTTGCGATTATTTTAGAATTTTCTGCAGGAAAAACTTCTAACATAAATGCGAATCACTGTCCACCACTGGACGGTGGTATCCTCTTGCGCTCTGCAGTCCTTTTTAAAAATAAATTGTGATTCATTCTATAGGAAATCGTCTGCTTCTGTTTCAGATACAGCGTATAAAGGAAAATATGAGGATTGTGAGGATGATAAGTGTGAAGGAGAACAGAGTGAGGGATCATCATTGATAATCCGATCTCCTCGCCTGAGAAGCAGTTTTTCGTCGGTGTCGATTTCATGGAACGAGGAGTGGAAAGATGTAACTAGAGAGCAAGGATATATTACAAAGTGCGAGTGTCAGTGGTATTTTGTTAGAGGTTTATTTAATGAAAATGTGTCGATGTGAAGTGCCGATGATTTTGGAATAAATTCCGGATGTTTGGCCTTCCAACATTAAGTGCGTTGCTGGCAGAGAGATGCAGAATATGGAGAAATATAGCTGGGATAAAGGACAGGTAAGTGTACGTATTGGGTAGAAGTATAGTAGAAAAATAGCGTTGAACTATCCTCGGAGAGCATTGTTTCAAAGAAAAGGGCTAAGGTAAGAATTTTTCGATATTTCGAATGTCTTACCTTAGCGGTTGCGACAATTAAAGTAAACTGCAAACAAAATTGAAAATTTTACTATAAAATAGGGACATGTATAACAACATTTTTAAAAAAAGTTTGGAATATCGTACACTCCAAACGCGCAAAATTTATAAATTTTCCTTTTTTTGATCAATCCACCTACATATCTTAAGAATGAAATGTGAAAGATAGTGAGGTAAGGGTGGCTTGCATCTTGTCCTTTTTTTTGCTAAGGTGGAGATTAGCGTGAATGTGATGTTTTTCTATTCATTTAAAGGTCCCGTATTATTAGCCTGCTTGCTAGCATACATCCAAGATCGGTTGTGCATTCACAATCGCATGCGAGTGGGCTTTCTAAGTTCATCTTGAACGTTGTGCTCCAATTTTCAAGTCAAATTTCCCTTCTTGTTACTTGATATACATTATCTACCTTCGCGCATGTTTAACTCAAGAGAGCCTTCTAAGATTGATAAGTAAAATCAGAATTAGATAAATTCATTTCGATGTGTTTTAAATCTGGCTATAAAGATATTTTAACTCTCTATACAGTAAGGATATTACGATTATCAATGAAAGTGCTGCTCATAGTATTTTATAACTCAGAATGTTGCTTATTTTGATAGAATTTGCTTCCTATCCTTTACTTGGAGTAGCTAGAAATAAACAGCTCATCAAGATGAATCGTAAATTTATACAGAACATATCGCCCTCTCTCTTTTGACGATGATCGGTTAGAGTTTTGTTTGTTAATAGACAGGCCTCTTGCACCGTGGATCTTACCCATGGCTAAGAATCTTTTGCAAAGAGAAAAATTTCCTAAAATGGTTATTTCGAAGCATGAAGTTGATTCATAAGGGTGGGTGAGGTACTTTCAATGTAGACCATTGGGATTCTTCGAGTAATGGTAATTAAGAAGGAGGGATATTGCAGAGTTCTATCTTTCCATTAAACTCAGCCCATTGTTGCCGAATTTCCTTATCTATCGTTTGGAGGGAGATTTGTCTTTCCAATTTACTTCGTAACTTATCGTGGAGAGTATTTGATTGAGAGGAAAATTAAGGGCTTCCTTTTCCAGTACATAACCTAGATCCATCATTTTGAGCAATTTGTGATATCAGTGCCATTGCTAGTTTTATTAGCGAGTGAGTTACATGGGTAATCAGTTGGCGTGAAATAATATTAAATGTGATGTTGATTGTTTTTAAGATACCTTTTGGAAGACGTGGCTCCGTACTAAAAGGAGAACGAGGGGTAGGTGTGCGGATTATGGTCGGGACCATCAGATTCCAAACACTCGTGTTCCATGGTTTATGTTATGTTTATTTGTGTGTATGTAGTGCAACAGTTTGAAAAAAATATGATTTGATAGAAACTTAATAAAATAAGGCATCGATTACATGTTGTATTTATTTCTTATACCCAACATTAATCATTGCTGATGAAGACGAAATATATCGAAAAATGGGAAATCAATTGCTCGTCTCTCGCAATTGATATGAGAAGTATTGGCGTCAGTTCGTCTTCCTTGGCAAAGCGCACGTCAGTGGCATAATTGTCAGACAGCAGTATACCTTTAAATATTTATTTTTCCTTGGATCTGCTAGTTTCAGAATCGCCAAGAATCTCATTCCTGCCAATTTCTCTAAACCCCGTCGGTTTAGAATTATTTGCCCCGATTAAGTTGTACAAACGAGAGGTTGAAGATTAATTCATATCCTTTTTCATGAATGTAACTTCGTCTTCATTACTCAACTCCCTTAGCCTTCAAACCCGATGAAGTAATGCGCATTATCTCGACCGGTCACTATTGTACGAGCATAACGTACGGAAATGAATCGATTGAGAAAATATAAACGCAAGGTCAATTATTATCTTTTCACAGTCGCACATCTTTGCTAAACGTAAAAAATTATTTGAGGAAGGGTGCATGACAGTCAATTTTGTTCCAAATAGTTGGTGCGCATGTGAATATTTGTCTAAAAATAAGTTTGAATAGATGGCGGAAGTTGAATCCCTCTCATCAATGGGCACAATCTACAAACCAGAGAAATCCTAGAATTAAAGATAATCCCAGCATTGAAAAGGCTGGCAAATATCCAGGGAATAGCATTCTTTCCCCACATTAAGTCTTCAAAATCTGCTCCTCCGATTTAATGTATTTATTAATCCTTTGTGTACCGCTCTAATTACCGTACAACTATGATAAATACGTTCCGTATTGAATTGAGTTTGCTTGATAACTATTAATTCTAAGTTTATCTTTATATATATATATACAAGTAAAGGTGCGCTTGCTTACAGCAAGCAATGCAATAATTTATCTTTAGTGAATAATAAAATTTTTCGAAAGATTACTCTGCTCAAACGTTGCTAAACATTAAGTAAAGGGCATTAACGCAGCTGAAAATGCGCTGAATACGATTTCCGATGCATTTCTTTCGGCAGCTAAAATCCCGCCCCGGCGTCGAACCAAGGTCATCCTGCTAAAATTACTGCAATCTTTCGCTTGAGTATGGTGGACTTTATAAACACCCCGAATTTCAAAAGGAAATTCACTCAGTAAGTACCTCAAAATGTGTCCTAAATTCCCTATACATTTCAAATGGAGATATAGTTAACGCCCCCTAGCATCGAACCAACGACCTTTTACTACTATCTTAGGATAGCTTTTACATGAGAATTGTCCCCTTAATGGCTGTGTGAAATTTTGAACCTCTGCGCGGTTTGCAAGTGTTATAAAAAGCATTCAGAACTATGGCCAATAATTTTAAACGGGAAAAATCGAGATTACGGGTTGCTCTGGAATCGAACCCGTGATACATAGGCATATGCTGATTTTTTTCTAATTACATTTTGTATGTACCTATATTTGTAGAAGGTTTGAATGATTTATGTACGATATTAATGGAGCTACGATTTTTCAAAATCTGAAAATATTTCACCTCCTGGCATCGAACCCATGACCGGTTGGACGTAAAATACTACATTTTTCCGTAGACATATATATTAGCAATAGCTACATGAAATCTTATTCTTTTAACTTAATGGGAAGTATTTTTAAAATTATTTGAAAAACGGCCCCATGCATTCTTAACGGGGAAAATCGAGATTACGGGACCCTCTGGAATCGAACCTGTGACACGTAGGCAACATTTGATTTTTTTCAAGGTATATAATATACGTACCTATAAGTGTAAAAAATTTGAATGCTCTATGTATCATATTATGAGAGCTACGATTTTTCGTAATCAGAAACTTTTTCACCTCCTGGCATCGAACCCATGACCGATTGTACGTAATCAATGGCACTTTTCCGTAGATATATATAATAGCAATAGCTGTATGAAATTTTATTGTTCTAGCGTAATGGAAAGTATTTTTAAAAATTATTTGAAAAACGGCCCCATGCATTCTTACGGGGGAAAGTCGATTTTTGGGGCCTCCTAGAATCGAACCCATGATAGGTAGGGTCGGTTTTCGAATTTTTCCTGAGTGAGATTTAGTGGGCCATTACGGAAAAAAATCGGCGGCTCCGTGGCCGAAGCGGTTTGGGCCTGACATTAATATCCTATATATATATCTATTATATATAGACGCTTCGGGGGGATATATATATATAACATATATATATATATATATATATATATATAGGATATTAATGTCAGGCCAAAACCGCTTCGGCCACGGAGCCGCCGATTTTTTTCCGTTATGGCCAACTAAATCTCACTCAGGAAAAATTGGGAAACCGACCCTACCTATCATGGGTTCGATTCTAGGAGGCCCCAAAAATCGACTTTCCCCCGTAAGAATGCATGGGGCCGTTTTTCAAACAATTTAAAAAAATACTTCCCATTGAGATAGAACAATGAAATTTAATATGGCTATTGCTAATATTTATATCTACGCAAAAATGCTTTTGTTTACGCGCAACCGGTCATGGGTTCGATGCCAGGAGGTGAAATGTTTTCAAATTTCGAAAAATCCTAGCTCTCTTAATATGATACATAGATCATTCAAATTTTTTACACTTATAGGTAAGTATATTATATAATTCGAAAAAAATCAGTACTTGCCTACCTATCACGGGTTCGATTCCAGAGCGTCCCGTAATCTCGATTTTCCCCGTTAGGAATGCATGGGGCCGTTTTTCAAATAATTTTTAAAATACTTCCCATTAAGCTAGAACAATGAGATTTCATAGCGCTATTGCCATCATGCATTTCTACGAAAAAATGCTATTTGATACGTACAACTGGTCATGGGTTCGATGCCAGGAGGTGAAATATTTTCAAATTTCGAAAAATCGTAGCACTCCTAATATCATACATAGATCATTCAAACTTTCTACCTTTATAGATACCTATAAATTGTACCTTTATATAAAATAACAGGTGCCTTTGAGCCATGGGTTCGATTCCAGAGCGACCCGTAATCTCGAGTTTTCCCGTATGGAAAGCATTGACAACATTCCTGAAAACATTTAATGACATTTCCCGACCGCACAGAGGTTCAAAATTTCACACAACCATAAAAAGGACCATTCTTACATAAAAGCGACCGTAATAATGTCCTATATGGTCCTTGGTTCGATTCTAGGGGGCGTTAACAAATATTTCAAATGAAATGCATAGGGAAATAAAGACTCATTTTTAGGTACTTCCTTAGGGTATTTCGATTTGAAATTTCTGGTGTTTGTATGGGTTATCATACATAAGCGAAGGATGACAGTGATTTTCGTAGGATGGCCTTGGTTCGACGCCAGGGCGTGCATAATGCTGCCGTAAGAAATGCATGGGAAATCGAATTCAGTGCATTGTCAGCTGCGAAAACGTACTTTAGTAAAGCTTTGCATGATTTATCCGATTAATCTTTCGAATATCGTAATTTGAAGTGAAAGATACAATTTCCGATTGCTTGCTGTCAGCAAGCACACCTTTACTTGTATATATATATATATATATGTTATATATATCCCCCCGAAGCGTCTATATGTATAGATATATAAGTCTATCTTATGAATCTTAGGTGATGACGAAACGGGATTTCGGCGTTCGAAACAATGAGCGGGTGAAAGCCTCGAAGAAAAATTTTTGTAAACACGGGAAACGTAGTCCGAAATATTTTCTGATGGGACCTTGTTTCTTACCTGAATGTTTCATTTGAACCTCGTTCCTCGCTCGAAGCTTTCCCTCACACCCTCACATGACGAAGTCACGAAGCTTTTCTCTTCGAAACCGTTCAATCCCAAGTGTGCTTCGATTTTCACTCGACACGACTAAATGGTCACAATCACCTTAACTAGGAGTGGTCGAGTTGATTTGTTGGCCACAGAATGGATCCGAAATTTCGGGAGAGGCCACTCGATTGACACGATCCAAGAACAAATTTTGCTCGCTAGAAAGTCCCGGTGACTAAGTAAGGAAGGGAGGAAAATGAAAGATTACTTTGCCCTCTACCGGAATTCAGTTTAGAGCTTGATTTCGGTGACAATGAAACGATGAATTTCGATGTATTTCCGCTTCTTTTTTGAGCTGCCGAGATCTATCGAGCAAAGACTATCTGTGTATTCTATACTCTAATTAAAGAATCGCTTTCTGAGAGTATCTATGAGCCAAAGGCCATACCAAATAAGATGTTATTCCACGGATAAGTTTACAATACGGATTTCGCCGTCATGGAGCCATTCTCACGGTTACGAGTTGAACAAGGAACTACGCAAGCGTTCCTTTTTTACCAGAAGAGAAAGCTTATCTTTAATTTTTATGGTTGTCACGGATGAAATGCTCAAAATTGGAAAATTTATTTTTACCCTCGCGTTATAGATAAATTATTTACTCTGAGAGAAGACCGAGGGACGCATTGTGAATCTACTTCGCTTGATATCGAGGGTTTTCATAATTCTTAATAGTGTCTTATATCACAAGTATACAATTTTACTGGATACTGGTGATGATTGCCTTATGTTAAATTCAAGTTGAGGTGCTGTTTAAAAGGCCTTACCATTCTCATTTAATTTATCGTATTTGATGTGTACAGCCATTTCTATATCCCCATCACAAGTTCCCGTCAGTTTAAAGAAATTATTACTTAATATAGAGATTAATATTATTAAAATATAATATCCATAATATTCTTTACATTTTGCATATAATATTAAGTTTTACGTAATCCTGGTTATATCGATACTATTTAGTGACATGAGAAAAAGTCTCTATAAAAATCCTGCATCACATGAATTGCATTATACTTCTAGATGTATTTAAGATAAATTGCTGGTGATGTCCTACATCTTTGTGTCTTAGATGCTGTGAAAGAGGAGAAGGGCTTACAGAGATTTTGTCACTGTAACTCACCCATGAAATGGCATTTATTTGTTGAAATTTATATGTATATGTAATATATATATTTATTTATTTATTGTAACCTGAGCGCAAGATGCAATTACTAAAAAAGAAATAGTATTGCACCGGTTTATAGGGAATCATGCTTCATTTTTTTGCTATACCTTGCAAAGCTCCAGTCCATCCAAAAATGTACTGAATTGTAAACCGATGGACGAGGAAACGAGCGGTAGAGAGACGAAAAGATGGTTAACCCAGCATGGATAGAACAAAAACTGTAAAAAGAACTGAGACTTATACCAGTGAAGGCCGCTTCATTCTTTCCGTGTGAACTGATAACAGTTTGGCAAAGCGAGAGAACTATTTTCTCTATAGTCAAACGTGAAACCGTCCACTGACGATCCATCGTCGTTTATTTATCATTAACTCGTTCGATTTGTGATGGCAATTTCCAGAAATGAATGGCCAGTTTGAGGCTCACACTATTTATAAGCAAATGTTAGCAGGTAATATCATAAGCCCATTTCCCAGGCTCTCCTCAACTATAATATTAAACAAATACTCACGAAACGAAAACGTCACTCTATTGCTTTCACTGCAAAGGAAAGGAAGTAGAAGATCCATTCGGTGTAGACAATCACTCCACTCTCCCCTGGCCCGTATCTTCTCTCGATGAAAACCGCATCCTAAAATCGAAAGATGTCGAATTAATTAAAGAGGAACATGATTCATAGTTTAAGGATTAGAACCGTATATGATCCGTGCCTCGAACCCTTCAAAAGTTCGGCATAAACCAAAGCAAGTGGTGGACTATAAGCAAGGTCAATGTGGCGCAAAGGTGCTGCTAATCGTTACGAATGCGAAAAAAATATCCATCGGGTATAAACCGGATATGAATTACCTTGGTAAAGCTTCAAACGAGAAAGAATAACTCAAAGAAACTGTTCAGCCACTTAAAAGTTGAAACATTAAGAATTAACAATATTTGATCTCCCGCTTAACAATTATCTCGATCCTGATTGGCTGATAGAAATACCACCGCTGTCAGTGCAGGCGCTGCATTCTTAAATTGTTATAAATTTTGTTCTTTGACGGATCACCGATTGAATACCTTTAAAATTCCTCTCTTCTTTTGCGACGACCGCGCACAGTGGCGGTTTTCTCGATTTCGAAAGAATAAGCAGACGATACGTTATGAAAATGGTTTTTTTGTGCGGTAAGACTCACGTAGTAGACAAAAAGTCATAATAAATACTAATCTTCATGTAATTTTCATCGTTAAGGATGGATATCTTGTTCATTTTTAAAAATCTAATTTCAATTTTAGAATCCCAGCGGTAACAGTCTCGCGTCCCAACTCCATTACGCATACATCACTTTTCCATGCAACCTCGCCGTGATCACATCGCTCGCGTCACCAATTGTTAAAAATAGCTATAATAAAGGTTTTAACGCATAGCAGAGGCTAGAAGCATCCCAACTCGAATTATGAATCCACCACGGAGCGTTCTGTTAACAGAAACCGCTTCGGATTCTTTAATATGAAGAGCAATGCAACAATATTTCAAGAGTCCATATGCTTGGTGCAACGTTAGCATTGGCTCAGTATGATCCGGGCTTGATATTGAAACTTAACGTACGTCCCGACGTAATGGAATGTAGGTTTTCGTTCGTCGTCTCGTTTGGAAGCAATGAGTTGTCGAAAAACTCTAAGCAAATTTTGTAAACACGGTCGGAGAGCGATCGAAAAATTTCCAATGGGACTTACCTCAATGTTTTTCTTGAACCGGCTTTCCTCACTTAAACTACACTCCAAAGACGAATCCGCAATCCTTTGTAACTGCCGAATGGTAGAAAAGCGTGCATGAGCTCCAGTAACTTAGCACTTAACACAGTAGTTCGTTCACGGTCTTCGAGAATTTTTAGCCACCAAGTTGATAGGGAACGGCGAAGCACTACGCAACTGGATATCAGAGCCTCGTGAACGGAATAAAGACGGGATTGATTTCAATACTTTGCAAGTGAAATTTTCTCACTTCTGCTTAACATCGCGGACGAACTTTGCTCGCAATGCATGCGTGCCGACTGACGCCGGAGAGGGAGCGCTTCTTCTCCCTCTATTGGCAAACCGTTTAAAATAATTTGCTCATGTGAAAAAAATACGATCTACTTACTATTCTAAACCCTCTGTTTTTAGGTTAAGACCAAGGCTGTTTCGTTTTTCCGAGAAGACTTATTGATCAGAATGTTCGTCATTTGCGAACAGGAATGAAGGGAAAAGGGGCGACGGCTTCGGGTAGTATACATTAAAACAATCATAGTTTCCCAAGTAGATGAATGAAGGGTAAAAAATGCGAATAAAGAGTAATTTGCAGATGAATTTTATTGAAGCAATAGCGTCACATACATCATAAACGCTACATTTCATTCTAGCAATTGCATTAAAGCTAAGGTGCTATTTCCCATTTCTAGAAGTCTGTCTGTCGAGCTGTCTGTCCGCATCCGGGAAGAAACCGTCCTGCCTGCGTTATCCTTAAGCCTCTGAAATCGTTCGTTCTTCAAGTCCTGTTCCGGGTAATAACTCCTCGTATCTGGAAAGAAAGTAAAAAAGGAAAGCAATATAAACTCACTGTGACATCGCCCAGCTATACTCATCATGAGAGTTAAAAAAAACTGCAGCATTATATAGACAGAGTGTAGAATATCCGTCGCCATTTCAGAGCCAGTTGCTCCTGGCGAGGGCGCTTCTTCACTCTGATTTGGAAGATCTGCTGATCCTCGGTTCCTCCTGAGAAAGAATGGAACCTCCGACGCATTTTGCAACTTCCAATATATACTGACATTTCAAATAAATAACATCCCTTCCTTCATTCGTCCGACAGCTATCGGTGAGATTCAGTTGAACTTGGAGGTTGTATGGATCATTGAATTGTTAAAGGGACACAGTGTTCGCTCTCTGGATCAGCTTTGAAATAATGTTGACTGGAGGTTACAGAGAACGTATGAAATCCAAACATCTTTATGAAAGAAAAGGAACGGCGTGAAAGGATGATGATAAAAACATTTTAGTTTTTCATAACGGGTCTCTCTCTCAAGTCTTGATAAGATGACCTTGTTGCAGGAAGTCAGTAAATTGGACAACTATGGGCTCCTGTCAGGCTTTGTGTCTTGGATGCTGTGAAAGAGGAGAACAGTGCTTTTGTAACCCACCCATGAAATGTCATTTATTATATAAATTTGATTGAATATTTCTCGTCCCGCAATTAAACGTTGGCTCCTCTCCTGCCTTTGGATATAGAATTGAAATTTTACTGCACTAGGATGCTGAATGATGCACAGTCCCCTAAGGAAGTCAATTATTACATTATCTTAATTTTACTGGATTTCAAACAGATTTATTGCATCGTTATTCAAAGAATATTGCCCATAGATTATTTTATACCTGTTCTTATTACATAGCTGGTACATTGTGACGTTGTTCGAGCGAGGACTGCATGCCAAACACTTAATTGCCTTCATTCTGAGGAAATTGTCATTTCATTATTGCTATTGCACCAAAAGTGTAAATTTAAATGTCCTTTAAAGCTTTTTGCAGTGAATATTTGAATCATATTTCAACCGCTAAAATTTCTGCCTTCTTTTTCTGCAGAAGCATTGTGCATAAGCTCCCTGTCCATCTTCCTGGAAGACCTCAAATCTCTTCTTCTAAGAGTGAGTGTCTCCTGATCAGGAGTTTTGTAAAATTTGTCTTATTTTCTCTTTAAAAGATGCTCACAATGTTTATATATTGTCATGCAGAACGTTGTTACCTGAGCGCAAGATGCAATCAGTAAAAAAGAAATAGTATTGCACCGGTTTATAGGGAATCATGCTTCATTTTTTCCTATACCTTGCAAAGCTCCAGTCAATCCAAAAATGTACTGAACCGATGGACGAGGAAACGAGCGGTAGAGAGACGAAAAGATGGTTAACCCAGCATGGAAAGAACAAAAACTGTAAAAAGAACTGAGACTTATACCAGTGAAGGCCGCTTCATTCTTTCCCTGTGAACTGATAACAGTTTGGCAAAGCGAGAGAACTATTTTCTCTATAGTCAAACGTGAAACCGTCCACTGACGATCCATCGTCGTTTATTTATCATTAACTCGTTCGATTTGTGATGGCAATTTCCAGAAATGAATGGCCAGTTTGAGGCTCACACTATTTATAAGCAAATGTTAGCAAGTAATATCATAAGCCCATTTCCCAGGCTTCTCCTCAACTATAATATTAAACAAATACTCACGAAACGAAAACGTCACTCTATTGCTTTCACTGCAAAGGAAAGGAAGTAGAAGATCCATTCGGTGTAGACAATCACTCCACTCTCCCCTGGCCCGTATCTTCTCTCGATGAAAACCGCATCCTAAAATCGAAAGATGTCGAATTAATTAAAGAGGAACATGATTCATAGTTTAAGGATTAGAACCGTATATGATCCGTGCCTCGAACCCTTCAAAAGTTCGGCATAAACCAAAGCAAGTGGTGGCCTATAAGCAAGGTTCAATGTGGCGCAAAGGTGCTGCTAATCGTTACGAATGCGAAAAAAATATCCATCGGGTATAAACTGGATATGAATTACCTTGGTAAAGCTTCAAACGAGAAAGAATAACTCAAAGAAACTGTTCAGCCACTTAAAAGTGGAAACATTAAGAATTAACAATATTTGATCTCCCGCTTAACAATTATCTCGATCCTGATTGGCTGATAGAAATACCACCGCTGTCAGTGCAGGCGCTGCATTCTTAAATTGTTATAAATTTTGTTCTTTGACGGATCACCGATTGAATACCTTTAAAATTCCTCTCTTCTTTTGCGACGACCGCGCACAGTGGCGGTTTTCTCGATTTCGAAAGAATAAGCAGACGATACGTTATGAAAATGGTTTTTTTGTGCGGTAAGACTCACGTAGTAGACAAAAAGTCATAATAAATACTAATCTTCATGTAATTTTCATCGTTAAGGATGGATATCTTGTTCATTTTTAAAAATCTAATTTCAATTTTAGAATCCCAGCGGTAACAGTCTCGCGTCCCAACTCCATTACGCATACATCACTTTTCCATGCAACCTCGCCGTGATCACATCGCTCGCGTCACCAATTGTTAAAAATAGCTAAAATAAAGGTTTTAACGCATAGCAGAGGCTAGAAGCATCCCAACTCGAATTATGAATCCACCACGGAGCGTTCTGTTAACAGAAACCGCTTCGGATTCATTAATATGAAGAGCAATGCAACAATATTTCAAGAGTCCATATGCTTGGTGCAACGTTAGCATTGGCTCAGTATGATCCGGGCTTGATATTGAAACTTAAAGTACGTCCCGACGTAATGGAATGTAGGTTTTCGTTCGTCGTCTCGTTTGGAAGCTATGAGTTGTCGAAAAACTCTAAGCAAATTTTGTAAACACGGTCGGAGAGCGATCGAAAAATTTCCAATGGGACTTACCTCAATGTTTTTCTTGAACCGGCTTTCCTCACTTAAACTACACTCCAAAGACGAATCCGCAATCCTTTGTAACTGCCGAATGGTAGAAAAGCGTGCATGAGCTCCAGTAACTTAGCACTTAACACAGTAATTCGTTCACAGTCTTCGAGAATTTTTAGCCACCAAGTTGATAGGGAACGGCGAAGCACTACGCAACTGGATATCGGAGCCTCGTGAACGGAATAAGGACGGGATTGATTTCAATACTTTGCAAGTGAAATTTTCTCACTTCTGTTTAACATCGCGGACGACCTTTGCTCGCAATGCATGCGTGCCGACTGACGCCGGAGAGGGAGCGCTTCTTCTCCCTCTATTGGCATTCCGTTTAGAATAATTTGCTCATGTCAAAAAAAGACGATCTACTTACTATTCTAAACCCTCTGTTTTAAGATTAAGACCAAGGCTGTTTCGTTTTTCCGAGAAGACTTATTGATCAGAATGTTCGTCATTTGCGAACAGGAATGAAGGGAAAAGGGGCGACGGCTTCGGGTAGTATACATTAAAACAATCATAGTTTCCCAAGTAGATGAATGAAGGGTAAAAAATGCGAATAAAGAGTAATTTGCAGATGAATTTTATTGAAGCAATAGCGTCACATACATCATAAACGTTACATTTCATTCTAGCAATTGCATTAAAGCTAAGGTGCTATTTCCCATTTCTAGAAGTCTGTCTGTCGAGCTGTCTGTCCGCATCCGGGAAGAAACCGTCCTGCCTGCGTTATCCTTAAGCCTCTGAAATCGTTCGTTCTTCAAGTCCTCTTCCGGGTAATAACTCCTCGTATCTGGAAAGAAAGTAAAAAAGGAAAGCAATATAAACTCACTGTGACATCGTCAAGCTATACTCATCATGAGAATTAAAAAAAGCTTCAGCATTATATAGACAGAGTGTAGAATATCCGTCGCCATTTCAGAGCCAGTTACTCCTGGCGAGGGCGCTTCTTCACTCTGATTTGGAAGATCTGCTGATCCTCGGTTCCTCCTGAGAAAGAATGGAACCTGCGACGCATTTTGCAACTTCCAATATATACTGATATTTCAAATAAATATCATCCCTTCCTTCATTCGTCCGACAGCTATCGGTGAGATTCAGTTGAACTTGGAGGTTGTATGGATCATTGAATTGTTAAAGGGACACAGTGTTCGCTCTCTGGATCAGCTTTGAAATAATGTTGACTGGAGGTTACAGAGAACGTATGAAATCCAAACATCTTTATGAAAGAAAAGGAACGGCGTGAAAGGATGATGATAAAAACATTTTAGTTTTTCATAACGGGTCTCTCTCTCAAGTCTTGATAAGATGACCTTGTTGCAGGAAGTCAGTAAATTGGACAACTATGGGCTCCTGTCAGGCTTTGTGTCTTGGATGCTGTGAAAGAGGAGAACAGTGCTTTTGTAACCCACCCATGAAATGTCATTTATTATATAAATTTGATTGAATATTTCTCGTCCCGCAATTAAACGTTGGCTCCTCTCCTGCCTTTGGATATAGAATTGAAATTTTACTGCACTAGGATGCTGAATGATGCACAGTCCCCTAAGGAAGTCAATTATTACATTATCTTAATTTTACTGGATTTCAAACAGATTTATTGCATCGTTATTCAAAGAATATTGCCCATAGATTATTTTATACCTGTTCTTATTACATAGCTGGTACATTGTGACGTTGTTCGAGCGAGGACTGCATGCCAAACACTTAATTGCCTTCATTCTGAGGAAATTGTCATTTCATTATTGCTATTGCACCAAAAGTGTAAATTTAAATGTCCTTTAAAGCTTTTTGCAGTGAACATTTGAATCATATTTCAACCGCTAAAATTTCTGCCTTCTTTTTCTGCAGAAGCATTGTGCATAAGCTCCCTGTCCATCTTCCTGGAAGACCTCAAATCTCTTCTTCTAAGAGTGAGTGTCTCCTGATCAGGAGTTTTGTAAAATTTGTCTTATTTTCTCTTTAAAAGATGCTCACAATGTTTATATATTGTCATGCAGAACGTTGTTACCTGAGCGCAAGATGCAATCAGTAAAAAAGAAATAGTATTGCACCGGTTTATAGGGAATCATGCTTCATTTTTTCCTATACCTTGCAAAGCTCCAGTCAATCCAAAAATGTACTGAACCGATGGACGAGGAAACGAGCGGTAGAGAGACGAAAAGATGGTTAACCCAGCATGGAAAGAACAAAAACTGTAAAAAGAACTGAGACTTATACCAGTGAAGGCCGCTTCATTCTTTCCCTGTGAACTGATAACAGTTTGGCAAAGCGAGAGAACTATTTTCTCTATAGTCAAACGTGAAACCGTCCACTGACGATCCATCGTCGTTTATTTATCATTAACTCGTTCGATTTGTGATGGCAATTTCCAGAAATGAATGGCCAGTTTGAGGCTCACACTATTTATAAGCAAATGTTAGCAAGTAATATCATAAGCCCATTTCCCAGGCTCTCCTCAACTATAATATTAAACAAATACTCACGAAACGAAAACGTCACTCTATTGCTTTCACTGCAAAGGAAAGGAAGTAGAAGATCCATTCGGTGTAGACAATCACTCCACTCTCCCCTGGCCCGTATCTTCTCTCGATGAAAACCGCATCCTAAAATCGAAAGATGTCGAATTAATTAAAGAGGAACATGATTCATAGTTTAAGGATTAGAACCGTATATGATCCGTGCCTCGAACCCTTCAAAAGTTCGGCATAAACCAAAGCAAGTGGTGGCCTATAAGCAAGGTTCAATGTGGCGCAAAGGTGCTGCTAATCGTTACGAATGCGAAAAAAATATCCATCGGGTATAAACCGGATATGAATTACCTTGGTAAAGCTTCAAACGAGAAAGAATAACTCAAAGAAACTGTTCAGCCACTTAAAAGTTGAAACATTAAGAATTAACAATATTTGATCTCCCGCTTAACAATTATCTCGATCCTGATTGGCTGATAGAAATACCACCGCTGTCAGTGCAGGCGCTGCATTCTTAAATTGTTATAAATTTTGTTCTTTGACGGATCACCGATTGAATACCTTTAAAATTCCTCTCTTCTTTTGCGACGACCGCGCACAGTGGCGGTTTTCTCGATTTCGAAAGAATAAGCAGACGATACGTTATGAAAATGGTTTTTTTGTGCGGTAAGACTCACGTAGTAGACAAAAAGTCATAATAAATACTAATCTTCATGTAATTTTCATCGTTAAGGATGGATATCTTGTTCATTTTTAAAAATCTAATTTCAATTTTAGAATCCCAGCGGTAACAGTCTCGCGTCCCAACTCCATTACGCATACATCACTTTTCCATGCAACCTCGCCGTGATCACATCGCTCGCGTCACCAATTGTTAAAAATAGCTAAAATAAAGGTTTTAACGCATAGCAGAGGCTAGAAGCATCCCAACTCGAATTATGAATCCACCACGGAGCGTTCTGTTAACAGAAACCGCTTCGGATTCATTAATATGAAGAGCAATGCAACAATATTTCAAGAGTCCATATGCTTGGTGCAACGTTAGCATTGGCTCAGTATGATCCGGGCTTGATATTGAAACTTAAAGTACGTCCCGACGTAATGGAATGTAGGTTTTCGTTCGTCGTCTCGTTTGGAAGCTATGAGTTGTCGAAAAACTCTAAGCAAATTTTGTAAACACGGTCGGAGAGCGATCGAAAAATTTCCAATGGGACTTACCTCAATGTTTTTCTTGAACCGGCTTTCCTCACTTAAACTACACTCCAAAGACGAATCCGCAATCCTTTGTAACTGCCGAATGGTAGAAAAGCGTGCATGAGCTCCAGTAACTTAGCACTTAACACAGTAATTCGTTCACAGTCTTCGAGAATTTTTAGCCACCAAGTTGATAGGGAACGGCGAAGCACTACGCAACTGGATATCGGAGCCTCGTGAACGGAATAAGGACGGGATTGATTTCAATACTTTGCAAGTGAAATTTTCTCACTTCTGTTTAACATCGCGGACGACCTTTGCTCGCAATGCATGCGTGCCGACTGACGCCGGAGAGGGAGCGCTTCTTCTCCCTCTATTGGCATTCCGTTTAGAATAATTTGCTCATGTCAAAAAAAGACGATCTACTTACTATTCTAAACCCTCTGTTTTAAGATTAAGACCAAGGCTGTTTCGTTTTTCCGAGAAGACTTATTGATCAGAATGTTCGTCATTTGCGAACAGGAATGAAGGGAAAAGGGGCGACGGCTTCGGGTAGTATACATTAAAACAATCATAGTTTCCCAAGTAGATGAATGAAGGGTAAAAAATGCGAATAAAGAGTAATTTGCAGATGAATTTTATTGAAGCAATAGCGTCACATACATCATAAACGTTACATTTCATTCTAGCAATTGCATTAAAGCTAAGGTGCTATTTCCCATTTCTAGAAGTCTGTCTGTCGAGCTGTCTGTCCGCATCCGGGAAGAAACCGTCCTGCCTGCGTTATCCTTAAGCCTCTGAAATCGTTCGTTCTTCAAGTCCTCTTCCGGGTAATAACTCCTCGTATCTGGAAAGAAAGTAAAAAAGGAAAGCAATATAAACTCACTGTGACATCGTCAAGCTATACTCATCATGAGAATTAAAAAAAGCTTCAGCATTATATAGACAGAGTGTAGAATATCCGTCGCCATTTCAGAGCCAGTTACTCCTGGCGAGGGCGCTTCTTCACTCTGATTTGGAAGATCTGCTGATCCTCGGTTCCTCCTGAGAAAGAATGGAACCTGCGACGCATTTTGCAACTTCCAATATATACTGATATTTCAAATAAATATCATCCCTTCCTTCATTCGTCCGACAGCTATCGGTGAGATTCAGTTGAACTTGGAGGTTGTATGGATCATTGAATTGTTAAAGGGACACAGTGTTCGCTCTCTGGATCAGCTTTGAAATAATGTTGACTGGAGGTTACAGAGAACGTATGAAATCCAAACATCTTTATGAAAGAAAAGGAACGGCGTGAAAGGATGATGATAAAAACATTTTAGTTTTTCATAACGGGTCTCTCTCTCAAGTCTTGATAAGATGACCTTGTTGCAGGAAGTCAGTAAATTGGACAACTATGGGCTCCTGTCAGGCTTTGTGTCTTGGATGCTGTGAAAGAGGAGAACAGTGCTTTTGTAACCCACCCATGAAATGTCATTTATTATATAAATTTGATTGAATATTTCTCGTCCCGCAATTAAACGTTGGCTCCTCTCCTGCCTTTGGATATAGAATTGAAATTTTACTGCACTAGGATGCTGAATGATGCACAGTCCCCTAAGGAAGTCAATTATTACATTATCTTAATTTTACTGGATTTCAAACAGATTTATTGCATCGTTATTCAAAGAATATTGCCCATAGATTATTTTATACCTGTTCTTATTACATAGCTGGTACATTGTGACGTTGTTCGAGCGAGGACTGCATGCCAAACACTTAATTGCCTTCATTCTGAGGAAATTGTCATTTCATTATAGCTATTGCACCAAAAGTGTAAATTTAAATGTCCTTTAAAGCTTTTTGCAGTGAACATTTGAATCATATTTCAACCGCTAAAATTTCTGCCTTCTTTTTCTGCAGAAGCATTGTGCATAAGCTCCCTGTCCATCTTCCTGGAAGACCTCAAATCTCTTCTTCTAAGAGTGAGTGTCTCCTGATCAGGAGTTTTGTAAAATTTGTCTTATTTTCTCTTTAAAAGATGCTCACAATGTTTATATATTGTCATGCAAACGTTGTTACCTGAGCGCAAGATGCAATCAGTAAAAAAGAAATAGTATTGCACCGGTTTATAGGGAATCATGCTTCATTTTTTCCTATACCTTGCAAAGCTCCAGTCAATCCAAAAATGTACTGAACCGATGGACGAGGAAACGAGCGGTAGAGAGACGAAAAGATGGTTAACCCAGCATGGAAAGAACAAAAACTGTAAAAAGAACTGAGACTTATACCAGTGAAGGCCGCTTCATTCTTTCCCTGTGAACTGATAACAGTTTGGCAAAGCGAGAGAACTATTTTCTCTATAGTCAAACGTGAAACCGTCCACTGACGATCCATCGTCGTTTATTTATCATTAACTCGTTCGATTTGTGATGGCAATTTCCAGAAATGAATGGCCAGTTTGAGGCTCACACTATTTATAAGCAAATGTTAGCAAGTAATATCATAAGCCCATTTCCCAGGCTCTCCTCAACTATAATATTAAACAAATACTCACGAAACGAAAACGTCACTCTATTGCTTTCACTGCAAAGGAAAGGAAGTAGAAGATCCATTCGGTGTAGACAATCACTCCACTCTCCCCTGGCCCGTATCTTCTCTCGATGAAAACCGCATCCTAAAATCGAAAGATGTCGAATTAATTAAAGAGGAACATGATTCATAGTTTAAGGATTAGAACCGTATATGATCCGTGCCTCGAACCCTTCAAAAGTTCGGCATAAACCAAAGCAAGTGGTGGCCTATAAGCAAGGTTCAATGTGGCGCAAAGGTGCTGCTAATCGTTACGAATGCGAAAAAAATATCCATCGGGTATAAACTGGATATGAATTACCTTGGTAAAGCTTCAAACGAGAAAGAATAACTCAAAGAAACTGTTCAGCCACTTAAAAGTTGAAACATTAAGAATTAACAATATTTGATCTCCCGCTTAACAATTATCTCGATCCTGATTGGCTGATAGAAATACCACCGCTGTCAGTGCAGGCGCTGCATTCTTAAATTGTTATAAATTTTGTTCTTTGACGGATCACCGATTGAATACCTTTAAAATTCCTCTCTTCTTTTGCGACGACCGCGCACAGTGGCGGTTTTCTCGATTTCGAAAGAATAAGCAGACGATACGTTATGAAAATGGTTTGTTTGTGCGGTAAGACTCACGTAGTAGACAAAAAGTCATAATAAATACTAATCTTCATGTAATTTTCATCGTTAAGGATGGATATCTTGTTCATTTTTAAAAATCTAATTTCAATTTTAGAATCCCAGCGGTAACAGTCTCGCGTCCCAACTCCATTACGCATACATCACTTTTCCATGCAACCTCGCCGTGATCACATCGCTCGCGTCACCAATTGTTAAAAATAGCTAAAATAAAGGTTTTAACGCATAGCAGAGGCTAGAAGCATCCCAACTCGAATTATGAATCCACCACGGAGCGTTCTGTTAACAGAAACCGCTTCGGATTCATTAATATGAAGAGCAATGCAACAATATTTCAAGAGTCCATATGCTTGGTGCAACGTTAGCATTGGCTCAGTATGATCCGGGCTTGATATTGAAACTTAAAGTACGTCCCGACGTAATGGAATGTAGGTTTTCGTTCGTCGTCTCGTTTGGAAGCTATGAGTTGTCGAAAAACTCTAAGCAAATTTTGTAAACACGGTCGGAGAGCGATCGAAAAATTTCCAATGGGACTTACCTCAATGTTTTTCTTGAACCGGCTTTCCTCACTTAAACTACACTCCAAAGACGAATCCGCAATCCTTTGTAACTGCCGAATGGTAGAAAAGCGTGCATGAGCTCCAGTAACTTAGCACTTAACACAGTAATTCGTTCACAGTCTTCGAGAATTTTTAGCCACCAAGTTGATAGGGAACGGCGAAGCACTACGCAACTGGATATCGGAGCCTCGTGAACGGAATAAGGACGGGATTGATTTCAATACTTTGCAAGTGAAATTTTCTCACTTCTGTTTAACATCGCGGACGACCTTTGCTCGCAATGCATGCGTGCCGACTGACGCCGGAGAGGGAGCGCTTCTTCTCCCTCTATTGGCATTCCGTTTAGAATAATTTGCTCATGTCAAAAAAAGACGATCTACTTACTATTCTAAACCCTCTGTTTTAAGATTAAGACCAAGGCTGTTTCGTTTTTCCGAGAAGACTTATTGATCAGAATGTTCGTCATTTGCGAACAGGAATGAAGGGAAAAGGGGCGACGGCTTCGAGTAGTATACATTAAAACAATCATAGTTTCCCAAGTAGATGAATGAAGGGTAAAAAATGCGAATAAAGAGTAATTTGCAGATGAATTTTATTGAAGCAATAGCGTCACATACATCATAAACGTTACATTTCATTCTAGCAATTGCATTAAAGCTAAGGTGCTATTTCCCATTTCTAGAAGTCTGTCTGTCGAGCTGTCTGTCCGCATCCGGGAAGAAACCGTCCTGCCTGCGTTATCCTTATGCCTCTGAAATCGTTCGTTCTTCAAGTCCTCTTCCGGGTAATAACTCCTCGTATCTGGAAAGAAAGTAAAAAAGGAAGGCAATATAAACTCACTGTGGCATCGTCAAGCTATACTCATCATGAGAATTAAAGAAAGCTTCAGCATTATATAGACAGAGTGTAGAATATCCGTCGCCATTTCAGAGCCAGTTGCTCCTGGCGAGGGCGCTTCTTCACTCTGATTTGGAAGATCTGCTGATCCTCGTTTCCTCCTGAGAAAGAATGGAACCTCCGACGCATTTTGCAACTTCCAATATATACTGATATTTCAAATAAATATCATCCCTTCCTTCATTCGTCCGACAGCTATCGGTGAGATTCAGTTGAACTTGGAGGTTGTATGGATCATTGAATTGTTAAAGGGACACAGTGTTCGCTCTCTGGATCAGCTTTGAAATAATGTTGACTGGAGGTTACAGAGAACGTATGAAATCCAAACATCTTTATGAAAGAAAAGGAACGGCGTGAAAGGATGATGATAAAAACATTTTAGTTTTTCATAACGGGTCTCTCTCTCAAGTCTTGATAAGATGACCTTGTTGCAGGAAGTCAGTAAATTGGACAACTATGGGCTCCTGTCAGGCTTTGTGTCTTGGATGCTGTGAAAGAGGAGAACAGTGCTTTTGTAACCCACCCATGAAATGTCATTTATTGTTGAAATTTGATTGAATATTTCTCGTCCCGCAATTAAACGTTGGCTCCTCTCCTGCCTTTGGATATAGAATTGAAATTTTACTGCACTAGGATGCTGAATGATGCACAGTCCCCTAAGGAAGTCAATTATTACATTATCTTAATTTTACTGGATTTCAAACAGATTTATTGCATCGTTATTCAAAGAATATTGCCCATAGATTATTTTATACCTGTTCTTATTACATAGCTGGTACATTGTGACGTTGTTCGAGCGAGGACTGCATGCCAAACACTTAATTGCCTTCATTCTGAGGAAATTGTCATTTCATTATAGCTATTGCACCAAAAGTGTAAATTTAAATGTCCTTTAAAGCTTTTTGCAGTGAACATTTGAATCATATTTCAACCGCTAAAATTTCTGCCTTCTTTTTCTGCAGAAGCATTGTGCATAAGCTCCCTGTCCATCTTCCTGGAAGACCTCAAATCTCTTCTTCTAAGAGTGAGTGTCTCCTGATCAGGAGTTTTGTAAAATTTGTCTTATTTTCTCTTTAAAAGATGCTCACAATGTTTATATATTGTCATGCAGAACGTTGTTACCTGAGCGCAAGATGCAATCAGTAAAAAAGAAATAGTATTGCACCGGTTTATAGGGAATCATGCTTCATTTTTTCCTATACCTTGCAAAGCTCCAGTCAATCCAAAAATGTACTGAACCGATGGACGAGGAAACGAGCGGTAGAGAGACGAAAAGATGGTTAACCCAGCATGGAAAGAACAAAAACTGTAAAAAGAACTGAGACTTATACCAGTGAAGGCCGCTTCATTCTTTCCCTGTGAACTGATAACAGTTTGGCAAAGCGAGAGAACTATTTTCTCTATAGTCAAACGTGAAACCGTCCACTGACGATCCATCGTCGTTTATTTATCATTAACTCGTTCGATTTGTGATGGCAATTTCCAGAAATGAATGGCCAGTTTGAGGCTCACACTATTTATAAGCAAATGTTAGCAAGTAATATCATAAGCCCATTTCCCAGGCTCTCCTCAACTATAATATTAAACAAATACTCACGAAACGAAAACGTCACTCTATTGCTTTCACTGCAAAGGAAAGGAAGTAGAAGATCCATTCGGTGTAGACAATCACTCCACTCTCCCCTGGCCCGTATCTTCTCTCGATGAAAACCGCATCCTAAAATCGAAAGATGTCGAATTAATTAAAGAGGAACATGATTCATAGTTTAAGGATTAGAACCGTATATGATCCGTGCCTCGAACCCTTCAAAAGTTCGGCATAAACCAAAGCAAGTGGTGGCCTATAAGCAAGGTTCAATGTGGCGCAAAGGTGCTGCTAATCGTTACGAATGCGAAAAAAATATCCATCGGGTATAAACTGGATATGAATTACCTTGGTAAAGCTTCAAACGAGAAAGAATAACTCAAAGAAACTGTTCAGCCACTTAAAAGTTGAAACATTAAGAATTAACAATATTTGATCTCCCGCTTAACAATTATCTCGATCCTGATTGGCTGATAGAAATACCACCGCTGTCAGTGCAGGCGCTGCATTCTTAAATTGTTATAAATTTTGTTCTTTGACGGATCACCGATTGAATACCTTTAAAATTCCTCTCTTCTTTTGCGACGACCGCGCACAGTGGCGGTTTTCTCGATTTCGAAAGAATAAGCAGACGATACGTTATGAAAATGGTTTGTTTGTGCGGTAAGACTCACGTAGTAGACAAAAAGTCATAATAAATACTAATCTTCATGTAATTTTCATCGTTAAGGATGGATATCTTGTTCATTTTTAAAAATCTAATTTCAATTTTAGAATCCCAGCGGTAACAGTCTCGCGTCCCAACTCCATTACGCATACATCACTTTTCCATGCAACCTCGCCGTGATCACATCGCTCGCGTCACCAATTGTTAAAAATAGCTAAAATAAAGGTTTTAACGCATAGCAGAGGCTAGAAGCATCCCAACTCGAATTATGAATCCACCACGGAGCGTTCTGTTAACAGAAACCGCTTCGGATTCATTAATATGAAGAGCAATGCAACAATATTTCAAGAGTCCATATGCTTGGTGCAACGTTAGCATTGGCTCAGTATGATCCGGGCTTGATATTGAAACTTAAAGTACGTCCCGACGTAATGGAATGTAGGTTTTCGTTCGTCGTCTCGTTTGGAAGCTATGAGTTGTCGAAAAACTCTAAGCAAATTTTGTAAACACGGTCGGAGAGCGATCGAAAAATTTCCAATGGGACTTACCTCAATGTTTTTCTTGAACCGGCTTTCCTCACTTAAACTACACTCCAAAGACGAATCCGCAATCCTTTGTAACTGCCGAATGGTAGAAAAGCGTGCATGAGCTCCAGTAACTTAGCACTTAACACAGTAATTCGTTCACAGTCTTCGAGAATTTTTAGCCACCAAGTTGATAGGGAACGGCGAAGCACTACGCAACTGGATATCGGAGCCTCGTGAACGGAATAAGGACGGGATTGATTTCAATACTTTGCAAGTGAAATTTTCTCACTTCTGTTTAACATCGCGGACGACCTTTGCTCGCAATGCATGCGTGCCGACTGACGCCGGAGAGGGAGCGCTTCTTCTCCCTCTATTGGCATTCCGTTTAGAATAATTTGCTCATGTCAAAAAAAGACGATCTACTTACTATTCTAAACCCTCTGTTTTAAGATTAAGACCAAGGCTGTTTCGTTTTTCCGAGAAGACTTATTGATCAGAATGTTCGTCATTTGCGAACAGGAATGAAGGGAAAAGGGGCGACGGCTTCGAGTAGTATACATTAAAACAATCATAGTTTCCCAAGTAGATGAATGAAGGGTAAAAAATGCGAATAAAGAGTAATTTGCAGATGAATTTTATTGAAGCAATAGCGTCACATACATCATAAACGTTACATTTCATTCTAGCAATTGCATTAAAGCTAAGGTGCTATTTCCCATTTCTAGAAGTCTGTCTGTCGAGCTGTCTGTCCGCATCCGGGAAGAAACCGTCCTGCCTGCGTTATCCTTATGCCTCTGAAATCGTTCGTTCTTCAAGTCCTCTTCCGGGTAATAACTCCTCGTATCTGGAAAGAAAGTAAAAAAGGAAGGCAATATAAACTCACTGTGGCATCGTCAAGCTATACTCATCATGAGAATTAAAGAAAGCTTCAGCATTATATAGACAGAGTGTAGAATATCCGTCGCCATTTCAGAGCCAGTTGCTCCTGGCGAGGGCGCTTCTTCACTCTGATTTGGAAGATCTGCTGATCCTCGTTTCCTCCTGAGAAAGAATGGAACCTCCGACGCATTTTGCAACTTCCAATATATACTGATATTTCAAATAAATATCATCCCTTCCTTCATTCGTCCGACAGCTATCGGTGAGATTCAGTTGAACTTGGAGGTTGTATGGATCATTGAATTGTTAAAGGGACACAGTGTTCGCTCTCTGGATCAGCTTTGAAATAATGTTGACTGGAGGTTACAGAGAACGTATGAAATCCAAACATCTTTATGAAAGAAAAGGAACGGCGTGAAAGGATGATGATAAAAACATTTTAGTTTTTCATAACGGGTCTCTCTCTCAAGTCTTGATAAGATGACCTTGTTGCAGGAAGTCAGTAAATTGGACAACTATGGGCTCCTGTCAGGCTTTGTGTCTTGGATGCTGTGAAAGAGGAGAACAGTGCTTTTGTAACCCACCCATGAAATGTCATTTATTATATAAATTTGATTGAATATTTCTCGTCCCGCAATTAAACGTTGGCTCCTCTCCTGCCTTTGGATATAGAATTGAAATTTTACTGCACTAGGATGCTGAATGATGCACAGTCCCCTAAGGAAGTCAATTATTACATTATCTTAATTTTACTGGATTTCAAACAGATTTATTGCATCGTTATTCAAAGAATATTGCCCATAGATTATTTTATACCTGTTCTTATTACATAGCTGGTACATTGTGACGTTGTTCGAGCGAGGACTGCATGCCAAACACTTAATTGCCTTCATTCTGAGGAAATTGTCATTTCATTATAGCTATTGCACCAAAAGTGTAAATTTAAATGTCCTTTAAAGCTTTTTGCAGTGAACATTTGAATCATATTTCAACCGCTAAAATTTCTGCCTTCTTTTTCTGCAGAAGCATTGTGCATAAGCTCCCTGTCCATCTTCCTGGAAGACCTCAAATCTCTTCTTCTAAGAGTGAGTGTCTCCTGATCAGGAGTTTTGTAAAATTTGTCTTATTTTCTCTTTAAAAGATGCTCACAATGTTTATATATTGTCATGCAGAACGTTGTTACCTGAGCGCAAGATGCAATCAGTAAAAAAGAAATAGTATTGCACCGGTTTATAGGGAATCATGCTTCATTTTTTCCTATACCTTGCAAAGCTCCAGTCAATCCAAAAATGTACTGAACCGATGGACGAGGAAACGAGCGGTAGAGAGACGAAAAGATGGTTAACCCAGCATGGAAAGAACAAAAACTGTAAAAAGAACTGAGACTTATACCAGTGAAGGCCGCTTCATTCTTTCCCTGTGAACTGATAACAGTTTGGCAAAGCGAGAGAACTATTTTCTCTATAGTCAAACGTGAAACCGTCCACTGACGATCCATCGTCGTTTATTTATCATTAACTCGTTCGATTTGTGATGGCAATTTCCAGAAATGAATGGCCAGTTTGAGGCTCACACTATTTATAAGCAAATGTTAGCAAGTAATATCATAAGCCCATTTCCCAGGCTCTCCTCAACTATAATATTAAACAAATACTCACGAAACGAAAACGTCACTCTATTGCTTTCACTGCAAAGGAAAGGAAGTAGAAGATCCATTCGGTGTAGACAATCACTCCACTCTCCCCTGGCCCGTATCTTCTCTCGATGAAAACCGCATCCTAAAATCGAAAGATGTCGAATTAATTAAAGAGGAACATGATTCATAGTTTAAGGATTAGAACCGTATATGATCCGTGCCTCGAACCCTTCAAAAGTTCGGCATAAACCAAAGCAAGTGGTGGCCTATAAGCAAGGTTCAATGTGGCGCAAAGGTGCTGCTAATCGTTACGAATGCGAAAAAAATATCCATCGGGTATAAACCGGATATGAATTACCTTGGTAAAGCTTCAAACGAGAAAGAATAACTCAAAGAAACTGTTCAGCCACTTAAAAGTTGAAACATTAAGAATTAACAATATTTGATCTCCCGCTTAACAATTATCTCGATCCTGATTGGCTGATAGAAATACCACCGCTGTCAGTGCAGGCGCTGCATTCTTAAATTGTTATAAATTTTGTTCTTTGACGGATCACCGATTGAATACCTTTAAAATTCCTCTCTTCTTTTGCGACGACCGCGCACAGTGGCGGTTTTCTCGATTTCGAAAGAATAAGCAGACGATACGTTATGAAAATGGTTTTTTTGTGCGGTAAGACTCACGTAGTAGACAAAAAGTCATAATAAATACTAATCTTCATGTAATTTTCATCGTTAAGGATGGATATCTTGTTCATTTTTAAAAATCTAATTTCAATTTTAGAATCCCAGCGGTAACAGTCTCGCGTCCCAACTCCATTACGCATACATCACTTTTCCATGCAACCTCGCCGTGATCACATCGCTCGCGTCACCAATTGTTAAAAATAGCTAAAATAAAGGTTTTAACGCATAGCAGAGGCTAGAAGCATCCCAACTCGAATTATGAATCCACCACGGAGCGTTCTGTTAACAGAAACCGCTTCGGATTCATTAATATGAAGAGCAATGCAACAATATTTCAAGAGTCCATATGCTTGGTGCAACGTTAGCATTGGCTCAGCATGATCCGGGCTTGATATTGAAACTTAAAGTACGTCCCGACGTAATGGAATGTAGGTTTTCGTTCGTCGTCTCGTTTGGAAGCTATGAGTTGTCGAAAAACTCTAAGCAAATTTTGTAAACACGGTCGGAGAGCGATCGAAAAATTTCCAATGGGACTTACCTCAATGTTTTTCTTGAACCGGCTTTCCTCACTTAAACTACACTCCAAAGACGAATCCGCAATCCTTTGTAACTGCCGAATGGTAGAAAAGCGTGCATGAGCTCCAGTAACTTAGCACTTAACACAGTAATTCGTTCACAGTCTTCGAGAATTTTTAGCCACCAAGTTGATAGGGAACGGCGAAGCACTACGCAACTGGATATCGGAGCCTCGTGAACGGAATAAGGACGGGATTGATTTCAATACTTTGCAAGTGAAATTTTCTCACTTCTGTTTAACATCGCGGACGACCTTTGCTCGCAATGCATGCGTGCCGACTGACGCCGGAGAGGGAGCGCTTCTTCTCCCTCTATTGGCATTCCGTTTAGAATAATTTGCTCATGTCAAAAAAAGACGATCTACATACTATTCTAAACCCTCTGTTTTAAGATTAAGACCAAGGCTGTTTCGTTTTTCCGAGAAGACTTATTGATCAGAATGTTCGTCATTTGCGAACAGGAATGAAGGGAAAAGGGGCGACGGCTTCGAGTAGTATACATTAAAACAATCATAGTTTCCCAAGTAGATGAATGAAGGGTAAAAAATGCGAATAAAGAGTAATTTGCAGATGAATTTTATTGAAGCAATAGCGTCACATACATCATAAACGTTACATTTCATTCTAGCAATTGCATTAAAGCTAAGGTGCTATTTCCCATTTCTAGAAGTCTGTCTGTCGAGCTGTCTGTCCGCATCCGGGAAGAAACCGTCCTGCCTGCGTTATCCTTAAGCCTCTGAAATCGTTCGTTCTTCAAGTCCTCTTTCGGGTAATAACTCCTCGTATCTGGAAAGAAAGTAAAAAAGGAACGCAATATAAACTCACTGTGACATCGTCAAGCTATACTCATCATGAGAATTAAAAAAAGCTTCAGCATTATATAGACAGAGTGTAGAATATCCGTCGCCATTTCAGAGCCAGTTGCTCCTGGCGAGGGCGCTTCTTCACTCTGATTTGGAAGATCTGCTGATCCTCGGTTCCTCCTGAGAAAGAATGGAACCTGCGACGCATTTTGCAACTTCCAATATATACTGATATTTCAAATAAATATCATCCCTTCCTTCATTCGTCCGACAGCTATCGGTGAGATTCAGTTGAACTTGGAGGTTGTATGGATCATTGAATTGTTAAAGGGACACAGTGTTCGCTCTCTGGATCAGCTTTGAAATAATGTTGACTGTAGGTTACAGAGAACGTATGAAATCCAAACATCTTTATGAAAGAAAAGGAACGGCGTGAAAGGATGATGATAAAAACATTTTAGTTTTTCATAACGGGTCTCTCTCTCAAGTCTTGATAAGATGACCTTGTTGCAGGAAGTCAGTAAATTGGACAACTATGGGCTCCTGTCAGGCTTTGTGTCTTGGATGCTGTGAAAGAGGAGAACAGTGCTTTTGTAACCCACCCATGAAATGTCATTTATTGTTGAAATTTGATTGAATATTTCTCGTCCCGCAATTAAACGTTGGCTCCTCTCCTGCCTTTGGATATAGAATTGAAATTTTACTGCACTAGGATGCTGAATGATGCACAGTCCCCTAAGGAAGTCAATTATTACATTATCTTAATTTTACTGGATTTCAAACAGATTTATTGCATCGTTATTCAAAGAATATTGCCCATAGATTATTTTATACCTGTTCTTATTACATAGCTGGTACATTGTGACGTTGTTCGAGCGAGGACTGCATGCCAAACACTTAATTGCCTTCATTCTGAGGAAATTGTCATTTCATTATAGCTATTGCACCAAAAGTGTAAATTTAAATGTCCTTTAAAGCTTTTTGCAGTGAACATTTGAATCATATTTCAACCGCTAAAATTTCTGCCTTCTTTTTCTGCAGAAGCATTGTGCATAAGCTCCCTGTCCATCTTCCTGGAAGACCTCAAATCTCTTCTTCTAAGAGTGAGTGTCTCCTGATCAGGAGTTTTGTAAAATTTGTCTTATTTTCTCTTTAAAAGATGCTCACAATGTTTATATATTGTCATGCAGAACGTTGTTACCTGAGCGCAAGATGCAATCAGTAAAAAAGAAATAGTATTGCACCGGTTTATAGGGAATCATGCTTCATTTTTTCCTATACCTTGCAAAGCTCCAGTCAATCCAAAAATGTACTGAACCGATGGACGAGGAAACGAGCGGTAGAGAGACGAAAAGATGGTTAACCCAGCATGGAAAGAACAAAAACTGTAAAAAGAACTGAGACTTATACCAGTGAAGGCCGCTTCATTCTTTCCCTGTGAACTGATAACAGTTTGGCAAAGCGAGAGAACTATTTTCTCTATAGTCAAACGTGAAACCGTCCACTGACGATCCATCGTCGTTTATTTATCATTAACTCGTTCGATTTGTGATGGCAATTTCCAGAAATGAATGGCCAGTTTGAGGCTCACACTATTTATAAGCAAATGTTAGCAAGTAATATCATAAGCCCATTTCCCAGGCTCTCCTCAACTATAATATTAAACAAATACTCACGAAACGAAAACGTCACTCTATTGCTTTCACTGCAAAGGAAAGGAAGTAGAAGATCCATTCGGTGTAGACAATCACTCCACTCTCCCCTGGCCCGTATCTTCTCTCGATGAAAACCGCATCCTAAAATCGAAAGATGTCGAATTAATTAAAGAGGAACATGATTCATAGTTTAAGGATTAGAACCGTATATGATCCGTGCCTCGAACCCTTCAAAAGTTCGGCATAAACCAAAGCAAGTGGTGGCCTATAAGCAAGGTTCAATGTGGCGCAAAGGTGCTGCTAATCGTTATGAATGCGAAAAAAATATCCATCGGGTATAAACCGGATATGAATTACCTTGGTAAAGCTTCAAACGAGAAAGAATAACTCAAAGAAACTGTTCAGCCACTTAAAAGTTGAAACATTAAGAATTAACAATATTTGATCTCCCGCTTAACAATTATCTCGATCCTGATTGGCTGATAGAAATACCACCGCTGTCAGTGCAGGCGCTGCATTCTTAAATTGTTATAAATTTTGTTCTTTGACGGATCACCGATTGAATACCTTTAAAATTCCTCTCTTCTTTTGCGACGACCGCGCACAGTGGCGGTTTTCTCGATTTCGAAAGAATAAGCAGACGATACGTTATGAAAATGGTTTTTTTGTGCGGTAAGACTCACGTAGTAGACAAAAAGTCATAATAAATACTAATCTTCATGTAATTTTCATCGTTAAGGATGGATATCTTGTTCATTTTTAAAAATCTAATTTCAATTTTAGAATCCCAGCGGTAACAGTCTCGCGTCCCAACTCCATTACGCATACATCACTTTTCCATGCAACCTCGCCGTGATCACATCGCTCGCGTCACCAATTGTTAAAAATAGCTAAAATAAAGGTTTTAACGCATAGCAGAGGCTAGAAGCATCCCAACTCGAATTATGAATCCACCACGGAGCGTTCTGTTAACAGAAACCGCTTCGGATTCATTAATATGAAGAGCAATGCAACAATATTTCAAGAGTCCATATGCTTGGTGCAACGTTAGCATTGGCTCAGCATGATCCGGGCTTGATATTGAAACTTAAAGTACGTCCCGACGTAATGGAATGTAGGTTTTCGTTCGTCGTCTCGTTTGGAAGCTATGAGTTGTCGAAAAACTCTAAGCAAATTTTGTAAACACGGTCGGAGAGCGATCGAAAAATTTCCAATGGGACTTACCTCAATGTTTTTCTTGAACCGGCTTTCCTCACTTAAACTACACTCCAAAGACGAATCCGCAATCCTTTGTAACTGCCGAATGGTAGAAAAGCGTGCATGAGCTCCAGTAACTTAGCACTTAACACAGTAATTCGTTCACAGTCTTCGAGAATTTTTAGCCACCAAGTTGATAGGGAACGGCGAAGCACTACGCAACTGGATATCGGAGCCTCGTGAACGGAATAAGGACGGGATTGATTTCAATACTTTGCAAGTGAAATTTTCTCACTTCTGTTTAACATCGCGGACGACCTTTGCTCGCAATGCATGCGTGCCGACTGACGCCGGAGAGGGAGCGCTTCTTCTCCCTCTATTGGCATTCCGTTTAGAATAATTTGCTCATGTCAAAAAAAGACGATCTACATACTATTCTAAACCCTCTGTTTTAAGATTAAGACCAAGGCTGTTTCGTTTTTCCGAGAAGACTTATTGATCAGAATGTTCGTCATTTGCGAACAGGAATGAAGGGAAAAGGGGCGACGGCTTCGAGTAGTATACATTAAAACAATCATAGTTTCCCAAGTAGATGAATGAAGGGTAAAAAATGCGAATAAAGAGTAATTTGCAGATGAATTTTATTGAAGCAATAGCGTCACATACATCATAAACGTTACATTTCATTCTAGCAATTGCATTAAAGCTAAGGTGCTATTTCCCATTTCTAGAAGTCTGTCTGTCGAGCTGTCTGTCCGCATCCGGGAAGAAACCGTCCTGCCTGCGTTATCCTTAAGCCTCTGAAATCGTTCGTTCTTCAAGTCCTCTTTCGGGTAATAACTCCTCGTATCTGGAAAGAAAGTAAAAAAGGAACGCAATATAAACTCACTGTGACATCGTCAAGCTATACTCATCATGAGAATTAAAAAAAGCTTCAGCATTATATAGACAGAGTGTAGAATATCCGTCGCCATTTCAGAGCCAGTTGCTCCTGGCGAGGGCGCTTCTTCACTCTGATTTGGAAGATCTGCTGATCCTCGGTTCCTCCTGAGAAAGAATGGAACCTGCGACGCATTTTGCAACTTCCAATATATACTGATATTTCAAATAAATATCATCCCTTCCTTCATTCGTCCGACAGCTATCGGTGAGATTCAGTTGAACTTGGAGGTTGTATGGATCATTGAATTGTTAAAGGGACACAGTGTTCGCTCTCTGGATCAGCTTTGAAATAATGTTGACTGTAGGTTACAGAGAACGTATGAAATCCAAACATCTTTATGAAAGAAAAGGAACGGCGTGAAAGGATGATGATAAAAACATTTTAGTTTTTCATAACGGGTCTCTCTCTCAAGTCTTGATAAGATGACCTTGTTGCAGGAAGTCAGTAAATTGGACAACTATGGGCTCCTGTCAGGCTTTGTGTCTTGGATGCTGTGAAAGAGGAGAACAGTGCTTTTGTAACCCACCCATGAAATGTCATTTATTGTTGAAATTTGATTGAATATTTCTCGTCCCGCAATTAAACGTTGGCTCCTCTCCTGCCTTTGGATATAGAATTGAAATTTTACTGCACTAGGATGCTGAATGATGCACAGTCCCCTAAGGAAGTCAATTATTACATTATCTTAATTTTACTGGATTTCAAACAGATTTATTGCATCGTTATTCAAAGAATATTGCCCATAGATTATTTTATACCTGTTCTTATTACATAGCTGGTACATTGTGACGTTGTTCGAGCGAGGACTGCATGCCAAACACTTAATTGCCTTCATTCTGAGGAAATTGTCATTTCATTATAGCTATTGCACCAAAAGTGTAAATTTAAATGTCCTTTAAAGCTTTTTGCAGTGAACATTTGAATCATATTTCAACCGCTAAAATTTCTGCCTTCTTTTTCTGCAGAAGCATTGTGCATAAGCTCCCTGTCCATCTTCCTGGAAGACCTCAAATCTCTTCTTCTAAGAGTGAGTGTCTCCTGATCAGGAGTTTTGTAAAATTTGTCTTATTTTCTCTTTAAAAGATGCTCACAATGTTTATATATTGTCATGCAGAACGTTGTTACCTGAGCGCAAGATGCAATCAGTAAAAAAGAAATAGTATTGCACCGGTTTATAGGGAATCATGCTTCATTTTTTCCTATACCTTGCAAAGCTCCAGTCAATCCAAAAATGTACTGAACCGATGGACGAGGAAACGAGCGGTAGAGAGACGAAAAGATGGTTAACCCAGCATGGAAAGAACAAAAACTGTAAAAAGAACTGAGACTTATACCAGTGAAGGCCGCTTCATTCTTTCCCTGTGAACTGATAACAGTTTGGCAAAGCGAGAGAACTATTTTCTCTATAGTCAAACGTGAAACCGTCCACTGACGATCCATCGTCGTTTATTTATCATTAACTCGTTCGATTTGTGATGGCAATTTCCAGAAATGAATGGCCAGTTTGAGGCTCACACTATTTATAAGCAAATGTTAGCAAGTAATATCATAAGCCCATTTCCCAGGCTCTCCTCAACTATAATATTAAACAAATACTCACGAAACGAAAACGTCACTCTATTGCTTTCACTGCAAAGGAAAGGAAGTAGAAGATCCATTCGGTGTAGACAATCACTCCACTCTCCCCTGGCCCGTATCTTCTCTCGATGAAAACCGCATCCTAAAATCGAAAGATGTCGAATTAATTAAAGAGGAACATGATTCATAGTTTAAGGATTAGAACCGTATATGATCCGTGCCTCGAACCCTTCAAAAGTTCGGCATAAACCAAAGCAAGTGGTGGCCTATAAGCAAGGTTCAATGTGGCGCAAAGGTGCTGCTAATCGTTATGAATGCGAAAAAAATATCCATCGGGTATAAACCGGATATGAATTACCTTGGTAAAGCTTCAAACGAGAAAGAATAACTCAAAGAAACTGTTCAGCCACTTAAAAGTTGAAACATTAAGAATTAACAATATTTGATCTCCCGCTTAACAATTATCTCGATCCTGATTGGCTGATAGAAATACCACCGCTGTCAGTGCAGGCGCTGCATTCTTAAATTGTTATAAATTTTGTTCTTTGACGGATCACCGATTGAATACCTTTAAAATTCCTCTCTTCTTTTGCGACGACCGCGCACAGTGGCGGTTTTCTCGATTTCGAAAGAATAAGCAGACGATACGTTATGAAAATGGTTTTTTTGTGCGGTAAGACTCACGTAGTAGACAAAAAGTCATAATAAATACTAATCTTCATGTAATTTTCATCGTTAAGGATGGATATCTTGTTCATTTTTAAAAATCTAATTTCAATTTTAGAATCCCAGCGGTAACAGTCTCGCGTCCCAACTCCATTACGCATACATCACTTTTCCATGCAACCTCGCCGTGATCACATCGCTCGCGTCACCAATTGTTAAAAATAGCTAAAATAAAGGTTTTAACGCATAGCAGAGGCTAGAAGCATCCCAACTCGAATTATGAATCCACCACGGAGCGTTCTGTTAACAGAAACCGCTTCGGATTCATTAATATGAAGAGCAATGCAACAATATTTCAAGAGTCCATATGCTTGGTGCAACGTTAGCATTGGCTCAGTATGATCCGGGCTTGATATTGAAACTTAAAGTACGTCCCGACGTAATGGAATGTAGGTTTTCGTTCGTCGTCTCGTTTGGAAGCTATGAGTTGTCGAAAAACTCTAAGCAAATTATGTAAACACGGTCGGAGAGCGATCGAAAAATTTCCAATGGGACTTACCTCAATGTTTTTCTTGAACCGGCTTTCCTCACTTAAACTACACTCCAAAGACGAATCCGCAATCCTTTGTAACTGCCGAATGGTAGAAAAGCGTGCATGAGCTCCAGTAACTTAGCACTTAACACAGTAATTCGTTCACAGTCTTCGAGAATTTTTAGCCACCAAGTTGATAGGGAACGGCGAAGCACTACGCAACTGGATATCGGAGCCTCGTGAACGGAATAAGGACGGGATTGATTTCAATACTTTGCAAGTGAAATTTTCTCACTTCTGTTTAACATCGCGGACGACCTTTGCTCGCAATGCATGCGTGCCGACTGACGCCGGAGAGGGAGCGCTTCTTCTCCCTCTATTGGCATTCCGTTTAGAATAATTTGCTCATGTCAAAAAAAGACGATCTACTCACTATTCTAAACCCTCCGTTTTAAGATTAAGACCAAGGCTGTTTCGTTTTTCCGAGAAGACTTATTGATCAGAATGTTCGTCATTTGCGAACAGGAATGAAGGGAAAAGGGGCGACGGCTTCGGGTAGTATACATTAAAACAATCATAGTTTCCCAAGTAGATGAATGAAGGGTAAAAAATGCGAATAAAGAGTAATTTGCAGATGAATTTTATTGAAGCAATAGCGTCACATACATCATAAACGTTACATTTCATTCTAGCAATTGCATTAAAGCTAAGGTGCTATTTCCCATTTCTAGAAGTCTGTCTGTCGAGCTGTCTGTCCGCATCCGGGAAAAAACCGTCCTGCCTGCGTTATCCTTATGCCTCTGAAATCGTTCGTTCTTCAAGTCCTCTTCCGGGTAATAACTCCTCGTATCTGGAAAGAAAGTAAAAGAGGAACGCAATATAAACTCACTGTGGCATCGTCAAGCTATACTCATCATGAGAATTAAAAAAAGCTTCAGCATTATATAGACAGAGTGTAGAATATCCGTCGCCATTTCAGAGCCAGTTGCTCCTGGCGAGGGCGCTTCTTCACTCTGATTTGGAAGATCTGCTGATCCTCGGTTCCTCCTGAGAGAGAATGGAACCTCCGACGCATTTTGCAACTTCCAATATATACTGATATTTCAAATAAATATCATCCCTTCCTTCATTCGTCCGACAGCTATCGGTGAGATTCAGTTGAACTTGGAGGTTGTATGGATCATTGAATTGTTAAAGGGACACAGTGTTCGCTCTCTGGATCAGCTTTGAAATAATGTTGACTGGAGGTTACAGAGAACGTATGAAATCCAAACATCTTTATGAAAGAAAAGGAACGGCGTGAAAGGATGATGATAAAAACATTTTAGTTTTTCATAACGGGTCTCTCTCTCAAGTCTTGATAAGATGACCTTGTTGCAGGAAGTCAGTAAATTGGACAACTATGGGCTCCTGTCAGGCTTTGTGTCTTGGATGCTGTGAAAGAGGAGAACAGTGCTTTTGTAACCCACCCATGAAATGTCATTTATTATATAAATTTGATTGAATATTTCTCGTCCCGCAATTAAACGTTGGCTCCTCTCCTGCCTTTGGATATAGAATTGAAATTTTACTGCACTAGGATGCTGAATGATGCACAGTCCCCTAAGGAAGTCAATTATTACATTATCTTAATTTTACTGGATTTCAAACAGATTTATTGCATCGTTATTCAAAGAATATTGCCCATAGATTATTTTATACCTGTTCTTATTACATAGCTGGTACATTGTGACGTTGTTCGAGCGAGGACTGCATGCCAAACACTTAATTGCCTTCATTCTGAGGAAATTGTCATTTCATTATAGCTATTGCACCAAAAGTGTAAATTTAAATGTCCTTTAAAGCTTTTTGCAGTGAACATTTGAATCATATTTCAACCGCTAAAATTTCTGCCTTCTTTTTCTGCAGAAGCATTGTGCATAAGCTCCCTGTCCATCTTCCTGGAAGACCTCAAATCTCTTCTTCTAAGAGTGAGTGTCTCCTGATCAGGAGTTTTGTAAAATTTGTCTTATTTTCTCTTTAAAAGATGCTCACAATGTTTATATATTGTCATGCAGAACGTTGTTACCTGAGCGCAAGATGCAATCAGTAAAAAAGAAATAGTATTGCACCGGTTTATAGGGAATCATGCTTCATTTTTTCCTATACCTTGCAAAGCTCCAGTCAATCCAAAAATGTACTGAACCGATGGACGAGGAAACGAGCGGTAGAGAGACGAAAAGATGGTTAACCCAGCATGGAAAGAACAAAAACTGTAAAAAGAACTGAGACTTATACCAGTGAAGGCCGCTTCATTCTTTCCCTGTGAACTGATAACAGTTTGGCAAAGCGAGAGAACTATTTTCTCTATAGTCAAACGTGAAACCGTCCACTGACGATCCATCGTCGTTTATTTATCATTAACTCGTTCGATTTGTGATGGCAATTTCCAGAAATGAATGGCCAGTTTGAGGCTCACACTATTTATAAGCAAATGTTAGCAAGTAATATCATAAGCCCATTTCCCAGGCTCTCCTCAACTATAATATTAAACAAATACTCACGAAACGAAAACGTCACTCTATTGCTTTCACTGCAAAGGAAAGGAAGTAGAAGATCCATTCGGTGTAGACAATCACTCCACTCTCCCCTGGCCCGTATCTTCTCTCGATGAAAACCGCATCCTAAAATCGAAAGATGTCGAATTAATTAAAGAGGAACATGATTCATAGTTTAAGGATTAGAACCGTATATGATCCGTGCCTCGAACCCTTCAAAAGTTCGGCATAAACCAAAGCAAGTGGTGGCCTATAAGCAAGGTTCAATGTGGCGCAAAGGTGCTGCTAATCGTTACGAATGCGAAAAAAATATCCATCGGGTATAAACCGGATATGAATTACCTTGGTAAAGCTTCAAACGAGAAAGAATAACTCAAAGAAACTGTTCAGCCACTTAAAAGTTGAAACATTAAGAATTAACAATATTTGATCTCCCGCTTAACAATTATCTCGATCCTGATTGGCTGATAGAAATACCACCGCTGTCAGTGCAGGCGCTGCATTCTTAAATTGTTATAAATTTTGTTCTTTGACGGATCACCGATTGAATACCTTTAAAATTCCTCTCTTCTTTTGCGACGACCGCGCACAGTGGCGGTTTTCTCGATTTCGAAAGAATAAGCAGACGATACGTTATGAAAATGGTTTTTTTGTGCGGTAAGACTCACGTAGTAGACAAAAAGTCATAATAAATACTAATCTTCATGTAATTTTCATCGTTAAGGATGGATATCTTGTTCATTTTTAAAAATCTAATTTCAATTTTAGAATCCCAGCGGTAACAGTCTCGCGTCCCAACTCCATTACGCATACATCACTTTTCCATGCAACCTCGCCGTGATCACATCGCTCGCGTCACCAATTGTTAAAAATAGCTAAAATAAAGGTTTTAACGCATAGCAGAGGCTAGAAGCATCCCAACTCGAATTATGAATCCACCACGGAGCGTTCTGTTAACAGAAACCGCTTCGGATTCATTAATATGAAGAGCAATGCAACAATATTTCAAGAGTCCATATGCTTGGTGCAACGGTAGCATTGGCTCAGTATGATCCGGGCTTGATATTGAAACTTAAAGTACGTCCCGACGTAATGGAATGTAGGTTTTCGTTCGTCGTCTCGTTTGGAAGCTATGAGTTGTCGAAAAACTCTAAGCAAATTTTGTAAACACGGTCGGAGAGCGATCGAAAAATTTCCAATGGGACTTACCTCAATGTTTTTCTTGAACCGGCTTTCCTCACTTAAACTACACTCCAAAGACGAATCCGCAATCCTTTGTAACTGCCGAATGGTAGAAAAGCGTGCATGAGCTCCAGTAACTTAGCACTTAACACAGTAATTCGTTCACAGTCTTCGAGAATTTTTAGCCACCAAGTTGATAGGGAACGGCGAAGCACTACGCAACTGGATATCGGAGCCTCGTGAACGGAATAAGGACGGGATTGATTTCAATACTTTGCAAGTGAAATTTTCTCACTTCTGTTTAACATCGCGGACGACCTTTGCTCGCAATGCATGCGTGCCGACTGACGCCGGAGAGGGAGCGCTTCTTCTCCCTCTATTGGCATTCCGTTTAGAATAATTTGCTCATGTCAAAAAAAGACGATCTACTTACTATTCTAAACCCTCTGTTTTAAGATTAAGACCAAGGCTGTTTCGTTTTTCCGAGAAGACTTATTGATCAGAATGTTCGTCATTTGCGAACAGGAATGAAGGGAAAAGGGGCGACGGCTTCGGGTAGTATACATTAAAACAATCATAGTTTCCCAAGTAGATGAATGAAGGGTAAAAAATGCGAATAAAGAGTAATTTGCAGATGAATTTTATTGAAGCAATAGCGTCACATACATCATAAACGTTACATTTCATTCTAGCATTTGCATTAAAGCTAAGGTGCTATTTCCCATTTCTAGAAGTCTGTCTGTCGAGCTGTCTGTCCGCATCCGGGAAGAAACCGTCCTGCCTGCGTTATCCTTATGCCTCTGAAATCGTTCGTTCTTCAAGTCCTCTTCCGGGTAATAACTCCTCGTATCTGGAAAGAAAGTAAAAAAGGAACGCAATATAAACTCACTGTGGCATCGTCAAGCTATACTCATCATGAGAATTAAAAAAAGCTTCAGCATTATATAGACAGAGTGTAGAATATCCGTCGCCATTTCAGAGCCAGTTGCTCCTGGCGAGGGCGCTTCTTCACTCTGATTTGGAAGATCTGCTGATCCTCGGTTCCTCCTGAGAGAGAATGGAACCTCCGACGCATTTTGCAACTTCCAATATATACTGATATTTCAAATAAATATCATCCCTTCCTTCATTCGTCCGACAGCTATCGGTGAGATTCAGTTGAACTTGGAGGTTGTATTGATCATTGAATTGTTAAAGGGACACAGTGTTCGCTCTCTGGATCAGCTTTGAAATAATGTTGACTGGAGGTTACAGAGAACGTATGAAATCCAAACATCTTTATGAAAGAAAAGGAACGGCGTGAAAGGATGATGATAAAAACATTTTAGTTTTTCATAACGGGTCTCTCTCTCAAGTCTTGATAAGATGACCTTGTTGCAGGAAGTCAGTAAATTGGACAACTATGGGCTCCTGTCAGGCTTTGTGTCTTGGATGCTGTGAAAGAGGAGAACAGTGCTTTTGTAACCCACCCATGAAATGTCATTTATTGTTGAAATTTGATTGAATATTTCTCGTCCCGCAATTAAACGTTGGCTCCTCTCCTGCCTTTGGATATAGAATTGAAATTTTACTGCACTAGGATGCTGAATGATGCACAGTCCCCTAAGGAAGTCAATTATTACATTATCTTAATTTTACTGGATTTCAAACAGATTTATTGCATCGTTATTCAAAGAATATTGCCCATAGATTATTTTATACCTGTTCTTATTACATAGCTGGTACATTGTGACGTTGTTCGAGCGAGGACTGCATGCCAAACACTTAATTGCCTTCATTCTGAGGAAATTGTCATTTCATTATAGCTATTGCACCAAAAGTGTAAATTTAAATGTCCTTTAAAGCTTTTTGCAGTGAACATTTGAATCATATTTCAACCGCTAAAATTTCTGCCTTCTTTTTCTGCAGAAGCATTGTGCATAAGCTCCCTGTCCATCTTCCTGGAAGACCTCAAATCTCTTCTTCTAAGAGTGAGTGTCTCCTGATCAGGAGTTTTGTAAAATTTGTCTTATTTTCTCTTTAAAAGATGCTCACAATGTTTATATATTGTCATGCAGAACGTTGTTACCTGAGCGCAAGATGCAATCAGTAAAAAAGAAATAGTATTGCACCGGTTTATAGGGAATCATGCTTCATTTTTTCCTATACCTTGCAAAGCTCCAGTCAATCCAAAAATGTACTGAACCGATGGACGAGGAAACGAGCGGTAGAGAGACGAAAAGATGGTTAACCCAGCATGGAAAGAACAAAAACTGTAAAAAGAACTGAGACTTATACCAGTGAAGGCCGCTTCATTCTTTCCCTGTGAACTGATAACAGTTTGGCAAAGCGAGAGAACTATTTTCTCTATAGTCAAACGTGAAACCGTCCACTGACGATCCATCGTCGTTTATTTATCATTAACTCGTTCGATTTGTGATGGCAATTTCCAGAAATGAATGGCCAGTTTGAGGCTCACACTATTTATAAGCAAATGTTAGCAAGTAATATCATAAGCCCATTTCCCAGGCTCTCCTCAACTATAATATTAAACAAATACTCACGAAACGAAAACGTCACTCTATTGCTTTCACTGCAAAGGAAAGGAAGTAGAAGATCCATTCGGTGTAGACAATCACTCCACTCTCCCCTGGCCCGTATCTTCTCTCGATGAAAACCGCATCCTAAAATCGAAAGATGTCGAATTAATTAAAGAGGAACATGATTCATAGTTTAAGGATTAGAACCGTATATGATCCGTGCCTCGAACCCTTCAAAAGTTCGGCATAAACCAAAGCAAGTGGTGGCCTATAAGCAAGGTTCAATGTGGCGCAAAGGTGCTGCTAATCGTTACGAATGCGAAAAAAATATCCATCGGGTATAAACCGGATATGAATTACCTTGGTAAAGCTTCAAACGAGAAAGAATAACTCAAAGAAACTGTTCAGCCACTTAAAAGTTGAAACATTAAGAATTAACAATATTTGATCTCCCGCTTAACAATTATCTCGATCCTGATTGGCTGATAGAAATACCACCGCTGTCAGTGCAGGCGCTGCATTCTTAAATTGTTATAAATTTTGTTCTTTGACGGATCACCGATTGAATACCTTTAAAATTCCTCTCTTCTTTTGCGACGACCGCGCACAGTGGCGGTTTTCTCGATTTCGAAAGAATAAGCAGACGATACGTTATGAAAATGGTTTTTTTGTGCGGTAAGACTCACGTAGTAGACAAAAAGTCATAATAAATACTAATCTTCATGTAATTTTCATCGTTAAGGATGGATATCTTGTTCATTTTTAAAAATCTAATTTCAATTTTAGAATCCCAGCGGTAACAGTCTCGCGTCCCAACTCCATTACGCATACATCACTTTTCCATGCAACCTCGCCGTGATCACATCGCTCGCGTCACCAATTGTTAAAAATAGCTAAAATAAAGGTTTTAACGCATAGCAGAGGCTAGAAGCATCCCAACTCGAATTATGAATCCACCACGGAGCGTTCTGTTAACAGAAACCGCTTCGGATTCATTAATATGAAGAGCAATGCAACAATATTTCAAGAGTCCATATGCTTGGTGCAACGGTAGCATTGGCTCAGTATGATCCGGGCTTGATATTGAAACTTAAAGTACGTCCCGACGTAATGGAATGTAGGTTTTCGTTCGTCGTCTCGTTTGGAAGCTATGAGTTGTCGAAAAACTCTAAGCAAATTTTGTAAACACGGTCGGAGAGCGATCGAAAAATTTCCAATGGGACTTACCTCAATGTTTTTCTTGAACCGGCTTTCCTCACTTAAACTACACTCCAAAGACGAATCCGCAATCCTTTGTAACTGCCGAATGGTAGAAAAGCGTGCATGAGCTCCAGTAACTTAGCACTTAACACAGTAATTCGTTCACAGTCTTCGAGAATTTTTAGCCACCAAGTTGATAGGGAACGGCGAAGCACTACGCAACTGGATATCGGAGCCTCGTGAACGGAATAAGGACGGGATTGATTTCAATACTTTGCAAGTGAAATTTTCTCACTTCTGTTTAACATCGCGGACGACCTTTGCTCGCAATGCATGCGTGCCGACTGACGCCGGAGAGGGAGCGCTTCTTCTCCCTCTATTGGCATTCCGTTTAGAATAATTTGCTCATGTCAAAAAAAGACGATCTACTTACTATTCTAAACCCTCTGTTTTAAGATTAAGACCAAGGCTGTTTCGTTTTTCCGAGAAGACTTATTGATCAGAATGTTCGTCATTTGCGAACAGGAATGAAGGGAAAAGGGGCGACGGCTTCGGGTAGTATACATTAAAACAATCATAGTTTCCCAAGTAGATGAATGAAGGGTAAAAAATGCGAATAAAGAGTAATTTGCAGATGAATTTTATTGAAGCAATAGCGTCACATACATCATAAACGTTACATTTCATTCTAGCATTTGCATTAAAGCTAAGGTGCTATTTCCCATTTCTAGAAGTCTGTCTGTCGAGCTGTCTGTCCGCATCCGGGAAGAAACCGTCCTGCCTGCGTTATCCTTATGCCTCTGAAATCGTTCGTTCTTCAAGTCCTCTTCCGGGTAATAACTCCTCGTATCTGGAAAGAAAGTAAAAAAGGAACGCAATATAAACTCACTGTGGCATCGTCAAGCTATACTCATCATGAGAATTAAAAAAAGCTTCAGCATTATATAGACAGAGTGTAGAATATCCGTCGCCATTTCAGAGCCAGTTGCTCCTGGCGAGGGCGCTTCTTCACTCTGATTTGGAAGATCTGCTGATCCTCGGTTCCTCCTGAGAGAGAATGGAACCTCCGACGCATTTTGCAACTTCCAATATATACTGATATTTCAAATAAATATCATCCCTTCCTTCATTCGTCCGACAGCTATCGGTGAGATTCAGTTGAACTTGGAGGTTGTATGGATCATTGAATTGTTAAAGGGACACAGTGTTCGCTCTCTGGATCAGCTTTGAAATAATGTTGACTGGAGGTTACAGAGAACGTATGAAATCCAAACATCTTTATGAAAGAAAAGGAACGGCGTGAAAGGATGATGATAAAAACATTTTAGTTTTTCATAACGGGTCTCTCTCTCAAGTCTTGATAAGATGACCTTGTTGCAGGAAGTCAGTAAATTGGACAACTATGGGCTCCTGTCAGGCTTTGTGTCTTGGATGCTGTGAAAGAGGAGAACAGTGCTTTTGTAACCCACCCATGAAATGTCATTTATTGTTGAAATTTGATTGAATATTTCTCGTCCCGCAATTAAACGTTGGCTCCTCTCCTGCCTTTGGATATAGAATTGAAATTTTACTGCACTAGGATGCTGAATGATGCACAGTCCCCTAAGGAAGTCAATTATTACATTATCTTAATTTTACTGGATTTCAAACAGATTTATTGCATCGTTATTCAAAGAATATTGCCCATAGATTATTTTATACCTGTTCTTATTACATAGCTGGTACATTGTGACGTTGTTCGAGCGAGGACTGCATGCCAAACACTTAATTGCCTTCATTCTGAGGAAATTGTCATTTCATTATAGCTATTGCACCAAAAGTGTAAATTTAAATGTCCTTTAAAGCTTTTTGCAGTGAACATTTGAATCATATTTCAACCGCTAAAATTTCTGCCTTCTTTTTCTGCAGAAGCATTGTGCATAAGCTCCCTGTCCATCTTCCTGGAAGACCTCAAATCTCTTCTTCTAAGAGTGAGTGTCTCCTGATCAGGAGTTTTGTAAAATTTGTCTTATTTTCTCTTTAAAAGATGCTCACAATGTTTATATATTGTCATGCAGAACGTTGTTACCTGAGCGCAAGATGCAATCAGTAAAAAAGAAATAGTATTGCACCGGTTTATAGGGAATCATGCTTCATTTTTTCCTATACCTTGCAAAGCTCCAGTCAATCCAAAAATGTACTGAACCGATGGACGAGGAAACGAGCGGTAGAGAGACGAAAAGATGGTTAACCCAGCATGGAAAGAACAAAAACTGTAAAAAGAACTGAGACTTATACCAGTGAAGGCCGCTTCATTCTTTCCCTGTGAACTGATAACAGTTTGGCAAAGCGAGAGAACTATTTTCTCTATAGTCAAACGTGAAACCGTCCACTGACGATCCATCGTCGTTTATTTATCATTAACTCGTTCGATTTGTGATGGCAATTTCCAGAAATGAATGGCCAGTTTGAGGCTCACACTATTTATAAGCAAATGTTAGCAAGTAATATCATAAGCCCATTTCCCAGGCTCTCCTCAACTATAATATTAAACAAATACTCACGAAACGAAAACGTCACTCTATTGCTTTCACTGCAAAGGAAAGGAAGTAGAAGATCCATTCGGTGTAGACAATCACTCCACTCTCCCCTGGCCCGTATCTTCTCTCGATGAAAACCGCATCCTAAAATCGAAAGATGTCGAATTAATTAAAGAGGAACATGATTCATAGTTTAAGGATTAGAACCGTATATGATCCGTGCCTCGAACCCTTCAAAAGTTCGGCATAAACCAAAGCAAGTGGTGGCCTATAAGCAAGGTTCAATGTGGCGCAAAGGTGCTGCTAATCGTTACGAATGCGAAAAAAATATCCATCGGGTATAAACTGGATATGAATTACCTTGGTAAAGCTTCAAACGAGAAAGAATAACTCAAAGAAACTGTTCAGCCACTTAAAAGTTGAAACATTAAGAATTAACAATATTTGATCTCCCGCTTAACAATTATCTCGATCCTGATTGGCTGATAGAAATACCACCGCTGTCAGTGCAGGCGCTGCATTCTTAAATTGTTATAAATTTTGTTCTTTGACGGATCACCGATTGAATACCTTTAAAATTCCTCTCTTCTTTTGCGACGACCGCGCACAGTGGCGGTTTTCTCGATTTCGAAAGAATAAGCAGACGATACGTTATGAAAATGGTTTGTTTGTGCGGTAAGACTCACGTAGTAGACAAAAAGTCATAATAAATACTAATCTTCATGTAATTTTCATCGTTAAGGATGGATATCTTGTTCATTTTTAAAAATCTAATTTCAATTTTAGAATCCCAGCGGTAACAGTCTCGCGTCCCAACTCCATTACGCATACATCACTTTTCCATGCAACCTCGCCGTGATCACATCGCTCGCGTCACCAATTGTTAAAAATAGCTAAAATAAAGGTTTTAACGCATAGCAGAGGCTAGAAGCATCCCAACTCGAATTATGAATCCACCACGGAGCGTTCTGTTAACAGAAACCGCTTCGGATTCATTAATATGAAGAGCAATGCAACAATATTTCAAGAGTCCATATGCTTGGTGCAACGGTAGCATTGGCTCAGTATGATCCGGGCTTGATATTGAAACTTAAAGTACGTCCCGACGTAATGGAATGTAGGTTTTCGTTCGTCGTCTCGTTTGGAAGCTATGAGTTGTCGAAAAACTCTAAGCAAATTTTGTAAACACGGTCGGAGAGCGATCGAAAAATTTCCAATGGGACTTACCTCAATGTTTTTCTTGAACCGGCTTTCCTCACTTAAACTACACTCCAAAGACGAATCCGCAATCCTTTGTAACTGCCGAATGGTAGAAAAGCGTGCATGAGCTCCAGTAACTTAGCACTTAACACAGTAATTCGTTCACAGTCTTCGAGAATTTTTAGCCACCAAGTTGATAGGGAACGGCGAAGCACTACGCAACTGGATATCGGAGCCTCGTGAACGGAATAAGGACGGGATTGATTTCAATACTTTGCAAGTGAAATTTTCTCACTTCTGTTTAACATCGCGGACGACCTTTGCTCGCAATGCATGCGTGCCGACTGACGCCGGAGAGGGAGCGCTTCTTCTCCCTCTATTGGCATTCCGTTTAGAATAATTTGCTCATGTCAAAAAAAGACGATCTACTTACTATTCTAAACCCTCTGTTTTAAGATTAAGACCAAGGCTGTTTCGTTTTTCCGAGAAGACTTATTGATCAGAATGTTCGTCATTTGCGAACAGGAATGAAGGGAAAAGGGGCGACGGCTTCGGGTAGTATACATTAAAACAATCATAGTTTCCCAAGTAGATGAATGAAGGGTAAAAAATGCGAATAAAGAGTAATTTGCAGATGAATTTTATTGAAGCAATAGCGTCACATACATCATAAACGTTACATTTCATTCTAGCATTTGCATTAAAGCTAAGGTGCTATTTCCCATTTCTAGAAGTCTGTCTGTCGAGCTGTCTGTCCGCATCCGGGAAGAAACCGTCCTGCCTGCGTTATCCTTATGCCTCTGAAATCGTTCGTTCTTCAAGTCCTCTTCCGGGTAATAACTCCTCGTATCTGGAAAGAAAGTAAAAAAGGAACGCAATATAAACTCACTGTGGCATCGTCAAGCTATACTCATCATGAGAATTAAAAAAAGCTTCAGCATTATATAGACAGAGTGTAGAATATCCGTCGCCATTTCAGAGCCAGTTGCTCCTGGCGAGGGCGCTTCTTCACTCTGATTTGGAAGATCTGCTGATCCTCGTTTCCTCCTGAGAGAGAATGGAACCTCCGACGCATTTTGCAACTTCCAATATATACTGATATTTCAAATAAATATCATCCCTTCCTTCATTCGTCCGACAGCTATCGGTGAGATTCAGTTGAACTTGGAGGTTGTATGGATCATTGAATTGTTAAAGGGACACAGTGTTCGCTCTCTGGATCAGCTTTGAAATAATGTTGACTGGAGGTTACAGAGAACGTATGAAATCCAAACATCTTTATGAAAGAAAAGGAACGGCGTGAAAGGATGATGATAAAAACATTTTAGTTTTTCATAACGGGTCTCTCTCTCAAGTCTTGATAAGATGACCTTGTTGCAGGAAGTCAGTAAATTGGACAACTATGGGCTCCTGTCAGGCTTTGTGTCTTGGATGCTGTGAAAGAGGAGAACAGTGCTTTTGTAACCCACCCATAAAATGTCATTTATTGTTGAAATTTGATTGAATATTTCTCGTCCCGCAATTAATCGTTGGCTCCTCTCCTGCCTTTGGATATAGAATTGAAATTTTACTGCACTGGGATGCTGAATGATGCACAGTCCCCTAAGGAAATCAATTATTACATTATCTTAATTTTACTGGAATTCAAACAGATTTATTGCATCGTTATTCAAAGAATATTGCCCATAGATTATTTTATACCTGTTCTTATTACATAGCTGGTACATTGTGACGTTGTTCGAGCGAGGACTGCATGCCAAACACTTAATTGCCTTCATTCTGAGGAAATTGTCATTTCATTATAGCTATTGCACCAAAAGTGTAAATTTAAATGTCCTTTAAAGCTTTTTGCAGTGAACATTTGAATCATATTTCAACCGCTAAAATTTCTGCCTTCTTTTTCTGCAGAAGCATTGTGCATAAGCTCCCTGTCCATCTTCCTGGAAGACCTCAAATCTCTTCTTCTAAGAGTGAGTGTCTCCTGATCAGGAGTTTTGTAAAATTTGTCTTATTTTCTCTTTAAAAGATGCTCACAATGTTTATATATTGTCATGCAGAACGTTGTTACCTGAGCGCAAGATGCAATCAGTAAAAAAGAAATAGTATTGCACCGGTTTATAGGGAATCATGCTTCATTTTTTCCTATACCTTGCAAAGCTCCAGTCAATCCAAAAATGTACTGAACCGATGGACGAGGAAACGAGCGGTAGAGAGACGAAAAGATGGTTAACCCAGCATGGAAAGAACAAAAACTGTAAAAAGAACTGAGACTTATACCAGTGAAGGCCGCTTCATTCTTTCCCTGTGAACTGATAACAGTTTGGCAAAGCGAGAGAACTATTTTCTCTATAGTCAAACGTGAAACCGTCCACTGACGATCCATCGTCGTTTATTTATCATTAACTCGTTCGATTTGTGATGGCAATTTCCAGAAATGAATGGCCAGTTTGAGGCTCACACTATTTATAAGCAAATGTTAGCAAGTAATATCATAAGCCCATTTCCCAGGCTCTCCTCAACTATAATATTAAACAAATACTCACGAAACGAAAACGTCACTCTATTGCTTTCACTGCAAAGGAAAGGAAGTAGAAGATCCATTCGGTGTAGACAATCACTCCACTCTCCCCTGGCCCGTATCTTCTCTCGATGAAAACCGCATCCTAAAATCGAAAGATGTCGAATTAATTAAAGAGGAACATGATTCATAGTTTAAGGATTAGAACCGTATATGATCCGTGCCTCGAACCCTTCAAAAGTTCGGCATAAACCAAAGCAAGTGGTGGCCTATAAGCAAGGTTCAATGTGGCGCAAAGGTGCTGCTAATCGTTACGAATGCGAAAAAAATATCCATCGGGTATAAACCGGATATGAATTACCTTGGTAAAGCTTCAAACGAGAAAGAATAACTCAAAGAAACTGTTCAGCCACTTAAAAGTTGAAACATTAAGAATTAACAATATTTGATCTCCCGCTTAACAATTATCTCGATCCTGATTGGCTGATAGAAATACCACCGCTGTCAGTGCAGGCGCTGCATTCTTAAATTGTTATAAATTTTGTTCTTTGACGGATCACCGATTGAATACCTTTAAAATTCCTCTCTTCTTTTGCGACGACCGCGCACAGTGGCGGTTTTCTCGATTTCGAAAGAATAAGCAGACGATACGTTATGAAAATGGTTTTTTTGTGCGGTAAGACTCACGTAGTAGACAAAAAGTCATAATAAATACTAATCTTCATGTAATTTTCATCGTTAAGGATGGATATCTTGTTCATTTTTAAAAATCTAATTTCAATTTTAGAATCCCAGCGGTAACAGTCTCGCGTCCCAACTCCATTACGCATACATCACTTTTCCATGCAACCTCGCCGTGATCACATCGCTCGCGTCACCAATTGTTAAAAATAGCTAAAATAAAGGTTTTAACGCATAGCAGAGGCTAGAAGCATCCCAACTCGAATTATGAATCCACCACGGAGCGTTCTGTTAACAGAAACCGCTTCGGATTCATTAATATGAAGAGCAATGCAACAATATTTCAAGAGTCCATATGCTTGGTGCAACGGTAGCATTGGCTCAGTATGATCCGGGCTTGATATTGAAACTTAAAGTACGTCCCGACGTAATGGAATGTAGGTTTTCGTTCGTCGTCTCGTTTGGAAGCTATGAGTTGTCGAAAAACTCTAAGCAAATTTTGTAAACACGGTCGGAGAGCGATCGAAAAATTTCCAATGGGACTTACCTCAATGTTTTTCTTGAACCGGCTTTCCTCACTTAAACTACACTCCAAAGACGAATCCGCAATCCTTTGTAACTGCCGAATGGTAGAAAAGCGTGCATGAGCTCCAGTAACTTAGCACTTAACACAGTAATTCGTTCACAGTCTTCGAGAATTTTTAGCCACCAAGTTGATAGGGAACGGCGAAGCACTACGCAACTGGATATCGGAGCCTCGTGAACGGAATAAGGACGGGATTGATTTCAATACTTTGCAAGTGAAATTTTCTCACTTCTGTTTAACATCGCGGACGACCTTTGCTCGCAATGCATGCGTGCCGACTGACGCCGGAGAGAGGGCGCTTCTTCTCCCTCTATTGGCATTCCGTTTAGAATAATTTGCTCATGTCAAAAAAAGACGATCTACTCACTATTCTAAACCCTCCGTTTTAAGATTAAGACCAAGGCTGTTTCGTTTTTCCGAGAAGACTTATTGATCAGAATGTTCGTCATTTGCGAACAGGAATGAAGGGAAAAGGGGCGACGGCTTCGAGTAGTATACATTAAAACAATCATAGTTTCCCAAGTAGATGAATGAAGGGTAAAAATGCGAATAAAGAGTAATTTGCAGATGAATTTTATTGAAGCAATAGCGTCACATACATCATAAACGTTACATTTCATTCTAGCAATTGCATTAAAGCTAAGGTGCTATTTCCCATTTCTAGAAGTCTGTCTGTCGAGCTGTCTGTCCGCATCCGGGAAGAAACCGTCCTGCCTGCGTTATCCTTATGCCTCTGAAATCGTTCGTTCTTCAAGTCCTCTTCCGGGTAATAACTCCTCGTATCTGGAAAGAAAGTAAAAAAGGAAGGCAATATAAACTCACTGTGGCATCGTCAAGCTATACTCATCATGAGAATTAAAGAAAGCTTCAGCATTATATAGACAGAGTGTAGAATATCCGTCGCCATTTCAGAGCCAGTTGCTCCTGGCGAGGGCGCTTCTTCACTCTGATTTGGAAGATCTGCTGATCCTCGTTTCCTCCTGAGAAAGAATGGAACCTCCGACGCATTTTGCAACTTCCAATATATACTGATATTTCAAATAAATATCATCCCTTCCTTCATTCGTCCGACAGCTATCGGTGAGATTCAGTTGAACTTGGAGGTTGTATGGATCATTGAATTGTTAAAGGGACACAGTGTTCGCTCTCTGGATCAGCTTTGAAATAATGTTGACTGGAGGTTACAGAGAACGTATGAAATCCAAACATCTTTATGAAAGAAAAGGAACGGCGTGAAAGGATGATGATAAAAACATTTTAGTTTTTCATAACGGGTCTCTCTCTCAAGTCTTGATAAGATGACCTTGTTGCAGGAAGTCAGTAAATTGGACAACTATGGGCTCCTGTCAGGCTTTGTGTCTTGGATGCTGTGAAAGAGGAGAACAGTGCTTTTGTAACCCACCCATAAAATGTCATTTATTGTTGAAATTTGATTGAATATTTCTCGTCCCGCAATTAATCGTTGGCTCCTCTCCTGCCTTTGGATATAGAATTGAAATTTTACTGCACTGGGATGCTGAATGATGCACAGTCCCCTAAGGAAATCAATTATTACATTATCTTAATTTTACTGGAATTCAAACAGATTTATTGCATCGTTATTCAAAGAATATTGCCCATAGATTATTTTATACCTGTTCTTATTACATAGCTGGTACATTGTGACGTTGTTCGAGCGAGGACTGCATGCCAAACACTTAATTGCCTTCATTCTGAGGAAATTGTCATTTCATTATAGCTATTGCACCAAAAGTGTAAATTTAAATGTCCTTTAAAGCTTTTTGCAGTGAACATTTGAATCATATTTCAACCGCTAAAATTTCTGCCTTCTTTTTCTGCAGAAGCATTGTGCATAAGCTCCCTGTCCATCTTCCTGGAAGACCTCAAATCTCTTCTTCTAAGAGTGAGTGTCTCCTGATCAGGAGTTTTGTAAAATTTGTCTTATTTTCTCTTTAAAAGATGCTCACAATGTTTATATATTGTCATGCAGAACGTTGTTACCTGAGCGCAAGATGCAATCAGTAAAAAAGAAATAGTATTGCACCGGTTTATAGGGAATCATGCTTCATTTTTTCCTATACCTTGCAAAGCTCCAGTCAATCCAAAAATGTACTGAACCGATGGACGAGGAAACGAGCGGTAGAGAGACGAAAAGATGGTTAACCCAGCATGGAAAGAACAAAAACTGTAAAAAGAACTGAGACTTATACCAGTGAAGGCCGCTTCATTCTTTCCCTGTGAACTGATAACAGTTTGGCAAAGCGAGAGAACTATTTTCTCTATAGTCAAACGTGAAACCGTCCACTGACGATCCATCGTCGTTTATTTATCATTAACTCGTTCGATTTGTGATGGCAATTTCCAGAAATGAATGGCCAGTTTGAGGCTCACACTATTTATAAGCAAATGTTAGCAAGTAATATCATAAGCCCATTTCCCAGGCTCTCCTCAACTATAATATTAAACAAATACTCACGAAACGAAAACGTCACTCTATTGCTTTCACTGCAAAGGAAAGGAAGTAGAAGATCCATTCGGTGTAGACAATCACTCCACTCTCCCCTGGCCCGTATCTTCTCTCGATGAAAACCGCATCCTAAAATCGAAAGATGTCGAATTAATTAAAGAGGAACATGATTCATAGTTTAAGGATTAGAACCGTATATGATCCGTGCCTCGAACCCTTCAAAAGTTCGGCATAAACCAAAGCAAGTGGTGGCCTATAAGCAAGGTTCAATGTGGCGCAAAGGTGCTGCTAATCGTTACGAATGCGAAAAAAATATCCATCGGGTATAAACCGGATATGAATTACCTTGGTAAAGCTTCAAACGAGAAAGAATAACTCAAAGAAACTGTTCAGCCACTTAAAAGTTGAAACATTAAGAATTAACAATATTTGATCTCCCGCTTAACAATTATCTCGATCCTGATTGGCTGATAGAAATACCACCGCTGTCAGTGCAGGCGCTGCATTCTTAAATTGTTATAAATTTTGTTCTTTGACGGATCACCGATTGAATACCTTTAAAATTCCTCTCTTCTTTTGCGACGACCGCGCACAGTGGCGGTTTTCTCGATTTCGAAAGAATAAGCAGACGATACGTTATGAAAATGGTTTTTTTGTGCGGTAAGACTCACGTAGTAGACAAAAAGTCATAATAAATACTAATCTTCATGTAATTTTCATCGTTAAGGATGGATATCTTGTTCATTTTTAAAAATCTAATTTCAATTTTAGAATCCCAGCGGTAACAGTCTCGCGTCCCAACTCCATTACGCATACATCACTTTTCCATGCAACCTCGCCGTGATCACATCGCTCGCGTCACCAATTGTTAAAAATAGCTAAAATAAAGGTTTTAACGCATAGCAGAGGCTAGAAGCATCCCAACTCGAATTATGAATCCACCACGGAGCGTTCTGTTAACAGAAACCGCTTCGGATTCATTAATATGAAGAGCAATGCAACAATATTTCAAGAGTCCATATGCTTGGTGCAACGTTAGCATTGGCTCAGTATGATCCGGGCTTGATATTGAAACTTAAAGTACGTCCCGACGTAATGGAATGTAGGTTTTCGTTCGTCGTCTCGTTTGGAAGCTATGAGTTGTCGAAAAACTCTAAGCAAATTTTGTAAACACGGTCGGAGAGCGATCGAAAAATTTCCAATGGGACTTACCTCAATGTTTTTCTTGAACCGGCTTTCCTCACTTAAACTACACTCCAAAGACGAATCCGCAATCCTTTGTAACTGCCGAATGGTAGAAAAGCGTGCATGAGCTCCAGTAACTTAGCACTTAACACAGTAATTCGTTCACAGTCTTCGAGAATTTTTAGCCACCAAGTTGATAGGGAACGGCGAAGCACTACGCAACTGGATATCGGAGCCTCGTGAACGGAATAAGGACGGGATTGATTTCAATACTTTGCAAGTGAAATTTTCTCACTTCTGTTTAACATCGCGGACGACCTTTGCTCGCAATGCATGCGTGCCGACTGACGCCGGAGAGGGAGCGCTTCTTCTCCCTCTATTGGCATTCCGTTTAGAATAATTTGCTCATGTCAAAAAAAGACGATCTACTTACTATTCTAAACCCTCTGTTTTAAGATTAAGACCAAGGCTGTTTCGTTTTTCCGAGAAGACTTATTGATCAGAATGTTCGTCATTTGCGAACAGGAATGAAGGGAAAAGGGGCGACGGCTTCGAGTAGTATACATTAAAACAATCATAGTTTCCCAAGTAGATGAATGAAGGGTAAAAAATGCGAATAAAGAGTAATTTGCAGATGAATTTTATTGAAGCAATAGCGTCACATACATCATAAACGTTACATTTCATTCTAGCAATTGCATTAAAGCTAAGGTGCTATTTCCCATTTCTAGAAGTCTGTCTGTCGAGCTGTCTGTCCGCATCCGGGAAGAAACCGTCCTGCCTGCGTTATCCTTATGCCTCTGAAATCGTTCGTTCTTCAAGTCCTCTTCCGGGTAATAACTCCTCGTATCTGGAAAGAAAGTAAAAAAGGAAGGCAATATAAACTCACTGTGGCATCGTCAAGCTATACTCATCATGAGAATTAAAGAAAGCTTCAGCATTATATAGACAGAGTGTAGAATATCCGTCGCCATTTCAGAGCCAGTTGCTCCTGGCGAGGGCGCTTCTTCACTCTGATTTGGAAGATCTGCTGATCCTCGTTTCCTCCTGAGAAAGAATGGAACCTCCGACGCATTTTGCAACTTCCAATATATACTGATATTTCAAATAAATATCATCCCTTCCTTCATTCGTCCGACAGCTATCGGTGAGATTCAGTTGAACTTGGAGGTTGTATGGATCATTGAATTGTTAAAGGGACACAGTGTTCGCTCTCTGGATCAGCTTTGAAATAATGTTGACTGGAGGTTACAGAGAACGTATGAAATCCAAACATCTTTATGAAAGAAAAGGAACGGCGTGAAAGGATGATGATAAAAACATTTTAGTTTTTCATAACGGGTCTCTCTCTCAAGTCTTGATAAGATGACCTTGTTGCAGGAAGTCAGTAAATTGGACAACTATGGGCTCCTGTCAGGCTTTGTGTCTTGGATGCTGTGAAAGAGGAGAACAGTGCTTTTGTAACCCACCCATGAAATGTCATTTATTATATAAATTTGATTGAATATTTCTCGTCCCGCAATTAATCGTTGGCTCCTCTCCTGCCTTTGGATATAGAATTGAAATTTTACTGCACTAGGATGCTGAATGATGCACAGTCCCCTAAGGAAGTCAATTATTACATTATCTTAATTTTACTGGATTTCAAACAGATTTATTGCATCGTTATTCAAAGAATATTGCCCATAGATTATTTTATACCTGTTCTTATTACATAGCTGGTACATTGTGACGTTGTTCGAGCGAGGACTGCATGCCAAACACTTAATTGCCTTCATTCTGAGGAAATTGTCATTTCATTATAGCTATTGCACCAAAAGTGTAAATTTAAATGTCCTTTAAAGCTTTTTGCAGTGAACATTTGAATCATATTTCAACCGCTAAAATTTCTGCCTTCTTTTTCTGCAGAAGCATTGTGCATAAGCTCCCTGTCCATCTTCCTGGAAGACCTCAAATCTCTTCTTCTAAGAGTGAGTGTCTCCTGATCAGGAGTTTTGTAAAATTTGTCTTATTTTCTCTTTAAAAGATGCTCACAATGTTTATATATTGTCATGCAGAACGTTGTTACCTGAGCGCAAGATGCAATCAGTAAAAAAGAAATAGTATTGCACCGGTTTATAGGGAATCATGCTTCATTTTTTCCTATACCTTGCAAAGCTCCAGTCAATCCAAAAATGTACTGAACCGATGGACGAGGAAACGAGCGGTAGAGAGACGAAAAGATGGTTAACCCAGCATGGAAAGAACAAAAACTGTAAAAAGAACTGAGACTTATACCAGTGAAGGCCGCTTCATTCTTTCCCTGTGAACTGATAACAGTTTGGCAAAGCGAGAGAACTATTTTCTCTATAGTCAAACGTGAAACCGTCCACTGACGATCCATCGTCGTTTATTTATCATTAACTCGTTCGATTTGTGATGGCAATTTCCAGAAATGAATGGCCAGTTTGAGGCTCACACTATTTATAAGCAAATGTTAGCAAGTAATATCATAAGCCCATTTCCCAGGCTCTCCTCAACTATAATATTAAACAAATACTCACGAAACGAAAACGTCACTCTATTGCTTTCACTGCAAAGGAAAGGAAGTAGAAGATCCATTCGGTGTAGACAATCACTCCACTCTCCCCTGGCCCGTATCTTCTCTCGATGAAAACCGCATCCTAAAATCGAAAGATGTCGAATTAATTAAAGAGGAACATGATTCATAGTTTAAGGATTAGAACCGTATATGATCCGTGCCTCGAACCCTTCAAAAGTTCGGCATAAACCAAAGCAAGTGGTGGCCTATAAGCAAGGTTCAATGTGGCGCAAAGGTGCTGCTAATCGTTACGAATGCGAAAAAAATATCCATCGGGTATAAACCGGATATGAATTACCTTGGTAAAGCTTCAAACGAGAAAGAATAACTCAAAGAAACTGTTCAGCCACTTAAAAGTTGAAACATTAAGAATTAACAATATTTGATCTCCCGCTTAACAATTATCTCGATCCTGATTGGCTGATAGAAATACCACCGCTGTCAGTGCAGGCGCTGCATTCTTAAATTGTTATAAATTTTGTTCTTTGACGGATCACCGATTGAATACCTTTAAAATTCCTCTCTTCTTTTGCGACGACCGCGCACAGTGGCGGTTTTCTCGATTTCGAAAGAATAAGCAGACGATACGTTATGAAAATGGTTTTTTTGTGCGGTAAGACTCACGTAGTAGACAAAAAGTCATAATAAATACTAATCTTCATGTAATTTTCATCGTTAAGGATGGATATCTTGTTCATTTTTAAAAATCTAATTTCAATTTTAGAATCCCAGCGGTAACAGTCTCGCGTCCCAACTCCATTACGCATACATCACTTTTCCATGCAACCTCGCCGTGATCACATCGCTCGCGTCACCAATTGTTTAAAATAGCTAAAATAAAGGTTTTAACGCATAGCAGAGGCTAGAAGCATCCCAACTCGAATTATGAATCCACCACGGAGCGTTCTGTTAACAGAAACCGCTTCGGATTCATTAATATGAAGAGCAATGCAACAATATTTCAAGAGTCCATATGCTTGGTGCAACGTTAGCATTGGCTCAGTATGATCCGGGCTTGATATTGAAACTTAAAGTACGTCCCGACGTAATGGAATGTAGGTTTTCGTTCGTCGTCTCGTTTGGAAGCTATGAGTTGTCGAAAAACTCTAAGCAAATTTTGTAAACACGGTCGGAGAGCGATCGAAAAATTTCCAATGGGACTTACCTCAATGTTTTTCTTGAACCGGCTTTCCTCACTTAAACTACACTCCAAAGACGAATCCGCAATCCTTTGTAACTGCCGAATGGTAGAAAAGCGTGCATGAGCTCCAGTAACTTAGCACTTAACACAGTAATTCGTTCACAGTCTTCGAGAATTTTTAGCCACCAAGTTGATAGGGAACGGCGAAGCACTACGCAACTGGATATCGGAGCCTCGTGAACGGAATAAGGACGGGATTGATTTCAATACTTTGCAAGTGAAATTTTCTCACTTCTGTTTAACATCGCGGACGACCTTTGCTCGCAATGCATGCGTGCCGACTGACGCCGGAGAGGGAGCGCTTCTTCTCCCTCTATTGGCATTCCGTTTAGAATAATTTGCTCATGTCAAAAAAAGACGATCTACTTACTATTCTAAACCCTCTGTTTTAAGATTAAGACCAAGGCTGTTTCGTTTTTCCGAGAAGACTTATTGATCAGAATGTTCGTCATTTGCGAACAGGAATGAAGGGAAAAGGGGCGACGGCTTCGAGTAGTATACATTAAAACAATCATAGTTTCCCAAGTAGATGAATGAAGGGTAAAAAATGCGAATAAAGAGTAATTTGCAGATGAATTTTATTGAAGCAATAGCGTCACATACATCATAAACGTTACATTTCATTCTAGCAATTGCATTAAAGCTAAGGTGCTATTTCCCATTTCTAGAAGTCTGTCTGTCGAGCTGTCTGTCCGCATCCGGGAAGAAACCGTCCTGCCTGCGTTATCCTTATGCCTCTGAAATCGTTCGTTCTTCAAGTCCTCTTCCGGGTAATAACTCCTCGTATCTGGAAAGAAAGTAAAAAAGGAAGGCAATATAAACTCACTGTGGCATCGTCAAGCTATACTCATCATGAGAATTAAAGAAAGCTTCAGCATTATATAGACAGAGTGTAGAATATCCGTCGCCATTTCAGAGCCAGTTGCTCCTGGCGAGGGCGCTTCTTCACTCTGATTTGGAAGATCTGCTGATCCTCGTTTCCTCCTGAGAAAGAATGGAACCTCCGACGCATTTTGCAACTTCCAATATATACTGATATTTCAAATAAATATCATCCCTTCCTTCATTCGTCCGACAGCTATCGGTGAGATTCAGTTGAACTTGGAGGTTGTATGGATCATTGAATTGTTAAAGGGACACAGTGTTCGCTCTCTGGATCAGCTTTGAAATAATGTTGACTGGAGGTTACAGAGAACGTATGAAATCCAAACATCTTTATGAAAGAAAAGGAACGGCGTGAAAGGATGATGATAAAAACATTTTAGTTTTTCATAACGGGTCTCTCTCTCAAGTCTTGATAAGATGACCTTGTTGCAGGAAGTCAGTAAATTGGACAACTATGGGCTCCTGTCAGGCTTTGTGTCTTGGATGCTGTGAAAGAGGAGAACAGTGCTTTTGTAACCCACCCATGAAATGTCATTTATTATATAAATTTGATTGAATATTTCTCGTCCCGCAATTAATCGTTGGCTCCTCTCCTGCCTTTGGATATAGAATTGAAATTTTACTGCACTAGGATGCTGAATGATGCACAGTCCCCTAAGGAAGTCAATTATTACATTATCTTAATTTTACTGGATTTCAAACAGATTTATTGCATCGTTATTCAAAGAATATTGCCCATAGATTATTTTATACCTGTTCTTATTACATAGCTGGTACATTGTGACGTTGTTCGAGCGAGGACTGCATGCCAAACACTTAATTGCCTTCATTCTGAGGAAATTGTCATTTCATTATAGCTATTGCACCAAAAGTGTAAATTTAAATGTCCTTTAAAGCTTTTTGCAGTGAACATTTGAATCATATTTCAACCGCTAAAATTTCTGCCTTCTTTTTCTGCAGAAGCATTGTGCATAAGCTCCCTGTCCATCTTCCTGGAAGACCTCAAATCTCTTCTTCTAAGAGTGAGTGTCTCCTGATCAGGAGTTTTGTAAAATTTGTCTTATTTTCTCTTTAAAAGATGCTCACAATGTTTATATATTGTCATGCAGAACGTTGTTACCTGAGCGCAAGATGCAATCAGTAAAAAAGAAATAGTATTGCACCGGTTTATAGGGAATCATGCTTCATTTTTTCCTATACCTTGCAAAGCTCCAGTCAATCCAAAAATGTACTGAACCGATGGACGAGGAAACGAGCGGTAGAGAGACGAAAAGATGGTTAACCCAGCATGGAAAGAACAAAAACTGTAAAAAGAACTGAGACTTATACCAGTGAAGGCCGCTTCATTCTTTCCCTGTGAACTGATAACAGTTTGGCAAAGCGAGAGAACTATTTTCTCTATAGTCAAACGTGAAACCGTCCACTGACGATCCATCGTCGTTTATTTATCATTAACTCGTTCGATTTGTGATGGCAATTTCCAGAAATGAATGGCCAGTTTGAGGCTCACACTATTTATAAGCAAATGTTAGCAAGTAATATCATAAGCCCATTTCCCAGGCTCTCCTCAACTATAATATTAAACAAATACTCACGAAACGAAAACGTCACTCTATTGCTTTCACTGCAAAGGAAAGGAAGTAGAAGATCCATTCGGTGTAGACAATCACTCCACTCTCCCCTGGCCCGTATCTTCTCTCGATGAAAACCGCATCCTAAAATCGAAAGATGTCGAATTAATTAAAGAGGAACATGATTCATAGTTTAAGGATTAGAACCGTATATGATCCGTGCCTCGAACCCTTCAAAAGTTCGGCATAAACCAAAGCAAGTGGTGGCCTATAAGCAAGGTTCAATGTGGCGCAAAGGTGCTGCTAATCGTTACGAATGCGAAAAAAATATCCATCGGGTATAAACCGGATATGAATTACCTTGGTAAAGCTTCAAACGAGAAAGAATAACTCAAAGAAACTGTTCAGCCACTTAAAAGTTGAAACATTAAGAATTAACAATATTTGATCTCCCGCTTAACAATTATCTCGATCCTGATTGGCTGATAGAAATACCACCGCTGTCAGTGCAGGCGCTGCATTCTTAAATTGTTATAAATTTTGTTCTTTGACGGATCACCGATTGAATACCTTTAAAATTCCTCTCTTCTTTTGCGACGACCGCGCACAGTGGCGGTTTTCTCGATTTCGAAAGAATAAGCAGACGATACGTTATGAAAATGGTTTTTTTGTGCGGTAAGACTCACGTAGTAGACAAAAAGTCATAATAAATACTAATCTTCATGTAATTTTCATCGTTAAGGATGGATATCTTGTTCATTTTTAAAAATCTAATTTCAATTTTAGAATCCCAGCGGTAACAGTCTCGCGTCCCAACTCCATTACGCATACATCACTTTTCCATGCAACCTCGCCGTGATCACATCGCTCGCGTCACCAATTGTTAAAAATAGCTAAAATAAAGGTTTTAACGCATAGCAGAGGCTAGAAGCATCCCAACTCGAATTATGAATCCACCACGGAGCGTTCTGTTAACAGAAACCGCTTCGGATTCATTAATATGAAGAGCAATGCAACAATATTTCAAGAGTCCATATGCTTGGTGCAACGTTAGCATTGGCTCAGTATGATCCGGGCTTGATATTGAAACTTAAAGTACGTCCCGACGTAATGGAATGTAGGTTTTCGTTCGTCGTCTCGTTTGGAAGCTATGAGTTGTCGAAAAACTCTAAGCAAATTTTGTAAACACGGTCGGAGAGCGATCGAAAAATTTCCAATGGGACTTACCTCAATGTTTTTCTTGAACCGGCTTTCCTCACTTAAACTACACTCCAAAGACGAATCCGCAATCCTTTGTAACTGCCGAATGGTAGAAAAGCGTGCATGAGCTCCAGTAACTTAGCACTTAACACAGTAATTCGTTCACAGTCTTCGAGAATTTTTAGCCACCAAGTTGATAGGGAACGGCGAAGCACTACGCAACTGGATATCGGAGCCTCGTGAACGGAATAAGGACGGGATTGATTTCAATACTTTGCAAGTGAAATTTTCTCACTTCTGTTTAACATCGCGGACGACCTTTGCTCGCAATGCATGCGTGCCGACTGACGCCGGAGAGGGAGCGCTTCTTCTCCCTCTATTGGCATTCCGTTTAGAATAATTTGCTCATGTCAAAAAAAGACGATCTACTTACTATTCTAAACCCTCTGTTTTAAGATTAAGACCAAGGCTGTTTCGTTTTTCCGAGAAGACTTATTGATCAGAATGTTCGTCATTTGCGAACAGGAATGAAGGGAAAAGGGGCGACGGCTTCGAGTAGTATACATTAAAACAATCATAGTTTCCCAAGTAGATGAATGAAGGGTAAAAAATGCGAATAAAGAGTAATTTGCAGATGAATTTTATTGAAGCAATAGCGTCACATACATCATAAACGTTACATTTCATTCTAGCAATTGCATTAAAGCTAAGGTGCTATTTCCCATTTCTAGAAGTCTGTCTGTCGAGCTGTCTGTCCGCATCCGGGAAGAAACCGTCCTGCCTGCGTTATCCTTATGCCTCTGAAATCGTTCGTTCTTCAAGTCCTCTTCCGGGTAATAACTCCTCGTATCTGGAAAGAAAGTAAAAAAGGAAGGCAATATAAACTCACTGTGGCATCGTCAAGCTATACTCATCATGAGAATTAAAGAAAGCTTCAGCATTATATAGACAGAGTGTAGAATATCCGTCGCCATTTCAGAGCCAGTTGCTCCTGGCGAGGGCGCTTCTTCACTCTGATTTGGAAGATCTGCTGATCCTCGTTTCCTCCTGAGAAAGAATGGAACCTCCGACGCATTTTGCAACTTCCAATATATACTGATATTTCAAATAAATATCATCCCTTCCTTCATTCGTCCGACAGCTATCGGTGAGATTCAGTTGAACTTGGAGGTTGTATGGATCATTGAATTGTTAAAGGGACACAGTGTTCGCTCTCTGGATCAGCTTTGAAATAATGTTGACTGGAGGTTACAGAGAACGTATGAAATCCAAACATCTTTATGAAAGAAAAGGAACGGCGTGAAAGGATGATGATAAAAACATTTTAGTTTTTCATAACGGGTCTCTCTCTCAAGTCTTGATAAGATGACCTTGTTGCAGGAAGTCAGTAAATTGGACAACTATGGGCTCCTGTCAGGCTTTGTGTCTTGGATGCTGTGAAAGAGGAGAACAGTGCTTTTGTAACCCACCCATGAAATGTCATTTATTATATAAATTTGATTGAATATTTCTCGTCCCGCAATTAATCGTTGGCTCCTCTCCTGCCTTTGGATATAGAATTGAAATTTTACTGCACTAGGATGCTGAATGATGCACAGTCCCCTAAGGAAGTCAATTATTACATTATCTTAATTTTACTGGATTTCAAACAGATTTATTGCATCGTTATTCAAAGAATATTGCCCATAGATTATTTTATACCTGTTCTTATTACATAGCTGGTACATTGTGACGTTGTTCGAGCGAGGACTGCATGCCAAACACTTAATTGCCTTCATTCTGAGGAAATTGTCATTTCATTATAGCTATTGCACCAAAAGTGTAAATTTAAATGTCCTTTAAAGCTTTTTGCAGTGAACATTTGAATCATATTTCAACCGCTAAAATTTCTGCCTTCTTTTTCTGCAGAAGCATTGTGCATAAGCTCCCTGTCCATCTTCCTGGAAGACCTCAAATCTCTTCTTCTAAGAGTGAGTGTCTCCTGATCAGGAGTTTTGTAAAATTTGTCTTATTTTCTCTTAAAAAGATGCTCACAATGTTTATATATTGTCATGCAGAACGTTGTTACCTGAGCGCAAGATGCAATCAGTAAAAAAGAAATAGTATTGCACCGGTTTATAGGGAATCATGCTTCATTTTTTCCTATACCTTGCAAAGCTCCAGTCAATCCAAAAATGTACTGAACCGATGGACGAGGAAACGAGCGGTAGAGAGACGAAAAGATGGTTAACCCAGCATGGAAAGAACAAAAACTGTAAAAAGAACTGAGACTTATACCAGTGAAGGCCGCTTCATTCTTTCCCTGTGAACTGATAACAGTTTGGCAAAGCGAGAGAACTATTTTCTCTATAGTCAAACGTGAAACCGTCCACTGACGATCCATCGTCGTTTATTTATCATTAACTCGTTCGATTTGTGATGGCAATTTCCAGAAATGAATGGCCAGTTTGAGGCTCACACTATTTATAAGCAAATGTTAGCAAGTAATATCATAAGCCCATTTCCCAGGCTCTCCTCAACTATAATATTAAACAAATACTCACGAAACGAAAACGTCACTCTATTGCTTTCACTGCAAAGGAAAGGAAGTAGAAGATCCATTCGGTGTAGACAATCACTCCACTCTCCCCTGGCCCGTATCTTCTCTCGATGAAAACCGCATCCTAAAATCGAAAGATGTCGAATTAATTAAAGAGGAACATGATTCATAGTTTAAGGATTAGAACCGTATATGATCCGTGCCTCGAACCCTTCAAAAGTTCGGCATAAACCAAAGCAAGTGGTGGCCTATAAGCAAGGTTCAATGTGGCGCAAAGGTGCTGCTAATCGTTACGAATGCGAAAAAAATATCCATCGGGTATAAACTGGATATGAATTACCTTGGTAAAGCTTCAAACGAGAAAGAATAACTCAAAGAAACTGTTCAGCCACTTAAAAGTTGAAACATTAAGAATTAACAATATTTGATCTCCCGCTTAACAATTATCTCGATCCTGATTGGCTGATAGAAATACCACCGCTGTCAGTGCAGGCGCTGCATTCTTAAATTGTTATAAATTTTGTTCTTTGACGGATCACCGATTGAATACCTTTAAAATTCCTCTCTTCTTTTGCGACGACCGCGCACAGTGGCGGTTTTCTCGATTTCGAAAGAATAAGCAGACGATACGTTATGAAAATGGTTTTTTTGTGCGGTAAGACTCACGTAGTAGACAAAAAGTCATAATAAATACTAATCTTCATGTAATTTTCATCGTTAAGGATGGATATCTTGTTCATTTTTAAAAATCTAATTTCAATTTTAGAATCCCAGCGGTAACAGTCTCGCGTCCCAACTCCATTACGCATACATCACTTTTCCATGCAACCTCGCCGTGATCACATCGCTCGCGTCACCAATTGTTAAAAATAGCTAAAATAAAGGTTTTAACGCATAGCAGAGGCTAGAAGCATCCCAACTCGAATTATGAATCCACCACGGAGCGTTCTGTTAACAGAAACCGCTTCGGATTCATTAATATGAAGAGCAATGCAACAATATTTCAAGAGTCCATATGCTTGGTGCAACGTTAGCATTGGCTCAGTATGATCCGGGCTTGATATTGAAACTTAAAGTACGTCCCGACGTAATGGAATGTAGGTTTTCGTTCGTCGTCTCGTTTGGAAGCTATGAGTTGTCGAAAAACTCTAAGCAAATTTTGTAAACACGGTCGGAGAGCGATCGAAAAATTTCCAATGGGACTTACCTCAATGTTTTTCTTGAACCGGCTTTCCTCACTTAAACTACACTCCAAAGACGAATCCGCAATCCTTTGTAACTGCCGAATGGTAGAAAAGCGTGCATGAGCTCCAGTAACTTAGCACTTAACACAGTAATTCGTTCACAGTCTTCGAGAATTTTTAGCCACCAAGTTGATAGGGAACGGCGAAGCACTACGCAACTGGATATCGGAGCCTCGTGAACGGAATAAGGACGGGATTGATTTCAATACTTTGCAAGTGAAATTTTCTCACTTCTGTTTAACATCGCGGACGACCTTTGCTCGCAATGCATGCGTGCCGACTGACGCCGGAGAGGGAGCGCTTCTTCTCCCTCTATTGGCATTCCGTTTAGAATAATTTGCTCATGTCAAAAAAAGACGATCTACTTACTATTCTAAACCCTCTGTTTTAAGATTAAGACCAAGGCTGTTTCGTTTTTCCGAGAAGACTTATTGATCAGAATGTTCGTCATTTGCGAACAGGAATGAAGGGAAAAGGGGCGACGGCTTCGGGTAGTATACATTAAAACAATCATAGTTTCCCAAGTAGATGAATGAAGGGTAAAAAATGCGAATAAAGAGTAATTTGCAGATGAATTTTATTGAAGCAATAGCGTCACATACATCATAAACGTTACATTTCATTCTAGCAATTGCATTAAAGCTAAGGTGCTATTTCCCATTTCTAGAAGTCTGTCTGTCGAGCTGTCTGTCCGCATCCGGGAAGAAACCGTCCTGCCTGCGTTATCCTTAAGCCTCTGAAATCGTTCGTTCTTCAAGTCCTCTTTCGGGTAATAACTCCTCGTATCTGGAAAGAAAGTAAAAAAGGAACGCAATATAAACTCACTGTGACATCGTCAAGCTATACTCATCATGAGAATTAAAAAAAGCTTCAGCATTATATAGACAGAGTGTAGAATATCCGTCGCCATTTCAGAGCCAGTTGCTCCTGGCGAGGGCGCTTCTTCACTCTGATTTGGAAGATCTGCTGATCCTCGGTTCCTCCTGAGAAAGAATGGAACCTGCGACGCATTTTGCAACTTCCAATATATACTGATATTTCAAATAAATATCATCCCTTCCTTCATTCGTCCGACAGCTATCGGTGAGATTCAGTTGAACTTGGAGGTTGTATGGATCATTGAATTGTTAAAGGGACACAGTGTTCGCTCTCTGGATCAGCTTTGAAATAATGTTGACTGGAGGTTACAGAGAACGTATGAAATCCAAACATCTTTATGAAAGAAAAGGAACGGCGTGAAAGGATGATGATAAAAACATTTTAGTTTTTCATAACGGGTCTCTCTCTCAAGTCTTGATAAGATGACCTTGTTGCAGGAAGTCAGTAAATTGGACAACTATGGGCTCCTGTCAGGCTTTGTGTCTTGGATGCTGTGAAAGAGGAGAACAGTGCTTTTGTAACCCACCCATAAAATGTCATTTATTGTTGAAATTTGATTGAATATTTCTCGTCCCGCAATTAATCGTTGGCTCCTCTCCTGCCTTTGGATATAGAATTGAAATTTTACTGCACTGGGATGCTGAATGATGCACAGTCCCCTAAGGAAATCAATTATTACATTATCTTAATTTTACTGGAATTCAAACAGATTTATTGCATCGTTATTCAAAGAATATTGCCCATAGATTATTTTATACCTGTTCTTATTACATAGCTGGTACATTGTGACGTTGTTCGAGCGAGGACTGCATGCCAAACACTTAATTGCCTTCATTCTGAGGAAATTGTCATTTCATTATAGCTATTGCACCAAAAGTGTAAATTTAAATGTCCTTTAAAGCTTTTTGCAGTGAACATTTGAATCATATTTCAACCGCTAAAATTTCTGCCTTCTTTTTCTGCAGAAGCATTGTGCATAAGCTCCCTGTCCATCTTCCTGGAAGACCTCAAATCTCTTCTTCTAAGAGTGAGTGTCTCCTGATCAGGAGTTTTGTAAAATTTGTCTTATTTTCTCTTTAAAAGATGCTCACAATGTTTATATATTGTCATGCAGAACGTTGTTACCTGAGCGCAAGATGCAATCAGTAAAAAAGAAATAGTATTGCACCGGTTTATAGGGAATCATGCTTCATTTTTTCCTATACCTTGCAAAGCTCCAGTCAATCCAAAAATGTACTGAACCGATGGACGAGGAAACGAGCGGTAGAGAGACGAAAAGATGGTTAACCCAGCATGGAAAGAACAAAAACTGTAAAAAGAACTGAGACTTATACCAGTGAAGGCCGCTTCATTCTTTCCCTGTGAACTGATAACAGTTTGGCAAAGCGAGAGAACTATTTTCTCTATAGTCAAACGTGAAACCGTCCACTGACGATCCATCGTCGTTTATTTATCATTAACTCGTTCGATTTGTGATGGCAATTTCCAGAAATGAATGGCCAGTTTGAGGCTCACACTATTTATAAGCAAATGTTAGCAAGTAATATCATAAGCCCATTTCCCAGGCTCTCCTCAACTATAATATTAAACAAATACTCACGAAACGAAAACGTCACTCTATTGCTTTCACTGCAAAGGAAAGGAAGTAGAAGATCCATTCGGTGTAGACAATCACTCCACTCTCCCCTGGCCCGTATCTTCTCTCGATGAAAACCGCATCCTAAAATCGAAAGATGTCGAATTAATTAAAGAGGAACATGATTCATAGTTTAAGGATTAGAACCGTATATGATCCGTGCCTCGAACCCTTCAAAAGTTCGGCATAAACCAAAGCAAGTGGTGGCCTATAAGCAAGGTTCAATGTGGCGCAAAGGTGCTGCTAATCGTTATGAATGCGAAAAAAATATCCATCGGGTATAAACCGGATATGAATTACCTTGGTAAAGCTTCAAACGAGAAAGAATAACTCAAAGAAACTGTTCAGCCACTTAAAAGTTGAAACATTAAGAATTAACAATATTTGATCTCCCGCTTAACAATTATCTCGATCCTGATTGGCTGATAGAAATACCACCGCTGTCAGTGCAGGCGCTGCATTCTTAAATTGTCATAAATTTTGTTCTTTGACGGATCACCGATTGAATACCTTTAAAATTCCTCTCTTCTTTTGCGACGACCGCGCACAGTGGCGGTTTTCTCGATTTCGAAAGAATAAGCAGACGATACGTTATGAAAATGGTTTTTTTGTGCGGTAAGACTCACGTAGTAGACAAAAAGTCATAATAAATACTAATCTTCATGTAATTTTCATCGTTAAGGATGGATATCTTGTTCATTTTTAAAAATCTAATTTCAATTTTAGAATCCCAGCGGTAACAGTCTCGCGTCCCAACTCCATTACGCATACATCACTTTTCCATGCAACCTCGCCGTGATCACATCGCTCGCGTCACCAATTGTTAAAAATAGCTAAAATAAAGGTTTTAACGCATAGCAGAGGCTAGAAGCATCCCAACTCGAATTATGAATCCACCACGGAGCGTTCTGTTAACAGAAACCGCTTCGGATTCATTAATATGAAGAGCAATGCAACAATATTTCAAGAGTCCATATGCTTGGTGCAACGTTAGCATTGGCTCAGTATGATCCGGGCTTGATATTGAAACTTAAAGTACGTCCCGACGTAATGGAATGTAGGTTTTCGTTCGTCGTCTCGTTTGGAAGCTATGAGTTGTCGAAAAACTCTAAGCAAATTTTGTAAACACGGTCGGAGAGCGATCGAAAAATTTCCAATGGGACTTACCTCAATGTTTTTCTTGAACCGGCTTTCCTCACTTAAACTACACTCCAAAGACGAATCCGCAATCCTTTGTAACTGCCGAATGGTAGAAAAGCGTGCATGAGCTCCAGTAACTTAGCACTTAACACAGTAATTCGTTCACAGTCTTCGAGAATTTTTAGCCACCAAGTTGATAGGGAACGGCGAAGCACTACGCAACTGGATATCGGAGCCTCGTGAACGGAATAAGGACGGGATTGATTTCAATACTTTGCAAGTGAAATTTTCTCACTTCTGTTTAACATCGCGGACGACCTTTGCTCGCAATGCATGCGTGCCGACTGACGCCGGAGAGGGAGCGCTTCTTCTCCCTCTATTGGCATTCCGTTTAGAATAATTTGCTCATGTCAAAAAAAGACGATCTACTTACTATTCTAAACCCTCTGTTTTAAGATTAAGACCAAGGCTGTTTCGTTTTTCCGAGAAGACTTATTGATCAGAATGTTCGTCATTTGCGAACAGGAATGAAGGGAAAAGGGGCGACGGCTTCGGGTAGTATACATTAAAACAATCATAGTTTCCCAAGTAGATGAATGAAGGGTAAAAAATGCGAATAAAGAGTAATTTGCAGATGAATTTTATTGAAGCAATAGCGTCACATACATCATAAACGTTACATTTCATTCTAGCATTTGCATTAAAGCTAAGGTGCTATTTCCCATTTCTAGAAGTCTGTCTGTCGAGCTGTCTGTCCGCATCCGGGAAGAAACCGTCCTGCCTGCGTTATCCTTATGCCTCTGAAATCGTTCGTTCTTCAAGTCCTCTTCCGGGTAATAACTCCTCGTATCTGGAAAGAAAGTAAAAAAGGAACGCAATATAAACTCACTGTGGCATCGTCAAGCTATACTCATCATGAGAATTAAAAAAAGCTTCAGCATTATATAGACAGAGTGTAGAATATCCGTCGCCATTTCAGAGCCAGTTGCTCCTGGCGAGGGCGCTTCTTCACTCTGATTTGGAAGATCTGCTGATCCTCGGTTCCTCCTGAGAGAGAATGGAACCTCCGACGCATTTTGCAACTTCCAATATATACTGATATTTCAAATAAATATCATCCCTTCCTTCATTCGTCCGACAGCTATCGGTGAGATTCAGTTGAACTTGGAGGTTGTATGGATCATTGAATTGTTAAAGGGACACAGTGTTCGCTCTCTGGATCAGCTTTGAAATAATGTTGACTGGAGGTTACAGAGAACGTATGAAATCCAAACATCTTTATGAAAGAAAAGGAACGGCGTGAAAGGATGATGATAAAAACATTTTAGTTTTTCATAACGGGTCTCTCTCTCAAGTCTTGATAAGATGACCTTGTTGCAGGAAGTCAGTAAATTGGACAACTATGGGCTCCTGTCAGGCTTTGTGTCTTGGATGCTGTGAAAGAGGAGAACAGTGCTTTTGTAACCCACCCATGAAATGTCATTTATTGTTGAAATTTGATTGAATATTTCTCGTCCCGCAATTAAACGTTGGCTCCTCTCCTGCCTTTGGATATAGAATTGAAATTTTACTGCACTAGGATGCTGAATGATGCACAGTCCCCTAAGGAAGTCAATTATTACATTATCTTAATTTTACTGGATTTCAAACAGATTTATTGCATCGTTATTCAAAGAATATTGCCCATAGATTATTTTATACCTGTTCTTATTACATAGCTGGTACATTGTGACGTTGTTCGAGCGAGGACTGCATGCCAAACACTTAATTGCCTTCATTCTGAGGAAATTGTCATTTCATTATAGCTATTGCACCAAAAGTGTAAATTTAAATGTCCTTTAAAGCTTTTTGCAGTGAACATTTGAATCATATTTCAACCGCTAAAATTTCTGCCTTCTTTTTCTGCAGAAGCATTGTGCATAAGCTCCCTGTCCATCTTCCTGGAAGACCTCAAATCTCTTCTTCTAAGAGTGAGTGTCTCCTGATCAGGAGTTTTGTAAAATTTGTCTTATTTTCTCTTTAAAAGATGCTCACAATGTTTATATATTGTCATGCAGAACGTTGTTACCTGAGCGCAAGATGCAATCAGTAAAAAAGAAATAGTATTGCACCGGTTTATAGGGAATCATGCTTCATTTTTTCCTATACCATGCAAAGCTCCAGTCAATCCAAAAATGTACTGAACCGATGGACGAGGAAACGAGCGGTAGAGAGACGAAAAGATGGTTAACCCAGCATGGAAAGAACAAAAACTGTAAAAAGAACTGAGACTTATACCAGTGAAGGCCGCTTCATTCTTTCCCTGTGAACTGATAACAGTTTGGCAAAGCGAGAGAACTATTTTCTCTATAGTCAAACGTGAAACCGTCCACTGACGATCCATCGTCGTTTATTTATCATTAACTCGTTCGATTTGTGATGGCAATTTCCAGAAATGAATGGCCAGTTTGAGGCTCACACTATTTATAAGCAAATGTTAGCAAGTAATATCATAAGCCCATTTCCCAGGCTCTCCTCAACTATAATATTAAACAAATACTCACGAAACGAAAACGTCACTCTATTGCTTTCACTGCAAAGGAAAGGAAGTAGAAGATCCATTCGGTGTAGACAATCACTCCACTCTCCCCTGGCCCGTATCTTCTCTCGATGAAAACCGCATCCTAAAATCGAAAGATGTCGAATTAATTAAAGAGGAACATGATTCATAGTTTAAGGATTAGAACCGTATATGATCCGTGCCTCGAACCCTTCAAAAGTTCGGCATAAACCAAAGCAAGTGGTGGCCTATAAGCAAGGTTCAATGTGGCGCAAAGGTGCTGCTAATCGTTATGAATGCGAAAAAAATATCCATCGGGTATAAACCGGATATGAATTACCTTGGTAAAGCTTCAAACGAGAAAGAATAACTCAAAGAAACTGTTCAGCCACTTAAAAGTTGAAACATTAAGAATTAACAATATTTGATCTCCCGCTTAACAATTATCTCGATCCTGATTGGCTGATAGAAATACCACCGCTGTCAGTGCAGGCGCTGCATTCTTAAATTGTTATAAATTTTGTTCTTTGACGGATCACCGATTGAATACCTTTAAAATTCCTCTCTTCTTTTGCGACGACCGCGCACAGTGGCGGTTTTCTCGATTTCGAAAGAATAAGCAGACGATACGTTATGAAAATGGTTTTTTTGTGCGGTAAGACTCACGTAGTAGACAAAAAGTCATAATAAATACTAATCTTCATGTAATTTTCATCGTTAAGGATGGATATCTTGTTCATTTTTAAAAATCTAATTTCAATTTTAGAATCCCAGCGGTAACAGTCTCGCGTCCCAACTCCATTACGCATACATCACTTTTCCATGCAACCTCGCCGTGATCACATCGCTCGCGTCACCAATTGTTAAAAATAGCTAAAATAAAGGTTTTAACGCATAGCAGAGGCTAGAAGCATCCCAACTCGAATTATGAATCCACCACGGAGCGTTCTGTTAACAGAAACCGCTTCGGATTCATTAATATGAAGAGCAATGCAACAATATTTCAAGAGTCCATATGCTTGGTGCAACGTTAGCATTGGCTCAGTATGATCCGGGCTTGATATTGAAACTTAAAGTACGTCCCGACGTAATGGAATGTAGGTTTTCGTTCGTCGTCTCGTTTGGAAGCTATGAGTTGTCGAAAAACTCTAAGCAAATTTTGTAAACACGGTCGGAGAGCGATCGAAAAATTTCCAATGGGACTTACCTCAATGTTTTTCTTGAACCGGCTTTCCTCACTTAAACTACACTCCAAAGACGAATCCGCAATCCTTTGTAACTGCCGAATGGTAGAAAAGCGTGCATGAGCTCCAGTAACTTAGCACTTAACACAGTAATTCGTTCACAGTCTTCGAGAATTTTTAGCCACCAAGTTGATAGGGAACGGCGAAGCACTACGCAACTGGATATCGGAGCCTCGTGAACGGAATAAGGACGGGATTGATTTCAATACTTTGCAAGTGAAATTTTCTCACTTCTGTTTAACATCGCGGACGACCTTTGCTCGCAATGCATGCGTGCCGACTGACGCCGGAGAGGGAGCGCTTCTTCTCCCTCTATTGGCATTCCGTTTAGAATAATTTGCTCATGTCAAAAAAAGACGATCTACTTACTATTCTAAACCCTCTGTTTTAAGATTAAGACCAAGGCTGTTTCGTTTTTCCGAGAAGACTTATTGATCAGAATGTTCGTCATTTGCGAACAGGAATGAAGGGAAAAGGGGCGACGGCTTCGAGTAGTATACATTAAAACAATCATAGTTTCCCAAGTAGATGAATGAAGGGTAAAAAATGCGAATAAAGAGTAATTTGCAGATGAATTTTATTGAAGCAATAGCGTCACATACATCATAAACGTTACATTTCATTCTAGCATTTGCATTAAAGCTAAGGTGCTATTTCCCATTTCTAGAAGTCTGTCTGTCGAGCTGTCTGTCCGCATCCGGGAAGAAACCGTCCTGCCTGCGTTATCCTTATGCCTCTGAAATCGTTCGTTCTTCAAGTCCTCTTCCGGGTAATAACTCCTCGTATCTGGAAAGAAAGTAAAAAAGGAACGCAATATAAACTCACTGTGGCATCGTCAAGCTATACTCATCATGAGAATTAAAAAAAGCTTCAGCATTATATAGACAGAGTGTAGAATATCCGTCGCCATTTCAGAGCCAGTTGCTCCTGGCGAGGGCGCTTCTTCACTCTGATTTGGAAGATCTGCTGATCCTCGGTTCCTCCTGAGAGAGAATGGAACCTCCGACGCATTTTGCAACTTCCAATATATACTGATATTTCAAATAAATATCATCCCTTCCTTCATTCGTCCGACAGCTATCGGTGAGATTCAGTTGAACTTGGAGGTTGTATGGATCATTGAATTGTTAAAGGGACACAGTGTTCGCTCTCTGGATCAGCTTTGAAATAATGTTGACTGGAGGTTACAGAGAACGTATGAAATCCAAACATCTTTATGAAAGAAAAGGAACGGCGTGAAAGGATGATGATAAAAACATTTTAGTTTTTCATAACGGGTCTCTCTCTCAAGTCTTGATAAGATGACCTTGTTGCAGGAAGTCAGTAAATTGGACAACTATGGGCTCCTGTCAGGCTTTGTGTCTTGGATGCTGTGAAAGAGGAGAACAGTGCTTTTGTAACCCACCCATGAAATGTCATTTATTGTTGAAATTTGATTGAATATTTCTCGTCCCGCAATTAAACGTTGGCTCCTCTCCTGCCTTTGGATATAGAATTGAAATTTTACTGCACTAGGATGCTGAATGATGCACAGTCCCCTAAGGAAGTCAATTATTACATTATCTTAATTTTACTGGATTTCAAACAGATTTATTGCATCGTTATTCAAAGAATATTGCCCATAGATTATTTTATACCTGTTCTTATTACATAGCTGGTACATTGTGACGTTGTTCGAGCGAGGACTGCATGCCAAACACTTAATTGCCTTCATTCTGAGGAAATTGTCATTTCATTATAGCTATTGCACCAAAAGTGTAAATTTAAATGTCCTTTAAAGCTTTTTGCAGTGAACATTTGAATCATATTTCAACCGCTAAAATTTCTGCCTTCTTTTTCTGCAGAAGCATTGTGCATAAGCTCCCTGTCCATCTTCCTGGAAGACCTCAAATCTCTTCTTCTAAGAGTGAGTGTCTCCTGATCAGGAGTTTTGTAAAATTTGTCTTATTTTCTCTTTAAAAGATGCTCACAATGTTTATATATTGTCATGCAGAACGTTGTTACCTGAGCGCAAGATGCAATCAGTAAAAAAGAAATAGTATTGCACCGGTTTATAGGGAATCATGCTTCATTTTTTCCTATACCTTGCAAAGCTCCAGTCAATCCAAAAATGTACTGAACCGATGGACGAGGAAACGAGCGGTAGAGAGACGAAAAGATGGTTAACCCAGCATGGAAAGAACAAAAACTGTAAAAAGAACTGAGACTTATACCAGTGAAGGCCGCTTCATTCTTTCCCTGTGAACTGATAACAGTTTGGCAAAGCGAGAGAACTATTTTCTCTATAGTCAAACGTGAAACCGTCCACTGACGATCCATCGTCGTTTATTTATCATTAACTCGTTCGATTTGTGATGGCAATTTCCAGAAATGAATGGCCAGTTTGAGGCTCACACTATTTATAAGCAAATGTTAGCAAGTAATATCATAAGCCCATTTCCCAGGCTCTCCTCAACTATAATATTAAACAAATACTCACGAAACGAAAACGTCACTCTATTGCTTTCACTGCAAAGGAAAGGAAGTAGAAGATCCATTCGGTGTAGACAATCACTCCACTCTCCCCTGGCCCGTATCTTCTCTCGATGAAAACCGCATCCTAAAATCGAAAGATGTCGAATTAATTAAAGAGGAACATGATTCATAGTTTAAGGATTAGAACCGTATATGATCCGTGCCTCGAACCCTTCAAAAGTTCGGCATAAACCAAAGCAAGTGGTGGCCTATAAGCAAGGTTCAATGTGGCGCAAAGGTGCTGCTAATCGTTATGAATGCGAAAAAAATATCCATCGGGTATAAACCGGATATGAATTACCTTGGTAAAGCTTCAAACGAGAAAGAATAACTCAAAGAAACTGTTCAGCCACTTAAAAGTTGAAACATTAAGAATTAACAATATTTGATCTCCCGCTTAACAATTATCTCGATCCTGATTGGCTGATAGAAATACCACCGCTGTCAGTGCAGGCGCTGCATTCTTAAATTGTTATAAATTTTGTTCTTTGACGGATCACCGATTGAATACCTTTAAAATTCCTCTCTTCTTTTGCGACGACCGCGCACAGTGGCGGTTTTCTCGATTTCGAAAGAATAAGCAGACGATACGTTATGAAAATGGTTTTTTTGTGCGGTAAGACTCACGTAGTAGACAAAAAGTCATAATAAATACTAATCTTCATGTAATTTTCATCGTTAAGGATGGATATCTTGTTCATTTTTAAAAATCTAATTTCAATTTTAGAATCCCAGCGGTAACAGTCTCGCGTCCCAACTCCATTACGCATACATCACTTTTCCATGCAACCTCGCCGTGATCACATCGCTCGCGTCACCAATTGTTAAAAATAGCTAAAATAAAGGTTTTAACGCATAGCAGAGGCTAGAAGCATCCCAACTCGAATTATGAATCCACCACGGAGCGTTCTGTTAACAGAAACCGCTTCGGATTCATTAATATGAAGAGCAATGCAACAATATTTCAAGAGTCCATATGCTTGGTGCAACGTTAGCATTGGCTCAGTATGATCCGGGCTTGATATTGAAACTTAAAGTACGTCCCGACGTAATGGAATGTAGGTTTTCGTTCGTCGTCTCGTTTGGAAGCTATGAGTTGTCGAAAAACTCTAAGCAAATTATGTAAACACGGTCGGAGAGCGATCGAAAAATTTCCAATGGGACTTACCTCAATGTTTTTCTTGAACCGGCTTTCCTCACTTAAACTACACTCCAAAGACGAATCCGCAATCCTTTGTAACTGCCGAATGGTAGAAAAGCGTGCATGAGCTCCAGTAACTTAGCACTTAACACAGTAATTCGTTCACAGTCTTCGAGAATTTTTAGCCACCAAGTTGATAGGGAACGGCGAAGCACTACGCAACTGGATATCGGAGCCTCGTGAACGGAATAAGGACGGGATTGATTTCAATACTTTGCAAGTGAAATTTTCTCACTTCTGTTTAACATCGCGGACGACCTTTGCTCGCAATGCATGCGTGCCGACTGACGCCGGAGAGGGAGCGCTTCTTCTCCCTCTATTGGCATTCCGTTTAGAATAATTTGCTCATGTCAAAAAAAGACGATCTACTTACTATTCTAAACCCTCTGTTTTAAGATTAAGACCAAGGCTGTTTCGTTTTTCCGAGAAGACTTATTGATCAGAATGTTCGTCATTTGCGAACAGGAATGAAGGGAAAAGGGGCGACGGCTTCGAGTAGTATACATTAAAACAATCATAGTTTCCCAAGTAGATGAATGAAGGGTAAAAAATGCGAATAAAGAGTAATTTGCAGATGAATTTTATTGAAGCAATAGCGTCACATACATCATAAACGTTACATTTCATTCTAGCATTTGCATTAAAGCTAAGGTGCTATTTCCCATTTCTAGAAGTCTGTCTGTCGAGCTGTCTGTCCGCATCCGGGAAGAAACCGTCCTGCCTGCGTTATCCTTATGCCTCTGAAATCGTTCGTTCTTCAAGTCCTCTTCCGGGTAATAACTCCTCGTATCTGGAAAGAAAGTAAAAAAGGAACGCAATATAAACTCACTGTGGCATCGTCAAGCTATACTCATCATGAGAATTAAAAAAAGCTTCAGCATTATATAGACAGAGTGTAGAATATCCGTCGCCATTTCAGAGCCAGTTGCTCCTGGCGAGGGCGCTTCTTCACTCTGATTTGGAAGATCTGCTGATCCTCGGTTCCTCCTGAGAGAGAATGGAACCTCCGACGCATTTTGCAACTTCCAATATATACTGATATTTCAAATAAATATCATCCCTTCCTTCATTCGTCCGACAGCTATCGGTGAGATTCAGTTGAACTTGGAGGTTGTATGGATCATTGAATTGTTAAAGGGACACAGTGTTCGCTCTCTGGATCAGCTTTGAAATAATGTTGACTGGAGGTTACAGAGAACGTATGAAATCCAAACATCTTTATGAAAGAAAAGGAACGGCGTGAAAGGATGATGATAAAAACATTTTAGTTTTTCATAACGGGTCTCTCTCTCAAGTCTTGATAAGATGACCTTGTTGCAGGAAGTCAGTAAATTGGACAACTATGGGCTCCTGTCAGGCTTTGTGTCTTGGATGCTGTGAAAGAGGAGAACAGTGCTTTTGTAACCCACCCATGAAATGTCATTTATTGTTGAAATTTGATTGAATATTTCTCGTCCCGCAATTAAACGTTGGCTCCTCTCCTGCCTTTGGATATAGAATTGAAATTTTACTGCACTAGGATGCTGAATGATGCACAGTCCCCTAAGGAAGTCAATTATTACATTATCTTAATTTTACTGGATTTCAAACAGATTTATTGCATCGTTATTCAAAGAATATTGCCCATAGATTATTTTATACCTGTTCTTATTACATAGCTGGTACATTGTGACGTTGTTCGAGCGAGGACTGCATGCCAAACACTTAATTGCCTTCATTCTGAGGAAATTGTCATTTCATTATAGCTATTGCACCAAAAGTGTAAATTTAAATGTCCTTTAAAGCTTTTTGCAGTGAACATTTGAATCATATTTCAACCGCTAAAATTTCTGCCTTCTTTTTCTGCAGAAGCATTGTGCATAAGCTCCCTGTCCATCTTCCTGGAAGACCTCAAATCTCTTCTTCTAAGAGTGAGTGTCTCCTGATCAGGAGTTTTGTAAAATTTGTCTTATTTTCTCTTTAAAAGATGCTCACAATGTTTATATATTGTCATGCAGAACGTTGTTACCTGAGCGCAAGATGCAATCAGTAAAAAAGAAATAGTATTGCACCGGTTTATAGGGAATCATGCTTCATTTTTTCCTATACCTTGCAAAGCTCCAGTCAATCCAAAAATGTACTGAACCGATGGACGAGGAAACGAGCGGTAGAGAGACGAAAAGATGGTTAACCCAGCATGGAAAGAACAAAAACTGTAAAAAGAACTGAGACTTATACCAGTGAAGGCCGCTTCATTCTTTCCCTGTGAACTGATAACAGTTTGGCAAAGCGAGAGAACTATTTTCTCTATAGTCAAACGTGAAACCGTCCACTGACGATCCATCGTCGTTTATTTATCATTAACTCGTTCGATTTGTGATGGCAATTTCCAGAAATGAATGGCCAGTTTGAGGCTCACACTATTTATAAGCAAATGTTAGCAAGTAATATCATAAGCCCATTTCCCAGGCTCTCCTCAACTATAATATTAAACAAATACTCACGAAACGAAAACGTCACTCTATTGCTTTCACTGCAAAGGAAAGGAAGTAGAAGATCCATTCGGTGTAGACAATCACTCCACTCTCCCCTGGCCCGTATCTTCTCTCGATGAAAACCGCATCCTAAAATCGAAAGATGTCGAATTAATTAAAGAGGAACATGATTCATAGTTTAAGGATTAGAACCGTATATGATCCGTGCCTCGAACCCTTCAAAAGTTCGGCATAAACCAAAGCAAGTGGTGGCCTATAAGCAAGGTTCAATGTGGCGCAAAGGTGCTGCTAATCGTTATGAATGCGAAAAAAATATCCATCGGGTATAAACCGGATATGAATTACCTTGGTAAAGCTTCAAACGAGAAAGAATAACTCAAAGAAACTGTTCAGCCACTTAAAAGTTGAAACATTAAGAATTAACAATATTTGATCTCCCGCTTAACAATTATCTCGATCCTGATTGGCTGATAGAAATACCACCGCTGTCAGTGCAGGCGCTGCATTCTTAAATTGTTATAAATTTTGTTCTTTGACGGATCACCGATTGAATACCTTTAAAATTCCTCTCTTCTTTTGCGACGACCGCGCACAGTGGCGGTTTTCTCGATTTCGAAAGAATAAGCAGACGATACGTTATGAAAATGGTTTTTTTGTGCGGTAAGACTCACGTAGTAGACAAAAAGTCATAATAAATACTAATCTTCATGTAATTTTCATCGTTAAGGATGGATATCTTGTTCATTTTTAAAAATCTAATTTCAATTTTAGAATCCCAGCGGTAACAGTCTCGCGTCCCAACTCCATTACGCATACATCACTTTTCCATGCAACCTCGCCGTGATCACATCGCTCGCGTCACCAATTGTTAAAAATAGCTAAAATAAAGGTTTTAACGCATAGCAGAGGCTAGAAGCATCCCAACTCGAATTATGAATCCACCACGGAGCGTTCTGTTAACAGAAACCGCTTCGGATTCATTAATATGAAGAGCAATGCAACAATATTTCAAGAGTCCATATGCTTGGTGCAACGTTAGCATTGGCTCAGTATGATCCGGGCTTGATATTGAAACTTAAAGTACGTCCCGACGTAATGGAATGTAGGTTTTCGTTCGTCGTCTCGTTTGGAAGCTATGAGTTGTCGAAAAACTCTAAGCAAATTATGTAAACACGGTCGGAGAGCGATCGAAAAATTTCCAATGGGACTTACCTCAATGTTTTTCTTGAACCGGCTTTCCTCACTTAAACTACACTCCAAAGACGAATCCGCAATCCTTTGTAACTGCCGAATGGTAGAAAAGCGTGCATGAGCTCCAGTAACTTAGCACTTAACACAGTAATTCGTTCACAGTCTTCGAGAATTTTTAGCCACCAAGTTGATAGGGAACGGCGAAGCACTACGCAACTGGATATCGGAGCCTCGTGAACGGAATAAGGACGGGATTGATTTCAATACTTTGCAAGTGAAATTTTCTCACTTCTGTTTAACATCGCGGACGACCTTTGCTCGCAATGCATGCGTGCCGACTGACGCCGGAGAGGGAGCGCTTCTTCTCCCTCTATTGGCATTCCGTTTAGAATAATTTGCTCATGTCAAAAAAAGACGATCTACTTACTATTCTAAACCCTCTGTTTTAAGATTAAGACCAAGGCTGTTTCGTTTTTCCGAGAAGACTTATTGATCAGAATGTTCGTCATTTGCGAACAGGAATGAAGGGAAAAGGGGCGACGGCTTCGAGTAGTATACATTAAAACAATCATAGTTTCCCAAGTAGATGAATGAAGGGTAAAAAATGCGAATAAAGAGTAATTTGCAGATGAATTTTATTGAAGCAATAGCGTCACATACATCATAAACGTTACATTTCATTCTAGCAATTGCATTAAAGCTAAGGTGCTATTTCCCATTTCTAGAAGTCTGTCTGTCGAGCTGTCTGTCCGCATCCGGGAAGAAACCGTCCTGCCTGCGTTATCCTTATGCCTCTGAAATCGTTCGTTCTTCAAGTCCTCTTCCGGGTAATAACTCCTCGTATCTGGAAAGAAAGTAAAAAAGGAACGCAATATAAACTCACTGTGGCATCGTCAAGCTATACTCATCATGAGAATTAAAAAAAGCTTCAGCATTATATAGACAGAGTGTAGAATATCCGTCGCCATTTCAGAGCCAGTTGCTCCTGGCGAGGGCGCTTCTTCACTCTGATTTGGAAGATCTGCTGATCCTCGGTTCCTCCTGAGAGAGAATGGAACCTCCGACGCATTTTGCAACTTCCAATATATACTGATATTTCAAATAAATATCATCCCTTCCTTCATTCGTCCGACAGCTATCGGTGAGATTCAGTTGAACTTGGAGGTTGTATGGATCATTGAATTGTTAAAGGGACACAGTGTTCGCTCTCTGGATCAGCTTTGAAATAATGTTGACTGGAGGTTACAGAGAACGTATGAAATCCAAACATCTTTATGAAAGAAAAGGAACGGCGTGAAAGGATGATGATAAAAACATTTTAGTTTTTCATAACGGGTCTCTCTCTCAAGTCTTGATAAGATGACCTTGTTGCAGGAAGTCAGTAAATTGGACAACTATGGGCTCCTGTCAGGCTTTGTGTCTTGGATGCTGTGAAAGAGGAGAACAGTGCTTTTGTAACCCACCCATGAAATGTCATTTATTGTTGAAATTTGATTGAATATTTCTCGTCCCGCAATTAAACGTTGGCTCCTCTCCTGCCTTTGGATATAGAATTGATATTTTACTGCACTAGGATGCTGAATGATGCACAGTCCCCTAAGGAAGTCAATTATTACATTATCTTAATTTTACTGGATTTCAAACAGATTTATTGCATCGTTATTCAAAGAATATTGCCCATAGATTATTTTATACCTGTTCTTATTACATAGCTGGTACATTGTGACGTTGTTCGAGCGAGGACTGCATGCCAAACACTTAATTGCCTTCATTCTGAGGAAATTGTCATTTCATTATAGCTATTCTCCGACGCATTTTGCAACTTCCAATATATACTGATATTTCAAATAAATATCATCCCTTCCTTCATTCGTCCGACAGCTATCGGTGAGATTCAGTTGAACTTGGAGGTTGTATGGATCATTGAATTGTTAAAGGGACACAGTGTTCGCTCTCTGGATCAGCTTTGAAATAATATTGACTGGAGGTTACAGAGAACGTATGAAATCCAAACATCTTTATGAAAGAAAAGGAACGGCGTGAAAGGATGATGATAAAAACATTTTAGTTTTTCATAACGGGTCTCTCTCTCAAGTCTTGATAAGATGACCTTGTTGCAGGAAGTCAGTAAATTGGACAACTATGGGCTCCTGTCAGGCTTTGTGTCTTGGATGCTGTGAAAGAGCTATTAAGCTATGCGTCATAATTTGCTTTTGTAACCCAACCATGAAATGTCATTTATTATATAAATTTGATTGAATATTTCTCGTCCCGCAATTAAACGTTGGCTCCTCTCCTGCCTTTGGATATAGAATTGAAATTTTACTGCACTAGGATGCTGAATGATGCACAGTCCCCTAAGGAAGTCAATTATTACATTATCTTAATTTTACTGGATTTCAAACAGATTTATTGCATCGTTATTCAAAGAATATTGCCCATAGATTATTTTATACCTGTTCTTATTACATAGCTGGTACATTGTGACGTTGTTCAAGCGAGGACTGCATGCCAAACACTTAATTGCCTTCATTCTGAGGAAATTGTCTTTTCATTATAGCTATTGCACCAAAAGTGTGAATTTAAATGTCCTTTAAAGCTTTTTGCAGTGAACATTTGAATCATATTTCAACCGCTAAAATTTCTGCCTTCTTTTTCTGCAGAAGCATTGTGCATAAGCTCCCTGTCCATCTTCCTGGAAGACCTCAAATCTCTTCTTCTAAGAGTGAGTGTCTCCTGATCAGGAGTTTTGTAAAATTTGTCTTATTTTCTCTTTAAAAGATGCTCACAATGTTTATATATTGTCATGCAGAACGTTGTTACCTGAGCGCAAGATGCAATCAGTAAAAAAGAAATAGTATTGCACCGGTTTATAGGGAATCATGCTTCATTTTTTCCTATACCATGCAAAGCTCCAGTCAATCCAAAAATGTACTGAACCGATGGACGAGGAAACGAGCGGTAGAGAGACGAAAAGATGGTTAACCCAGCATGGAAAGAACAAAAACTGTAAAAAGAACTGAGACTTATACCAGTGAAGGCCGCTTCATTCTTTCCCTGTGAACTGATAACAGTTTGGCAAAGCGAGAGAACTATTTTCTCTATAGTCAAACGTGAAACCGTCCACTGACGATCCATCGTCGTTTATTTATCATTAACTCGTTCGATTTGTGATGGCAATTTCCAGAAATGAATGGCCAGTTTGAGGCTCACACTATTTATAAGCAAATGTTAGCAAGTAATATCATAAGCCCATTTCCCAGGCTCTCCTCAACTATAATATTAAACAAATACTCACGAAACGAAAACGTCACTCTATTGCTTTCACTGCAAAGGAAAGGAAGTAGAAGATCCATTCGGTGTAGACAATCACTCCACTCTCCCCTGGCCCGTATCTTCTCTCGATGAAAACCGCATCCTAAAATCGAAAGATGTCGAATTAATTAAAGAGGAACATGATTCATAGTTTAAGGATTAGAACCGTATATGATCCGTGCCTCGAACCCTTCAAAAGTTCGGCATAAACCAAAGCAAGTGGTGGCCTATAAGCAAGGTTCAATGTGGCGCAAAGGTGCTGCTAATCGTTATGAATGCGAAAAAAATATCCATCGGGTATAAACCGGATATGAATTACCTTGGTAAAGCTTCAAACGAGAAAGAATAACTCAAAGAAACTGTTCAGCCACTTAAAAGTTGAAACATTAAGAATTAACAATATTTGATCTCCCGCTTAACAATTATCTCGATCCTGATTGGCTGATAGAAATACCACCGCTGTCAGTGCAGGCGCTGCATTCTTAAATTGTTATAAATTTTGTTCTTTGACGGATCACCGATTGAATACCTTTAAAATTCCTCTCTTCTTTTGCGACGACCGCGCACAGTGGCGGTTTTCTCGATTTCGAAAGAATAAGCAGACGATACGTTATGAAAATGGTTTTTTTGTGCGGTAAGACTCACGTAGTAGACAAAAAGTCATAATAAATACTAATCTTCATGTAATTTTCATCGTTAAGGATGGATATCTTGTTCATTTTTAAAAATCTAATTTCAATTTTAGAATCCCAGCGGTAACAGTCTCGCGTCCCAACTCCATTACGCATACATCACTTTTCCATGCAACCTCGCCGTGATCACATCGCTCGCGTCACCAATTGTTAAAAATAGCTAAAATAAAGGTTTTAACGCATAGCAGAGGCTAGAAGCATCCCAACTCGAATTATGAATCCACCACGGAGCGTTCTGTTAACAGAAACCGCTTCGGATTCATTAATATGAAGAGCAATGCAACAATATTTCAAGAGTCCATATGCTTGGTGCAACGTTAGCATTGGCTCAGCATGATCCGGGCTTGATATTGAAACTTAAAGTACGTCCCGACGTAATGGAATGTAGGTTTTCGTTCGTCGTCTCGTTTGGAAGCTATGAGTTGTCGAAAAACTCTAAGCAAATTTTGTAAACACGGTCGGAGAGCGATCGAAAAATTTCCAATGGGACTTACCTCAATGTTTTTCTTGAACCGGCTTTCCTCACTTAAACTACACTCCAAAGACGAATCCGCAATCCTTTGTAACTGCCGAATGGTAGAAAAGCGTGCATGAGCTCCAGTAACTTAGCACTTAACACAGTAATTCGTTCACAGTCTTCGAGAATTTTTAGCCACCAAGTTGATAGGGAACGGCGAAGCACTACGCAACTGGATATCGGAGCCTCGTGAACGGAATAAGGACGGGATTGATTTCAATACTTTGCAAGTGAAATTTTCTCACTTCTGTTTAACATCGCGGACGACCTTTGCTCGCAATGCATGCGTGCCGACTGACGCCGGAGAGGGAGCGCTTCTTCTCCCTCTATTGGCATTCCGTTTAGAATAATTTGCTCATGTCAAAAAAAGACGATCTACTTACTATTCTAAACCCTCTGTTTTAAGATTAAGACCAAGGCTGTTTCGTTTTTCCGAGAAGACTTATTGATCAGAATGTTCGTCATTTGCGAACAGGAATGAAGGGAAAAGGGGCGACGGCTTCGAGTAGTATACATTAAAACAATCATAGTTTCCCAAGTAGATGAATGAAGGGTAAAAAATGCGAATAAAGAGTAATTTGCAGATGAATTTTATTGAAGCAATAGCGTCACATACATCATAAACGTTACATTTCATTCTAGCAATTGCATTAAAGCTAAGGTGCTATTTCCCATTTCTAGAAGTCTGTCTGTCGAGCTGTCTGTCCGCATCCGGGAAGAAACCGTCCTGCCTGCGTTATCCTTATGCCTCTGAAATCGTTCGTTCTTCAAGTCCTCTTCCGGGTAATAACTCCTCGTATCTGGAAAGAAAGTAAAAAAGGAACGCAATATAAACTCACTGTGGCATCGTCAAGCTATACTCATCATGAGAATTAAAAAAAGCTTCAGCATTATATAGACAGAGTGTAGAATATCCGTCGCCATTTCAGAGCCAGTTGCTCCTGGCGAGGGCGCTTCTTCACTCTGATTTGGAAGATCTGCTGATCCTCGGTTCCTCCTGAGAGAGAATGGAACCTCCGACGCATTTTGCAACTTCCAATATATACTGATATTTCAAATAAATATCATCCCTTCCTTCATTCGTCCGACAGCTATCGGTGAGATTCATTTGAACTTGGAGGTTGTATGGATCATTGAATTATTAAAGGGACACAGTGTTCGCTCTCTGGATCAGCTTTGAAATAATCTTGACTGGAGGTTACAGAGAACGTATGAAATCCAAACATCTTTATGAAAGAAAAGGAACGGCGTGAAAGGATGATGATAAAAACATTTTAGTTTTTCATAATGGGTCTCTCTCTAGTGTCTTGATAAGATGACCTTGTTGCAGGAAGTCAGTAAATTGGACAACTATGGGCTCCTGTCAGGCTTTGTGTCTTGGATGCTGTGAAAGAGGAGAACAGTGCTTTTGTAACCCACCCATGAAATGTCATTTATTGTTGAAATTTGATTGAATATTTCTCGTCCCGCAATTACACGTTGGCTCCTCTCCTGCCTTTGGATATAGAATTGATATTTTACTGCACTAGGATGCTGAATGATGCACAGTCCCCTAAGGAAGTCAATTATTACATTATCTTAATTTTACTGGATTTCAAACAGATTTATTGCATCGTTATTCAAAGAATATTGCCCATAGATTATTTTATACCTGTTCTTATTACATAGCTGGTACATTGTGACGTTGTTCAAGCAAGGACTGCATGCCAAACACTTAATTGCCTTCATTCTGAGGAAATTGTCATTTCATTATAGCTATTGCACCAAAAGTGTAAATTTAAATGTCCTTTAAAGCTTTTTGCAGTGAACATTTGAATCATATTTCAACCGCTAAAATTTCTGCCTTCTTTTTCTGCAGAAGCATTGTGCATAAGCTCCCTGTCCATCTTCCTGGAAGACCTCAAATCTCTTCTTCTAAGAGTGAGTGTCTCCTGATCAGGAGTTTTGTAAAATTTGTCTTATTTTCCTTTTAAAACGCAACTGGATATAAGAGCCTCGTGAACGGAATAAGGACGGGATTGATTTCAATACTTTGCAAGTGAAATTTTCTCACTTCTGTTTAACATCGCGGACGAACTTTGCTCGCAATGCATGCGTGCCGACTGACCCCCGAGAGTTACCCTGATATCATAATTTCCAATGGAATAATCTATTAGGGAGGACATCACCCTCAATCCTTGGGTTAAATCACAAAATACTTTGGATATATTACAGAGAATTTTTCTTTTGAAGGTCTCTTCATTAATGAGTGACAATGTTATGATTAATATGGAAATGAACTGTGCGAATTTCAAATTAAAGTTCTTTATTTAATTGTGGAATTGTAGTTGAAAATATGAATGTAATATTTGCACGAGCTGAATTTGGATGTTAGAATTCTATATACGTTGACCTTGACCCTGCTATGAATAAGCATCTTAGTCATTATATATTTGTAGCGTTTGCACCATTGAAAATCTGTAATGAATTTAAGACAAATAATAGGTTTCATTTATGTGACGATATTTTTCATGAAATCCGAATCATCACAGTCTATTATATACAGCATCTTAAGACCTCAGAACATCCTATTCCTATTATTACATGTATTTATATCTCATCGGTAACATTCTTATCTCATTCATTCCAGTTGTTCTATTTGCTTATTGAGCAGGAATTTATTGTTTCCGATTTCCGAAGCATTAACTAGGAATTCATTTACTGAATCTCATACCTAGTAAACAATGTTGATTATAATCAAGAATTTTCATCAAATGTTTAGAATTAATGTGCAGGATAAAACAAATATGCAATGGTTTGCTCTGGAAAGAGCTCCCTTATTGAAAGCTTGGTGGGCCAACCCTCTTTTTAACCAGAGGTACTGGTATTGTCACTAGACGACCTTAATATTGCAGTTAGTGTACTGCCCAAAGGACAACCGTGAACATGGATGTGCTGAAAATGGTAATCGGGCTTGTTTTTCTGTTAATAAATCCTAAATATGGCCGGCCTCGGTGGCCGAGTACGTAGCGCATTCAGTGCTAGTGCTCTAAGTCTCGAGGTCCCAGGTTCGAGTCCTGGCGGATTGGAATATTTTCTGGTCTGGGATGGGATGTATTTGTGTTCGTCCATAGGGGTTAGATGTAAGAGTGGGATATATAGACTAAATTTCGCCCTGATTCAATAAAGGCAGATTATTATTATTATTATAAATATTAAATTCATTTTTTTCTATTCAGATCATACATCTTTGAATTATTTATTAAATTGCTTGTTCGTGCTTTGATCGTTCATGGGTACCATATCGTTAATTCATGAATTTATATTCAACAAAATCTTGAATAAATATAACTTGTTATATTTTCTCCATCCTTAGTGAGTGCAAATAAGGAGCGATTCCCAAAATTACTGTTTGTTTTTCCATTTTTGTATTCCCCTATCATGAGCTTTTATATTTCTTTCATGTGATGCTTTGTCGAATGTATGCATCCAATGACAACTTTTTTAATATGAAACAAATTTAGTTTTTTGTTAGTTTTGCTGGAATGCTTTAACAGTTTTTGGAATTACTGAAGATTATTAGAGATATCATGTTATAAAATAAATAATCTGTTCTTTTTTCAATAAGTTTGGGTGATATATCCTCAAGTGTTTTAATTCATGTAATTTTTGTAAAGTATTCATCTTAATTTTATAAATGGGAAGTTTTTAGTCTCAAAGTCTTGTATTACAGAACATTGTTTAAGTTAAAATATTAAACTAATAAAAAATATTACTGCAGTAAAATGCCAATCAAACTGTGAAAGGCTTTTTAAATTCCCAGGAAAAACAGGTCTTTATCAACCTTTTGGAATAAATGTAAGATATAGGCCATCTTTGGTAGGAAAGCTGCATTGAAGCTTTGAAATTTCTTATAATTACCAATTATTGTTAATAATTGATTCATATATCTAAATGGAATAGTATTTGGAAAGTACACAATAATGATGCAACTACGGAATGATCCCAGAGCTACCAACGGATACCAATTTCTACAGTAATTAGTGTAGCAAGTCATGAGATGAAAACCTTTTCACTATGTATTAATCTTTTAGTGTTAGATAGACAATCCATCTTTAATGCTCTTAAGTAACTTTTGTCAGAAGAAATATTTTACTATGGAATGAGTAAACTGCTATTTTTTAAGGGAAGTGGTCCCTGAATTTTTGATTTAATTATAGCGAAGGGTTTCTATAGTTCAATTTTCTTACATTTTTATCAATAATTTTTTCTAGAGAATTCATAAAGTATACTATTCTTAAAATTATATTGCTTTGAAAATTTGGCAAAAAATTTTTTCTTCTGAAAATGACGTGATGTTCAATCATCAATGATCAAAACACACTTAAGCAGATCAAGAATATTGGTCGAGGGCTGAAGAAAATATTCTAATAATTAATAGAAGGCATCTTTATATTGGTTACTGTCATCGCCTAATCTGAGGAAGTCTTTCAAATCTAAGAATCGGTGGACTAACTATTTGGGATAGTGCTTTGCATACCTGCCAGGCAAACTGAGAAACCTGGATTCAAGCCCCAGTTACGCCAATAATCTTCAACCTCTTTCATGGATTCATTTACAATTAATGTTGGATTCAAAGATTACCTTAGATTATGTGTGTACTATGAAAGTATATTTCAATTGCTGTCAATGTATTTATTAATAGGTAGGGATATCTTGATTATGTAATACAGATGTACACACAATAATTGAACTTGATAATAAAGAAATGAAAGCCAAGAACTAGAAATTACAAGCCCAGAGTCATCAATTATGGCCGATGAACGGTTATTCATTTTACCTTTGTAATCTAACAGTTTAATTCATTTTCATAAGGAATTCAATGAAGCAGAAAGCATGACCATCATAAGCAATGTGTTCAGGATTTCATACTTCCCACCAAGATAGCATAGAAAAGCAGATTGTTGTAAAAATTCTTAGAAACATAAGTGAAATTCAGAAATATAACTATAAAATAGCAAGTGAATAAAAATATTTCTCATTAAGCCTCATGTGAGTTGAATCATTGATAAAGTATCAATATAGTTAGGAGTCAATAGAGGTTGACATGTATTGATAAAGGGTAAATTGATAGTTCATCAAGAGTAGTTATCGGTAGGGAAATGAATAATCATTCTTTTCTTTGCGAATGAAGTCTTAGTAATATGAAAATTTTTAATCTTCAAATCTATAAAACCTTTCTCATTGCTAGTTTGACAATCAAAGGATAGGAAATCGGAACTTATAAATAATGTGTTAAAAAGTAAATCACTCCTTAATTCACGATTATTCTCAACTGGTGAGTCTTTTGCAACTCTGCTATTCCAAGGAATACCTATTTACATATCAATTTACTCGATCATTTTTAATGCTGGTTAAGTGCATTAAAATATATAGTAAAATTTTAAATATATTGTTCATCTCCACCATTGGAAGGCAATAGTTTTGATACATGATGATGATGATTTTATAGGTTGAAGGAAGAGAGGAATGAGTATCAATAGGCAGAAAGAAAAATCCCTTGAGATGGTGGATGCCTTGAACTTTTATGAATAATATTGTGCAGTTACAGAGATCAGCAAAGTTATGATGAGGAGCGGTCAACTTAGATGATTTTTAAGAGATATTTTCTTCGAGGTAAGTATTAATAGAACCTTGAGAAATATGATGATGGCAAAAACTACAGCCATACTTTGCCATGTATAAATAAAATGCTTATTCAAAGGAGGGGAATTTTGGCAACCATGTATTGTGTAACGAATTACATGAATGGGATCTATGTAAGGGTTGAAAAATCAATTAATTCACTACGATATGAATTTTATGACCTGTCATTCCAATTCAGAAAATGCACAAATTGTGGGGTAGGCTGAAGAAGGCTTGAAATCTCCTCACTTTCACTGTCTCTCTGTTTGCTTTGGACTCCAATTACATGCAGTCAAAATACAATACAAAGTTCGATTTTCTACTGTTCAGCAATCAAATAGTGCTATCCTAAATCAAATTCCACATTATTGATTACTTCAATCAGTTACCAGTGAGTCTAATACCTAACACACACCAAGTGTATGACATGCTTCTTGATGCAATTAATCTTGTAAAACATAAGCTTTGACACAGAAGCGTAACGAAGTTAAAGCTGTTTAAAAATACTCATTTTTGTTAAACAGATGGGTAGTTTCCTGATTATCATAAATGAAAAGGATTTAATACATCGCAAGGTATTATGCACAACAAAAGCAGGGATTCACGTTAACGTAAATTTATATTCGGTAAAAGAAAAATCAAGCCAATGGATCTTTCTGGATTAAATTTTATTCGCATTTACTGCTAACGTTTTGATGTAAAATCCGTAATAGTAAACCAATCGCAATAATAATATGAACGCCTCGATGTAGATCCGACACCCTCTATAGGTATTCCATTTCCTTATATCACACTCAGATGAATTTCCCGCAACAAGCTCTGCTCTCGAAGAGCATCGATACGTATGACGGATCTCGATTCTGGGCAAGCTTACTCGCTGATTTCAGTGACTAACTTGCTGCTATGGAAGTATGGAGTGAATTGAGAATGGGTTACTGTGAATTTTCTCGGCGAATAAAGGAGTGTGTCGGAAGCTTATTTCTTTCTCCTCCTTTGGATTTCGGTTACTTTCGGATTAACGAAGTAGCTTCTTGCCTCAAACGAGATTTAACGTGCGACAAACAACTCAAAAACATGAACTCGTATTCGAAGGTAAGTTACGGTGAGCATTACGTACGTACTTCCCTAGACGCTGCGGTATATAAGGTTAGGAAGCTAAGAATAAAACAGAGATTCCTTTAACGAGTCGAAGCGGTAAGGAATAGGTGTTAGAAGGTAAATTAAAGGGAAATTATCAGAAGGCATCCGTTCCAAACGTTTCGCTCCAAAGCCATACCCATCCTAACCCTTGGAAAAGGGCAAGACGGAAAAGCACTGTAGCGTACTACATCGTTTTCGAATAAGTGATGCGAAATGAGATAAACGTGTCGTAGAAATGGTTAATGTCCAAGGCGTTGTTATGATTGTTTTCATTAATTGACGTTAATTAATGGATGGTTGAAATCAAATCAAGCTTCATTTTTCTCATAAATAGAGCGTAATCTTGACGAGATAGTGATTTTAAATTTACGCGAAAGGAATAGAAGAGAGACGAATGTTTAAGAAAATGGTAAAGGAAAGGTTTTCGTATGTTATATTTCAAAATTAAACCATTTAATTGTACGCGTAGTTGCTTTTCGGAGGGAAAAAAGGAGCTTTCCACCAATCAAAACGCAGCATTAGCGACCGGAAATCGGCCACATTAGGGAATAGGATCAGTTGGCGCGGAGATATCGTCGTGAGCAGTTGGGAGCTACCATCGGGCATGGAATCCAGAGTCAACGGACGACGCATGGATTTAGGACCATCTACAAGAGATACCACTGCCCTCGAGAATCAGACTGGCTTCAGGGATTCGCGGCCCGAGTACCTCCACGGTTTCCCCTTTCCAACGACAAACTTGTTTATATTTGTGTGTTTCTATATTCGTTTACTCGCTTTGCTCACGTAATTGTGTGTACGTAATTTATTATCGGGTAATATTAGCGGTGCATTATCTGCGAACAATTTATTTTATGATGTGTACGTATTTTATTATGGTAGGTAGGGATTGACTGCGCGTAGTCTCTCAAGTTCTGGTTCTTGTCGTTTGGTGGTTTCGAAGGTCCTCTTCTTTGAGTTTGTTGGGTGTCGTTCGATTTGTTTTGGATGGTTTGGGTATAATGGCTTATGTATGCGTGTGCTTCACCTTTTTCCTGGTACATAATGATCTTTCTTTTGGAGGAATATAAAGTGTGTTATAGATTTTAAGTGTTATGTCGTATTTTTGTTGCATTGCTTTACGTTTGATTTAATGACCCGAGTTTTTTGCAGGTTTATCTCTCGCATTATTTCGATGTAAGTTACGAATTTTCAACGTATGCATTGTGATGTTGTGTAATAATGATGAATTTCTTGCAGGTCATTTTATCAATTGGTAATGATGTTTCTATTCTTTCCGTTTTTCAATAATTCCGATCAATGTTTTCAGGGAAATTTTAAATCATGGTACCGATATTTCAAGTTTAATGTCTGTTATTTCCCCTGCTGCTCATAACAAAAATTTTTTGCAGGTACAATAAGCATTTCGATCGAATTTTTAAATTGTTTTCCTTGTTTCGTAATCATGTTGCAATTTTTTTCAGAGGTGCTTTCCAAATGGTAGGTTCCGTTTTCTCGGTTCTCTGAATTCGTAGTGAGATTTCGAATTCAATTTAACAAAGTACTCTTTTCAGGTAAATTGAGCATCACGACAGGGATTGATTCAGGGGAGACGAGAGGAGCCAAAAAGACTACGATCGCCTTCACGCGGTGGGAAACCCAGGAGCAAAAACTACCTCAGTGCAGACCCGAGGATGAGGACAGTGTCATGAAGAGAGCTTGCCATCGAACCGTTGGCGAAAACTATATCACCTACGTTGGAAACCCGAGAAGACTTTCTACAGGCACCTTTGTATGTTATTTATAGCTTGGCCTGTCCCGTTGTATGTAAAATTGACTTCTTTCATCAAATACGATTGCCCTGTATTGTAGCAGAGCCTACGCTCGTAATTTATCGTTTTGTATGTGTATACTTTCGTCAAAAATGTTTGTATTGATCATGTCCTTAATTTGTAGAGTATGTACTTTTACTGGATGAGTTACATTAATTTCAACAACAAGGCCTTGTTTGGTAGGTTAACTTTCAATCGTTGCAACTGATGTGCAGAAGTGGAATGGTTCCCATACTTGTATGTGTGTGCTTGTGTGATGCGAGTGCTTGTGAGTGCGGAGTATACTCCTGTGTGAATGCATGAAGGTTTATTTTCGCGGTTCCGATCCATTAGTGTAGAATTTTTGTAGTTACTAACTAACTGGTGGTGGTATGATTGTGTGCGAGGTGTGGGCTTCCATTCCAAACTGTGCATTTTAAAATAACTTTAGCTTCAAGAACGTTTCGTTAACGTAGTACAATAGAGGTTTTTAAATATTTTGATGGTTTTTCCAATTGCTAGATCTATATTTACTCAAATTATACTTCCGATACTCATTTTCACGGCCAAAAATCTGTATAGTTTGTAATGCTGTTTTGTGAAGATCGTTATTGTTCATTCATCTCTCTGTCTTTCGAGGGTTTTACTCCGGAAACAATAGGCAAAGGAGGTTTATTGTTGCTGTTTTTGTTACTTTAGGAAAATAAATTGTTTGAAAAATGATCTTGTGTTTTTCTGATTGCCTCCCTCATTCCTTTGACGAGTTGCGAAGAAAGATTGTCCGGCCAGTCTTTTAAGCGAAATATAATCATTGTGATAACTTTTCCATTCCTGATCTGATAATCGACTTAAAGAAGTTATCGCAACTTATTGAATACCGAGCATGGATGCATAACACTTGGATAAGAAAATCTTGCGAGTTGTTTCTTAACAGATGCAAAATTAAGACGTGCACAATAAAAGGTGATTACGCAGTTATAAACCAGAAATATTATGAGCAGTAACTTTATGTACCAATTCTCAATGCTTTTCCAAAAATATAGTTTAAACTAGGATTTAATATTAAAGCGATTGAAAAGTTCATTTACATATTGCGCAAATTTATGTATTCGAAAACGTTCTTGGGCCGTCACACAAAAGTAATCGATCAGTTCTCGCGTTCAAAATACGTTCCCTCGGGACAAAGACAAACATTCCTTGTCCTTGTATGGAAAAAGAAACTCTACCTCAAATTTGTACTGATAAACGCTTCAATTTAACTAAAGAAAAATAAAATGCTTCGTATTATACGAAAACGTTAGAAATTACGCGTAGAATACAACCGCACATGCACTTGCTCATCATCCCTAGCTCAATTATCAAACTTTGCTACAACGATGAGTTTATCACCACAAAAAGTACACACCCTGACCGCATTCATGGACGGAAATAATGTGCGGTGCGGGGGAAGTTCACGCATACAATTCGACATTGGAGTTCATTCAAAGGGCCAGATTCCGAGTGTTAACCTGCCTTCATAAGCAACCGAGAACGGCTTGAACATTATCCTCGCCCGTCTCTGACATAGGCTCCTTCGGATGGAATTGCAAGCCTCGTTTTTCCCGTGTGAAAAGTGGAATATATTTGCCGCACATGATTTAAAGAATACGATCCCCAATTTTCAGATCGTAATGAGAGATGAAACGTACAGAAAATTCCTGCGAAAGATTTAGATGTGCTCGGAATGATTACTTTTTAAAGTTACTCGCTGAGGAATGATTAACGGCGGAATCTCTATTTTGGAATTTATGATGGCGCTTCATTATCCATGAAATGCAACGGTATTCCTTTGGATGGCCGGTTTCGGTTAATAGGAGGAAAGGAATATCTGCATGCATGGTAAAGTTGCAAGCTAAACGTTCGAGTTACGAGCAGTCGTACCAAATACGCTCGGCTCAAATGCACGAAGAGATAAACTCATTCCCGAGCACGAAATAAATTTCGTCATCTGAATCTATAGTGAACGATGCTTTGAGTAACCATGCCGCAATGGGGAATCCGATTCTCATGAGCACAAACGTCCTTTAGTTGAACTTTTGTTCACATTATTTTCGTTCGTGAAGTAAATTTCACGATTCGATATGCCTGTCGAAACACGGAATCTCACAGGACCATGAGAACTAGCTAGCAGTGATGATAGATTTGTTCTTAGTAATGATTTAGGGAATATTATGACCTGGTGCGGTAATCTGATTAAAATAATAACGAGTGTTCAGTTGTCAGCTTCTTTGACCTGATACATCTGAATAACGATCTCACCTGGAGCCTCCGCGTGGTAAATTTTTAAATAGTTGAATCAGTTAAGTATCTTGGAATGACCCGGACAAAAAACCTAGTATTTTTAACGAACTCCTATTTCGAATTATACGCGCGAACTTTCCCCGGCGTCTAGCAGACTAGGAATATCATTGCGTCACATACTCACTCATTCCTAACGAATGGATGATTCATGGATTTCACAGGCTGCTTGCTGCGAGAGGAACGAAAGTGGCGAGCGAAAACAGACGGCCCCGTTGGAAAAGAAATGCGACACGGCTTTCCGAACGGAGACTTCCTTCCATGGACAATTCGTATTCCAATCAACGCATCTTTTTCACCGTTCCGAAGACGAGAATGATCGTCTTAAGCACATCGTTGCGGCGAATTGAGATACTGGAGCCGGAATCCTAACCTTAGTATCCTCCAAGGGCGTTGATTTACGTACATGTGAAAAATAGCAGTTTCCCGATTATGCTTTTATACGATATAACGGTGATGGATGGAGCTTATGAAATAGTTCGCGCGGCGGAACCGTGCCAGTCAGAAGGGGCAATGAGTGGAAAAGAATATCTTTGCAATAGCCGCACGCGGTCCCAAAAAAATATTCTCCAGATATGAACGAAAGGGATTTCCGTGATCAGTATTCTTGGACTTTTGGAAAGTTTTTAGATGCCCTTCGGGGTTTAATTGAGGACCTTTAGTGTCGGAATTGCATCCGCTGCAACCGGGTAAGTGTCTCCTACGCTCACATCGCAAAGAGTTCATTTTAAATGTTACGCTCAAGATCAAAGAATTAGATACCGATCCATTGGTCGAGGAGTTATTCCTCTTAAACGCTTCAGTATATCTTCACGTTTAAGATCGATCTTCGCCAAGCTCAAATACGTTACAAGCAAATCTAACAGACATCATTTCCAATTCAATCATTCAGACCGAACAACGGCATCGCCGCTTCTTCTCGATGCACGTATGCTCTTACGTGACAGCAAGTCGGTAGAAAAGGAGAGGCGCGATAGTACGTGTTTACGTGGTGGTTAATAAAACGAATGTTTTACCCATACTTGAACCGTGTTACTCGCTGCATGATTCCAGTACTTACCTTTAATCCTCGAAAACCGTAGCTCAATCCTCGTGCTCGCCTCAATCAAGCGTTTAAGCAAGATTTAGTTTCCGCTTTGATGGATACGGAATGGAATGGGGGGGGAAATGGATACAGTTCTCTGAAAAGTCGTTGGAACCATAACGATGGCCTCCACGTTTATTCCAAGCGCATTAGCTAGATCTTTGGAGTTTTTTTATTCGAAGGCCACTCTAGTAACTGTAAACAGCTTACTTGTTGGCCTATCACATCTCACCTGCGACTGTATAGATCGATCAGTTTCGACTGATGGCTGATGAAAGTTCTACACGGGTGTGAGTTCAGATTCGTCTTAAAGTTGAACTGCCACTCGCTCTACATATTAGCTTGACGTTTCCGATGCGCATTTTAAACGAATACCTCTGGTATTCGAGAACATATAGAGGATACCGGGAATTGGATGTGATGAGCAGAGGGTATAATTCCGTTTGAAGGATGTACGCTTTAAAAATATTCTTTGATCGGTCGTTGATAGTAAGCGAATGCAAATTGATTCATAGAAAAACGTCTGAGGAGCCAAGAAATATTTGGTCCAAACCATGGAAATATTCAAAAAGAACATGCCACTTCTGTGCACCATGAATGAAGGCTTGTAGCATAGCAAAGGATGAAGAAGTGAATGAAGCAATCAGCAGAACACTGCCAGGGGGCACAGAAAAGAACTCGGAGGAAACATTCGTGACTTGGTTGGCAGTTGATGACACTTGAAATAAGAGGCTCAGATAGGGACTCACGATGGCGATGGGAGGTCCAAGAATACACAAAATTATCCAGAAAAGAAGATGAAAAGGGCGCCAGGTGAAAAGATGTGATTTTTCTCCCAATCTACTTCATAGCTATGTGAAGTACGAAGAAGTAACAAGAGTGAGAGAGGAGAAATAGAACAGTTTATCAAGAAAGAAAGACCTAACTGCAGGTTGAATGGAACATGAAGATGGCAAAGCTGAAAGCTCATCTTGTTGCTTTTCATATCGATTTGTAACAATATGTTCTTCTTTCACACTATGAATTCGTCCATTGCATAACTAGTTATCAGAGAGCGTTATTGATAGAGAATAGATATAGATTGGCAAGCAGTCTTAAAAATCCATGAATCATCCATTCGTTAGGAATGAGTGAGTATGTGACGCAATGGTATTCCTAGTCTGCTAGACGCCGGGGAAAGTTCGCGCGTATAATTCGAAATAGGAGTTCGTTAAAAATACTAGGTTTTTTGTCCGGGTCATTCCAAGATACTTAACTGATTCAACTATTTAAAAATTTACCACGCGGAGGCTCCAGGTGAGATCGTTATTCAGATGTATCAGGTCAAAGAAGCTGACAACTGAACACTCGTTATTATTTTAATCAGATTACCGCACCAGGTCATAATATTCCCTAAATCATTACTAAGAACAAATCTATCATCACTGCTAGCTAGTTCTCATGGTCCTGTGAGATTCCGTGTTTCGACAGGCTTATCGAATCGTGAAATTTACTTCACGAACGAAAATAATGTGAACAAAAGTTCAACTAAAGGACGTTTGTGCTCATGAGAATCGGATTCCCCATTGCGGCATGGTTACTCAAAGCATCGTTCACTATAGATTCAGATGACGAAATTTATTTCGTGCTCGGGAATGAGTTTATCTCTTCGTGCATTTGAGCCGAGCGTATTTGGTACGACTGCTCGTAACTCGAACGTTTAGCTTGCAACTTTACCATGCATGCAGATATTCCTTTCCTCCTATTAACCGAAACCGGCCATCCAAAGGAATACCGTTGCATTTCATGGATAATGAAGCGCCATCATAAATTCCAAAATAGAGATTCCGCCGTTAATCATTCCTCAGCGAGTAACTTTAAAAAGTAATCATTCCGAGCACATCTAAATCTTTCGCAGGAATTTTCTGTACGTTTCATCTCTCATTACGATCTGAAAATTGGGGATCGTATTCTTTAAATCATGTGCGGCAAATATATTCCACTTTTCACACGGGAAAAACGAGGCTTGCAATTCCATCCGAAGGAGCCTATGTCAGAGACGGGCGAGGATAATGTTCAAGCCGTTCTCGGTTGCTTATGAAGGCAGGTTAACACTCGGAATCTGGCCCTTTGAATGAACTCCAATGTCGAATTGTATGCGTGAACTTCCCCCGCACCGCACATTATTTCCGTCCATGAATGCGGTCAGGGTGTGTACTTTTTGTGGTGATAAACTCATCGTTGTAGCAAAGTTTGATAATTGAGCTAGGGATGATGAGCAAGTGCATGTGCGGTTGTATTCTACGCGTAATTTCTAACGTTTTCGTATAATACGAAGCATTTTATTTTTCTTTAGTTAAATTGAAGCGTTTATCAGTACAAATTTGAGGTAGAGTTTCTTTTTCCATACAAGGACAAGGAATGTTTGTCTTTGTCCCGAGGGAACGTATTTTGAACGCGAGAACTGATCGATTACTTTTGTGTGACGGCCCAAGAACGTTTTCGAATACATAAATTTGCGCAATATGTAAATGAACTTTTCAATCGCTTTAATATTAAATCCTAGTTTAAACTATATTTTTGGAAAAGCATTGAGAATTGGTACATAAAGTTACTGCTCATAATATTTCTGGTTTATAACTGCGTAATCACCTTTTATTGTGCACGTCTTAATTTTGCATCTGTTAAGAAACAACTCGCAAGATTTTCTTATCCAAGTGTTATGCATCCATGCTCGGTATTCAATAAGTTGCGATAACTTCTTTAAGTCGATTATCAGATCAGGAATGGAAAAGTTATCACAATGATTATATTTCGCTTAAAAGACTGGCCGGACAATCTTTCTTCGCAACTCGTCAAAGGAATGAGGGAGGCAATCAGAAAAACACAAGATCATTTTTCAAACAATTTATTTTCCTAAAGTAACAAAAACAGCAACAATAAACCTCCTTTGCCTATTGTTTCCGGAGTAAAACCCTCGAAAGACAGAGAGATGAATGAACAATAACGATCTTCACAAAACAGCATTACAAACTATACAGATTTTTGGCCGTGAAAATGAGTATCGGAAGTATAATTTGAGTAAATATAGATCTAGCAATTGGAAAAACCATCAAAATATTTAAAAACCTCTATTGTACTACGTTAACGAAACGTTCTTGAAGCTAAAGTTATTTTAAAATGCACAGTTTGGAATGGAAGCCCACACCTCGCACACAATCATACCACCACCAGTTAGTTAGTAACTACAAAAATTCTACACTAATGGATCGGAACCGCGAAAATAAACCTTCATGCATTCACACAGGAGTATACTCCGCACTCACAAGCACTCGCATCACACAAGCACACACATACAAGTATGGGAACCATTCCACTTCTGCACATCAGTTGCAACGATTGAAAGTTAACCTACCAAACAAGGCCTTGTTGTTGAAATTAATGTAACTCATCCAGTAAAAGTACATACTCTACAAATTAAGGACATGATCAATACAAACATTTTTGACGAAAGTATACACATACAAAACGATAAATTACGAGCGTAGGCTCTGCTACAATACAGGGCAATCGTATTTGATGAAAGAAGTCAATTTTACATACAACGGGACAGGCCAAGCTATAAATAACATACAAAGGTGCCTGTAGAAAGTCTTCTCGGGTTTCCAACGTAGGTGATATAGTTTTCGCCAACGGTTCGATGGCAAGCTCTCTTCATGACACTGTCCTCATCCTCGGGTCTGCACTGAGGTAGTTTTTGCTCCTGGGTTTCCCACCGCGTGAAGGCGATCGTAGTCTTTTTGGCTCCTCTCGTCTCCCCTGAATCAATCCCTGTCGTGATGCTCAATTTACCTGAAAAGAGTACTTTGTTAAATTGAATTCGAAATCTCACTACGAATTCAGAGAACCGAGAAAACGGAACCTACCATTTGGAAAGCACCTCTGAAAAAAATTGCAACATGATTACGAAACAAGGAAAACAATTTAAAAATTCGATCGAAATGCTTATTGTACCTGCAAAAAATTTTTGTTATGAGCAGCAGGGGAAATAACAGACATTAAACTTGAAATATCGGTACCATGATTTAAAATTTCCCTGAAAACATTGATCGGAATTATTGAAAAACGGAAAGAATAGAAACATCATTACCAATTGATAAAATGACCTGCAAGAAATTCATCATTATTACACAACATCACAATGCATACGTTGAAAATTCGTAACTTACATCGAAATAATGCGAGAGATAAACCTGCAAAAAACTCGGGTCATTAAATCAAACGTAAAGCAATGCAACAAAAATACGACATAACACTTAAAATCTATAACACACTTTATATTCCTCCAAAAGAAAGATCATTATGTACCAGGAAAAAGGTGAAGCACACGCATACATAAGCCATTATACCCAAACCATCCAAAACAAATCGAACGACACCCAACAAACTCAAAGAAGAGGACCTTCGAAACCACCAAACGACAAGAACCAGAACTTGAGAGACTACGCGCAGTCAATCCCTACCTACCATAATAAAATACGTACACATCATAAAATAAATTGTTCGCAGATAATGCACCGCTAATATTACCCGATAATAAATTACGTACACACAATTACGTGAGCAAAGCGAGTAAACGAATATAGAAACACACAAATATAAACAAGTTTGTCGTTGGAAAGGGGAAACCGTGGAGGTACTCGGGCCGCGAATCCCTGAAGCCAGTCTGATTCTCGAGGGCAGTGGTATCTCTTGTAGATGGTCCTAAATCCATGCGTCGTCCGTTGACTCTGGATTCCATGCCCGATGGTAGCTCCCAACTGCTCACGACGATATCTCCGCGCCAACTGATCCTATTCCCTAATGTGGCCGATTTCCGGTCGCTAATGCTGCGTTTTGATTGGTGGAAAGCTCCTTTTTTCCCTCCGAAAAGCAACTACGCGTACAATTAAATGGTTTAATTTTGAAATATAACATACGAAAACCTTTCCTTTACCATTTTCTTAAACATTCGTCTCTCTTCTATTCCTTTCGCGTAAATTTAAAATCACTATCTCGTCAAGATTACGCTCTATTTATGAGAAAAATGAAGCTTGATTTGATTTCAACCATCCATTAATTAACGTCAATTAATGAAAACAATCATAACAACGCCTTGGACATTAACCATTTCTACGACACGTTTATCTCATTTCGCATCACTTATTCGAAAACGATGTAGTACGCTACAGTGCTTTTCCGTCTTGCCCTTTTCCAAGGGTTAGGATGGGTATGGCTTTGGAGCGAAACGTTTGGAACGGATGCCTTCTGATAATTTCCCTTTAATTTACCTTCTAACACCTATTCCTTACCGCTTCGACTCGTTAAAGGAATCTCTGTTTTATTCTTAGCTTCCTAACCTTATATACCGCAGCGTCTAGGGAAGTACGTACGTAATGCTCACCGTAACTTACCTTCGAATACGAGTTCATGTTTTTGAGTTGTTTGTCGCACGTTAAATCTCGTTTGAGGCAAGAAGCTACTTCGTTAATCCGAAAGTAACCGAAATCCAAAGGAGGAGAAAGAAATAAGCTTCCGACACACTCCTTTATTCGCCGAGAAAATTCACAGTAACCCATTCTCAATTCACTCCATACTTCCATAGCAGCAAGTTAGTCACTGAAATCAGCGAGTAAGCTTGCCCAGAATCGAGATCCGTCATACGTATCGATGCTCTTCGAGAGCAGAGCTTGTTGCGGGAAATTCATCTGAGTGTGATATAAGGAAATGGAATACCTATAGAGGGTGTCGGATCTACATCGAGGCGTTCATATTATTATTGCGATTGGTTTACTATTACGGATTTTACATCAAAACGTTAGCAGTAAATGCGAATAAAATTTAATCCAGAAAGATCCATTGGCTTGATTTTTCTTTTACCGAATATAAATTTACGTTAACGTGAATCCCTGCTTTTGTTGTGCATAATACCTTGCGATGTATTAAATCCTTTTCATTTATGATAATCAGGAAACTACCCATCTGTTTAACAAAAATGAGTATTTTTAAACAGCTTTAACTTCGTTACGCTTCTGTGTCAAAGCTTATGTTTTACAAGATTAATTGCATCAAGAAGCATGTCATACACTTGGTGTGTGTTAGGTATTAGACTCACTGGTAACTGATTGAAGTAATCAATAATGTGGAATTTGATTTAGGATAGCACTATTTGATTGCTGAACAGTAGAAAATCGAACTTTGTATTGTATTTTGACTGCATGTAATTGGAGTCCAAAGCAAACAGAGAGACAGTGAAAGTGAGGAGATTTCAAGCCTTCTTCAGCCTACCCCACAATTTGTGCATTTTCTGAATTGGAATGACAGGTCATAAAATTCATATCGTAGTGAATTAATTGATTTTTCAACCCTTACATAGATCCCATTCATGTAATTCGTTACACAATACATGGTTGCCAAAATTCCCCTCCTTTGAATAAGCATTTTATTTATACATGGCAAAGTATGGCTGTAGTTTTTGCCATCATCATATTTCTCAAGGTTCTATTAATACTTACCTCGAAGAAAATATCTCTTAAAAATCATCTAAGTTGACCGCTCCTCATCATAACTTTGCTGATCTCTGTAACTGCACAATATTATTCATAAAAGTTCAAGGCATCCACCATCTCAAGGGATTTTTCTTTCTGCCTATTGATACTCATTCCTCTCTTCCTTCAACCTATAAAATCATCATCATCATGTATCAAAACTATTGCCTTCCAATGGTGGAGATGAACAATATATTTAAAATTTTACTATATATTTTAATGCACTTAACCAGCATTAAAAATGATCGAGTAAATTGATATGTAAATAGGTATTCCTTGGAATAGCAGAGTTGCAAAAGACTCACCAGTTGAGAATAATCGTGAATTAAGGAGTGATTTACTTTTTAACACATTATTTATAAGTTCCGATTTCCTATCCTTTGATTGTCAAACTAGCAATGAGAAAGGTTTTATAGATTTGAAGATTAAAAATTTTCATATTACTAAGACTTCATTCGCAAAGAAAAGAATGATTATTCATTTCCCTACCGATAACTACTCTTGATGAACTATCAATTTACCCTTTATCAATACATGTCAACCTCTATTGACTCCTAACTATATTGATACTTTATCAATGATTCAACTCACATGAGGCTTAATGAGAAATATTTTTATTCACTTGCTATTTTATAGTTATATTTCTGAATTTCACTTATGTTTCTAAGAATTTTTACAACAATCTGCTTTTCTATGCTATCTTGGTGGGAAGTATGAAATCCTGAACACATTGCTTATGATGGTCATGCTTTCTGCTTCATTGAATTCCTTATGAAAATGAATTAAACTGTTAGATTACAAAGGTAAAATGAATAACCGTTCATCGGCCATAATTGATGACTCTGGGCTTGTAATTTCTAGTTCTTGGCTTTCATTTCTTTATTATCAAGTTCAATTATTGTGTGTACATCTGTATTACATAATCAAGATATCCCTACCTATTAATAAATACATTGACAGCAATTGAAATATACTTTCATAGTACACACATAATCTAAGGTAATCTTTGAATCCAACATTAATTGTAAATGAATCCATGAAAGAGGTTGAAGATTATTGGCGTAACTGGGGCTTGAATCCAGGTTTCTCAGTTTGCCTGGCAGGTATGCAAAGCACTATCCCAAATAGTTAGTCCACCGATTCTTAGATTTGAAAGACTTCCTCAGATTAGGCGATGACAGTAACCAATATAAAGATGCCTTCTATTAATTATTAGAATATTTTCTTCAGCCCTCGACCAATATTCTTGATCTGCTTAAGTGTGTTTTGATCATTGATGATTGAACATCACGTCATTTTCAGAAGAAAAAATTTTTTGCCAAATTTTCAAAGCAATATAATTTTAAGAATAGTATACTTTATGAATTCTCTAGAAAAAATTATTGATAAAAATGTAAGAAAATTGAACTATAGAAACCCTTCGCTATAATTAAATCAAAAATTCAGGGACCACTTCCCTTAAAAAATAGCAGTTTACTCATTCCATAGTAAAATATTTCTTCTGACAAAAGTTACTTAAGAGCATTAAAGATGGATTGTCTATCTAACACTAAAAGATTAATACATAGTGAAAAGGTTTTCATCTCATGACTTGCTACACTAATTACTGTAGAAATTGGTATCCGTTGGTAGCTCTGGGATCATTCCGTAGTTGCATCATTATTGTGTACTTTCCAAATACTATTCCATTTAGATATATGAATCAATTATTAACAATAATTGGTAATTATAAGAAATTTCAAAGCTTCAATGCAGCTTTCCTACCAAAGATGGCCTATATCTTACATTTATTCCAAAAGGTTGATAAAGACCTGTTTTTCCTGGGAATTTAAAAAGCCTTTCACAGTTTGATTGGCATTTTACTGCAGTAATATTTTTTATTAGTTTAATATTTTAACTTAAACAATGTTCTGTAATACAAGACTTTGAGACTAAAAACTTCCCATTTATAAAATTAAGATGAATACTTTACAAAAATTACATGAATTAAAACACTTGAGGATATATCACCCAAACTTATTGAAAAAAGAACAGATTATTTATTTTATAACATGATATCTCTAATAATCTTCAGTAATTCCAAAAACTGTTAAAGCATTCCAGCAAAACTAACAAAAAACTAAATTTGTTTCATATTAAAAAAGTTGTCATTGGATGCATACATTCGACAAAGCATCACATGAAAGAAATATAAAAGCTCATGATAGGGGAATACAAAAATGGAAAAACAAACAGTAATTTTGGGAATCGCTCCTTATTTGCACTCACTAAGGATGGAGAAAATATAACAAGTTATATTTATTCAAGATTTTGTTGAATATAAATTCATGAATTAACGATATGGTACCCATGAACGATCAAAGCACGAACAAGCAATTTAATAAATAATTCAAAGATGTATGATCTGAATAGAAAAAAATGAATTTAATATTTATAATAATAATAATAATCTGCCTTTATTGAATCAGGGCGAAATTTAGTCTATATATCCCACTCTTACATCTAACCCCTATGGACGAACACAAATACATCCCATCCCAGACCAGAAAATATTCCAATCCGCCAGGACTCGAACCTGGGACCTCGAGACTTAGAGCACTAGCACTGAATGCGCTACGTACTCGGCCACCGAGGCCGGCCATATTTAGGATTTATTAACAGAAAAACAAGCCCGATTACCATTTTCAGCACATCCATGTTCACGGTTGTCCTTTGGGCAGTACACTAACTGCAATATTAAGGTCGTCTAGTGACAATACCAGTACCTCTGGTTAAAAAGAGGGTTGGCCCACCAAGCTTTCAATAAGGGAGCTCTTTCCAGAGCAAACCATTGCATATTTGTTTTATCCTGCACATTAATTCTAAACATTTGATGAAAATTCTTGATTATAATCAACATTGTTTACTAGGTATGAGATTCAGTAAATGAATTCCTAGTTAATGCTTCGGAAATCGGAAACAATAAATTCCTGCTCAATAAGCAAATAGAACAACTGGAATGAATGAGATAAGAATGTTACCGATGAGATATAAATACATGTAATAATAGGAATAGGATGTTCTGAGGTCTTAAGATGCTGTATATAATAGACTGTGATGATTCGGATTTCATGAAAAATATCGTCACATAAATGAAACCTATTATTTGTCTTAAATTCTTTACAGATTTTCAATGGTGCAAACGCTACAAATATATAATGACTAAGATGCTTATTCATAGCAGGGTCAAGGTCAACGTATATAGAATTCTAACATCCAAATTCAGCTCGTGCAAATATTACATTCATATTTTCAACTACAATTCCACAATTAAATAAAAAACTTAAATTTGAAATTCGCACAGTTGATTTTCATATTAATCATATCATTGTCACTCATTAATGAAGAGACCTTCAAAAGAAAAATTCTCTATAATATAACCAAAGTATTTTGTGATTTAGCGCAAGGATTGATGGGTGATGTCCTCCCTAATAGATTATTCCATTGGAAATTATGATATCAGGGTTAACTGGTAAACAAAATTACTTGATTTTTTTATACAAAAGCATTCTAAATACTGCCAACAATCATTTAAGGAAGTAATATAACTATTACCACTCTATAGTAAACGATTAACGGAAACATAATTGTGCCTTAATTTACCTGTATTGACTTCCTGCACACTTAGAACAACAAAATTTCATACAGCTAAAGCAACTTTATGATTCTAACAAAAAATGTTATTATTTTAATTCACAAAAGCTATGTGTTACATGCCAGGAGGTGAAATATTTTCAAATTTTGAAAAATCATATCTACCTTAAGCTAAAACGTTCGAGTTACGAGCAGTCGTACCAAATACGCTCGGCTCAAATGCACGAAGAGATAAACTCATTCTCGAGCACGTAATAAATTTCGTCATCTGAATCTATAGTGAACGATGCTTTGAGTAACCATGCCGCAATGGGGAATCCGATTCTCATGAGCGCAAACGTCCTTTAGTTGAACTTTCGTTCACATTATTTTCGTTCGTCAACAATTTTAGATGGCGTAAACGGGAGAGAAATGTGTGAAAAATTCAATACCTCGGGAAATGCCACTGGAGACGAAGCTGCTATTGATTAAGCACTTACAAAAATAAAGAAAAATTATTTACGGAGTTCGGAAAACTTTCGTAATCTCTTGGACTTGAACCTTTGGAATTGGAATCGGATACGGTGGGTATCCGGTGAACTCAGGGCGGAGAAAAATCTCGTAATTTAAAGAGCTCGGGAGATTTTTCCGTAATGGATACATTTCGACGAAACAAACTCCGTCAATTCCCTGTTGCTTCCACATGCATCACGATCGCTCAAACCGATTTCACGTATCTTTCCTATGCCAACTAATATTTACGATACAAGATTCAGGCGGAGCAGGAGCGTCGCCCATAACTCGATGCCCTCCCGCATCATCTTTCCGCTAATATCAACGTGAAGTAAGTTTCACGATTCGATATGCCTGTCGAAACACGAAATCTCACAGGACCATGAGAAATGGCTAGCAGTGAGGATAGATTTGTTCTTAGTAATGATTTAGGTAATATTTTGACCTGGTGCGGAAATCTGATTAAAATAAAAACGAGTGTTCAGTTGTCAGCTTCTTTGACCTGAAAACTCTGAATAACGATCTTACCCGGAGCCTCCGCCGAGAAATTTTTAAATAGTTGAATCTGTTAAGTATCTTGGAATGATCCGGACGAATAACCTATCATGGAATATCCACATCCGTAATACGTGTGGAAAAGAAAAGCTTTAGAAAAACTCGGTTTCGTTAGAGGATAGTCGGTAGGAGCTTAGGAAAAGTTCGCGAGCGATGTTACTTTGCGATAGTCAGACCACACCTTGAATATGCTTGAGGTGTATGGGACCCTGCCGATAAAAGTAACTGATGAGAATTAGAAAAGCTCCAACGTAAGGCGATACGTGTCGTGAAAAATTGCTACGATTCATCGATAGGTGTAACTAAACTGCTCGCGATGGGAAACATTACAACAGCGTAGAGTAGATTCAGAGAAAGAACGTTCAAGGAAGGCGAAGTACAGATCAGGCGCCTACCCTGCTATAAAGGTCTATCAGATACAGCGAACAAAATAAGGAAAATAGAAGCTAAAGCCAACAGATTCAATACATCGTTTCTCCTTCGAACAAGATGCGAGAACAACCGTCAAGGGAAGTAAATTCAAGGTTCGTTTACGCACTGCCACAATGTGGCTGGCAGGGTATCTACATAGACAGTATAATCTTTCGGCCATGTCATTTCCTCAAACCTGAGACGAAGAAAGTAGGATCGGAGTGGAGCTTACGTTCTCCAGCAATACTGCCCAGGAAAGGGAATACGGGTCAAAGTGCGATTTTTTCGTCTGTGTCTGCGAGTCACCTTTCGGTGAGTGGCGCCTGAACCGGACGATTATTTACGGGTATAGTTCGACGGAAAACCCAGAATTAATTCAGATGGCTCGAACAAGCCTCCGAATGGGAACGAATGCCTCCAATATTAACACTCTGTCTTCGTCCGAAAATTCTCCTATGGAAAAATTTCATCTCTCGCCCTTCCCGACCGTCTCCTTCTTTCCCAATTTGTAGACTATGTTCCCGTGCGATGGAACGAAAGAAAAAATCAACCTCCTGGCGAAATATCAAATGTTCGTTCCGATTTGCAGGGAACTTCTTCCGTCTGCTACCGAAGGTGGTTGCAGCGAACGATTACCCGGTGGTGGGCGAATTTGAATACCACGCTTTCGCAGCTCTCCGCGATGGAGTTGATTCAGCACTGTCATCAGCACGATATTTCTCTTTCCCGAAGTGAAAGCGATGATTTGTGTCTATACTCCGTGGAAGTAAGCATTTCGTAATTCGACGTCCTTAATCTCTTTCTTACTTATTCAGTCATTGTCATTTAATTTCGTTCTTTCTCCAAGGAACGAGCTATCTCCTTGAGAAGTATTTTTGCGCAACTCGATCCAACTTTAGTTCTCGAAGAATCGAATCCGAAGAGAGTTTTTAACGTAACGAACCTCTACGCAGAAATGAGGAAAGGTTGAAGTAGATCGCCATTTTTCGTCGTACGGAAAATATTCGAAATCCGACAGAGGGCCAAGTTATCGTTCCGGTGTCGCCTCAGTAGGCGGCTATCCCTAGTGAGCAGAGTTCGTTGTTGTTGTGATTAGTGAATCGAGTTTCCCCATGCTTTTGTTACGCCGTTTGCTATCCATCGAATGGCTACCAAATCTCCAAGTTTCTACCTAAATGAAGTGATTGTGTCAATGTTATTGCGTTCTGCGGTTAGCGGTGCACATACGAGATCGATTAGATTGACTGCAGCTCGAAGAGGACGGCATTGTTTCACCTCATCCCAGTGACGGACAAGCAGTACAGCGATTAGTGAGGATGCAAGATTCAGTCGAAAAGCAAGGTAAGGTAAGAAACGTCCCGTTGAAAAATATTTCTTTTCCCTCGACGACAAGGATGTGCCCCGGAATTTCATTTACCGATTGCTTCCGAGCGAAGCGTTTCGAATTCCTATTCATCGCAATTCAAGACATTTTTACCGCTGTAACATGTCCAGATAAATACTAACAACAATACTATTGACCGACGGCTTAAATATCTCTGGGCTGCATCGTGCATAGGGGCTCGTAACTGATCGTTACATTGCGATCTCTGTTAAGTTTTCGAAGCCGTTTCTTCGGATAGGGGGCTCGGGCGAAACTTCATAGTTTAAATGAGGATGATTTTATCCTCAATAGAGTGCATTGATTTAGAAAAAAGGGAAAATGAATGACTGGTGAGAGGCAGGATGTTGACACGGAGAGGTCGCCATGGAAAGTGAATAACGCGCGGCGGTATTTCGAGACGCGATTGTCACCGGCGGGAATCTAATATTCGAGAAAGATTATTGAAAATAAATTTGAGGTGAGTCGTAACCGATTAAAATTTAATGAAGATTAGTATTTATTATGACTTTTTACCAACTACGTGAGTCTTACTGTGCAAAAATACTGAATTCATAAGTTTCGTCAACGTATTTCCTCCGTTTTCAAGAAAACCGCCATTGCTGGCGGTCGACATAAAAGAAAAGAGAAATTTTGATGATATTCGATCGGCAATCAGATGAAGAAATACTTGTCATAAAATTTAACAATACAGCCTCTACACTGACAGCGGTGGTATTTCTCTCAGCCAATCAGCAGCGAGATAAATGTTTAGCGGTAAGTCAAAAATTTATACACTTGTATTTTCAACGTTTCAATTAGAAAAGAGGTGAGTTAAACTATTCTCAGCATTTTGGAACGTGCCGAAGCTAAGATACGTCAAGTTTTACCATCGTCTGATTCTCTATTCCTATTTATTACGATGTCAATCTTTGCCACTATCAGTTTATATGTTTTTGAAGCATAAACGTGCAATAACACTCTCTGATACGAGATTTAATATTCAGTATTTTCAATAGTACAACACGTGAATTGATATATTTTAAAAATTACATTTTTAAATCACCAAACAGCCTTGGCAGTGTTAGCGTGGTGGAAGTGAGCCTTGGTTCTGGATAATGGTTTCCTTCTTTAATGCATTCATCGTACTTCAATTCCAGGATGACTTTTGAATCGAGACGTTCGCCATCCTATCCACAAGGAGAGTCTTCACGAAATGGATTGCCAAGACTTCTCAGCTGATGGAAGAAATTGCTTACACCTTTGGATGTGTAAGTAGACTACCTTTTCAAGGTATGACTTCGAACTGTTCATATTTCTCTTTCATTGCTATTGAATGGAACCTATTATTTGATGAAGTGAATGGGCCTAGTTATGCAATGGACGAATTCATAGTGTGAAAGAAGAACATATTGTTACAAATCGATATGAAGAGCAACAAGATGAGCTTTCAGCTTTGCCATCTTCATGTTCCATTCAACCTGCAGTTAGGTCTTTCTTTCTTGATAAACTGTTCTATTTCTCCTCTCTCACTCTTGTTACTTCTTCGTACTTCACATAGCTATGAAGTAGATTGGGAGAAAAATCACATCTTTTCACCTGGCGCCCTTTTCATCTTCTTTTGTGGATGATTTTGTGTATTCTTGGACCTCCCATCGCCATCGTGAGTCCCTATCTGAGCCTCTTATTTCAAGTGTCATCAACTGCCAACCAAGTCTCGAGTGTTTCCTCCGAGTTCTTTTCTGTGCCCCCTGGCAGTGTTCTGCTGATTGCTTCATTCACTTCTTCATCCTTTGCTATGCTACAAGCCTTCATTCATGGTGCACAGAAGTGGCATGTTCTTTTTGAATATTTCCATGGTTTGGACCAAATATTTCTTGGCTCCTCAGACGTACGTTAAGCTACTAGGAAGGAACTGCAACAAAGTAAATTCCAGTACCCTTACTCTCCTCGATCAGTTTCATACTCACCTCTGTGTTCTTTCCTTCATTTTTAAGAATTTCCATTTCTCATGAATCCTGTTATTGTGTGCCTTCTTACCGCCTTCATTCGGTGAGATTCATCCTCAGAGTAGGGAGGATCATTTGATGTAATTAATCCTCACAAACTACAATTCTGATATTTGGCAGTAAATTCCCCTTCACTCAATTATAACCCAATGCATTTCCCAATTCCAAAGGGTGCCACAGGAAGAGAAGAATATATTCTTCCTAATATCATTCCGAATTCTTTAGCCATCGCAATTTGATATGGGATCATTCACTAAACGAATCGTTGCTGATAATTTCGAAATGCTAAACCGTATCATATACATTCCGGATTCAAAGTTTTGGCAAAAGGATAATGCTGTTTCAATCCGACCGTAAAGCAAGAAATTCTTTCAGTGTCCGATTTTGAATAATCTCTTTCACTCTCGTTTCAGATGCCTCCGACGACCGTTGGGGAGAGGATTTCGATTCAGGAGCCCAGAAAAGTTTACCAGATTTGGATGCTTCATTCCTCACCCATGGACGGACGACAGCAAGTGGGAAGGAGAACCCTATTTTCCGTAAACACAGATGGAAAAATGATGCTCGACATGTAATTTATGTTACTTTTTGAATAAACTTTTTCTATGAATCAATTTGCATTCGCTTACTATCAACGACCGATCAAAGAATATTTTTAAAGCGTACATCCTTCAAACGGAATTATACCCTCTGCTCATCACATCCAATTCCCGGTATCCTCTATATGTTCTCGAATACCGGAGGTATTCGTTTAAAATGCGCATCGGAAACGTAAAGCTAATATGTAGAGCGAGTGGCAGTTCGACTTTAAGACGAATCTGAACTCACACCCGTGTAGAACATTCATGTGCCAGCAGTCGAAACTGATCGATCTATACAGTCGCAGGTGAGATGTGATAGGCCAACAAGTAAGCTATTTACAGTTACTAGAGTGGCCTTCGAATAAAAAAACTCCAAAGATCTAGCTAATGCGCTTGGAATAAACGTGGAGGCCATCGTTATGGTTCCAACGACTTTTCAGAGAACTGTATCCATTTCCCCCCCCATTCCATTCCGTATCCATCAAAGCGGAAACTAAATCTTGCTTAAACGCTTGATTGAGGCGAGCACGAGGATTGAGCTACGGTTTTCGAGGATTAAAGGTAAGTACTGGAATCATGCAGCGAGTAACACGGTTCAAGTATGGGTAAAACATTCGTTTTATTAACCACCACGTAAACACGTACTATCGCGCCTCTCCTTTTCTACCGACTTGCTGTCACGTAAGAGCATACGTGCATCGAGAAGAAGCGGCGATGCCGTTGTTCGGTCTGAATGATTGAATTGGAAATGATGTCTGTTAGATTTGCTTGTAACGTATTTGAGCTTGGCGAAGATCGATCTTAAACGTGAAGATATACTGAAGCGTTTAAGAGGAATAACTCCTCGACCATTGGATCGGTATCTAATTCTTTGATCTTGAGCGTAACATTTAAAATGAACTCTTTGCGATGTGAGCGTAGGAGACACTTACCCGGTTGCAGCGGATGCAATTCCGACACTAAAGGTCCTGAATTAAACCCCGAAGGGCATCTAAAGAATTTCCGAAGAATTCTTAACGTTTCCGAAGTCCAAGATTTCTAAACTCCAAATTCCCTTGTGTTCATATCGGGAGAATATTTTTTTGGGACCGCGTGCGGCTATTGCAAAGATATTCTTTTCCACTCATTGCCCCTTCTGACTGGCACGGTTCTGCCACGTGAACTATTTCATAAGCTCCATCCATCACCGTTATATCGTATAAAAGCATAATCGGGAAACTGCTATTTTTCACATGTACGTATATCAACGCCCTTGGAGGATACTAAGGTTAGGATTTTTGCGGACGATACAGTCATTTAAACAGTGCAAATGATTACCGTCTCGAAAACGTACCTCTTGTCTTCGTAACCGACTCCGGTGTCTCAATTCGCTGCAACGATGTGTTCCGAAGACGATCGTTCTCGTCTTCGGAACGGTGAAAAAGATGCGTTGATTGGAATACGAACTCTCCATGGAAGGAAGTCTCCGTTTGGAAAGCCGTGTCGCATTTCTTTTCCAACGGGGCCGTCTGTTTTCGCTCGCCACTTTCGCTCCTCTCGCAACAAGCAGCCTGTGAAATCCATGAATCATCCATTCGTTTGGAATGAGTGAGTACGTGACGCAATGGTATTCCTACTCTGCTAGGCGCCGGGGAAAATTCGCGCACATAGTTCGACATAGGAGTTCGTTAAAAGTACCAAATTCCGAGCGTTAATCTGCCTTCATAAGCAACCGAGAACGGCTTGAACATTATCCTCGCCCGTCTCTGACATAGGCTCCTTCGGATGGAATTGCAAGCCTCGTTTTTCCCGTGTGAAAAGTGGAATATATTTGCCGCACATCATTTAAAGAATACGATCCCCAATTTTCAGATCGTAAAGAGAGGTCTCATGAAGCGTACAGGGAATTCCTGCGAACGATGTGCTCGTAATGATTACTTTCTAAGGTTACTCGCTGAGGAATGAATAACGGCGGAATCTCTAATTCGGAATTTATGAAGGCGCTTCATTATCCATGAAATGCAACGGTAATTCTTTGGATGGACGGTTTCGGTTAATAGGAGGAAAGGAATATCTGCATGCATGGAAAAATTGCAAGCTAAACGTTCGAGTTACGAGCAGTCGTACCAAATACGCTCGGCTCAAATGCACGAAGAGATAAACTAATTCTCGAGCACGAAATAAATTTCGTCATGTGAATCTTTAGTGAATGATGCTTTGAGTAACCGTGCCGCAATGAGGAATCCGTTTCTCATGAGCTCAAACGTCCTTTAGATGAACTTTCGCTCATATTGTTTTCGTTCGTCGACAATTTTAGATGGTGAAAACGGGAGAAAAATGTGTGAAAAATTCAATGCCTCGGGAAATGCCACTGGAGACGAAGCTGTTGTTCATTAACCGCTTAAAAAAATTAAAATTATTTACGGAATTCGGAAAACTTTCGTAATCTCTTGGATTTGAACCCCAGGCCTTCGGAATTGGAATCGGATACGGTGGGTATCCGGTGAACTCAGGGCGGAGAAAAATCTCGTAATTTAAAGAGATCGGGAGATTTTCCGCAGTGGATACATAACGACGATACAAACTCTGTCAATTCCATGTTGCTTTCACATACATCACGATCGCTCAAATCAGTTTCGTGTTCTTTGCTTATGCCAACTAATATTTACGATACAAGATTCAGGCGGAGTAAGAGCGTCACACATAACTCGGTGCCCTCCCGCATCATCTCTCCACTTATGTCAACGTGAAGTAAGTTTCACGATTCGATATGACTATCGAAACGCGGAATCTCACAGGACCATGAGAAATGGCTAGCAGTGAGGATAGATTCGTTCTTAGTAATGATTTAGATAATATTATGACCTGGTGCGGAAATTGGGAATCAGATCAAAATAATAACGAGAATTCAGATGTTAGTGTTCAGTGTATAAAATATTAGTTTTATAAATGTTGTTTTAAAAATCGACACTATACATTCTTCCGGGGGAAAATTCGAAATTGGGACCTCCTAGAATCGAACCCATGATAGATAGCGTAGGTTTCTAATTTCTTCATTGCTAAGATGTAGATGTCCATTACGCAAAAAATGGGCGAGCCGGTTGTCCCATTAGTTTGGGCCTGACATTCGTATCCTCCTAAATGATATCCCCCCGAAGCAGCTACGTAATAGCTATAGAGAATATCAGAATATTCTTCGAAATATTTGATCAGATATAATTTGTTATTCGTTTAAATAACTTCAAAAGGCTGAAATTCGGAACTGAGTGAGTAGAATGATTGATAATTTACGTATCTATATCGGACGTACTTAAAGGATTAAAAACCGCTTTCGGCCGTGGAGCGTAATTGTCGAAAAGTAACATTTTTAAAACTAAGTGGACTTCAAAGTGTAATGTACGGTTATTTTCTAATTTAAAGTTAATCTTAGCTTTTGTTTCATGTAAATATCGAGGTATCGGACGATTAGAAAGTCAATGAGGGAGAAGGTTAACTTGGAACTTAGCAATCCGTTTTGGCGGCACCTAGCGGAGGAACCCGTAACATGCTTTGTTTTCGAAAATTATCTATATAATTATCTTATATTTATCCTATATATATAAGTTATACGAGTTAAGGTGTGCTTGCTGACAGCAAGCAATGTAATAAAATATCTTTCAATAAAATGTGTGATTTTTCGTAATATTATTCTGAAAGGCAATTCTAAACATAAAATAAAGGTCATTTTCGCAGCGCGTATTGCATTGATTTCGATTTTCCATGCATTTCTTACTGCAGCATTATTACCGCCCTGGCGTCGAACCAAGGCCATCGAACGAAACATGCTGTCATTATTGGCTTGAGTATGATTGACTTTATAAAAATTCCGAATATCAAAAGGAAATTCATTCAGGAACTACATCGAAATGAGTTCTTATTTCCCTATGCATATCTTAAGAAGATATAGTAAACGCCCCCTAGCATCGAACCAACGACCATTTAGGACATTATTACGGTCGCTGTAATGTGAGAATGGTCCTTTTTATGGCTGTGTGAAATTTTGAACCTCTGCGCGGTTGGGAAGTTCCATAAAAAGCTTTCGGAAATATGGTCAATGCTTTCCTTACCGGAAAAATGGAGAGTACGGGTCGCTCCGGAATCGAACCAATAGCACGTAGGCAAGTGCTGATTTTTTTCAAAATACACTTTGTACGTATCTATACGTTTAGAAAGTTTGAATTATCTACGTATCATGTTGAGAAAGCTACGATTTTTCAAAATTTGAGAATATTTCACCTCCTGGCATCGAACCCATGACCAGTTACATCTAAATTATACCATTCATCCGTAGATAGTAATAATAGTAATAGCTTCATGATATTTTATTCTTCTAGCTTAATGGGAAGATTTTTTAAAATTATTTGAAAAACGGCCCCATGCATTCTTAATGGGGAAAATCGAGATTACGGGACCCTCTGGAATCGAACTCGTGACACATAGGCAAGTGTTGATTTTTTTCCAAGCTTAATATATTCGTATCTATAGGTTTAGAAAGTTTGAATGATATGTAATTCATATTAAGAGAGCTACGATTTTTTAAAATTTGAAAATATTTCACCTCTTGGTATCGAACCCATGACCCATGAGTTGTACGTAATCTGTAGCATTTTTCCGTAGATATATATAAAAGCAATAGCTCCATGAAATTTCATCCTTCTAGCTTAATGGAAAGTATTTTAAAAAATTATTTGAAAATGGACTCCATGCATTCTTACGGAGGAAAGTCCATTTTCGGGACCTCCTGGAATCGAACCCATGATAGGTAGAGTGAATTTCCGAATTTGTCGTAAGTGAGATTTAGTGGGCCGTTACGCAAAAAAATCGGCGGCTCCGTGGCCCCAGTGGTTTGGGCCTAGGGTTTGCCTTCCAGGTCTGAAGCCTGCTTGTTCCTCTTCAAGTTTATTTTCAATTATTTTCCTAAGCTTTTTCTTCAGTATCCTAGTATTTTACTTATAGATTACCGATGAAAGACAAATTGGTTGGTAATTTTTATATTCTTTATTACTTCCTTTTTTAAAGACTGGCACTATAATATTGATCTTCCACTCATGTGGGATAGTCTATTTCCCGCATAATATCTGAAGGATTTTTGTGATTGTTTGTAGCATGTTCTTTCCTCCAAATTTTATGAATTCTGGAGCTATTTCATCGAATACTGCTGCTCTACAAATTCGTATCTCTTTTGTCGCCTCCTGTACTTCTCTTTTGGTTATAGTGAACTCTTCATTTCCTCCTTGTTCATGCATCATGTTTCTATTCATTTGCTCTGACGTATTTGTTTCACTAAAAATTTTCTCATAATATTTTCTCCATTTCCTCTCTTAAAATTGTATAACGTACGATATTATTAGATATATATATATTATCCTTGTCTCTAAGTTATACCTTGCTGGTGGCGAGGTGCAGATGGCACTGAGGAGTCGCCAGAGTTTGGACAATTACCAATCAATACACTTATTCTAATGCTTTGTCCCCGAGAGTTATGCCTCGCGGCAGATGGCACTAAGGCGTCGGCAGAGTTTAGACAATTACAACAACTCCTAGGAAAGGTCTTATATAATACTAATTACAAACGATAAGCGTGTCGTTGGTTTCATGCCTGCGGGTAGATTTTCTCTATAAAGAAAATAACTGTTCAAAAAATGCGGGAGAAAACGTTAAAACACCTTATTTTCCAGTATTTGAGTGCACGCCGCTCATCGAGATACGTAAATACCATCATATCAGATGAAAAATAAAATTAAAGATGCCTAACGCATAATTCAGCACAACTATCGGTTTGCTTCTCACGTATAAGCACCAGAGATAACAAAGAAGAAGGCAGAAGTAACAGATAAACTCTAATGGAGGAGTTCTGCTGAGTAGAAAACCAGGGCCGATGGATCGGCACATCCGCAGTAAGAGGGTTAAGAATGTTCGCCTTATCCCGGGTATCTGTTACTGTGCCCTCATCATCGTCAATGAGGGGGGAAATGGTTGTCATTTGGCCTCTGGTCTCACGAACGTACGACCAGAATTCTTTAGGATTTCTCTCCAATGATTCGCGAAATGTTAAGGATTTGTACTCTTCGAATTCTCTGCGGGCTTCGTTCTTGGCTTTAGTTTTGGTTTCTAAATATATATGCCGATGATATTCGTATTCATCACTATTCGTTTGGAATGCCCTCATGCGGAAATATAAAATTCTCTGTTTTCTTTGAAGAGAACGTAGTTTAGGTTTTACCCATCGCGGCTCCTTTCGATCTCGTACCATATTGGTGGGAACGAATTTCGAAGTACCTTAGCGGAGGATAAGGAGAAACTCAGACCAGATATCGTCTTCCGAGTGATTTTGAATAAAACTAACTTATGAATTAATAACTTTTTGCTTTAATAAAATCCTTAAACGCGTGAAAATGTTTCCTCTCTTAAAATTGTGTAACGTACGAGGGGGCTTTGTGACTTGGGATGGAATTACCTTAAGCACTGCGGTTATTATTTTAAGATCCGAAATACCTCTGCTAGTATATGAACAAGGTGAGGATGATTTGTGGCAAGAAGATCCAGTATGTTACTTTTACCTAGGGAAGTGATTCGAGTAGCTTCCATATTAACCTGCTTCGGGGCGAAGCCTGAGAATGAATCAAGTAATTTACGCTATGCATTTCGACGACGGTTATCAAGTAAATTTTGGCAAGGATCTCCTTCCAGAAAAATGGGTGCGTGCGGCCTTTCTACGTTCAGCAAATGACTGGTGTAGGGTTTCGATGGCTTCGTTGTTACCATCGGAACACGAAGAAAGTTTAGATTTTTAGTTTTTGAATTTTATAACCGAGAGAGTAATTGATTTAGCGCTCCGGTTACTAATCATTGTTACTTTTTGCTCGAGACTAGTAGACCCGTAAGCGTAATTCGGATTGATCCGGACCCGCTCTGAGGTATGCAATTCGAAAACTAAAAATTTATTCAAGATATCGACTCAGAATAACCTGTAAATGAAAATAACAACATTTATCTCAATTTCTCTCGCGACAAGTTTTTCGTAACGGAAGAAACAAAAAACTTTTAGGCGATGTATAAATTTGACTGCACGATCCAATTTTTTGGAGGTTGCGCTCCACTTAAATTATTTTTCACTAAATTATAATCACTCAAAATTTAATATAAGTTGACTTTTATGTATCCATAAGGTATAAAGAGTAATCTACGGTAAAACTAGCACTAAATGTCAAATTGGATGAGAGAAATGGCAGTTTTAGTAATGTTCACGGCCGGTAAGGTGACCACTGTTTTTTCATTCCGCTATAAAGTTTATTTCTTTTGTTTAAATGTTGAAAAAAACTTCGTCAATATATAGAACCATCCTTCCTTATCCAAATTTCACCAAAAAATTGGAAAAAAATCCACCAAACTATGATTAAAATATTAATTTTATCCGTTGCGAAGGCAAATTCTGTGGATATCGCGGATATTCCGGAAAAATGACCGTACGAGACTATTCGATTTCCCCATAAGACAATACTGCCTAGAAAAGTGGAACAGAGTATAGAAGGGCAAATAAATTTTATTGACAATTGAAACATAACATAATTTTATTAAATTATAACAGCAAGGTCTACTATTTTTTAATGAAATTCATTTTAAGTAAACATACAAAATAGTTCAAATATTTAGAAATTAAAAGACATTAGAAATATATTTCTGAAGCCAAAATAGTTTTTAATTACAAACATAAACATTGAAAGCAATATGTGTCTCCCTTGAGTTTTTCATCTTAATTGGAAATGTTTGGGCTCATTTATATACTCTTAGTAAGTTATTTTTAAAAAATAATAATATTTTTAAATTCTGAGGTAGCATCAAACCAATTATCATCTTATTCTGTCAATAATTTTCAACAAATATTAATATGGATATAGTACTGTTATAGTTGCCACATTAGTAATCATAATATATTCTGCAAAACAGGTTTCAGTATGATTACCAAGCATGTACAGTTGAGCAGATTCATCACACAAGTAATAACTAGAATAGAATTAAATAAGAAAATAATTAGCAATTATATGTTATCATTACATTAAAAACCCTTATACTTGAAATTTATTTAATTTTATTATAATTCATCTTCTTAATGTGTGTATACATATGTGTGTATGTGTATATATATATTATATTAATTAAAGATATTTCACATGTCTTAAGTGTTCACAGACCTTACATACAATTGGTTAGTCAAAGTATAAGAGAAAATATGCATTTGATGCATCATAACCAAACATATATCATTGATCATACATATTAATAGCTAAAGATTATATCAACTTTCACACTTATATCTATTATAATATTGAAAATGAGATCTCTTTGGTAGACAAGAAGTCAGATATATATATATATTTGATAAAAAATAATATATTCAAATGTAATACCTTTGTGAAAATATAATTATTTTTGGTGTGAAAATTAAAAATTATGGTACATATTTTTTAATGAAAAAATGAATAAATTCATTTAGAGACACTGCGTTTGAGCTTAGACTTCTCCGCTGTCTTGTCTTCAAAAAAGGTATTGTAATTTTTTGAGTAAATTTTCCATGGTAGGTTAGGTGTAGATTTAGTCCGTCCTCTGTCATATGGAGAGATATCAAAAATCATTTTCTTGGTCATAGCTTTTTGCACCTGCTTCAAGCTTCCAAAATATTTTCCATCCATAAAAATTTTTGGCATCTATGAGACAGAATAGGTACAATTAAACATGGGGTTGCTAAAATTATTATCAAATTTATGGAAATATTTCTGCTCCTATACGTTTTTGATACAGAAAGAGCTCAGATAGGAATGGACTAAATTTAATGAGAATATAATACAGTAAGACCCCGCTTAACGCGGGGGTTACGTTCCAATAACTTCGAGCGCTAAACGAAACAATGTTAAACGCTGTTTCGTTTAGCGCTTAACACGTATATACATATGTATATAATGGGAATCGGTGAAAAATAACAGAAAACAAGAAAATGTATCGGTTCTTTTTGTTTTATATATTTTTTAACATTTGTTGTTAAATTATTTTTTGGAACATTAAGTATAGGCTTATTTATTGTTAATATCGATTCTTATTTATAAAGCATCCATGAAGATAATAAGAAGTTCGAATAAGGTTCTCATGTTTATGACGAGGAAGGTCCTTAATTGGATATTCTTTGTTTTTTTATGACCAAGTCATCTAAAGTCGTCTGTCTTTTCCTGTTTCGTTTAGCTATCAGTTGTCGATAACAAGATATCGTATCAATGACACTTCGTCTTGCCTTTGAACTTCTATCAAAATTTAAATCATTTTATACAAATTGATCCATTATTTCCGTTATAGTAGCTAAACTTTTAGAGAATCGATTGAGAGTTCCCTTTGTTACTAATCTTCAGAAACGCCATCTTCGTTTTCGTACACTTCCGCGAGTTCTTTATGATCGTCGTTGGAAAGACCTTCACCAGTTGTAACTTGCAGTAATTCTTCAATATCCTGCGCATTTATATTACCCAACCCTGTTTCATCAGCTAGCTTGATAATTTCGTCGACATCATCAGTGGATTCTCTTGAGTCAACATCTTTGCTTAGCTCCGGCCATACATTCTTCCATACTCCTTTCAACAATTCTCGGTCACCTCACTCCAGGAGAGATTAATGTTGTCTACAGTATCCATGATATTGTAGTTTTTCCAAAAATCTCAAATAGATTTTTTATCTTATCCATTGATTTTATCAATCAGTTGTCGAAATGTCCGCCGGAGATAATGAGGAAATCAATGTGAGAAGACGTGACTTCGTGGAATGCCATAGTAATAAAAGAAGAAGTTAGAAATTTACTAAGTTATTTTTATTAGGAGATAATGAGCTTTAAAATTTGATATTACGCCTAGATCCATTGGTTGGATCAACGAAGTTGTATTTGGCGGCAGAAAAACCACTTCTACTGGAATACATGTTGTTAATTCGGACAAATGCGTTGGATGGCTTGTTGCATTATCAATCAAAAGTAAAGCTTTCAGCTCTAGCTATTTAAATTCGAAGTAACGTTTAACAGACGGGCAAAAATGTTCGGTAAACCAATTCTGGAAAATTTTCATAGTGATCCAAGATTTTTTATTGGACTCCCAAATTACTGGTAAAGTTGATTTCCTAATTCTCTGCATTGCTTTTGGGGTTTTGGAATAATAGATAAGCAGTGGTTTTAATGTAAACTCTCCATTAGCGTTACCACCCAGTAGAAGTGATAAACGATCTTTTGCAGCCTCAAATCCTGGTGCTCGCTTTTCTTCACGGGAAAAAATGTACGTTTTGGCATTCACTTCAAAAAAAGAACGGTTTCATCAAAATTGAAAACTAATTCAGGAGGATAATTCCCACGTTCAATGATTGCTTTTAATTCCGCTGGAAATGCAGCAGCTGCTTTTGTACCTCCACTTGCCGTTTTTCCAGTAGTATGTATGTTTTGAAGATTGTTTCTAATTTTAAATCGATGAAACCACCCTCAACTACCGACAAAATTTTCACTGGTGTCGCCTTTTTCATTCTGAATATAGCTTAAAATTTTTCTCGCTTTTTCCATTATAATTGCTTGACTTAATGGCATATTGCCCAAAAGAGGTGGCTTACTTTTCACTAGTTCGTCCTCTGCTGGAGTACTGCTGCGCGGTGTGGAGTCCGCACGAGAAGGGTTTAACCTTGGATCTAGAGCGGCTCGTTTCGTTAAGGGAGACTACGGGTTCGATAGCAGTGTATCAGAGATGATTAAAACCCTCGGCTGGACATCTATTGAGGATGGACGGATTGAATATAGATTAAAACTTTTCGAAAAAATTAGAAACGGTGATTTATACAACGAGATACGCGACATCATAATTCCCATAATTAGCGATCGTAATTTCCGGAATCAAACATCAAAGGAATTACGTGAGATTTTCGCGCGTACGGAAAGTTATAATCAGTCTTTTTTCCCGGATAGTGTTAGAAGAATAAATAGAGTAGATAAATAGTAAGAGAGACTGGTGTATTGACACCCCCTGCCATACGCCATAAGGCGGTTTGCGGGGTATTTATGTAAATGTAAATATAAATTGCGTTCAAATTCATCGTCAATCCAGATGGAAAGTCGTTTTTCCATTTCCTCAATCACAAGGCTTGTGAAGGGGGTATGGATTGATGGGTTATGGGAAAAGGTTGGAGATGGTGTAGGATAAGGTTCCAAGGAACCCCCACCTAAATACCCTACTTATACTTCTAACCTTAAAATACCCTTACGAAAAATTTCCTGTACCTGATGATTCTAGTCACTTAGCGAAACCGGTTTTGTTTGTTTCTGGAGTTGAAAGATGCGTTCGGACTGGGTTGCGACTTCGGAGGATACAGTTGAAACCTTTATTCTGGATAAACTAACAAAACATCGTTAAAAAAATGCACAGTATACACCGTCGCTATACATTGAACCGCTTTTGGTTGGTGCATAGCCGTTTCCTTTGTACACATATAAAACAAGTACCAATATAGTGTGCATTTCAGGGGAATCGCAAAAAACCGCGTTATACTGAAACAGCGTTAAGTGGGGTCTTACTGTAAAAGAAATCTGATATGCATGGGTATATTGAATTCTGTATCAAATATAAATAAAGTTGAGTTATAATACAATCCTTGGATCTTGGAGTGTGAGAACTAGTTGCTAGTTTACTAAGCATATGACCATCATGACTAGCAATGCTAAAATTCCTCCTTAATGGGACTATAGCAGCAAATTGGAATATTAATAATTGAGAATCATAACATTATTTTCACATTATTGAGTAGTCAAAAAGAACTCACAACTTATTAATTCTTTAAATGATTGAAGTCTTGCTGTATTAAGGAAATTTATTCTACATTTAAAAACTATGACCAATTCTTATTTGCAATCATATGAGGTAATTTACATACTGTCTTTTTCCTGTTCAACCTGTTAAGCTCCAATTGAATAATTTTGCAATGTAGCATATCTTCTAAATCAAAAGCCTCAAAAGTAATTCCCAGTGTAACAAGTAGCTATAAATAGAAATATAAATTTCACATAATTTTTCAAGTTCATCATAAATAGTATTGCTAAAGAATGTAGCTATTAATGCATCATCAAATGCAATTAAATATTTATCTGAGTTGAAGCTTCTCTTCAAATCACTTTTTTAATTCTAGACGACAATATTCAGAGTAAAGTTTTCTCATATAATTTTATGGAAGGCATGCGTTACACTCTCTACTTGTATTACATCACTACTTTTATAGTCTATGATCAAAGCTTTTGAATAATTAGGTTAAGTTGCATTTATATGTCAAATTATGATTAACATATCTGAGTAGTTGTCGGTAATACTTCATATTGTCAATACTTACTCTTCTAGCTTCATCACTGCGTGGGCAACCTCGATTTGTGAAAATTACAACTCTTGAAGAGTTTATTAATCTTTGGATATGTTTTTTGATAACTTGTTTCTTCATTTCTGCAAAAAATAAATTCATCTCTCATGAATTAACTCAGGAAATAAAAGATGTTGCAGTAAAACTCATCATAATTGAAAATTAGTTCCAGATACATGCATACAATCATATTGAAAAATTCATACAAATTCAAATCAATTCATGACAAACAAGCCTTCTATGCTCATAAATATATTACACAAAGTCATACATGTGAATCTCATTCTCATTGTGGTTCTTTTATGACCAGTTAATGCAACATTTCCAATTAATGGTGAAAAACATCAAGAATCAAACATAATTTAACTTGATTCAAGACTTTTCTGATAGAGCGTATAGCTTGTGCGTATAGCGTTCTTGGATGTCTAACCAGTTAAGGAGATATATTTTTTTGCTACTTTTCAATGATTAATTCAGTGAATCTGGTTAGAAACAATAAAATCCTTTCTTTAAAAATAAAACTTGTGAACTCTTTCAAGCCAAAATGTTTTTTATAGATATAAGGTTATAGACATCATAAAACCATACAAATTGCTACTTTTCAGGTTTAAATTAAAATATCAAGTCGATGGTTTATTAATTTATACTATTGAATTTTTAAGATAGATCCTTTATATCATTAGATAAAGATCTTATAGTTCTCTCACCTAGAAAAGTTAATTCTGTGGTATTCCTATTTCCATTAAATAGTTTAATTCTGTTTCTAATAAATTCTCTCACCATGTCTTGTTGAGCTCCCTGGCCTGTTATTATCTTCACTGTCATCTGAACAGTCCTCTACAGTAGGGAGATCAACTTCACTATCTGAGCTATCTCTCCATCTGTCATATAGGGCCACGCATCTAGCCCTGATTCCCTCAAATTCTTTTATTTCCTCCTGTAACTTATTTAAATCTGGCAGCCATGACAAGTCATCATCATCATTCATATTGGCTAATATGCTTATCTGAAATCAGGGCATACATTTTACATATTCACATCAGTCACATGAATCCAATGATGTAGTTTCTTAAATTTTTAAGTGCTCTTCAACTGATATGTAAAGAAGGGGTAAAAAAGACAATCTCTCCTTTCTACATTGATAATGCAACATAATTACAAGGATTGCCAGCATTTTATTATGCTGAATAATTCTGATCTCTGAATACACAGCTGAGTGACAACAGTTTTAAGCATATTTGGTATGATTTGTGGCTGATTGGGGAAATACACATTTGAACAAAAGGAATAGTTGATCACCAAGATAGAGATTTCGTAGGTGCAAGGATGGTGCACTTATACCAGAATTTTAATTAATTATGATTTGGAAAGTTAGATACCAAACATTGGAAAATCTAGAGATCTATCGATAACGACTCTTAAGGTTTTGTAATATAAAAATTACATCCTCAGGCCTGAGGATGTAATTTTTATATTACGAAACCGGTTTCAAATATAACAATTTTCTGTGGAAATTTACTAAGTTATTTTTATTACTATGGCATTCCACGAAGTCACGCCTTCTCACATTGATTTCATCTTAAGGTTTTGATTATCACACAAGTTATCACATGGACACATGCATTTCTGATGAAAATGTTCATTGTAATAAATGAAAAGAAATGGTAGAGACAATTGATTTGGAAGGTAAAATTCACAGTTTTCCTTTTTTGATAAATGTGATCATAGATGCTGTATAATAATTGAGTAATGAAAGATGTTCTTTCCTCTCCCATGGAAATATTTGAAGGTAAATCATATGTATTCAAATAAGGAGAAGCTCTCATGTAAATAAATAAATTTCCTTTATATAATTTCATAAGTAAATAATTTTCTTTCATAGAATAAAAGTCAATGCTTGTCGAGAAGTATAGATGGATAACATAAAGCTTAGTTTTTAAATGCTAAAAGTACAAATAAATTGTAATTCACCTGAAAAAATCAGAAACTGAATCTACTTTTAGTATATGGGTGGTGGTATATATTCACCTATCTATAGATGCGTGAAATGGAAATCTTCCGAACAATCAGAAGGTGCTTTTTTAAATTTCACGAAAATCCAGCTTATGTATTCTTATGGGGCAAATGGAGAGAACGGGGCCATGATGGATTGAACCCATGACACGTAGGCACATGTGGATTTTTTTCAGAATTAATGTTTTACGTATTTATTAGTGTACGAACTTTCAGTAATCTATCATATTAAGCTAAAAAAGATTTTTTAAATTTGAAAATATTACACCGCCCGGCATTGAACCAATGACCATTTGCAGGAAAAAATAGTATTTTTGTGAAGAAACAAACAGTACTTTTAGCCCAGTGAAATTTTTTGCTCTATGTGCTCGGGAAGTATTTTTTTAAAATTATCAAAAATCGACCCAATGCATTCTTGCGTTCAGCTGTGATAAGACAACCCTTTTCATGAGTGTCCCGTCCAAGGACTCTGCAGAGATAATGAATAAACAACACTAGGGCTAACCTAGCCTTGTCAAACATCGTCCAAGCAACCCTACGAGAAGGAGCCTCCTTGAAATCCCCCCTATCACCGTATTTTCAAATCTTTACATAGAAGACTTCGAGAAAAAAGCATTCGATACTCCGTCTACAGTAAACCCACCCGTTCAGACCTATATTCTTCATCATTCAACAGCTCGCTTATGAAAACGCTTTGACAAGACGAAAGGCCCGACTAAGAGCGAAACCTGATGGAAAAAAGGATACAGCATATAAGCTATCCAAAAACCAAAAGAAAGAAATCAACAGAAATACAGTAAATTATGTACCTGGTACCCCGGAAAGAATATTAGATCTCTGTAGTACCTTGAAGAGGGCAACAGGAGTGTTGACGAAACGTCGTTAAAAATCTACAACACGACGAAATCTCTACTGCAATGTAATGCGCATCATGCAAAACATCGCGATGAGGGAAGGCAGAAAATCATTAAACTATAACAACGGTTCGATCCGCTCCTAGCGCAACGGATATACCAACTCGGATAATAAAGCAAGTATCCGAAAGCGTAGTTCCTTCAATTTTATTCCATAAATATTTAATCGAAGGCAGTCTCAAAATATTGGAAAGTAGCAAATGTCACTCCAATAATCAAAAGCGGGAAGATCCAGCGAATCACTGGTCTATTTTTCTGATTTGGTAAAGTAATGGACCACATTATTACAAGCTCCTTAATAGGTTAACTTGAAACGTCTAATGCCTTCGCTAGAATTCAATATGCTATTCGAAAAACTCGATCTTTCGAGATTTCGTCTCACTAATTATAAATATTCAGAAATTTGAGGAAAGCAAAAGACAGATTGACGCAATATTCTTAGATTTTCGTAAAGCGACAATGTCGCTAACCATAAATTAATGTATACATTTAAAATCGCGGGATTCGATTTTATAATTGTAGAGAGGAAAAAACTTTCTAAACAACCAAAAACAACGATTATAGAGTGCTGGACGGAATTTTTTCAAACCTATTGACGGTGATTTTCAGGCGTTCCAAAGGGCAGCGAAATCGGTTGAATATCTAGGAATAAACCTTACGAATAACTGCCCCTGCCACACGCCGAAAAGCGGCTCTGAACATAGATATATGGCTAACATAAGTGTCACGGATATTAAGATTAAAAGCACTGACTGACTCGTTAACGAGACTTTTTTCAAATGTCTTCATTTGTAAACCAAAGCGATACTTATTTCGAAAACAATCCTCTTCGGCATATGGAGATGATAAACGACTGTATATTTCAAATATTTATAGAAATATTCATATTATCATGTTTTAGTACATTTACACATCTAGACAAATTTGAGAATGTGAAACCTGAGAATTAAAAAATATACTCGAGAGCCAATATTAAATTTATCGTGGCCAGGGTGCATACATTGATTTCACAGCTTTTAGGATCAGCTATAGTCAAAGAAAGCTCTTTATTATTCCTTGGGAGAGAATTTTGATAAGATACTTCAGTACGTGTAAGTTTGTTACCATGATCTGTGTGGATCACTATTCCCGTATTCAACTGTAAATGGTGGATCGCTATTTTAGTTCTAATTTTATCGATAAATAAACATGAGAGTGATTTGTGGGAGCAACAGGTTTACTCAAGAAACAAGTAAAAACGCACAAATCTCGGTTTTCAATTGTTTAGAGGATAGAGTATTTACTCCTGTTAGATGTTCGGATGAATTGGTTAGGATAAATTATGAATTTTCTGTAGTGGGGCATTTCAAAGAGCAACTATAGATCTTTACATCTTTTCATTGCATATAACTCTACCATCAACCTATAAGAAGTAGACAATTCAAACTATACATGAAAAACACCAAATGCCAATTTCGACCATGAAATAATGAACACAGCAAAGGATCAATGTGTGATTTTCAAATTACCTCGTCCCTTCTTCTCATAGAAATGTGAGAATAAATCGTTGTCGATCGAATACTTTGCTCCGTACACCCGATTCCATCATTTTCAACGGCCCCCAAAAATTTTTCAAAGAAATGGATAAATGAACGATGTTCCTTGAAACACTTCAACAGGTTCTCAGTTGGGGAAGGTCATGAGGGTACGAAGCAATCATGAGAGCGGAAGTAAATTCTTTATTGCATAAAAAAACTATGAGTTCTATCATAATGTAAAACGAAAATAGTCTCGAACAATCAGATACACTTTTCTAATTCGAGGGACTTGTTCATTCCATAGAAGTTCTTCGATAAATGATTTTGAATGAAGAAGCGGAAAACTCCCACAAATGGATCGAATCCTCGAAACACTCGAGAAGAATATTTTAGAAATAAATGTTTAAGAATTAAACAATAACTAACTTTTTGAAATTATTATATCTTAATTTTTAGCGAAAAAATACCAGTTTTATAATGGAAACGATAAATGGGCGATTGGTTGCATCGATTTAAATGGCTAAGGCATAAATATTTTATCGGAAAAGTATTATTGGAATGTTCGGGATAAATGACATTCAAAATATTCAACGGATTTAAGCAATCCAGGACGATTATAAGTTAGCATGCATTATATCTATGTCCATACCTAATGCGGAGAGGGTCCGTTCACTTAGGCGGCCTAAGCTCGAATGCAGTGCTTCCCCTGAAAGTGGTGCGGGAAAAGAGGCAATCACGCCGCGGCAAAATTACGCATTTCCAATCTTCCCAATTTGAAAACGTATTTTTCATCGATTTCTTTGGAAATAACTGACACGACTCGCTAATCGAAGATATTCCAAATTAATTGGTATTCATTCATGAAAAGTTTTCCCTATGTAATACAATAAAATAATTTCATTTTAGCGTGATGAATTTTGTTTGTATTAATAAATCTCTTTTCATCCATGTATACGTTTAGTTTTTTCTCGATCATCAAATAAGCTACGATGTAGATATTGGATCTGCTTGGGTAAAAAGTACATTTACTTAGCTTCAGCAAATATAGAGATTACAAGGGGTCCTTTCAGATGCTTTTAAATCTTACACATCAAACTGTGCAATGGTCATAATTAATCTGCTACAAGAAATCCTCAATGCATTGTCAACTACAAAATCTATTGCTATTGGCAAGAGAAAATCGTTATTTACTCATTATTAATAGTGATAACGTAAGCACAAGATTGTTGAAAGATGGTCTCTCTCAACATTGTTTCATAAACACCGATATTAATACACGCATATGTATATAGATGTACGTGTGTGTATTTGATTTAAATATAATTCAGCTTTTGATATCAGCTTTTTTTCAAATTTTATACTCTAGTGACAATGTAAGACCTCCAAACTGGATGTGCAATTAGTTTTATTTGCCCCTCCGGTGATTATACTCAACCAAATATTGCGATCATTTCCAAATGTCCATAGAAATATCCATTTCCAAGGCTTTTCATTTGAACGGACGCAAAAGGCTCACAAATCTGCGTAACGCACCTTGACTCGGACGATTCCATCACAAGCGAAATCAATAATTCACGCCCTACGGTAAAATGTGAAGGCGTAATAGATAATCAGCATTCGTCTCTAGAATTTTTCCAAACTAAGTCACAAACTTGTTGCGAGAGGTCTTATCAAACTTAAATGTACAAGAATAAACAGAAATAACATTGAACGAACAGGAAATCTCAACCATCACCAGGTTTGCTCTGATTAAACTAATGACGCTATGACGGCTAGTTTACTTCAGTATGAATAAGTTATCGTGAAGAGAAATCCTATGAGATACGATTAAATAAATATATAATAGATGTTATTCATATCCACCCGAAGCTTCTATATATAATAGACGAGAGCTTTATGTAAAAATGCGGCCATTTAATGCCTTTGTGAAATTCAAAACTTGTACACTATCGGCAAGTGTTCAAAAAAAATTGCGGTTATATAGCCCATGTATTTCTTACAAGGAAAGTCGAGATTACGGGACGCACGGGAATCGAACCCGTGACACATAGGATACTGCTGATTTTTTTTCAATGTACATTATATACGTATTTATAAGAATAGGAAGTTTGAAAGATCTATGTATAATATTAGGCTATATATGATTTTCCAAAAATTGAAATTATTTCACCTCCTGGCATCGAACCCAAGACCAGGCATAGAAAAACTATAGCACTTTTCCGTAGAAATATATATCAGGTATAGCCACATGACATTTGGTTCTTCTAAGTGCTCCGAAAATATTTTTTTACCGTCAAAAATCGACACTATATATTCTTACGGGGGAAAATTCGAAATTGGGACCTCCTAGAATCGAACCCATGATAGATAGCGTAGGTTTCTAATTTCTTCATTGCTAAGATGTAGATGTCCATTACGCAAAAAATGGGCGAGCCGGCTGTCCCAGTAGTTTGGGCCTGACATTCGTATCCTCCTAAATGATATCCCCCCGAAGCAGCTATGTAATAGCTATAGAGAATATCAGAATATTCTTCGAAATATTTGATCAGATATAATTTGTTATTCGTTTAAATAACTTCAAAAGGCTGAAATTCGGAACTGAGTGAGTAGAATGATTGATAATTTACGTATCTATATCGGACGTACTTAAAGGATTAAAAACCGCTTTCGGCCGTGGAGCGTAATTGTCGAAAAGTAACATTTTTAAAACTAAGTGGACTTCAAAGTGTAATGTACGGTTATTTTCTAATTTAAAGTTAATCTTAGCTTTTGTTTCATGTAAATATCGAGGTATCGGACGATTAGAAAGTCAATGAGGGAGAAGGTTAACTTGGAACTTAGCAATCCGTTTTGGCGGCACCTAGCGGAGGAACCCGTAACATGCTTTGTTTTCGAAAATTATCTATATAATTATCTTATATTTATCCTATATATATAAGTTATACGAGTTAAGGTGTGCTTGCTGACAGCAAGCATTATAATAATATATCTTGAAAAATAAGTTTTTACGAAAGGTTAATCTTCTTCCTAGATTAGATTACTAAAGATAAGTTAAGTGAAATTATCGGAGCGCATATATACTTTGAAATGGTCTTCCCATGCTTTTCTTAAGGCATTGTTACCGCCTGGCGTCGAACCAAGGCCATCCTGCGAAAATCACGTTCATCTTTCGCTTGAGTATGATAAACTTTATAAACACTACAAATCTCAAATGGAAATACCTTAAGGAAGTACCTCAAAATGAGTCCTTAATTTCCAATGCATTTCTTTTGGACATTTAGTAAACACTCTCTAGAATCGAACCAATGACCATTCACGACAATCTTAGGCACGTTTTTATGTGAGAATGAACCCTAATATGCTGTGAAATTTTGAACCTCTGCGCAGTTCGGAAGTGGCCTAAGTTTCCAGATTTATGGTCAATGCTTTTCTTATGGGAAAAACGAGATTACGGATCGCTCTGGAATCGAAACTATGACACGTAGGAGAATGCTGATTTTTTTCGATGTACATTGTATATGTATCTTTACGAGTAAAATGTTTGAATGATCTATGTATGAGCTACGATTTTTTAAAATTTTGAAAATATTTCACCTCATGGCATCGAACCCATGACCGGTTGTCCGTAAACTACAGCAATTAAAAAATATTTCAGCTCCTGGCATGGAACCCATGATGTTTTGTGGATAATTGATAACTTTTTTGTGTAGAAACTTATATTATTTATAGCCACATAAAATTTGGTTGTACTACAATCCCGGGAAGTATTTTTTTTAATTATCAAATATCGACTACATGCATTCTTATGGGGAAAATCAGACTTTGGGGCCTCCAAAAATCGAACCCATTACAGGTAGAGTGGGTTTTTGATATTTCCTGAGTTAGGTTTAGATGGCCATTATGCAGAAAAATCAGCAAGCCGGGGGCTCCAGCGGTTTGGGCCAGACATTTGTATCCTCAAATATTTTCCCCCTAGTTATCTATATATAATAGATAAGATATATATCCCCCAGAAGCGTCTATATATAATCAAATATATATATAATATTAATCTATTTCAGTTGTACATTTTCTGCTGATAGTCATCATTGTGTAAATATTTCATGAAATCATTCTTAGATATATTAACCAACAGCTTGCTGTAAGCAAGCAAATTTTTACTTCTATAATATATAAATATATTAGACTGAAAAAATTGAATATGGTTCAGAGATAAATTAGTGGTAGTAAACCAAAGATTTGAATGTATTTATCAAAAGGTTTGAATTAATTAGCTTTATTCAGGAAATATTGACTTTTTCTGGAGTAACCATTTATCATGTATCACTGAATTTGTGAGAATATATTTTTTACTTTGATCTTCTTTAATACCAAAATTTTTCAAAGAGAGAAATCCTTTGAGATATTTTTAAAATACTAACAATATGCAATAGATGAATTATCAAAATTTACTTGATAATTTCTGAGTTCAAATTCCTAAATTACTTCTAGGCATCACATCCTAATTTAAATCTACATCATAATTATTTAGATTTGAGATGTATTTTTTTGATTACCCTTTCCTTATTTCAAATATTTTTATGGAGCTTATATTTTTATTTAAAACGTCAATGCTTCTTAATTGAGAAACCTATGAAAACAACAACCATTTTTATAAATATTGAAGATCAGTTCTTGAATATTTGTTATATATGGTATGGATGGTTTTAGCCTAGAGACAGTTTATTTGTAGAATAAAAATAGAAGTATGAATCGGAACAATTAAATGTGATTTACTGAATATCATTTCCTGGAAAAATAGATGTAGAATTCAATCATCAAAATATTGTCTCCAAACCATTCAAAATTTTAATAAATGAAACGTCAAGAAAATTCTGTCCAATTAACACTTTTGGACTATTGCTAAATATGCAAATAAAATTTTAAAAGTGATTTTAATAAAATTATCGGCTCGTTACATTCTCTCTAAATAAAAATACTGTATTATATACCCTGGCGCATAGTTGGAGGATTCAAGAGACAACGTTTACTAATCAGTCAAATGCATGTAAATTACCATTGGAATGTAAATATAATTTGAAACATTAACAGAATGAACTTTAACAACATTCTATGAAATCTTCAAAAAACTATTAAATTTGTAATAACAGGGAAGTATCATCAATTTAAAATTTAATATTCAAAGAAAAAATAGCAAATTATTACTCAAAAATAATAAGGATATCTCAAGGAATAGAGGAATACAAAATAGGTTTAAAATAAATAGAATTATAGACTTTGTGAGAATAATGAATAATATTCCCAAATGGCAATTTGTAGTTTCCATGTTAAATAACTTGATGATTGCTTTAGCCAAAACTCATTGTGTTTAAATAAATCATATGGTAAAGAAACCACTAAGTGCCTTTTATATTTCTCAAAACAGTTTTAAATTGATCTTGAAGGAATTTCAGTGATTTCTAACCACTAATATTAAATAGTAATGGAAACTCAAAAATGCCCTGGCTACTCAGGGAGGTATGGCCTCACAGGTGGAGACAACACAGCGAGTTACCCATGGTCGCAGTCGCTCCCTTGGCAAGGCTGGTCCGCACAAAGGTCTACGATCAGACAGTGAAGAATATGACTCACTTGGATCAGTGGGGCTTCACCTGCCAGGGCCTGCAACAAGTGCCCCAAATTAGCTGACCATGCACTTGGAATAACTTTCTAATTATTAGACTTCTGTCTTCTCATGCTTCATATCTCATGCTTTGAAATACATCAGCATATTTTCATGGATTTATTTATTGTTAAAGTAATCCTGCCTCTAATGTAACTTATTTGACATAATTTGATAATGTAACAGGTCATCTGTTGAATGTACTTGAGTCCAGCTCAACCATTCACCCATCATCTATAAAGGGAAGGGAAAGGAAACTCAAACAGAGCAGATCAATGTAAGTCTTAATATTTTTAAATTGTGAATTCAGTGATGGGACATGTGCAGTTTCCAAGAAAAAATTGCAAGATGTGATTATAAAAAATTGATGTAGTTCCTATGTTAATCTTTTGAGATACTAGCAAGAAAATGTGTATATGTTATACCATCACTACATTATGCTAAAAATAATTATTAGAACTCAAACATTGTAATAATAAAATCAATGTGAGAAGGCGTGACTTCGTGGAATGCCATAGTAATAAAAACAACTTTGTAAATTTCCACAGAAAATTGTTATATTTGCAACCGGTTTCGTAATATGAAATTACATCCTCATCCTGAGGTTGCAAATATAACAATTTTCTGTGGAAATTTACGAAGTTGTTTTTATTATTATTGTAATACTAATCTGTTTTTTTTGTATTAAGTTTCAGAGTAAGAATGAGTTTAGAAAATACTCTCTCATCTTAAGAGTGAAGATATATCCTTTATAAAAATAGGAATTTCCTCATAAAACTTAGATTCACACCACAATGTAGATTATAATTTTCTTTATTATCACTGCTGATGTTGGATAATTGATACTCTAAATTGCTGTTTAACTTTCCATCGATCTGCAGAAAAAGCTCTCAGAAAAAAACTTGTCAGTATGTCAGTAATTTAGAATATTGATTCCTTTGAAATGTTTATTAATATATCACTCTCCACAATTCATGCCAAGAAGTGTATTTAAGTTTCAAAACTAGAGAAATTTGAAAGTAATTGCAATGACTGTTGTGAGAAGTCCCCTTATTAAGTGAAATGTATGCTGGCCTGCGATCAACCATTTTGAGGTGAAGACTTCACCGATATTTATTATTTCTTTGATTGTTGTACATGATGAAATATGATGACTGGTGATTAAATGTGCTGACCACTGATGCGATTGATGCTCCTGTATATTCGAATACATGTCTTCCAGAGCCAAAACCACAAACAATGAATGATCTAAAGTTTTTGTTTCATAACAGTGAAACATGATGCATTTATAGAGCTTAACTGGAAAATATGTACTATAAACTAATTTATATGATTATGAATGGATTATTAAGAGAGTGAAGAATGATATGAAATTTAAGTTCTGTTCCTTTTTACTGCTAGCAAAGAATTTAGTTTGAAACACCTTTGTAATTTTTAACAGGGTACAGAAAAGGTGAAATTCAGGGGCCACAATTTGGATCTGTCTCATGGGCTAATCCACATTTTCACAGTGAATCTAAACTATTTTAGAAAGTTGTTTGAGAAATGTTTAATTTTAAATTTAATTTTGAGGTTCTTACAGCTATTTATATAAAAAAGTGAGTGGGTTTTAGTCAGAAACTCTAGTTAAAAGTGGCAATGGTGGTTTGCCCTGTTTCCAAGATGACAAAAAAAGTGCATTATGGTTTTTTGACTGTCTAAAAACACAATAAACTTAAATCTCTCTGGATGATACACATCTTACAGGCAGACCAATTTATAATATGTTCGTTAAAAAAAAATTTTATATTGAAAAGCTCTTCTTGAAATTAAAAAATTGATATAATATTCAAAGATTGCCCAATTAGAAATACTTATGAAAATGGTAAAAATATGGTTTTTTCTTACAATTTGAAATACTGTTGAGATTTGCTGAATTTTGAAAGACATAATGTTGTGAAGAAATTGTGATTCATGTACTGTAGGTGATAATAAAGAGTGCCTTCAAATTAATAGGCTATATAGGCTATAGGCTAGATTATCAGTTAGCTACTTTTAAATTAATTCATGAATTAGGGTTACACTATAATAAATAAATCCTCTGAGTGGATATGTCAGATCTCAATTATGTGACTTTTTTCTAATCCTAGGTAAAACAAAGTTGGATCGTGGATATACGAATCAAAGATAGTTTCTCATTCTCTTTGCTTTATTGCATCAAATTTTGGTACTTGTTTTGTTTTAAAATAGGGAGAGCATGAGAATGAAAATGATTTAACTTTACTATATTTTACCAATTATTTGAATCTTGATTTTATAAAGTAGAAAGTGACTTCAGTAAGTTCTCGTTAAATATTTTCAGCCAGAATGAGATTTTTTGTTAACGCAGTTTACATTGAGAGTCATGAATGATTGATTGCATTTTTTATAACATACTCCAGGGAGATCTAAGTTCAAACATTTGAGAATTTTTCTATTATACTTTATTGGATCTGTACTTTGTCGTTGAAGTTTCATTATATCAGTAAAAATGATAGAAGATTTAATGAATTTTGCTGTGCACAATTAGTTCTGCCAAATCTTGAATGCTTGAAATGGTTAAAATACATATGTAATAGATGTGATGGGTTGGTTCTCTGCATTTTAACAAAGTCTATATCATAGGGGGTAATATAGCCCCATATTTGTGGGAACAGAAAAAGTAACATTTCTGCTAGTAAAAAAGGTGTTTCTTTCAATTGAATGCCCAGTATGATAGGTAAAACAGTGTAAAATGCAAAAGAAAGTGACATTTTTTTACTAAAATGTGGTCCACTAACTGTGGCAATGAAGTTCCTATATAAACATCCTTCCTTGTGACCATCAAATGATGATATTTCTTTAGTGTATCTTTTTTAATTCGGGAAAATACAGTGAAAGCTATTTATAAGAGTTAAAAGGACCATGATAAAAGGAGGCAGGATGTTTAGTTCAGTTCAAATGCATGAGAAGAATGTGGTTTGCATAACACAAATAGACTTTCTTACTTTTCAATTTCATTCACAAGTATGAAAAAATGGAATGTAAAATAATCTTCATTTTGTACTCTAATGATAACTTACCTTAAATATAATGTTTACATAGATTTTTCAAACATTTTATATTCAGACCTTGCTTGAATTTGAATTTTTTGAGAAGCTTATACCTACCATAAGAATTTCAATTATAGTAAATGATCCATTGGAAAATTATTTTGTAAATTTTTATTCCTGGCCTTTCAGACTATTGTAATTTTATCATAGAAATGCTACTATAGGTATTTTTTACATATATATCGAAGAATATCGTGAGAGTCTGCATCCCTTACACTATGTGAGAAATATCTAAAGTAGTGAACCTAACTCCAATGAATAGCTGATTATTTTTTCCTTTAATGAAGTAGATTGATATAAAACAAACTTATTTCCATTTTAACATGCTCATGTACCAAATATCTTCCTGTATTTTCCAACACTGTAATAATATGAAGAAGTTTGGCACTTCCTGTTTGCAATGTTGCCCAAAAATCTTCATAGTTTATCATTCCACTGGTAACATGATAATCCTGTACTCAAAGGTGTTTGCTCTGTTTGTGTCATTATAATAAAAGTTTATATCAGCTGATATTCTCTTATTCAATCCTGAATGATAGCATGAATGTTTTTCACTATGTAAATCACACAAAGTTGTATTTACAAATGTAGCTATTGAAGACTTAATGGCTCAATTTATTGCTATGAGTGAGAAGTAAGGAGAACTTATGGCAAGCTGGAAGAATAGCTGGAAATGTTTGGAGTTCTGAGTAAATGAGATCACATTACAGGTGGTCATAAAATTGAACCTTATTTAAGGAATAATTATAAAGTAACCTTGCAACCACTTCTAGAGACCAACATCGACAATATTGCAAATAAATAAAACCACCACCTATTCAGATTTCCGGTAGATGATGGAAACATGAGGTCCATCATAAAATAAACATGCCACCACATCATCATCCATTTATAACCGCCATAACAAGAAAAATTAATTTTAACACCTGATTGAGTGAAGAGGAAAGAGCTTAATCAGCATTGCACTAAATCATTGGTGAAATTGGAAAGAATATAGAAGGATTTAAAATCAACTCTTAACCAGTCCTCTGGGTATTTTAATTTTTGAAGTGCTACTACCCACAGTGGGTATTTAATTTTTATGGAAAAGCTATTTTATGAGCTTAAACTAATAATATATTTTCATATTAAAATAAAATTTTTTCATGAACTAAATCACAATAGAAACAATTAAATGATGCCAATTTAATTTAGTATTTCTAATTTTATTACATAATTTCAAAATGAAAATTTTATTATGTCTGATTCTGAATTTTCAAAATTGGGGACAATAGGAAGAAAAGGCAGCCCACTAAGATTATGCAGGGTCATGGTACTAGAATCATATCTCATCCAAAAAATACAGAAAACGCATCTACCGTATGTATAGTACCAAAGTGAAAGGAATATTTCTAAAAGCAGAATTTGCATAAAAGAACAGTCAGCCCATTGTAACTGGTTAAAAAACTGTGTGATGTCTATTCAATATGTCAAAGAAAATGACAACACAAGCCACTTCACTACTTAATATTTATAATTATTTTTGGTGAAGGCATATACGAGAAGCTATAAAGTAATAAACATCAGCGATTGTGTTTGTATAAGTTAGAATGACTAAAAAGTGTTAAAATCTCACTTTCAATTTTTACGTTTCTTTTATGGCTTTATTAATGAGCCCATGAAAAATATATATAATAGCTATGTGAAATGTTATCTTTCTGGCTTAATGGGAAGTATTTTTTAAAAATTATTTGAAAAACGGCCCCATGCACTATTACTGGGGAAAGTCGATTTTTCGGGCCTCCTAGAATCGAACCCATGATAGGTAGGGTCGGTTTTTTTCTAGGTGAGATTTTGTGCCCCAATACATAAAAAATCGGCGACTCGGTGACCGAATCGGTTGGGAAGTGCCATAAAAAGCTTTCGGAAATAGTAATGTGGACGAAGATTAACTTTTCGTAAAATATTATTTTTTGTTAAAAGAATTATTATTACTTCGCTTCGCAGGGTAATATATTTTTAATGAACAATAAGATTTTTCGGAATTTCCATCTTCGTACACGTTTCTAAATATGAACTAAACGAAATTATCGGAGCACATAAACACATGGCCATCGGCTTCCCATGTGCATATCTTACGGCAGAATTATTCCCGCCCCGGCGTCGAACCAAGGAAAGCCTGCTTACAATAGTTTAATAATTCGCTTGAGTATGATTGTCTTTATGTACACTACAAATTTCAAAATGAAATTTTTGTAGGAAGTACGTGAAACGATATTTAATTTTAGATATTATTTTGATAAAAAATAAGATTATTCTGCTTACTCATTGCTTAACATAAACTGAAAGACATTTTCGCACCGTAAAATGCACTGAATTCGATTTTTCATGCATTCCTTAAGGCAGCATTTTTCCCACCCTGGCTTCGAAGTAAGGACACTATGCAAAATACTTTTATATTTCGCTCAAGTATGATTATCTATATAAACTCTCCAAATTTCCAAAGGAAAGTCATTCAAGAAATGCCTCAAACAATATTCCTATTTCCTTATGCATTTCTTATGGAGATATAGTAATCGCCCCCCTAGAAGCGAACTAAAGACCGATTAGGACATTCTTATGTAAGCTTTAAGTAACAATGTGGCTGTTTAATTCGTGTGTTTCTATACCATTGAAAAGTCCCTTACAAAGTTTTCGGATATCCATCCCGTGAATTTCTTATGGAGAAAATCGAGTTTACGGGTCTCTCTGGACTAGAACCGATAACGCATGGGCAAGTATTGATTATTTGCACAATACATTATATACGTATCTATATGTATCGGAAGTTTTAATGATATTTGTATCATATTGAGCAAAATATGATTTTTCAAAATTTGAAAATATGTCGCCTCCTGTCATCGAACCCATGATCTTTAGTGGATAAAATGAGCATTTATTCGTAGAAACGTATAGAAGTTACAGCCACATGAAATTTAATTGTTCTACGTGCTCAGAAAATATTTTTTTTTTAGTTGTTAAAAATCGACCAATGCATCCTTTTGGGGGAATATCCGATTTTGAGGCCTAGAATCGAACTCACGATACGGTGTTCGATTTTTTTCCTGGATAAGTTTTGCATGGCCGTTACGCAAAAAAATCGGCGACCCCGCGGCCGTTAATTTTTTTGTGTCACACCCAAATGATTAATAAATTGCATCGATAATATTTTCGAAACAAAGCATATTACGGGTTCCTCCGCTAGGTGCCGCCAAAACGGATTGCTAAGTTCCAAGTTAACCTTCTCCCTCCTTGACTTTCTAATCGTCCGATACCTCGATATTTACATGAAACAAAAGCTAAGATTAACTTTAAATTAGAAAATAACCGTACATTACACTTTGAAGTCCACTTAGTTTTAAAAATGTTACTTTTCGACAATTACGCTCCACGGCCGAAAGCGGTTTTTAATCTTTTAAGTACGTCCGATATAGATACGTAAATTATCAATCATTCTACTCACTCAGTTCCGAATTTCAGCCTTTTGAAGTTATTTAAACGAATAACAAATTATATCTGATCAAATATTTCGAAGAATATTCTGATATTCTCTATAGCTATTACATAGCTGCTTCGGGGGGATATCATTTAGGAGGATACGAATGTCAGGCCCAAACTAATGGGACAACCGGCTCGCCCATTTTTTGCGTAATGGACATCTACATCTTAGCAATGAAGAAATTAGAAACCTACGCTATCTATCATGGGTTCGATTCTAGGAGGTCCCAATTTCGAATTTTCCCCCGGAAGAATGTATAGTGTATAAAATATTAGTTTACTCGATGTTGAAAATACTAATGCACTATTGGTAAATTTAAATTTTTAGTTTTTTACAATGCAGCTTCTTATGACTTCCAAAGGGAATGCGAGAGTAATGCACAAGGACGCAGAAAGCAAGGACAACTAGATCGCACACGTGCAGCCTGGCCTTCGTTTCGCCTAATTTTTTTCTATTCAAAATCGATGCAGTTCCTTACTTTGAGAATTGCTTCCGCATACTTCTATGAAAAACGTCATAAATATAACGCATTCCATGAACGGTAATAATAATTTACCTTTTATTAGTAAACGTTTAAGTGGATAAGAAACTATTCGCATTCTAGACACAAATATAAGAAGAATTCAGATCCCGTTTTGAAAACGTGGAAACAAGGCAATGTAATACTATGATTTCAAAACTACTGAACCTGAATTTAATAAAATAGCATAGTTTGAAAACTTCTGTCTAATTCTCGAGAATCTTACTGAACTAGTAGAAAAAATAAAACGGCGCGCAATACTTTTGGCGAAGAATATGACGATATAGGAATTAATGTTAATGCATTTATTTGTTAATTTATTTCGAACAATTTAATTTTGATAAAAAATAAGCCGATGGAAAAAGTTAATGATATCGAGAATATTGATTATATAATTAGTCCGAAATAAACTATGCTAAATCGTCGGCTAAAGACTAATATCTATGGTGAGCAAGTTTACTTGGATCGGTTACAAAATGCTAATAGTTTAAAACGATTAGTTCAGCTACTGCAGCATAATATACGGATTTCATTTCTTAGAATGTAATATGCTATAAAAAGCATACTATTCTAGTATTTTATACGGTTCTTATATAATAAACTCTCATTTTTCACTTGCACATGTTTTAATTACATTGCTGATGTCCTGACTTACATTCAACAAAATCAAATCACTCTCAACGACTAGTATCTTTACATTGATTCAATTGATACATTTAAAAAAATTCCCTTTTATGCTTGGACAGTTTACATTTTAGAACATTTCCAGAGCAATAGATGTTTTGAGTTCATTTTTTCTTTCGGTCCGGCAATTTCCATCAATTTACACACCATTATGGAGTATGTATCGCTTTGAACGTGTAAACAGTAGCCTGATGCGTATTATTGCAAAGGACAATAACCATGTTTCATCCCGTAGTAAGTTTGGAATGTGCAAAGAGTTATTCAAACACTCAAGTTCCAGAAAAGAATTTTATTCGAAATATAAATGTTGCAGACATGAAAATTTATCAAATGATGAAGAATATGAAGGCGATATTAGAGGTTAAACGGCCTCTAGCTCTTGTTGAATGTGTAACTGAACCCATCTGGGGTTCTGTTCAAGTTCAGCTTTCCAGGAGGGAAAAACCGATGAGGAGAAGGGGTGCTGTACTGGTTATTGTGTTGTTGAGACGGCTGAGAATTGAAGATTTGAGGAGGGTTGTAATCTTGCTGGGGATTGTATTGGGGTGGAGGATTGTACTGGGACGGTGGATTGTACTGGGGTGGAGGATTGTACTGGGACGGAGGATTGTACTGGGGTGGAGGATTGTATTGGGCTGGAGGATTGTACTGGTTTTCGGGAGGATTGTATTGGGGCAGAGGCGTATACTGTGGCTGAGGTGCTTTGGGAAGAGGTGCAGGTGGTGCCGTAGGGATGTGGTCACCAGTGGCCATGAATCCATGCTTCCCAGCGGTGTATTGCACAGTCCTCCTTTGGCCATCTGGACCTACGTAACTGTACTGCCCCTTGCGATTGCCTTCGCCGTCCGATTCCTCTTTGAACTCCACTCCATCCTCTTGAACGTAAGCAGCTCCAAATGTTCCGTCGCCCGTTAGGTAACGCGCCTCGCTCAGGATAGCGGCTTCGCGAGGGTTTGCGGCAGATCGGTATTGAGCCTCTGCCGAGACTATAGCTGCCACAAGGAGAACCTGTACGTAAAGACCTGAACTGTACATAATTTTATGAATTTAAACATATCGATGGACCAAAGTTTCAGGAATTAATGTATATATAAGAATATAACTATCAAACAATTAATTTTCCTTTAGCAGCGGTTATTTTTATGCCAATGTCTAATCCTCAACCGCTGTTATTCAATACTTTAAGGTTTCAGATTTCGCGCGATTACTTATCAAAAAATTAACTGGGTTCAAAATTCTAACCGAAGAATTAAAAAAGGGAACATTCTATACAATGAGCGAAGCATGTGATTCCTGTCGGAAGAAAAAGTTAGTTTCGAAAGAGCTCGGGAAATACACCAGTATCAATGCCATATCATGAGTGCAAACTTGTCTAAATGTGGTAATTCCATTCTCATACATCAAAGAATTGTGGTTGCTAAGAATGTAAAATTATAGGTGAGCCGTTTAATGTACACCTTGCAAGCACGCCTCATCTACACAACTTCCTTTTTAATTCCTATTAAATGCTCCGATAATTCAGTTCGATATTCACAGAAACATGATCTTTTCTTATTTAACTGTTCGGCGGAGGAATTTCAATCGATTAATGTGCCACGAGTCAATCAAAAGTCAGCGATTGATTATATTGTATACGATGAAATAGAATTCACCATAGTTTAGCTGTTTCCATTTCGTAGATGAAACACCCGCGAAAGTGGCATTTGACGTTGAAATAGTATCATGATTATCAGAGATTTGAAGCCCTTCATAGACTGCACTTTGTAAGCGCGATCAATACAGACGGAGGAGCCAATATTATGCAACTCTTTTTAGACAATCAGAAAATAAGAAATAGTTGAAACGAAAATTAAAATCTTTATCGGCAATACCATCAGTTGAATAAAATATCGAAGAACTGCTAAAATTGCACAGTATGACGGAATATTGCGTATGTTTATCCACATGTGTCCGAAGAAGATTCCAAGATAAGTGACAATCGTCGACGTCTACTCACTGTGTGAAGCATGGTGCTGCGGTGATCGGCGAACTGCAACTGCTCCGCCTCTACTTGCAGCTGTTCCTTTTATAGCTGCTCTAAGGAGAAGGGAAACAACCTTGAATAAATATGAAGGGAATTGCTCATGACCCTGAGAAGCAAACTGTACCCACCCATCCCACGTCTAATTTGCAATCACTTTTTGATAAAGCAATAGGAATTTAGCAATGACCAGAATCTTTTTTCAGCAGCTGTGCTTGAGGTGCATTTTTCACTTCGATCATGGCATCTGATAGTTCCTAATATTTCTAGTATGTTAACAACCCATGTGTTAATTAAGTAATAATTCAAATTAATAACGTAATTCAAAATGGTGGCTATTTTCCATTTACTATTCATTTGATGAAAAACCTTCCTCTGGATCATGAGAATTTTTTTAACAATTCTACTTCCAAGCGGAGGAATTCTTCGTTAAAAACTAACGCAAATCGTAAGCGAGGTTTAAATACAATTGATCAGATGGAATGAAATTTAGGGGAGAAATATAAAATGATCTAAAATTACGCTTTATTTCAAAGTTTTTGAAAATAGTTTGAGAGAAAAAAGAAATAATCAGGGAGGATATACTTCGGTTAAAATTTTAAATTTGCTTAAGATAAAAGGTAAATAAACTAAATATTCGTTACTTCTGGAGATATCTGTCAGAACACATCGATAATTGGAGGAATAAAAATACTGTCTGCAGCTACAATTCAAGTACTTAAAATTGAGCTTTCAAAGCACTCGTTGGGCTAGAATATGAACGAAATACCAAAATGGTTTTTCCACGAAAATTCATTCAAGTCATGAACCTAATTTATCTTTATTTAAGTCAAAGGTCTAAAAAGTGTTTAAAATTGAAAAAATGCCGCGAAATTCCTCGATTTTTTTTAGATTTGATATCATTTAAAGACATTCCTCGACAGCTGTTTAAACTTTGGATTTTTGTCCATAAACATTCAAAGAGAGTCATGGAATTCGCTAAGAATGAAAAGTCCCTAATTAATTGATAGGGAATTCCTATTTAATGAAGGCGAAATTGATACTTAAGAATGTTTTGAATATATATCGGATAAATTGTAAATATTTTTCCCATAATTTTAGGGGATTATCGAATAAAATGAACATTTCTGAAATAATATGTTAAAATATAAAACAAACTATGGAATATGTGATCTTTAATGTGTTTTTTAATAATAACGAGTAATAATCACAAAAAATAGATGTAGGGCTTAAGCAGTCTTCATTGGTATCGAAATACAAACAAAATCCACGCAAAGCGCTTCCTGTTCGTGATTACGAGAAAAAATATAAATATAAACGTCGTCATTTCGTATATAATACTTTTTTAAGTACAAAATGGTTCAATTGCCGCTTTCTATTTGAAGATCATCTTCGAAATGATTTAAAAAATCATAGGAATTCCCTTTCGAACTAGAGTTCACGCGATCGAGAACATCTGACCTTCTGAAACCGGAACTGCATTCACTTTTAAGATTGAGCCAGTTTTCAGCCGATCGGTCCAACGATTCAGAAACCCCTTTTTATACTATCCCATTAACTTCATATATATAAAAGATACAGACGCATCATCAGCCTTTTTCAATACGACGTCGGATGTCCCCAATTCCATTTCCACTCCTTCCCACGCTACTCCTAGGTTTTTGATGACATCTCTGTTCCTTTGGTATTTATCTCGGTCTCATCACCTCTCTTGGTACTGCTGATGTCGTTTCTTCTCGCCACATACACTACTATGTCCTCTCTTCTTGTGATCCCAAGCATACATACTTCTTTGCGTTGTCTGCTGAGTTATTGCTGCATTCGGTACCCATGTCTCACTACCGTACGTTAAGACAGAATAATTTCATTGATCCTTTTCATTTCCATGGTTTTAGTGAATGGATTTGGCGATTGGTTCCGAAAATTCAAATGTCTAAGGAAACTCAAGATAACTAATTATATTAGAATCGATATTGTGCAGATTGAAGGGCATGACTTCAAGGCTTCAGATTAATAAAATTTTCTACATCATTTCATGAATATCAAAATGCTGAGAATTTAGATATTTTTGAAGAATTAACTTAGATCTACAATAGCTATTATTAGCGAAAGGATTGTGGACGAGTTATATATTATTAGAGGAATTATAACAAAAATTAAAACTTAAATTTATTTAAAAAGAATTTTCACCCTTTAAACTCTTTAAGGATGAAAACGTCAAAAAGAAAACATGAGACGATGTGTGCTGACCATTTATTTCCAAGTTCATCATGTCCTCTGCCATATTTAGATCTTTAATCCGATTCCATTTGAAAAGTAAGATATCATCAGAAAAACGCAGATGACTTATGAATAATTACGGTTTCATTCGTTCGCTTCCCGTGAACAATTAGTTAAAGAAGATGGGCGATTGTGGAATCGGAGAATGGCGGATTCCGATCAAAAAACGAGTAAATCATTAATCACCGGAGTGTCCGCAATAAGCACACTTTCGTTAATCTCCACATGAAGAGTTGGTTTCGTTGGTCGCAAGTTTTTCAGAGAAAATAAATATTCAACGAAAAGGTCATATCGTTGGAAAAGAAGTTATATAGTTAGAAAATACATGTATATCGTTGGCGAAAATAAAAAACTGAACAATTTTTGGAATTTGTGTAAATGCAAGCCTTTGAAATCGGAAATTTTGATTTCGACGAAAATATTTCGTTTATTTAGGAAAATAAAAATAGTGTATATTCACATTTTCATCAATATTTGAAGTTCGCCTAATAGAAAAAGTAATGTTCTAAAAGTATGCAAAAAATGCTGCCAATTTTTACAATAGTTTCTGCGCAATCGTATGCACAAATTTCAAAAACAGTGACATCAAAATGAGAAGACTTCGTGGAATGACATAGTAATAAAATATAAAATTATATATTACGAAACCGGTCGCGAATATAGCATATTTTATGTGGAAATTTTCATTTTTTTATTACTTTCAAAAACAGTTTTGAGAAAATGACGCTTAAAGTTTCAGTTACGAATATCCATCAGAATTCATGAAATTACTGCTATAATTTGGTATGTATAGGAAATATTTTTCTGTTTACTGTCGTTAAACAAAGTACTCTCAATGAAAGTGCCTCTGAATGCTCTCGCGGTCATGGAACTGCATTCGAACACGATTCTTCCACAGAAAACAACCCTATAAATGCCTACAGATGTGTAGGCAGCGAGTTCAATAGTATCAGGAATTTAGATATTTCTGCTGTCGAATTGTTGTTTTCTTTCGCACTATAACAGGCAACCTTTCGACAGCCGCACTACAGACTTTTTCCTTTAGTAAGTCCAAGTAAATAATGTTTTATGATTTACGTAAAAATTTACAAATATCACATTAGAACGGAGTATGATATATCTGGCATATACAATTTAGTGGTCTACAAATGTAAAAACGTCTGCGTAGCGCCATATGGTATAAAAATCGTTTTACAGCAATTATCCACTCGTGCACGGCCGCCGAAGTCCCAGGTTTCGCACTCATCTTCCTGATGAATATTCCTTCAATAAGTCTCCAGAAAGTGCAATATAATTTTTTCTAGACGTAACGGATGTTTATGATGTTTAAAATTCGTATCAGAAATCTAAACGATACACTAATAACTGCACCTAACTCTCCGGTCGTTATGGACAAAAATCATGCATCAGTTGCTCATCCGTGCTTCTTTCTGGATAAGCAATGGCACTCTTCTTATCAATCCGCGAGTACGTGCGACTGGAAGTTCCTAAACGCACTTTAAGACAACTGAAACAGATCTCAGCATTCGATGGATGCGCTTTCTTATATACCTCTCCATATATTCGCAATACAGATTTCGCCATCGTCTGCCCTTAAGGATGAAGTTGCGTGTTTAGGATGAAGGATACTAGTAGTATAGGCCATCAAACATGTGTACCCTCCGAGATAGCGATGTCGTCCACACTCCGTGTTCAGGTGCATCGGCTTAAGAAATAGACTCCTTAATATTTAGTATAACCATCTAAAACTTCGGGATTATATTCTTATAATGTTGCAATTTTTTTAAAAAACAAAAAAAAAATACTTTTTTTTCCGGCTAAAGCAGGTGCCCAGTGTGATCCCAGGAATATCAACATAGGCATATTTCGGAATCGCAATATTTCTTCAACCACCTCCCTCGTTTCCCAAAGATTTAAATTGTTTAACTCCTTCAACAATTCCTTTCGTTGAACTCTCCCATGAATTCTCTGATCGATTGCTTCCCTTTATACTTCTTCCTTCCCTTGCTACTATTTTAATTTTTGCTGTAACCATCATTATTTATATTTTTTGTAATTGTTTTTTATTATATTACTTTTATTTATAGTTGTTGTTTGTTTCATATATATGTAATTGTTATTAATTTTAGATATTGTTTATGATCCAATGTCATTAGCCTTAATGGGTATTTTTGGATCTATTGATAATAAATGAATAAATTTATCATAAATTTGGACACTTAAGGTGTGTTTAAAAAGAATGGGGGAGCTTTAAAAGTTTTCAGGAGAGAAATGCATTCATTGAGAAAGATTTGCAAGTAAAGATAGTCATTGGAAAAGGGAGCACATCTCTCTGTATTAAGCCAGCAAATGTGGTAAAATGACATTACCATAAGGTATCCCCCTGTCACATTCCAAAAGGCAGCTTGCAGGGTACTTATGTAGATGTAGGTATTTTAATGGTACCCTTAAAATTGTTGATCATGATGTACATTCAAAAAACTAACTTTGGAGCTACACCACCAATATTTCCATAGTATACAAGCATAACTGCCTTGGTTACGTTTATCTACTGCATTTGCTAGTATATAGTATAGATGCTATTATCTTGACTAGAACCTGGCCAAATGATACTATCTGCTCATCCGAACTAGGTCAGTCTCACAAATTCAATATTTTTCCAGAAGGGATCACAGTAAACAAACTAGCCCAATAAGTGATGGAGGTTGCAACTATTGATAATAAAGTATCAATGTTTGAAATGGAGGGAATGAAATTGAGCATCTTGTAGTTGCATTGAAAATACCATGTGTTGTGGTTATCCTGTGCTAACTCACCTCCCAGCTCTATGGCTGAAAAATATGAAAAACATTGTCTAGATTTAAAAAATATGCTATTCATATCCTGAGGAATATTATATAGTTCGTGGAGATTACAACCTACCCAACTTTAGCTGGAATCATATCAGCTATCCATTTAAACATCTGAACAGTCAAAAACTTAGTGTTACTTGGTCAATTATTTAGATTAAGTACAAATTAACTCTGTACAAAATGTAATTGGTGAAATTCTGTATTTAATCTTTACTAATATGAATAATGTAATGGTTACCAAATTAGATGAACCTTGTTGGTTGATACCATCCTCCTCTGCAGAGTGACTTCCGAATTAAAAATTGTAATAATTTCATTCAGTCCGAGTCATATACTTATAATTTTAGTAGGAGAGATTATATTGGGATGAAAGAATTTCTATGTGCATTAATTAATGTTGAACTTGATTATGCTATAGATAATTTTTATTATGCTCTAAATCAGGCTATTGACATCTATGTCCCAGAGTTAACTTAAAATATAATTCAATTCCTTGCTGATTCGCATCTGAACTAAGATCACTGATGCAGATGAAAAAAAAACACAAAATGTATAAAGAGAGTATTAATGATTATGTAATATTCACATCATTTAGATCTAAATGCAAATCATTGATTTCTAGTTGTTACAATATTTACATACTTAATATAGAAAAACTAATCCTCATAATGTAACAGTTTTTTGCAAACGTGTCAATACCAACAAGAAAGGTGGTAACATCCCAAATCGAATGTTCCATGATTCCATAGAGGTACATGGAGGTCAGGAAATAGCAAATATTTTTGCAACTTATTTCAGAAGCATATATGAAATACAAAATACTGATTACACTGATAATCCTTCTGTTATCCACTATGAAATCTTAGGAATTTCAAATTCAGTAAAAGTATCTGCTGCAGAGGTAATATAAGCTCTAACGTCTGTTGATGGTAGAAATGTCCCTGAGAACATTCCTCAATCTGTAATTAAGTCATGTGCTAATGAATTCTGCTTCCCTCTATTTCTAATTTTTCATTGCTCATTAACTCAGTGTATATTTCGAGATGCTTGGAAAAAAAGCTTTCATAGAAGAGGTAACAAATCTGATCTCACAAATTATAGACTCATAACAATTCAGTCATGAATTCCAAGAACATTTGAAAAATTAATGCCGATTGCAATATTCCCTGCTCTTAGGCTTCTAGCTATCCCTGAGCAACCTTACCTTATAAAGATCGCTCAACAACAACTAACTTCGTATCATACGAAGAAAGCATCTACACTGCACTAAATTGTAAGAAACATTTTAAGTTCTGTATTGCTCAATAGAGACCCATCTTGGGATAGGCGTCTGTGATTTGGTCTTCCTATATTATTATTCAAATAACTGCACTGGTAAAGATCTAAAACAAATTTCAAAGATTCTTACACTACTAAATAAACTGTAATAACTGGTGTATTGATAACATAACAATAACAGAATGAACTTTACATACAAAGAAACTTATCATGCATAATTTTTCTGTATAAAATGCAGAATTGGGACATAACACAAAATTGGTCTCATTCATACAATTAAGAGTCCCCCAACAATTGACAAGGTCACCTGAGATAATTTTTATAAATACAAAGGAAATTAATATATTACTAACCTATTGTTAGGATGCAGAAGTTATGTAATGATTTTTTTTTGGTAATGTAACTCATATCATAATTATAAGTTCAAAACTTCTATTAAAAAAAATTAGATTATCTTGAAAGTAAATGTGATTTTATACTAAATGATATATAAATCTTTATTTGTTATTTCATGTGATCACAGTTTATACCTCTGTTATGTATGTACAGATTTTCTTTTTGAGTGATACTCTAATAAAATACATTTTTATACGTATGCTGTCATAGATGTATTGCTATCGATAGTCTAACTTCATGAAGAATATTTTTCCTAAATGCTCTTCTTTCAGGCTTGTAAATGTAAAATCTATAAAGTTCTCTACTTTAGTTGTACATTTATACTGTGATGTTAATTTTATGATTTATATATTTTTTTAAATTATTATAGATGTATATTTAACATGCAAATATATGTGTGTTGTATAAGCCGAAAATAGATATAAAGGATTCCGCTGCTGAAAATACATCCTTTTAACGCTGAAACATCCTCCTCTTTATAAATTCTCCAAATTGTACTGTAAAAAACTTTAAGAAAGTACCTCAACATGAGCCCTCAATTCCCAGTGAATTTCTTTTTGAGATATCGTAAACGAACCCTAGAATCGAACCAATGACCACTTACGAAATGATTACAGAAGCTTAACATAAGGATGAGGCCTATGTGTGAATTTGAAACTTATATACCATCGATAAATATCTTAAAAGAAATTTCGAAAATCGAGATCGTGTATTCTTAAGAGGAAAATCGAGATAACGGGTCTCTCAGGCATGACATGTAGATAGCTGTTGATTCCACTTTTTTGAAGTTGACAATATACGTTTTTATATATTCACGGAGTTTGAATGATCTATATATCATATTAATCTAGATATGATATTTTAAAATTTGAAAATATTTCACCTCCTGGCATCGAACCCATGACCGTTTGTAGGTAAATATATACGATTTTATGTAGAAATATGATATAGTATATACGATAGACTAAGTATAATAATAATACTTAGTATAATATACACAATAGACTGCTATAATATACAGAATTGTGTAAGAAAGAATGGATCTTACGTGAATAATATGCATTCTTGCTACAGATTGACCTTAGTTCAAGACCCGGACGGGAACAACTCTGCCTCAAGAACAGCATGGAAAATCGAACTTTCTTCATGAATTACTGAACACATGACTGAAATTATAGTTGCAGGAGTATGTAAGTCTTTAATATCTTCTGAGCAACTATAGTACATGCATAATAAGTATGAAAAAGCTCTTACCCCAGAAGCAGCTATTTAGCTGTGTAATAGATGAATGAGATTACTCATTGAAAAGTCGAATCTCAGGCACTGAATATTTTTCATTAAGTCCTTCAGCTTTCTCCAGCCCTTTTACTCACCGATGACGATGTTTGCTCGAGTTTTGATCTCCAGAGCGAGAAGTATGGTTGGAATATAATACATCTCAACTAAATCAACTTGCGGGTCAGTATCTGGCAACATTGAGCATCAAATCATTCGCTTACATTCATATTGAATATATTTTCCTAGTTTTATCTCTTACTCGGATGATCTGAAGCGCAAAATTATTTTCGGAACGGGATGATTATCATCGTTCCCTGTTGTCAACTTATAAACCAAATTACTGGCAAGAATTCCTTCTCTCATGTTTTTCTTCTTGTTGATAAATTTTTTTCCGTATTTTTCACATTTTTCCCTAGAGTTTCCTGATTGTTTATTCTCAGAATACCTCAAGGGGCCCATTCTGATTTTCTCTATATTTCAAAGCCTCTGTCAAGTATTTCAAGTACTCTGTCTTCACTCTATACCGTCTTTGTATCTATACACGAGTAAAACCGTGCTCGTTTACAGCAATCGGAGATTATATCTTTTAATGAAAATGTCCTTTAGTTTACATTCAGCAATGATTGAGCAGAATAATCTTTCGAAAAATCTTTATATTTATTAAAAGATTTTTTTTTATTGCTTTTCTTTTATGTTGATATAAGTTGCTGGTCTCTGATCAACCTCAACTCGGCTCTTATGAAGCATTATTACTCATTACGATGAACGCGCAATGCCATGAAGAATCATAAGTTATAAAATTTACATTGAAATTCGTATTACATGTTATTAAATATACTGAGATATATTGTTCTTATTTTATATATTCTTCAATAGAAATGTATAATTTAACCCAGTAATGTTAATGAAATAGGCTAATGTTTATGAAATTTGGAAAATTTAAAATATCTTTCGATAAGTATATCCATCTTAATTTTCGAAGAATAGTAAACAATTATCATTTTATTGTCTAAGAAAATTATTCAATATTTAATGAACTTAAAATGTTTTGATGATTTCGATTGACATTGTTCTATTAAAAAGTTTACTGCTGAATTGTTAAGAAAAGATTTTATAGAATAAAAGTTTACCAAAGAGTGTGAAATGTTAACATACGACTATGGTGTGTCTGTTACAAGTAAAATAAGAGTTAGCGAGTACTCAGTCATTGCTTAGCATTAAATAAAAGGACATTATCGCAGCGTATCGTACATTGCATTCGATTCCCCATGCATTTCTTACATCAGAATTATTCCCGCCCCGGCGTCGAACCAAGGACATCCTGCAAAAAGTACTTCGTTAAAAACGCATCGTTCGCATGAGTATGGTTGTCTCTATAAACAATCCAAATTTCAAAATCCAACAGTATCATTACAATTTAGTGCAGTGTAGATGCTTTCTTCGTATGATACGAAGTTAGTTGTTGTTGAGCGATCTTTATAAGGTAAGGTTGCTCAGGGATAGCTAGAAGCCTAAGAGCAGGGAATATTGCAATCGGCATTAATTTTTCAAATGTTCTTGGAATTCATGACTGAATTGTTATGAGTCTATAATTTGTGAGATCAGATTTGTTACCTCTTCTATGAACTGGAATTATGTAGCTTTTTTTCCAAGCATCTCGAAATATACACTTATATACTTTAGAGCTTATATTACCTCTGCAGCTGATACTTTTACTGAATTTGAAATTCCCAAGATTTCATAGAACTTTAAATGTTTTGATGATTTCGATTGACATTGTTCTATTAAAAAGTTTACTGTTGAACTGTTAAGAAAAGATTTGTTATATTAAAAAGCTAGACCAGACACTCAATATAATTCATAAGGACATAGATATTTATATTTAATTCGAACTTATGAAGTTATACGAGCGTCGTTATATTTTTTTTAAATATAGGGAATTCGGGTTCGTGTTCGGTTCATTAATTTTCGTGATTTACATTGAGCTTTTGATATTTCTGATCGACGTTATTACCAACCTTTTCTCACGTCGACTTAAATATACACATATTATTATCATAGCAATAGGATATCATAGCAATAGGACATCGCATAGAACATTGGCGATCGCTATAGGGGCATGTATTTAATGGACGAATGTAGTCGCCCTTCAATAGAAGTGCAACCAAAAATTGTTCTTCTCATTCCCAAAGTTGAGCTTGACCATATATAATTTGATATTTTATTTACTTATAGTAATTTGGAGAGCTTTACTCTCACCATAGGAGAAAGAGAATCTCTTAATATAATAATCTTTTTTCAAACAGTTTTTTTTCTAATTCAAATTTTGCCTTCGTAAAATAAATTGAATTACCGAAGGAATTTCATACATGGTTCTCTATAATTTTTCTTAGGTTTTTATATCCACTTAAAACTCACTTATAATCATTATGTTTCTCTTTGTACTTTAAACTTTTTTTAAAAGAGGTTAGATGGAAGAAGAGACTTTTTAGTCTCAATCTCGCCCCAAAATAAAGACCTAATAATAATAATATAATTTATATGATAATAAAATAGGTATATTACTATGAATTGATTCATCTAAACGTTACTAATCTATTTGTCTAATTTTCTGATGTTCTTCGATCAGAAGTAAAGCTGAATGAGTTTCTATCTTCTAAAATAGTTTAGATATTAATTTTAGAACTTGTTCTTTGATAACAAAATAACAATTATAATTTGTAAAGGTAAAATTGACAGATTTCGTCAAGGAATTTGTATCCCATAATTAAAACGCCGTTTACTTAATGTGTACGTATAATTATACATTTTTAACAATACCTCATTCACTCAATTTTTCCTTAATATTCATCAGAAAAATGCACTTATGGATATTTATAAATGGTCGTAGGTTCTATTCCAGGTGTCCTTAACTATATCTTCATAAGTAATTCATAGGGAAATCAGAACTCCTTTTGAGAAACTTTCTTATTGAATAATCCTTTTGCAGAATATATAATGACGATGATGCAAATGGAGAGGACGAGAAACAACGAACATTGTTGCATTCGCGACTTCGAATTGTCAATGCGATTCCTTCGCAACCACAATTTGAAACATCTCGGCGTCTAAGAAATTCATGTACTTTTACCGTAAAGTATTACGATGGGTGTTTTAAACACACAAAGTAATAATGGAAATAAAGCGAACAATTATTGATCGCTCAAAATTTAAGGCATTTCGCAGGATGCACATTGAAAACTTCGCTTTCTTCTAGTGTTACCTAGGCTGTTTCAACTTCCAGTGACGTATAAAAGATATACATTGGACAGAGCGAAAAGGCATGTAAACGCGATAATTTCATGGCAAATGGCTCGACTCCGTCGAAGGGCGGTAAGTCTAGCAGGCTACCTGTGGGTGACGGCTCATCAAATAAACAGGCTGCAAGAAGACCTGAATCTGGTTTGAGATGGCAGAATGGGCGTGGGAGTGAAAGAGGCACATGCATATGGTACACAATGGACGCTTTTCTTGTGCCCATGCCCATTCAATCCTCAACATCTCCTTCCCTATTCTTATTCCTGAGGAACTTCCGAAGCTCGGGTTACCTATAGCACTGAGAAAAGAAGATCAGTCGACTCTCATGAGTCTCCTTAGAAAGAGCTTTCTTTGGCCCGCATGAGTGCCCCATTACATCTTTTCATCGGACTTCCTTCACGGCTCTTGTACTGGAGTTGATCATCTTTGCTACCATTTTATAGTTCACCATTTGAACGGCCGTTTTTAGGGGACGAATTACACAAGCGAACTGCGTTTATGGAACAATTCAAAAACTCTACTTTAATCCAAAGCGGGTTCTAGAGAAAGATATCCGCTGCTTAGACTTTTGAATAATACATATTTTTTACCGGAAAAAATATTTATATACATATAATGATACCGTGACTCCAGTTAAGGAGTGCAATAATTCATATTTTGAGATCTATGGAACCAGAATTGGGATTTTTACCTTACTTAAAGCTACACTTTATCTATTCGAAATAAAAAGAAACATTTTTATTAAAATGCAATTTTCTTTCCAATCCTTTCCCATAATCTCTCTGCAGTTGAAATAATTAGAAAGTTGAGTTGAAAAGGTGAGAACATGGGTAGTTTCGAATTGCAAATTTAGATTTTTGAAGGTTAAAGAGGCGTAAAATTAGCAAATATGAATCAGCTTGGAAATACAGAGTAAACTTACGAAGGCTCAATGGTATAAAGTTCATTTTTAATGAGTGCATAGATATCTACGAAAGGGATTCAAAAAGTCACTTACTTTACTGACATTTCAAGTAAATGAAGCTCACTCACCGGCGAATAAAATGCTTGTGAAGTACGTATGCTAAGTTCTGACTCGGATAGTTATAAGTTTTTGAAAAAATTTAATGTCGTTTTACATTACATCATGTCAAAAGCTTCTTTCCTCTTTACCGTCTTATTTAAATAAAGCTCTAAAATAACGTTAGTGAATTTTCACTCTAAAGTCTGTACATGAAATGAATATTTTAGTTCCTCAAGGAAATTTATTTTCTTTTCGACGGTCCGATTATTGTACTTTACTAAATGCAAGTATCCATAGAAACAGCAAGGTTGGGATATTCTTGAATCTCAACTAACAGCGCAGGATTTAGGGGAATCAAAGGACATTGGACTGGGAAGTAGACCGATTATTGTACATTACTAAAGCGATAAGCTCAACCATAAATTGTCAATTAAAACATTATCGGGAATGGGAATGGACGAGTTAGATGGGGAATTCTAGTATCAGTGAATGCAAATAGTTAAAGTAGGTAATATTGCATCTAGAGAAGAAATGATAACATCGAGAGCACCTTAAGGAAGCAATTTAGAAGCCTTGCTTTTCTTAATTTTCATAATTTAATGTAAAATATGGCTTTTTGCGGACGACTGGTTAGTTCGAAACGAAACAACTCAATTGAATGTAAGCGCTTGCGGATGAAATTGTCCGCTGAACAGACGTACATTAATGTAGGCAAAATAAAATCATAATCTTTAGCAGAAATATAATAAACTCGGAATACGTTCTGCGTCATCAGGTTCTAACGGAAAGCAATGACTGCAAATACCTGTGACATTTTCAAATGATTTGCAATGGGGGCCGCACATTTAGCAAAGCATCTAGGGTCTGCATTTCGGGAGAAGGCTCCAAAGAATTAGCAAATCTTTAGTCCATCTTAGAGAATGGGATCCGCAGCAGATATGGCGAAATGGTTCAGAGAACGTCAGCGCTATATGTTCGGGGAAATTGGACTGAAAGTGTCTCATTTATGTTTATTGGGGTAGACTCGTTAGAAACAAGAAGGTATTTAGGTAGGAAATGTTTCGAAGATTACAGTAGGTACAGTAGGGACATCGGTGATAGATTTAAAAAGACGAATTACCGTAGCATAGTTATAAAATCGAACCCCTCTCTCAGAGGACAAATTTCCGTTTTGTAACCGAGAGCAAAGGCGTCCGAATATCCTTTTCCCTCCTCGTGTGCTAAGTTGAGAAAGATAGCACAAAAGAATTGTGTTTAGATTCATGTATGAAGTTTAAGGGACGAATTGAGAGACAAGTACAAATTAGAATATTGGTTTTAAATAGTCGGATGTATTGTTGTGTGGCTATTCATTGCATTTTGCTGCTGATTGATGTCCACTCGTTACATTTGCATGAATAATAATAAAGAAATATCTTCTTTGAAATGGTGCATGGGCAATTTAATGTTGAAATCGGATTCCAAACTTTCCTTCGCAATACTAACTCCGAAATATGGTTTTTATAGTATCCAAATCTAGTATTCATAACTCACTCCGAAGTGTACATTAAGTATGCGTTATTTGCTAAGAAATACCGGTAGTTTATAACACTGAATTTAGTTTCTGGTGCAGCTAAACCGCTGTCAATCTTAGGTTAAAGTTTAAAATATAGTTGAGATATAAGCCATTCATATTTTATCGCACAGCTAATGATACTTCACCGGAGCATTAAGTAAAAACGAAATAAATGTCGCCACAAGCTCTTGGATATTATGAGGCTAAGATTTCATTTACGTTGACTTAATAAGTAGCATTTGATGGTATCGCTATCAGCAAAATAGGCGATTCTGCACTTAGTATCTTCGAAAGCGATTGGGTTAAAAGTAATTAATATCTGTGACAGTATTTGTTTATTGAGAAATGTAATCGATCGTTGTTCTCTAATACAAAGTATAAAATACAAAATCGTTCGGTTATCTCTGATACTGAGTTGAAAAAATAAATCCAAGAGTTTGGAAGTCGATCGTCAAAGGTCGAGGCATACGTTTTGAAATAAAATATGAAGTTTTCATATTTACTGATTATTTATCATCTTCTAAGGTTACCAATAATTATGAATAGAATATTGAAATTGAATCATATTCGGCCGATAGAGATTTTTTTCTTCCAAATAATTATAGAGCTTAAATGGAACATTGATAGCAAGAATAAATTCGATGGAGTGCCGATTCACTTTGTAGTATTCCATGTGAAATAGTTTGTGTAGTATTTTTAGCTAAGATTCTTCGAATAAAATCACCAGTTTCGTCCAGAAAAGTGGTAATATTTTCACATTCATCTACATAAATATCCTGCAAGCAATTGATGGCAAACTCAAAATCATGGATCTAATATCAGTAATTATAATACGGCTATTGATAGAGTAAACGAGTAACGACAAATTAAAACACTCGACGAACGTTTCGGTCTTCAGAATTATTCCCACAAAATAACGTTCGTCATTTGAATGATAGATATACGGTTAGAAGAACGTTCTGTTTCACCGCTTGAAAAAAAGAAAACGGTGGCATTAATTGTCCGCTATTTAAAAATAACAGCACCAATCTTTAACAAATGAGCGCACGTCGAACAGCATGTGGTTTCATTTCCGAAAGCGTTTCCCTTTCTCAGCCCGTCAACGCACTGTATCTGCACAGCCTCATTATGCGAGATGTGATCGACCATTCGGCGTTTAGCTGCCAGTCAAAGCCATTGTATGGACAACAAAAGCAGGGTCGCCGAGGGATGAACGGATGTTGTTTTTCCCGTTGCCAAGTGGCGGTGTTTCCCAGGGGCGGTTCTTCAGGGCGGTGCGGAGGGCTAGCCAATGGCGTCCTTCGAGGGTTCCTCCCATAAGAGGTGGGGAGCTTTTGGTGGACCATTCCTCCGTGTTTGCTGGAGGCTATAGCACGTGGTGACGGATATGCAGCAGGACCCGCACGAGTTACCTCTGCACCTCGGAGCGCCCACTCTTATGAACCCGCAGATGGATTTCCGACTCAACACCAAAGTTGCCACGTCCAGTGAGTGCACCGGTGACATATTTCCATAATACTGTGATGATTTCATTAGTTGAATTTGATTGGAACCTAAGGATCAGTAACAGGTTTTCATTAAGCGTAAGAGTAGACTTCCTTTCGTTCGTTGAAATTTCCGCATGATGTCTGCATTTCTTACGCGTTGGTTTAAAAGTTCGCGGGTAACGTTTGGGGTCTAAAATGTGTGTCTATCAATAACTTTCTTCTATGCAAGCGTAATAACTCCTAAATGGAAAATCAAATTTTTTCCGCTTCTAGAGAAAAACTGATAAAAACCTTTCTTTCTTGTGTTCAATCGTTTACATGAGTGGATGTTATTAATGATTTAATTTCATTGGAAAAGTTCGCTTTTTCTGTGTACCGAATATCATGCTATAATTATCTGACATTCTTATGATGGATTCTAAACTGGATTAACGTTTTATTAAATGGCAGAATATTTCTTTAAATTTACTCGTACCTCTCAATCTAGAGGCATAATAAAAAACAGTATTTAGAGTTTTGAAAATATGTGTACTTTACGGAAATAATATATAATTTAGAAAACAGCTTATCAAAAGAAAATGTATCAAAATTTCACGCCGATGTTAAAAGAAAAAGGTTTAAGCAATTGGTCTAGGAAATCTTAAACGTTTGAATAAATATGTATTCACTAAAAGTTGTCATAAGTTGGTCAAAGAAATTTTCAAGAAGAATTTTGTATACTTTCAGCTTTAAGTATAATCACATATAAAAACCACGATGCATACAGACACTCAATGATGTATCCAATCTATAGGGTAAATTAAATGTAACCGAATGAGATTGTATAAATATTAAATCGATTGACTCTGGCGTTTTCCTATGACATTTCAGTTCGTTTAGTTTAGTTTTTGTTTATAATTAATAACAATCGAATGATTTCCTTTCCGATTTGTCTGATAATCTCGACATTGATAATTGGACACTAAACGACATAGTTTCAGAATGAAAAATTTTATATCAATATTCCTATTTTTATACTGCGAATTAATGGTTTTCCTGTATTTTTTACATTTTCTCGCCTTAGATCCGAGAATTAGTGAAGATGGATTTCTTTATATACTAATAAACTCATCGATAAATTATATCGCATTCGTGAATTTCGGAGCAATTGATCTCAAATAACCTTTTATAGGCAAACACCTGATATTTACACTTGTTGAAAGCATGGCAAGTTGCGCATTGTGAATGGAATAGATGAAGAAAGATGATTATCGATTTACTTTTCTCTATTTTAAGTGTAATGGTGTAACGAATAGGACAAATTTATAGGGACACCTTTACTCGCTTAAAGTAAGCCGTAGATATGAATTAATTTTCTTTCTTCTATTTACAGGCGAAGCATATGAATAGGGTTTAAAATGTAGGATATTTAAGAGTATGTTTGACTGGAAATATTTATTTGCACTTAAATGGAAGCTGTAGCATCAGACAGCGAGAAATTTCGGGCCAAGACTATCCACACAAATATAACAATGAAATCAGTATTAGATGGCGTGAGATTGCGAAAAGCCGTATTGAAATTTTTTCAAGTGTACTCCATTTCCAAGTTTTTCATTATACAATAATATAAGAAACCGCATTGCACATCCAACTCCCAAATACTTATTCATATTTTATCCACCGTATCTCCCAATGGACTATTCTTTAAGACTGTTCTTTAGGAAAAGCACTTCAGTGTTCCGTCATCTTTAGTATCTTATCTTCCTTATGCGGAAACGATTCACATTTATTTTTCATTTAATATATACATCCTCACAAATATTATATAGAATAATGGATGTTTTAATGAAAACTTTCAAAATTTCATACCAAAATTCCATGTACGTCTCATGATGGATTCTTTCTCTGATCTTTTTAAAAATATAAAATAGGAAATAAGATTTTTCTTTTTCTTTATTTGTGCTTTTTCAAAAATTCGGCTTTGAATTGAGTATATCCCCATGGTTCAATTATTCATAAAAATATCGATTTCCGTAGTTTTTATATTAAATTTTATTGAAAATTATTTGGTTATACGTAGTTGTAAACCCTCTGATTTAAAAGAAATATTTTGAATGAAAATCAGAGACATCAGAATTTTTCCGAGCTGCTAATGACGTATTTGTTTACTTTGGTACGGCAATAGTGGCTGCGGTATCTACATCTACATAAGTACCCTGCATGCCTGGTACTGACCCCTGGTATGGCTGATGATTAGTATTGTGTGAGCTGTTATTCAAAAGAAAAATACAAGAGTGGCTTTAAAATGTTAAAATAGGGTATGACAACTTTTTAAAGTATTTGAAGTAAATATTGGGATATTTAACATAAAAATGATGGGAAGGTAAGGTATAATGATTGACATTAAAAACCTTCATTTATTGCTATCCTCACCCTTTATTCTACATTTATTTTACGAGAACAAACTTATGGACATAAAATGTTTCTTTTACATTATTTTTTCACCCCTTGAAAAGCCAATCGGAAAATTCTCTCCGAAGGTCGGCGAAAGTATGATATAATTATGTTTAAATCGGTAAAATAAATAATATATTAAAGAATGATAAAATATTAGCTTCAGTAGATATTATGGATTGTATTCATTCAGTCCTAGATACATAATGATAATTTTAATATTGTGCTATAGTTTACAGATGAACAAATTTGAAATGATAATGGCCATTCTTCCCCGAATTTCAATCGCTGAGTGGATTCGATTGATCTTTCAAAAAGTAATAAGTAAACTAAATTTCATAATTTGTAGCTTTTCAACAGTTAAATGGCTTCTTCATTTCCTTGTTTATGCTCCAGAACATGTTAAAGACTTTTAATCAACAGTCATTTGCGAAAGACGGCATTCGACATGAGGGATGCCATTTTAGTAAAAATTCACGATTAATTTACTTCTGTATTGAATAATGGATGATAATAGATATAACTGTCCTTGAATTTTATTTTAATCTCACAATTAAATCCATTGATGAAGGATGCAAACATCAACTTAGAATTAGATTCAAATAATTCAGATCGAGTAGTGATTTCAATGAGTTTATTAAGCATTAATACTTCAAGTTGAACTCTAATCTCTACATCATAAGTAGACTGTTCATCAAACATTAATTTTACGTTATTTTAAAATTAATTTCACCAATAATTTACATTTGTGATTCTTTAAACGGATAATTGTTCACAAGATATTGGCTTACTATTCCTTTTCATGGAGGTATTACTTCAATGCATTTCTTTTTGTCTTTCAATCGAATAGGATGTGAGATTTATAGAAGAAGCGATTTTTCTCTCATCGCTATCGTCTATCGAATTTACTTATGATGATTTATAATTTTTTCAAATTCACTGCAATTCAGAACACACTTGTGCATGAAGTCACTCTTAGACTCCTTCCCCCCTTCATTAATTATTTCTATGGAAAATATTTACCATCAAAATGGCAATATATTAGTTAGTTTAAAAAATTTGACATCGTAAATATCCAAATTTAATTTTTAAACCTCTCATTGTGCATGAAAAATAAAGTAAAAAACCTCTTTCGGTTTTAGGTATACACTTGCAGAGGAAATGCAACACATCAGAAGAGCCGTTTATAACTAAGAGATATAAGAAATCGTCGAAAGTTCTCGTTCTCTCGCTTTAACACGCAAAAATACGCTTACGAACTATTCTCGAACAAAAATCCTAATATCGGTGAACACGGAGACAGTAATTCAGAAGCTTCCTAATCAAGACGCTTACAAACGTCTAATGGAGATAAATAATGAGAGCAGCTAAGTCGCTCTTTAAAGTTTCGAAGTAAGGAATTCTCTTTCAGATATGCCTAATTATTTCCATGATCAAGAAAGTTATGCGCAAAGAATCTTCGATCATGTGAACGAGCAATTGTGAAAGATCAGTTCATCGGATTATTGAATAGTTGATTAACAGCCGGTATTCTATCAGTCATAAGATAATCTCATAATATTTCTGAAATTCTTATAAAGAATACACATATCGATAGTTTATAGCAACCAAGTGCTTCTTTACCAATCATCTTTAGGAAAACAGTTTGCGGTTTCATTCTTTTCCTTCAGTATTCTTGTAAATAATCGTATGCTTTCATATAATAATGTACAGAATGAACTCACAAATGACACTTTTATTAAATGAATACTGTATTCGTCACGGACAGGTAAGATCTTATGGATAGAAGTCTCCTCTCTGTTCGAGAATCTTTTTAATATACGTACTCGGATATCGAATAAAAATTATATACTTTGTTTATAATAAATTATAAGCATATTTTTTTTAATTTTCAGGTCGAATTCTTTATGACATTCCTTGCAAAGTTTGCCAAGATCATTCCTCAGGCAAACACTATGGAATATTTGCTTGCGACGGGTAATTATATACACACTTGAACAATTATTTGAACAACCTATTGAACTTAAACTAATTTTTCTCTCTATTTCCCACTCAGATGCGCTGGTTTCTTTAAGGTAAGAAAATTCACTTTATCTAAAGTAAATTAGTCATTATTTCGATCGCTGGCTTATTCATGGGATATTGTTTTACAGAGATCTATTCGGCGTAATCGTGAATATGTTTGCAAAACGAAGGGAGGATGTATTGTGGACAAGACCCATCGGAATCAATGTCGCTCGTGCAGACTCAAGAAGTGCATGGACGCCGGGATGAATAAAGATGGTATCGCTGTTCACTTATCTTTTAAATTCGATCATTATTTACATTTATATAAATATATGCATCTTTCCAAAACAAATAATAGAATCGTTTGGCAGTTATTATTAAAGCGTTGCTATTTAGATTGAACGAAAATGAATTATCGCTCATTTTAAAAGGAAGCGAAGTAACTGTACAATTTGAATGAATAATTAATAATTTTGGGTTAAATGAGGAATAAATGAAATATTAACGACAACCCTGAGTAGCAATGTGTATAAAACTCTCGAAATGTGTTTGTTGTCAATTAGATGGATGTAAGGAAAGTAGAAAAAGTAAAAAATATCCGAAAACGTAATTATAATAAGTTTCCTTTACTTTTAAGTTTAGGCATATTATGCTGAAAAGTCTATAAGTTGTCGTCTTTTTAATTTTTTCAAAATGCCATCTCTTATGTAATACAGGAATTTGTTTATCGATACATGTGTTTTCAGCTGTACAGCACGAGCGCGGCCCAAGAAACGCCACTGTGCGACGCCGTACCAAAGAAGCACCGCCACTTCTGCCCCTTTTCCAACTGCCTCTAGACCTCGCACTGCCTAAACCACTCATCTTTCCACCAATGCATCCTTCGTCAATGGTAAGTGAATCTTTTCGCTTCGAGATTATTTTCGGCGAGTCAACAACTTGCTCTGAAGAAAAGTAAATATGACGCGCAACTCCTGATTTTATCGACCGATCACTGAAAAACATTGTTTATTAATGTAATATTGGATTTGGCAAAAACACGAATACTAATTGATCCTTTATATTTACTGCTTTATGCAATAAGGTCAAATAACAGCGGAGTAATAGAAAATTTTCTAATGTTTTATTGACAAATTTCTGCCGATACATCAATTAGAATACTTAAGATACACAGTTCTTATCATCACTATTACCACTTAGAAGTTTATTTGTTTTTGAATAAATCGCGTTCAGAATATTTGATGCTTTTTAAATCTCGTGATAGTTCTCGGATGAATTATCTAAAGTAATGAAAAGTGCGTCTAGAACGGTAATTACAACCTATGATAAGGAAGTTGGGCTACTTTTCAGATGCTTCCACTGCCTGTGTGCGTACCAGCCGCATTCTCTTTGAGTGCAGAGACAGTCAGCGAATCGGCGGCTCGACTGCTTTTCATGAATGTCAAGTGGGCAAAGAGTGTCGCTTCATTCAGGTGCCTTCCCATAAGAGACCAGGTGAGTCTTTCACTTGATCTTTGAAATGATTGTTACAAATTAGAAATACCCTAACCCAACCTTGCGTACGTAAGAGGAGTTAAATTTAAAGTAACAAGCCATAAGTTTATTTTTTTCTAATTATCGCTTTTTAATAAAAGAATACTAAAATCCACATATCTAATTCGATTTTAAATTGATTTAGCTGTCTATATCCATCTTACCAATACTCACTTCCAAATGATTAGGAATATTTGAGCTCCCTTTCAGATCCCCGAACTGTGTTCGGCCTCTGAATGGATCGCAAATACAAAAATATATCGAACAATATAATTTAGATGAGAATAAACTATTTTAGATCCCTATTATCTATTTATACGATTGAAAATTTCTACGAGAATGGATACTTTCAAATGATATAACAATTGTATTGCAGCTGATTCTGTTGGAGGATAGCTGGAGGGAGTTATTCGTTTTGGGTGCAGCTCAATTCTCGTTACCCCTGAACGCGAACGAAGGGAAGTGCTTGCTTGAGGTTAAAGCGTTTCAGGACACGCTCGCCAAAATCAAAATGGAAGACGCTGATCCCAACGAGTATTCCTGCCTCCGCGCCTTGGTACTCTTCACTCCCAATCCAAAAGTAAATGGTAAGCATCTGAAAATTCTTCACCGGCCTTAAATTTCTCAATCGAAATAATTGTTGCGTTTTCGGTATGGAAATTTACTTCGCATATATTATGAAATTTCGACGTATCATATTTTACTCGAACTTTTCGAAATATTCTTTTCTACGCAAAACTGCCGCGAGATATTTCTCAAATTATTTAAATTTTTGCAATTGGTTGCGGCATTAAAAGGTTAATTGGACAAAAATGAAATTATCAAGTAGTTGGCTCATACCGAGCTTCATATGTCCTGAAATCATTGGGGATTGATATTTCAGGTAGTGAGAGCTGGTTGAAGGAAGAAAGGACTGTTGCATCCATAAGGGATCAGATTCAAGCAGCCCTAGAAAGGTATGTTAGCGCAACTTATCCATCGAGGCCTTTAAGATTCGGAAGACTGCTTCTGCTCCTTCCCACTCTGCACTCCGTCGCCGCCTCAACCATCGAAGAGATGTTCTTCCGGAAGACTATCGGCGACATACCGATTCAGAGGATTATTTGCGACATGTTCCGATCCGAAGACTTGTGAAGCTGCAAAGAATTCCTCGAAAGAGAAAAATCAAATTTTTATCAAGGATCGAGAGGTTTAACGAGTGTTTCATACGTATTATTTCCATAGTTATTTAGTTTATGAAAACGAGAGAAGGAAATGCAGTTTTTAGGATAGTTTTCTCTCTTACAATATCGTTGTGTTGCAGGTGTACCGAGAAAAAGGACTTCGTATTTTATGATAAAAATGCGTTATTTAGCAAAAACAGAGAATTGTCTAATTTAGTTCTATAGAAAGCTATTTACTAGTGCTTAAAAGAATTCATCGTGATAGAATGTGATTTTAAAAATTTTCTCATCATTTTCAGTGCTGTAACACAAAGAAAAGCGGATTCTTTGATCGATTATTCTAAACTAGAGGCTAAAAGCCTCATTTTTGTATATAAATTCATATAAAGTGATTTGCGTTAAGTTATTTGATTTCCTAAACAAATATATTTTATTTATAAAAGATAATGCTGACTTTCATTGATCCCAATTACAGTTTTATTGATGCATTTGATAGCTTGAAATTCTTTGTGAACTGACTAATGTATTGCCAACTCAACGATTCTTTCATTTATTATCATACGTACTTCCACACAACTATGTGCGTCATTTTGTTAGAGCTGCGTTTTTTTTATAATTGAAAGACTAAATACTCGTTAAATTTAACGCGCGATTTCGGGGATTTCTAAAAGACGTAACCTTTTCGTTGTACTAAATCGACACTTCACGACTAAATGAGTGGGGAATCGAACTGAAATAAAATTCACCTGTAATTAGGAAAATAAAATTCCAGAGGAAGTCCTTGGCTCTTCGAGGAAAACTACCGAAGATCCTCGTGGAGAAAAATGAGTGAACGTATATGGACATTTTATATTACTGTGTTCATTTTCATCAACTTTTCAGTGTATTTCACTGGAGTATTATCTGGAACTGCAACTCACGGTGGAAACTGAATTAAGCCGTTTTACTTCATTTATCTTACGAGCTTCTCTATTCTCGCCATTGAGTTCGTTACTTCTCCAGTATGAACAGGTTAAACAGGTGAACTATGCATTTGAAATCATAAGAATTAGGCAAATCATCCAAATGATTCGATTTAGCAAAATTTCCTAATGCAGCTAAGATATATATTGCGTGAGAAATCATGATGATAATTAGTAAAATTATTAAATATCTGCTTCAGGTGGATACTATGGATAATGTTAAGAATAAAATTAACCTAATGACCATATAAGGGCTAAGACAAAATATATTGGCTCTATTCCTATAAATTAGACATTCTTTCGTATCGGAGATGCTTTGAAGTGAGGTATTTAGACGGTAAATATTTGAGTAGTAGAAATAAGATTTTCGTCCTCATTAAATAAAGGGAAAAAGCGTGTTCGCACGGGTAGAATAGGATTTGAGCAGAAAAAGGTGTAAATTTGAGTGGAACCTGGATTTCCCCTAAAGATCTCAATTCTAGAATTCGTCATATTATTTATCCATCCATTACGAGAAAGAATGATCGGAATTGAAAAAGTATTTAAACTATGCTTAGAATATATTCTCTAAATAATCCTTCGATTAGCCTTATTCAGTAAAGAGTATAATGTTGCATTATGGCTGATACACTGGTCTTTTACATGATAAACACTAATCCTTAATGATATCCCGCCTTCACACAAACTAGGAAGAAAACTTATTTCACAATAAAGACACGCTGTTTATATTAATCGCTTATCCGTAAAAAGTTGTATATATTTGTAGAATTTATATAAATATAAATAAAAATGTATAAAAACATTTTATTCAAAACCGTTTCCGAAGCAGAGCAGACTTCAGACACAACAGATAATCTTTGATTTTAAAAATTCGTTTCATATAGTTTATCCATCATCAATTCTCGTTGATTTCCTTTCAAATTTCAAAAACCTTCCAAGTCTATGAAAAACTGCATCTAATTCTGTATTCACAAATAAGAATGTTGGATGTCCTAATGATTGAAGTCATTTCAGAAGACCAATGGTAAGTAATTCATTGAGATGTTTCTGTTGGTAAAACGATAGGACTTAACTGAAGCACTTGGAATTAGAAAATAAATATATTTTGAGCTGTTTTGTTGCACAGGTTTATGATACGATCTGTTGATTTTAAAATATTAAAAATTCTTAAGTGATATTTATTGTTCTACTTAATTTATGTTCATAAAAGCGATATATAGCATTTGAGTGAAAAAATCCCCATATCAATACATTCAGTGTTTCAGTATTCACTCATTTTCTAACCGAATAAGTCTAAAATAATACAAAGCGGAAAGATTTTCAGCAATGATAATATAACAAATATAATTAACTGGTTGCGAATAGAAAGCTAAAATACGACCTGGAAAAGCCTCAAAATATGTCCTGATTTTCCCTAGTAAATGTTATGGGGAAATAGTTTATTTACTTTAGAATTTTTCCCAAGATCATTTTTAACGAACTATAAACATATTTATATTTATACACAGCCTATTTACAGATGAGTGTTGCATACAACACAATGCAAGGAATATAAATCGCTTTTTTGTTGTAAGCAAACTTTTAATCGTATATATACTGGGAAAAGTTTGCTTGATTACAATAAGAAGTCAGTTAATCAATCTAAAAATGAATTAATAAAAGATCATTCGAATGTCTATAAAGTTCTTACTCATCCAAACCAAAGTAAAAGAATTCTTTTCGGCGAATTTTATATAAAGTCAGATTTCCCATGTACTTTTTATGGCAGAATTCACTACCTCATAATGAATAAATAAAAATTTTGTCAAAACCCTATACTGTTCATTTGTCCAATTTGGAATGGAAATACATAAATATATTTTGCGATGGCGCGGCTTCATCGATTTAAGCAAATAATTTCACATAAAACAGCGATCTGTTGATTGTTTATTTCAAAACTGCCGATCGATTACAGCAGATGCACCGATATCTTCATCAAGATCGAGTCGCATGACGTACAAAGTAATATTCTACCTAATATCCCCAGTGTTATAATGAGTACCCATTCATTTCCTTAACCAATAATATCTAATTGGTCTATAAAAGATGTGCAAGTAATATCTCAGAAGAGTATCATACACTATCCATAGTAGCTATGGCTTTAAATAAAATAATAAGTAAATGAACGTTAATGAGTTCTTAATTAGGCGTAAATAACAGTAAAAATCGAATTTCATACCTTTATTGTTCTCTTTGCTCACAGAATTGGTCATCTATGACGTTTCTTTTCATCACTGAAATTTTATAATATACTCTTTCTCACACCACAAACCTTTTGAATTCAATCCTTCAATTCCCCTAAACATTTCCATTCAATTCCTTGCACACATTAACCATCTCGAAACATCTTAACGTACACCTTTTCCTCGACGAAACTGCAACCCTGAATTTTCTTTTCGAATCCCCCGAACCAACCCTCCACATCGTTATATAATATTCTAAGTAACGTATCCCAACGCGCCAACTACCCCTTAACATTTCCAAAGACACTCGAGCCTAGTGCCCTTATCGATTCAGGTAACAATAGCTCCACAGCTCTGCTATAGACTGACACAAGATGTTGTACTTAGCAAGATTTGGCCCCTATTTTCAATGAGGAAAACAATCATGATTTGACCGTGACATCGAAAATGAAAGGAAAATGAGACAAAAGCACTCGAAAACTTTTTATTGTCATTGTTACGCATTGCATTGTGCGAACGGGCGAAGAGTACAGCTGATTATGTCTTTGTTGCATGTTCGGCTGCTCGAGCCGCTTTGAAGAATCCTCAAAAATCGTTCTGGATTAGCACTTTGGACATTAGATGCAATCTCGCTCGAATAAAATTTGTAACTTTAATGAAGTAAATTATTTTCCATGTCTTTGTATTCAGAGAATTTTTAACACTCAGGATGGATGGATGGATACATATTTAACGAAACTACGCAGTGCAGATTAACTTATTTTAAACCGTAAGAAAAGGAATTGTTCTTTATTACAGATGAATAATGAGTGTAACTAGAGGTAAATTTAAAAATATTCTATTAAAGAGTGTTTCTATCACTAACGTACTTAGGCAGCCGCACGAGCCAATAAAGAAGTACATGTAATAAATTACCTTCATATTTCGATGTAAAAGAAGGCTTATTCCAAATATAACAAAGCGAAATATATTTTTTTTTAAATAAACACTCAACCAAGGTTTTGAACTTAAAAATCGTCGCATAGATCGTCTCAGAACTTTAGAATTGTAGAGTTATTCTCTACAATTCTATCAAAGAGATAATGGATGTTAATGTTATTAATTAATGGCATAATTTTCTAATGTTGCAATTTTCAATTGATTACATTTTGTATGTAATTTTCAAGGTGCATTGGATATAGTAATAGGCGAATCTCATGTGTTCTTACGGAAAAAAATGCTGCATATTGATAACCCTATCATGTGTTCGATCTCAAGAGGCCCTGAAGTCGGAATTTCACCCCTAAGAATGCAGGGGTACATTTTTAAGATTTAAGAAAATACTTCCCGAGCACAAAGAACAATGAAATTTCAGTGAATTATAGGTACTGTTTCACTGACTTCAGTACCTGAACTATAGGTACTGTTTGTTTCTACACAAAAATATTATTCCTCTTCTAATAATGGACATGAGTTCGATACCAGGTGGTGAAATATTTTCAAATTTAAAAAGTATATCTACCTTAATATGAAATTTAAATCAGTGAAACTTAGCATAATTATAAACAAATAGATAGCCAATTTTAAAAAATATCATGAGCAATCTACTCGTCATAAGTTCGATTACAGAGAGCCCCCTTGATTTTCCCTTATGAATGGGATTCCGAAATTTTTTAAGATACTTTCCGATGGCGTAGAAGATTAACACATGCATAGATAGGCTACATTTGTATGTTCGGCTGCCGTGTGAATGGTCGTTTGTTCGATTCTGGGCGATTACGGTGACTCCATAAGTTATCCATTGGTCCATAATCAGAACTCCTTTTGAGGCACTTCGTGAATTCATGATGAGAAATTTAGAGAGTTTAAAAATGTGACGATACTGATGCGGATGAATGAAATGCTCGAATGTCTTTAGTTCGAAGGCTGCCACAAGAAACGGGCAATACACTTGAAAATACGTAGAAACAATGTCATTCGTTCAAATTGTTTGAACCTCACGCAAACTGAAAAAATCTTTCATTTATTCATCCTTCGATAAATTAACACACTGCTTGCAGTTAGCGAGCTATATATACAGATATAAACATAAATGTTTATTGCAAGCCTACTTGTTATGTATTTGCATGTTTTCGCGAAACATAAGTCGATCTTGGGGAACTCTCGATTGATGTATCACCCATGGAGAAGCGATTATAAATGCCTTTCCGGAGACATTTCCCCTCTGAAATGGACCCAAATAATGACCTTTTGGCTCGTCCTTAACTTTCAGGGTTACCTGAGTTAACGTTTAGGACGCGGCAAAGGATTAAAAGTTCCGAAATGCCAATTTGTCAGTGGTTTCGAAAGGACGAGCGCTCCCCTTTTGTCCACCGGATTATCTCTTGCCTACCAGCTGCTGCACGAGAATAATGAACTGCCCTATCTTTTCAGCCGTTCGCTTTTACCTTTTGCTTGGAGTGCTTTTTATGAACTTCCTTTTGCCGGAAAATCGGTAACATTCTCCTCACGTCGTCAACAAAGCTTTTACAAGCGGTAACGAAAATCTAAAGAATAAAAACATCTCCAGTGCAACGGTGACATCCTTTCTGGTTGACACTATTAGGGACAGCGAAGAAGTGGAGAAACTGTCAATATGTTTTAGCCCTGTCACGTATTTGTTAACATGACTTTCTCGGGAAATGATTTAGGACATTGATACATTAAAATTTTGAAGATTACGGATAAATTTAAACTCTGAAAGTGGAATCGCAGAAAGGAGTGCATCTCGACGAGGTGAAATAATTATTTCGAACGGAAACAGATGACAGCTCAGATTGTCTGATTGAACTGAATTTGAAGAACACAATAATTTATACAATACTGAAGAACTAAACCAAAATCATTTATTTAGGACTATAAGAATTTGGCGAAAAGCATGTTTTAAAGGATATGAAAGAAGAGGTTTAGGTAATATTTCTAATCCTTTAAACGAAACGTTTTCAGTTAAAAATTGTTTTCCTTTTCTACATATATTACTTCAACTTCATTACACTTGATAACTCCAACATCCTTTTTCCTATTGAAACGTTTAGGAAGTGCACGAACCTCCACGAATTGGAAGCCACGGCCGCTTAAACTCTTAGTCTCATAAGTAAACATAAAAAGAGAGAACTCAGAGGAATAAAAAATAAGGCATTTGTCTCTTACAAACAATAGTATAAATAACCTAGTACCAAGTAGTGTCAATTTCAATCTCTTTTGTTTATTTTCATTCATACCTTAAATTTAATATTAAATTTTTCCTACCACTGACTCTTCCTACTACGATTTGACAAACAAAAGCGTTACTGTATTAATTGTAAAAAACATTAGGTATTATACATTTTTTTCAATTTTCTCTCAATTCTGAGGATGGTCTTCGGTTGTTTTATTCTTTTGTAGACTTTAATCTTTTTTACATTTTAGGACCAAATATTTAGCAATCAAGCATTTTTGACATTAGGGAGGTTCCACCACGAACAAATTTAGGCCATGGTTTTATGGAATTTCTCGATTTCCTTCATGGAAACCAGTCTATTGATTGAAGTTGCTAATCTGATGAATTGTTTATACAACATAATGGTCTTATTTATGTTGGTTTTGGTAGTGTTGATAGCGATAACGCAGGTGTATGTTAGAGCGGGTAAAATAAGTGCTTTCACTATTCTAATTTTGATTTTACTGGTCAATTTACTATTTTTACTGTCTGTAAAGTGTAAACTGTAACAGTCTAAATTTAAATTTAGTAAAGTTTGCTTTTCTAATGGAATAGTTAATGTGGTCATTCCAAGTTAATTTATCGTCGAACATGATTCCTAAGAACTTCTGTCTGTTGATTCTGAGAATGGGATTGTTATTAAGAGATGAAAGGGGCATTTTTATTGGGTCTGATTGTGAACACCTTATAGGAAAATTATGAGACATTAATAAATAGTTTCCATTTGATTAGCTAGGAGTGAAGAGAGAAAATGTAATTATTTATTAATTTAATTTATTCGTTAGGAGAGAGAATATGAAAAGTGATGGTCGTTGGCGTAAAGATTACGAGTTACATGGGGAGAAGAAGGTACATATATTAATAAAGATGTTAAGAAGAATGGGATTTGGGTACGGCCACCATTAGCACCTTGGGGAACGCCTGCTTTAATGGTATGAAGGGATGATATAGATTTTAGTATTCTTAATAGAACATCTTTGAGGAAACATTTAATCAATTTAAAAAGGTCAATGGAGAAGTCCTGAACCATCAGTTCATAGATAAGGCCATTATGCCATACCGAATGCTTTATTGATATCAGAAAAGAGATTTAAGATTTTCTTTTCCCGAAAAGGAAGCCATTGGTAATGTTTTCAATGAGCCTTAGAATTTGATGTACGGTTGAATATTCTCTTGGGAACCCATTTGTTGAGGGATAATAACGTTGTTAGTAAGAGCATGAGATTTGATGCGATTAAAATTTGGATTCGTTCGAAGATTTTAGAGATGGTGGAAAGAAATGTAATGGCCCTGTTGACATCCTCTGAACATTTTCCAGGTTTTAGAAAAAGAGTAATACTTCCACCTCGCCAAGATTTTAGAAAATAATTGATAGAAAAGCAAGTGTTAAGAAGGTTAGTAATAAGGGGGATGAATTCGTTAGAATTGACGGGAGTTTTTACTATTTAAGCATTGGTCAAGACCGGGAGCTTTTTTGATGTTAATTTTGTTGATAATTTCTATAATTTCTTCGTTAGAAGGGGAATTACTAGTTTGGGGGAATTGAAGAAATGAGGGTATTGCAAATATTGCCGTTGTCTTCTGCTGAGGATGGGATTATTCGTCATAGTTTGGTGTAAATATTCTGCTAAATTTTGACATTTTTGCTGATTGTTAAATATAAGTTAATTTTTATCTGGCACAGGATTGTTCAAATTTTGTTCATTTTGTTCATTATTTTTTCAAGAATCTAAAATGGATTGTCATCGAGGCTGGTTGAATTTGAAATGGTTTCCCGTTTCAAGTTAAGTTATAGTCTTATATCATTTGATAGAGTTACTTTGTCCTCGCTACTTCTTGTGAATCTTGATATCGTCCGCAAATATCCTATATTTATTATCGATGTTATTACTGAGGTCATTTATGTACACCGAAATAGTATTGATGCGATTACATTGAGGGAGACCCACTTTCCGTCACTCATTGCTTTCTATCGGCAAGTTCTTTATCAGTATTTCTCAATTTATACCCACAACTTCAAAAGTTATATAGTAAATTTTAATGAGGAACCTTGTCGAACGCTTTACGAAAATACAAAAATATCTCATCAACTTTCTTTTTATTCTCAGCAGATTTCAATACACAGTGAAGTAACAACTCTTAATCAGAATCGTAGGTTGTCGTTTTACGGAAACTGCGTTGAATCTTTATTAATAAATTGGAGAAGTCGAAATAGCTAAAGGAACTGGCGATTATACGTCCCATCATTTTTCCGTATTGTGAAGATAAGGAAACAGGCCTGTCATTCGTTAGGTCTTCCTTTAGGCCATTTTTAAAAAAATGGTGTAACAATCACAATTTTCCAATTTTTGGGGAATCTTGACTTAGTTCATTGACTTTATAAATATTACTTTTAGGAATAGAGCCACATTTTCTTTAAATAACCGGACTGGAATATCTTCGGGGCTTCATTGGCTCTGTCGCGATAATTTAGCTATTCTTTTATCTCTGAACGCGTTTTTTGCCTCTGCTTTCGGCTTCAAATGTAGCGTCAGACGTAAAAACGGAAAATGTCATTTGAAATCTCCTTTCAATAAAGATGTGATATGGTTTCCGAATCCGATTTATAGAATTAATCATTTTTTAAATTTTATTAGGAATGGGAGCTATGGAATTAGATTTATAGTAATTAGGCCCTTTTGCGGCGAAAAAGAGATCGTTCATAAAATCGATTTGATAATCTAAGGAGGTTTATTTGAGGAGGTATATTTTGGAGGATATAATTCTTGGATACTGAATCGTAAGAAGACGAATCTGTTATCGTTTTATATATATTTTATTTGAAGCATAAAGAATAGTTACTGATAGTCTTTTAGTGTTAGGCTATCAGTCAATATTTTCATAGGTGGCGACACAGGAATCCTTGCGCTTCTAAGGGCCTTCTTAGAAATTCAACGAACCGCACTTTATAAGCACAATGAAGAGTCATTTTTCCCTTTGTCATTAACACCTTCCCGTGCCCGCTCCCTCTGCGGAGACACCTGATCACGGACGTCCGTGAAAGGCTTTTGGCGGATTAATTGCTGAGGTGACAACCAAGCGCCATAGAGCGACAACAATCGCACCCATTGGACACCCAGACGCTCCTGATGCACCAATCCAGCACCTCGGCCACCTGCTCTCTTAGTATACAACCAATTGTTAGATGGGAGCTAAATTCACTGCCAACAGCAGCCGCCGCGATTTCTCCTCAGCCCCCGATGTTCTAAAGCATCTGAGACATCTCCGGAAAGGCTTCTTCACCCGAATGGCCTCCAACACCTTGAGACAGTCTCTTATTTTTCATAAGGACATTCAATGCCCCTCAAATGTGCCATCGCTGCCACAGATATTCATCTAGCGAGATACTGCACAGGACCACAGCCGCAACTAGTAGAGGAGGACCACGTGTTGCATTCCCTCGCTACGAGACGCCCAATAGCACAACTAAAAAAGCTGGCCAGAAATACGAAATGCGTTTTTTGGAGTGCGGACTCTGAAACGTCGTATGGTCAATCACTAATGTATTGTGCATCCACTGTCATTAGACTTCGAATTATAAAAGCGGTCAAATTCGTCCAAATTGCGAGAAAAACGCCGCTCTCCGATTTCTCGCAGAATTCTTCGCATTCAAACGCATAATCAGACAAACTGTTCAATGTTATAAACCTAATCTTGTTCTCCTTAGGACTCAAGTTGAATGATCATACTTGAAAATATGACTACTTTACAGGACAAAATAGCGAACCCTTATCATAGAAGCGATTTTTTAATAAAGCGAGGAAAATAGTTGCGATGTACATCGATGTGCCAGGAGTTACTTATACCTCAGTACTCACGGAAACTCCCTGAAGGAGGATCTGTAATAAAATCCTGCGCCTTTTTGCGCCTTTGAAAAATAATTCGGCTTTTATAAAACGATGCAATGGCCAAATCGGAGCGCCGTCCTCCGTGGCGACCTCGGTTACCGGATTGTAGAAGAAGAAAAGCAGTTTTTAATGCCGCTTTAGAGGAATGAATATATAAATTTTCAATTACTAAAACTATATTTAATAGTTTGGAACATTTTGTAAGGTACAGCTAATAAATATCTCGTTCTGAACTATATTCTTCGAAAATCAAGATGGATATATATATCCCCTAGTAAGGGATAGATTGTCTCATTTTATGATGACTATGAGATGATCATGAATAACACTTTACTATCTCAAATTTATAAATAAATGTAGTTTGAACGGAGAAAATATTGCATTTTCACCCCAATATGTATCGGGAATCATAAAATTCACGTACTTATTATCAGCATACTTAATATATTATGGTATTAAAAACAGATATATCGAAGGAAATCCTCAGAGGCAAAAGTAAAATGCATTGATCGGTCACTAAGAATATTTCTTAAGCGATAAAGAATCAAAAATGGCAAATTTATGTGTGTTGTATAGCCGAAAATAGATATAAAGGATTCCGCTGCTGAAAATACATCCTTTTAACGCTGAAACATCCTCCTCTTTATAAATTCTCCAAATTGTACTGTAAAAAACTTTAAGAAAGTACCTCAACATGAGCCCTCAATTCCCAGTGAATTTCTTTTTGAGATATCGTAAACGAACCCTAGAATCGAACCAATGACCACTTACGAAATGATTACAGAAGCTTAACATAAGGATGAGGCCTATGTGTGAATTTGAAACTTATATACCATCGATAAATATCTTAAAAGAAATTTCGAAAATCGAGATCGTGTATTCTTAAGAGGAAAATCGAGATAACGGGTCTCTCAGGCATGACATGTAGATAGTTGTCGATTCCACTTTTTTGAAGTTGACAATATACGTAACATAAGTTGCTGGTCTCTGATCAACCTCAACTCGGCTCTTATGAAGCATTATTACTCATTACGATGAACGCGCAATGCCATGAAGAATCATAAGTTATAAAATTTATATTGAAATTCGTATTACAATTTATAAAATATACTGCGATATATTGTTATATTATATATATATGTTAATATTTTATATATTCTTCAATAGAAATGTATCATTTAACCCAGTAATGTTAATGAAATAGGCTAATGTTTATGAAATTTGGAAAACTTAAAATATCTTTAAATATCGATATAATCGATGGCAATACATCTATGACAGCATACGTATAAAAATGTATTTTATTAGAGTATCACTCAAAAAGAAAATCTGTACATACATAACAGAGGTATAAACTGTGATCACATGAAATAACAAATAAAGATTTATATATGATTTAGTATAAAATCACATTTACTTTCAAGATAATCTAATTTTTTTTAATAGAAGTTTTGAACTTATAATTATGATATGAGTTACATTACCAAAAAAAATCATTACATAACTTCTGCATCCTAACAATAGGTTAGTAATATATTAATTTCTTTTATATTTATAAAAATTATCTCAGGTGACCTTGTCAATTGTTGGGGGACTCTTAATTGTATGAATGAGACCAATTTTGTGTTATGTCCCAATTCTGCATTTTATACAGAAAAATTATGCATGATAAGTTTCTTTGTATGTAAAGTTCATTCTGTTATTGTTATGTTATCAATACACCAGTTATTACAGTTTATTTAGCAGTGTAAGAATCTTTGAAATTTGTTTTAGATCTTTACCAGTGCAGTTATTTGAATAATAATATAGGAAGACCAAATCACAGACGCCTATCCCAAGATGGGTCTCTATTGAGCAATACAGAACTTAAAATGTTTCTTACAATTTAGTGCAGTGTAGATGCTCTCTTCGTATGATACGAAGTTAGTTGTTGTTGAGCGATCTTTATAAGGTAAGGTTGCTCAGGGATAGCTAGAGGCCTAAGAGCAGGGAATATTGCAATCAGCATTAATTTTTCAAATGTTCTTGGAATTCATGACTGAATCGTTATGAGTCTATAATTTGTGAGATCAGATTTGTTACCTCTTCTATGAACTGGAATTATGTAGCTTTTTTTCCAAGCATCTCGAAATATACACTGAGTTAATGAGCAATGAAAAATTAGAAATAGAGGGAAGCAGAATACATTAGCACATGACTTAATTACAGATTGAGGAATGTTCTCAGGGACATTTCTACCATCAACAGACGTTAGAGCTTATATTACTTCTGCAGCAGATACTTTTACTGAATTTGAAATTCCTAAGATTTCATAGTGGATAACAGAAGGATTATCAGTGTAATCAGTATTTTGTATTTCATATATGCTTCTGAAATAAGTTGCAAAAATATTTGCTATTTCCTGACCTCCATGTACCTCTATGGAATCATGGAACATTCGATTTAGGATGTTACCACCTTTCTTGTTGGTATTGACACGTTTGCAAAAAACTGTTACATTATGAGGAATAGTTTTTCTATATTAAGTATGTAAATATTGTAACAACTAGAAATCAATGATTTGCATTTAGATCTAAATGATGTGAATATTACATAATCATTAATACTCTCTTTATACATTTTGTGTTTTTTTTTCATCTGCATCAGTGATCTTAGTTCAGATGCGAATCAGCAAGGAATTGAATTATATTTTAAGTTAACTCTGGGACATAGATGTCAATAGCCTGATTTAGAGCATAATAAAAATTATCTATAGCATAATCAAGTTCAACATTAATTAATGCACATAGAAATTCTTTCATCCCAATATAATCTCTCCTACTAAAATTATAAGTATATGACTCGGACTGAATGAAATTATTACAATTTTTAATTCGGAAGTCACTCTGCAGAGGAGGATGGTATCAACCAACAACGCTCATCTAATTTGGTAACCATTACATTATTCATATTAGTAATGGTCAACTACAGAATTTTACTAATTACATTACCCAAGATGGGTCTCTATTGAGCAATACAGAACTGTAAATGTTTCTTAAAATTCTTGAGACCTACTAGAATCGAACCCATGATAGGTAACGTAGGTTTCAAATATTTTCCTGGGTAAGATATAGATGGGCATGACACAACAAAATCGGCGAGCTGGTGGCCCCAATGGTTTGGGCCAGACATTTTTATCCCCCTAGGTATCTATATATAATAGATACGAGTAAAGGTTCGCTTGCTGACAGCAAGCAATCGGAAAATATACATGTATCTTTGAATAAAACGTAAGATTCTTCGGATAAGCCATGCTTAGCATATACTAAGGTACAATTTTGCAGCGTACATTGCATTGAGTTCTATTTCGTATGCCTTTCTTATGACAGCATTTTTACCGCCCTGGCGTCAAACCAGGGACAAACTACGAAAAATACTTACTCTTACATACTTACTCTTAATAAACTCTCCAAATTTCAAAAAGAAATTCATTCAAAATGTGCCTCAAACGAAATTACGATTTCCCTCTAGAATCGAACTAAAAACCATTAATGACGTTTTAACGAACGCTTTATGTTCAAATGCTACATTCCAATGCTTGTGTGAAATTTTAACTTATACGTGGTCGGAAAGTGCCCAAAAGATATGTCCAAAATATCGCCCGTGTATTTCTTATGGGGAAAATCGAGATTACGGGTCGCTCTGGGTCGAACCCGTGCCATAGATGTCATTGCTGATTTTTTTCAAATTACGTAATACACGTAAGTGTAGAAGGTTTGAATGATCTATGTGTTGTATTAAGAGAGATACGATTTTTCAAAATTTAAAAATATTTCACTTCCTGACATTGAACCCATGAGCACTTTCAGAAAAGTTATACAATTTTACGATAAAAACATATATTTCCAATAGCTACATGAAATTTGGTTGTTCTAAATGCACGGGAATTTTGTTTTTTAATAGCATGCGTTCTTGTGGGGATACATCGATTTTTGGGGCTTCCTAGAATCTAACCCGTGATAGGAAGAGTGAGATTTCGATTTTATCGAAAACCTTTACCCCTTTATGTAGACAGGGGCTTGCCCTATAATACCACAAATAAATACAAACAAAAACACACCAATAACCTTAAAATGCCGCAAACATACCCCACCCACACCCAAACCAACACCTTATAAAACACAAAACATATCTAACCCAACCCCAACCCAACCCCAACCCAACCCCAACCCAACCCCAACCCAACCCCAACCCAACCCCAACCCAACCCCAACCCAACCCAACCAATTCAAATTTTGAAAAATCGTAGCTCTCTTAATTTGAAACATAGATCATTAATACTTTCTACACGTATAGATACGTACATAATGTACCTAGGAAAAAATAAAAATTGGCCTATGTGTCACGGGTTCGATTTCAGAGCGTCCCATAATCTCGATTTTCTCCTTAAGAAATTCATTGGCCATTTCTCTGAAAACGTTTTATTTAATTTAATTTAATATCATGACCACTGCAATTTGATCATTCGACCAGGTGGCAGCGGTGGTGTAGGGGGATATATTACAACGAATTGCCTGACATTTGCCCGAAGACGGGAGGAAAACCCCTCCAAAAGAACCTCCCGCAGACAATTTGTAGTTACATTATACAATATACATTATTCAATACACATTTAACAAAATCCACCATACAATCATACAATTCAATATATGTTATACTTAAATACATGTATAAAACATAAAAGTAAAAGTTTAATCGTTATTTTAGATGGCTATAGTTATATTAGATTTTAACCTATTTCTATAAGTTTTTACGTTTTTCGGCATTGGGAGGAGAACTTCTCCAGGTAAAGCATTACAATCTCTAATTCCCCTATTTATAAAAGAATATTTTGCAATATCAGTTTTCTGATTGCATTCTCTGATGTTTAAACCGTGATTACCGCGTCCTACATAATTAGGGAGTTTTAATTTAGTTTGCCCCTTATGGCACTTTCCCGTTTAAAATACATTGGCCATATTTCCGAAAGCTTTTTATGGCACTTTCCAACCGCGCAGAGGTTCAAAATTTCACAGAGCCATAAAAGGGACTATTATCACATAAAATCAGCCGTAAGAATGTTGAAATTGGTCGTTGGTTCGATGCTAGGGGGCGTTTACTGTATCTCCGTAAGAAATGCATAAGGAAATTGGAACTCCTTTTGTGTCCCTTCCTGACCGAATTCCCTTTTGAAAATTGCAGTGTTTATAAAGTCAACCATGCTCAAGCGAATGATGGCAGTGTTTGTAGCAGAAAAAACTTGGTTCGAAATCATGGCGGTAATAGTGCTGCTGTAAGAAATGCATGGGAAGACGATGTCAATGTATGTATGCGCTCCGTTATTTTTCGCTTAGTTTATCTTTAGCAATGTGTGGCTAAGACTAAGACTAACCTTCCGAAAAATTTCTCATTAAAAATATGATATATCATTGCTTGCTATTAGCAAGCGCACCTTTACTCGTATACATATACAGTAATACCTCGAGATACGAGTGCCCTGACATACGAGAAATTTGAGATACGAGCCGTCGAGCGAGCGAAATTTGGCTTTGAAATACGAGCAAAATTTGAGATACGAGCAACAGCCGGCTGCACACCAGGGCATTCCAACTCAAAGTGTGGGAATTGTCCCCGAGATAAGCTCTGATCTTATTGAACTTCACTGAATATCTGAATCTGAACTATCTGAACTTATTCGTATTCAGTATTTTTAACCGGTGGAGCTGGAGAAGAAGTTTGAAGGTGTGATTGTCAAAACAGTCAACTGCAAAGGAAGTGATAGGGTTTACCTTGCTGTCGAAGCACCGTTGATAACTTTTTCTGGGACTTTGCGCTTTTTGTTCAATAAAATAATTAATCATATTTCTTTTTATAACCATGGTTCCGAAGAAAGTGGGTGGAAAGATCAGTGTATAGAAGAAGATGATGTCTCTTGTACTAAAGCTTGAAATCAGAATAATATGAGCAAGGTGTGCGAGTGGTTAACTTGGCGATGCAGTACGAGTGTAGAACTTCAACGATATGTACTGTGCTTAAAAAGAAGGAGACTATCAAGGGTATAACACCAGCTTGGGGCGTTACAATAATTTCTAAGCTACAGATGGAGAAACTACTGATAGTTTGGGTAACAGCAGCAGCTTGAAGGCGATACTTTAATGCAGGGCATCATATGCAAGAAGGCACAAGTGATTTTCGGTGATTTTGTAAATCACACCCCTCACACTTCCACAGATGGGGCATTGACTCGTTTAAAACCAGTCGAGGCTGGTTTGAAAACTTTAAGAAAAGGACCGGCATTCACTCCGTTATCAGGTGAGGCAGCAAGTCCGGATATGAAGGCAGCTGAGGCTCTTTTATTACCTTTTTATACTATATTTGTCATTTATATAAAATACATTTTTCTCATTGAAAAACTTGTAAAAAGGACAATTGAGATTGAATTCTGGGGGCTGAAGCGGATTAATTGCATTTTAATTACATTCAATGGGGAAAAATGCTTCGAGACGCGAGCAATTTGACATACGAGCAATTTGAAGTACGAGCAAGGTTAGAATTAAACTCGTATATCGAGGTATCACTGTCTTTAGGGCTGCATAAGATTCAGGAGCTGCGAAGTTCAACATCTGGCAACGCAGCGATTGCATTATTTTGGACTTTTTCTAAAATTTGCTCGGAAGAAAAAAGGAATGCGGAGCATATATGAAACGGTTTCATATTGAAATAATTAATTCAATATGAAATATTGAACCTATTAGTTGAATATGAGAGCCATCCTAATAGTACAAAGATTAAATCGAGGTAATTTTCATGTACTCACCCATTTATAGAAAAACTACACTAAAGTATTAACTCGAAAATGGAAAATGAATACCATTATCAATCCCTTAACAAAAAAATTTTTACTAGACGTTACTCGAATATTTTTCATATTAAAAGATTATCACATCTAAAGGAATATATCGGAAATTACCTTCCATTTGACACTATCAATGATCCTTCGAACGATAAATAATACGGGAGTCGAATTCCATTCGGAAGTTCAACTCTCTCTACTTTCCCCCATAAGGAAGCATGGGGTCGTTTTTCAAATAATTTTAAAAAATAATTTCTATTCAGCCAGAAAGATAAAATTTCATGTAGCTATTGCTATTATATATATCTACGGAAATATGCTACAGTTTACGTACAACTGGTCATGGGTTCTATGCTAGGAGGTGGAAATATTTTCAGATTTTGAAAAATGTTATCTCTCTTAATACGATACATAGATTATTAATACTTTCTACACGTATAGATACGTATATAATGTATTTAGGAAAAAATAAACACTTGCCTATGTGTCACGGGTTCGATTCCAGAGCGTCCCATAATCTCGATTTTCTCCATAAGAAATACATTGGCCATTTCTCCGAAAACGTTTTATGACACTTCCCAACCGCGCAGAAGTTCAAAATTTCACACAGCCATAAAAGGGACCATTCTCACTTAAAAGCGACCGTAATAATATCGTAAAAGATCGTTAGTTCGATTATAGGGAGTGTTTACTGTATCTTCATAAGAAATGAATAGGGAAATCGGAATATCATTTGAGATACTTTCTACAAAAATTTCATTTTGAAATTTGTAGTGTACATAAAGACAATCATACTCAAGCGAACTATTAAACTGTTGTAATCAGGCTTTCCTTGGTTCGACGCCGGGGCGGGAATAATTCTGTCGTAAGATATGCATGGGAAGACGATGTCAATGTGTATATGCGCTCCGAAAATTTCGTTTAGTTTATATTTAGCAACACGTACAAAGATGAAAATTCCGAAAAATCTTATTTTTCAACTAATAATATATTATAGCATTGCTTGCTGTTAGCACTACTTAACTCGTAATTATTTTGCAAACACACTACTGGATGTCCTTATTGTTAACGGGAGAACCATCGAACGGTCGCATTCTGTTACATGGAACAGTAACAATGAAAAATTTCCCTAGAAAGTAGCGGGATCCTGAAGGAATGTTCAAAACATGTTTAAATGGTAGTGCAAATGGACCCTCGACCGGGAATGCGCCCTCTACCAAGGTTAGCGTTGGCGCCTCCCGGCCACTGCCCCTCCAAAGCCCCCCCTCCCGAGGGCCACACCTCCCGACCTTGGATGCCTCACTCACTTGCCGTGCTCGCAGCCGGCAGCGGCTCCGCTGCCACTGGTATGATGCTCGTAGTCATGCCATTTCGCTGATACCCCGTTCTACCAGTCCTTAGTCCCCGGGATCGAAGCCCGCGTGGTCGTGGATTACTTTCACGAGAAATTCAGGAGAAGATGGTGAAGGTGTTCATCATATCCACGCTGCTGCTCATTCTGGTGAGTACGAATCCATTCTGCATCAATTCAGGAGCAATCTTTCCGCTCGTTCACTTTTCGCTTCGTTTCCGATAGGACCTTGAGATACATTAGTAAGACTTCTTTTTGCTGAACTGCAACGATCTTTCATGACGAAAATAGAGCGAATTTTTCACACGTTTGCCATTTTCTCAATACCGATTACATCCGATTAAAATTTTTTATAAATGTTTCCTTATAAATATATACTCCGCTTTATCTGTATGCTGCAGAATGTGCTGCTTTAAATGTAGCGGTTGCTTTCCTTCTTGATTTCGAAGCATCGCCTCGACCTTTGCCATTTCTGCGATTTTTTTTGCTCCCGAGTTGTTTTTATTCCGTCAAAAGTCATTCGGAAATATTTTTCATTTAATCGGTGAACAATTACGATACAATTTATTTTTGAAATCGATCGAAGAAAACTGTACAACGATCAAATCGTTTGCCTTTATGATCCCTATTTCTAGTGATAACGTAAATCTATTTCCACGAAACGAGATTAAGAAAATTGAAGTTAAATTCATATAAATCTGCCTTCTCTCCATAGATTTCAGAATTTATTCCAAGAATCTGAGAATAAATTTCGATTACTCCATGCACTTTGTGAATTGTGAAGGTAAACCTTGTCGAATTTTAAAACGCCTGTATTTTGGAGTTTGGTATAGGCCATATAAGAGCCATGATTCACTTTGCATCCAGTCAAACACCGTATGAACACTTATGGACGGAGGGGTGAAAAGTGAATTCATTCTTTGTAATTAATTCGTTGAAAATCAATTTTAATATATTAACTCTGAGTCTGATACACTCTATCGCCAAATCCGATACTTTTCTACGAATACAATTGAAAAATTGACTATTCAGTTCGGGAAAGCGATCTAATCCCGATGAAGAGGAGAAACTATTAAGTTCGTAAAAGTGTTTCAAGTTTATTGAGAAGTGGGGGAATAAATAATATGAAGTACAAGGAGTCAAAGTAACTCTCTCTCTCTCTGAAGGCTAATTAACAAAAGATTCTGTCAACAGAATTGTCTATGACAACTTGCTTTGTAGCCAAAATTGGCCAAAAAATAAATAACTGTTTCAAGTAGTTTATGAATACTAAAATGTTATCAGAAAAATATTGGGAAACTGGTAACAATTCTAACAATTTTTTATCAATTTAATACTTCGTTCAATCAAAATAACGACTCTCAAATACAACTACTAGCGTCTTCAACTTTCAAAGTTTCAAGTTGAAATCTAAAAGTAAATAAATACTTCAAAATTTCATATGCACATCTTTTGAAAAATGGCGAAAAATTATTTGATAGGAAGCCATGATGATTTGGATGGACAGTTTTTAGAATATAATCCACTGTATTGTTTTCGTGCGCTTCGATAGCTAATTTTAAATTTTCAAATACTTACAAATTTCATTTTTAAGGGACCAACGAGTATTCTCAATTTTATCTTTAAAAATGTAGCTTCAAATGAGTGCGTAATTGAATATCAAGATTTGATTGTTTATTAAGATTTGAGGTCCTCTCATTTCGAACAGAATGATATGTTGTTTTCTAATGACCAAGTATTTATAGGTGGCTATATATACTGAATAATTTCAGGAGAAAAAGAATTAACTTAATGATTTCCACAGTTTTGCAAATTTATTTTACATATTCAATGGATTTCTATTCAGTTGAGTTTACTCTTTGATTTTTTAATTCACGAGTTTGTGTCAAATGTGGTGCGAAAACGTCTTGTGAAAGATAAATTTGTGATGAAGAGAAATATATATCTTATTAAGATTTAATATGAAATGATTTGGTGTTAAGTATGATAACAAAGGACTTTATTTAAATGCTCTGAGATAAATTCTCACATGGAAGTCGGAAAAAGACACAGAAATCAAAATAAAACATCAATAATGAGAACAATATACTATATACCGAATTAAAAGCACTTTTCCTTAGCTTTCACTTAAAATTAAGTTCTATAAATATATTAAGTGTCACTTCGGTTATAACAATAAGTTGCGGGATTTTGGCTAAAAAATTCAACTTCAATAACTGAGCTCATTTATGATGTTCCATCAAAGAAGGAATTATTTATAGTCACTTCCTGAAGAGTGTCCTTGGGCCAAAGGTGTGGTCCAGACCTCTATGTCCTTGCCTCAGCCTCCTTGACCCCACCACCGACGCTGCTAATGTGTGTTATACGTACTGTGATTGCACAATTTAATTGAAATAGGAAATAAATTTTAACAGAAGTTGCAAAAATATTCTATAATTTAAAATCCGCTAGTTAGGATCGAGCTTAATGAAAGTTCTATTGCAGTTCATAATGTATGACACAAACGCTTAAAATGCCCTAGAATCAAACCCAAAGGGTTCAAAATCAGTTGATTAGTCCTTCATGATGATTTATTCTGGAATCTTACTCATATCTTAACCGATTCGCTCATATTAGTGCCATCAAGTGTCGAACCTAAAACAGCTTAGAAACTTCTAGTCTTGTGGGAATGCTTTGTATTCAGAAAGAAAAATATCGAAATACAAATTAACTGTGCCAGAAATTTAATCCTTATATCGTAAGTAAACAATCAAGATTTCCTTTTTGGAAATCTATTTAATGAATATAATTTACGCATTAGTTCAATACAGTGATGATCGGGAAGTTGGAGTTAAAGCATCGAGAAAGTGGTAAGAAATTTAAAAATTAAAAGTGAGTTTAATAAATTGATTGATAATTTTTTATTTTATAAAATGTTGTTATAAAGTGATTTAAGTAAAATGATAAAAATTAGTTTACGGCGAATTTGAAGGCCTTTGTGGTTTCACTGTGCCCATGAAAATTTAAAATATAATCTTTTTCTTTCTTCCTTATCTGAAACAGCGTAATGTAAATGGGTAGAATGGGTAATTTCCATAAATATTAACATGCAATTATTACGTCAGTTGATGTAATCGCTTTAACGAGTTGAGAAATGCTTTGGTGAAGTAAATTTCGAACACACCACTTATTAGATGCTTGTAGTAAATTTTATTAGTGTAAATCTGTGAAGGGGGGATGTGCCTGATTACAGCTGAAATTCATTCAAAGGTCATATTTTACTATGGATTGTGATAGTTTGGACTCATTCAGAAAGTACAGTTATAAATCTGCAGAAAGTGATCGTAAATTTTATCTTATTGTAACTCGGAATCATGCGCTCAATTAACGTCTTCATATTCTATACGTTTTCATGAAGAGAGGATAAGAGAAGGATTTTCGATCTCTTTCTTGGAGAATATAACTTATCGAAATTCCAGCCGAAATAAAAATTTATACATAAAAACGTTTTATTTCCAATATATATGATTAATAATGTTTCGATGTCGACCTTATTACGTCACTAAAATGATTAATAACGCACTAATTATACGTTCTTCACATGAAATAAGCAAATGTAAATATGTCTAAGTGTAAGTATGTGCTAGCTTATTTCATTTCGTCTTACAGCAAGCAATCATTCGGTTTGTCTGATTATGAAATTATAAATTCTTTAACGACAAAACAGTGCTGCAACATAATTTAGAGTTATTACGTTTGCATTTTAGGGGTTCGTTTTCCTATTTCTTATGGAAGCATTCGCTCGGGCGTTGAACAAAAGAAATCCTATATTTGTTCTTTATGCGCGTTAATATCATGATCTGAAAGTAAATCTCGAAATTTCAAAGTGAACAACTTTCAGGAAGTGCCTTAAAAGGTGTTCTTTTATTTTCCCGTGCTTTTCTTATAGAAAAATTAAACGCCCATTAGAATCGAACACACGATGTCACAGACATTTCCTCCAAAGAGATGTAAATATGTGCACTGTACTGGAGACTGTCTTGCACCAATCTTATCCGCCTTTTTCATTTGTTCCAATCGCTCTTTTTAATCGACGCTTACTCTAAATCCATGAAGATTCACTTTTTTCTCGTTTATCAGTTGTATTGCGTCACTTTTCGGTTCTAATCTCATTTTGGCAATCTTCGGTTGACTCCTTTAACACTTCGGCAGAATGGGATGTCAAACACTCGATGCTCATCACATTTCTTTTTCTTTTCTATTGGTTTCATGACTACTTCACTGAAGTCTTTTGGCCATTGACCCGTTTCATCTCTCTATAGAACTTAATGAACTTTTCCCTCAATTAAATACCAATTCAATTGGAATATGATCAAATTCCCGTGATTTCCCCAATTCAAATCAATTTCCCATCTTCTTTCTTTCATTTCTTTAGCTTATTTTTCCATTTCTCTTTCATTCTATTCACAATGTCCTTCTTTTCTCCATTTCACAGCATTTCTTCCTCAATTCCCAGTCTCTTTTGCTGACTTTTTAAGACCAATGTTTTCCTATTTCTCGTTGAGAGAATTAGCATTATTTTGTCTTTTTATTAACCTTTCGACAAACACGCTCTCTGACTTTTCTTTTTTCCAGATTCATTTAGTTTTTGTGTATTATGTTATGATCTATATTTGCTCCGCGATACCTTTTAACGTTCGTCGTGCTATTTTTGCATCTTTTTTGAACTAATTTGTTGTATATTTGATATCTTTTTTCATATATTCTTGAATCTATCTTCTTCTATTACGGCTCCCAAATAAGACAACAACCACATTCTTACCAAAAGTCTGCCAATCTTTCTTTCCTCCCAAACTTTCCCACTAACGATTCAATTACTCGGCTCCTTGTATCGATTAAGTGAAACTTGTTGTGCGCATTTTTGTTATCGGTTCTTTAAAGTAGATTATGGCCTAGTCGTTTTTTCTTCTTTGAATTTCTCTTCATCGGTTGTTGTGTAAACTTGTTTTATTATCATTTCTATTCTTTAAGGTTTTCGAAATGTTTTTTCTTCTCCTTTTTTTCTTCTGCTGGTGGTTCAAAGTTGTCTTGTGATTGGTCGAAAGTCGATGTTTGGTATATTGTTTTTGAATTTTCCGATTATTTATTTAAGATCCTTGAAAGGGTAAATGTGAATTCCTTTGGCGTTCTTCGACGGATGAGTCTTGCGGATGGCGATTCCAAGTTGAGAAGGTCGGCGATGAAGATTTGGAATAGAGTTCAGCATATAATTTATGATATTATCATATCGTGGGGATTTTCTGCTGCTAACGAGAGCTATTCTATCGGATATTTCTGTTGTGGTAATGGCTTTGAGATTGTCTACGAGTAAGTGGGTGATGTTAGTTCGTTAGCAGGATCCACGAGTCTTTGTGGTACTCAAGAATGGGGGATGACATGATTGCTCCCAGGCTTTTTACGAATATATTGGCCTTACTGTTTGTTTCGTGATTCCATTGCTCGTCATCTATTAGCTGGGTTTCACGTTACGTATATTAGTTTCCACAGGTTTTCAAATTAATGTGGTCGAGGATTATCTTCTATATTTAGTCTCTCTAGGTTTTGTTTTCACTCCTTGCTTGATTTATATATCGATGATATAGTGTATTGTCTCTTGTAAGTTGTAAATAGTCGCCGATGCTCATTTCGCCATAATATCGGGAATGTGTGGCGGTATTTTGGTGCGGAGTGGAAGAGCGTGCAGTCAGTAGAGTGGGATTTTTCCACCACAAAAAGGCCAAAATTCATTTCCGTTGTGTTACGTAAGGCGCTATATGGATTATTATGGGAAGGTTCATAGAATTTTTTCTAATTTGTGCGTTGGGGGGGAGCTCTTTCAAGCATTATTTAGCAAGAATAAATGGGAAAGTGTTGGGATTGTAGTTCATAAAGTACTTGGAGATTGAAAGAGATAATTTTGGCATGAAAATGAGGATATACGCGTTGCTCGACTTGGCTGTGTTGATCTGAGGAATGCTGGGTTGTATATGTTGTAGAGCTTTGTAGTATCGTTTCCTAATTGTACCGAAATACCTATGCATTCCACTATGACGAAATTTTTAGAACGAAGTATCTGATATTTGATCTGATGTTTGATTTAGCGAGTACTCTTCCGCCCCTTTTTGCATAATCGATTCGAAAGGAATATGTTTCATTCCTCAAAAAGGTTCCTTGTACGAAGCACATTTTCTGTATCCCAATTGTTGAGCAATTAAATGCTTTTAGCTCTGTAGTTTTACTTTTCAATGAAGCTCCACGATATATAGTTTAGGTTTACTGTATCAGGCATACATATTTTCATTATTTCGGTTACTATGAACAATTTTTGCCTTCTACGGTTTTAGATTTCTGACTTCCTGAACTGCATTTATGGTTCCGTGTATCAGGTTTTGGGTGGTAGAGTCGGAAGGTCTGTGGAGATTGGCTATATGTCAGAGTTGACGTAGGTTGACGAATTTGCTTGGATATTTGGGTTAGTTGAAGATTGCGTTAAGGTAATACGTTGGGTTTGGACTACTGGGGTTGCTGTTTGCATCTTCGGGAGGTATGACTTTGCCCAGGGTTGTTTTGCATCGACGCTAATCTTTTTGCAGTCCCCACGCAATTAAATTGAAGGTTGCAATTGTATGACAGCGCATACATTGTATGGGTTGTATTGGTTTGATCATGAATATCTCTTTTGAGGTGGAATGAGGATTAAAGTTCTTTTAGAATTTAGTATTTATAACATTTAGTATTGAGGAGAGAGAGCCCTTTAAAGTACTCATCTATAGTTTCATTTTTTATTGAAATAATGTTGTCTTTGTAGATAACCTAAGAGCCACCTTTTGGTGTGTGGCAGGGGGTGCAAGTACCGTGCCTCTATTTTCCTAGACGATTATTCTCACGTTAGAATTTTTCAATCTATTCGTTTTTGCATCTACTTCCCTGATTTTAATCGCTGTGTCAGCTTATATAGCAGGATCTGTATTATGATTGAACTATCTCTATTCAGTGAATCTACGCTTTGATATTCTCTGTTCTAATGAAACTTATTCTTGAGCATTTTAGTTACGCTTATCGATTTATCATCACGATTCTTCACAAGACGTATCACTTTACTTCGAACCTTTTCTAATTCACTAACATTACTTTAATCGGCAGAGTCCCATACATTACATGCGTATTCAAGGCGAGGTCCGACTAGCGCAAAGTAACATCGCCCGCGTACTTTTTCTGCGCTCTAACCCACTATCCTCGCAACGAATCCGAGTTACTTTAGAGCTTTTCCGCATGTATTACTGATGTGGGCATCCCATCGTCACCGTTATTCCAAGACAGATTCCCCGCGGAGGCTGTGAGTGAAATCATTATTTACAGCTTTCCTGTTAAAGAAGTTGACATCTGAACACTTTTTAATATTTAAATATAATTCCCAATTTTCGCAAAATGTATTTTATCTAGATCATTACTAAGTACTAATCTATCCTCACCACTCACAATGGCTATTTCCCTGTAGATAACTGTATCGTCCGCAAATATCCTAACCTTACTACAGATCAAGTGAAAAAGTGCGAGAAACCAATAAAATAATTGATATTGAATAACATCTGTACAACTTTAAAATGCAAAAAATGTACTCAAAAAAGTGGATTTAGAGGAAAATAAAGCATTTTTACTTTGCAAGACTAGTTTAGAAATTATGTACTTCGTTTTCTTCCACATAAAATTGTAATTGGAAGAAAACGAAGTATACATCATTTCTGAACTAGTCTGAGATGTCCTTCCACAAGGGGAATTTGTAAATTTGGAATTCGGCTAAAGAGCAATAAAAATTGAGTGAATAAATATTAAATTTATCATTTTATGCTTAGAGAAATTGGGCGTTTATAAAAAGAAAGCACTCCTCTCGAACTTTTGTTCTCGCCCAAGAAGACGTACGCTGAGGACGGACATCCGATGCCAAAAGAATTCCCGTACACATAATGTTGTTACTTGCCATTTGGTGGAATATATGTAGTTTTGGTTAAACTATCTAAAGTTGTAAGCCTCAATTTATTGTAAAACATGTTAATGAATTGGATTTTTTGTTTAGATTTTGTATGTGGCTTAGCAGAGTTGGTTTCTGGGAGCATTTATGGAGTCCAACATATTTTTGTCGGGGTCGACGATCAGATTGATGCGTTTATTTATTGGAATCTGTTGATGTTCTATTGGCGTTTCTGAAAACTTTTCTGGACACTCGGGCGAATTTCTGTTTGATTTGCAGCTCTCTTATCTGGATCACGTTGCTTGAATGTCCGTTGTTGTCTATGAAGTGCCACGTGTTTCTCAAGTAGTTTCGTTTTTTCAGTGGTTCTATTTGTCCGAAGTGTTGTTCAACTTTGAAGCACTTCAATAGCACTATCGAAGTCGGCAAAAATTACGAACTATAGATATTATTTCGAGAATTTGCATATTTGTCTTATTAAAATGAAATATTCGTCGTCATTTATAGTTCGAGCGGATTTTTTAAGTTTAATCGATTATATAATCGAATTTTATTTATTTCGAACGAGATAACTGAAAATCAATACTATTGGAAGTGCAGAAAATTTAAAATGGATTTTAATTAGAAGTCGGAGATGTCGTATCAATTTTGCGAACTTGCTTATTTGGTCAGAATATATATGCAAACGATCGTCTAATGTTCATAGGAATACAAAGAATCAATTTTGTCTCCTCAGGTCCTGCGGCCGCTCCACTGCCTCCCCCTCAATGTTCCAGCGAGGGTACCCACTGAAGCACCATCTTACAAGGATAGCCTGCTCTCCGGCAAGGATTTCCTCTCCGTATTCGTGCGATCCAATGTAGCCCACTCGGGTGCTAAGGACACCTCGCAAGTACCACCGACACCAGCCACCAGACTCCCCTCCGAGACCACGGAGAAATCGAGCGGTGAGACCCTCGACGAAAAGAAATGCAAGGAAAACGAAGTGTGTAATCAGAGGGTGATTTCGGTCAGAGTTTCCTCCTCTGTGAGCGAAACTACCCCAAAGAAGGATTCCTCCGTCTCTACAATATCTCCGATCAGAAACATTTTCACCTCCTTCTTAGACGCTTTCGCCGAAAGACGGGCAACCACTCCGGCCTACGAAGTGAGCGGTGAGCCGGACATCATCGTCCATCTGAAGCCCAAATACCTCACATCGCCACCGCCGGCCGACGGTCATCCGACTGAGCCTTTCGACCGGAAGTCATCGTACGACGAGGAAGGCTTCGAGCTTCCGGTCGGTGAAAAGGTAGAAAGTTCCCAGGAAAGCACTTCGATTTCTTTATTGGAAAAGAACGTCGAGGTTTCTTCTGCTCCAAATGAAAAAGTAACTTTAAAACCCGAAGATTCTTCCTCCAGATATCGCTTACAATACTCTTCGGACCGATTGCGATCCAACATAGATTACGGAAGCAGCTACGAGAACAGGTACCAGTCGTTGCAGCAAAGCGTCCTCACGGAAGAGAGCGGCGAAGAGGACGACGTCCCCGAAGAAGAGAATTCTCAAGAGGTGTCCTTCTCGACTCGTCGCCAGAAGAGTCTGTTTCACCATTACCTCCGACACCAATTTCCCAGGGAGAGCGGCTTCGGAAGTCCTCCCTTCGAACAACATTTCCCCGACGGCGAGACGAGATACTTAACACCCGAAGGTCCTCACCGGGAACCAGAAGAGATGAACTATGAGGTGGCGGAGGAGGTGAGCGTGATGAGCCGAGGGAGGGTTCATGGTCTTCAGCCGACCCCGTCGTCGCTGCGCGTCTTCGACCGGGACTTGGACGCGAGGAAAGCGGCCGCCGCCAATCAGAAGTTCGGATATGTTGTGGAGGGTCGAAATTATAGGAAGTATCGTGTGGAGGAACGGACGTCAGATGGTTTCATCGTTGGAGAGTACGGAGTTGTTAATCACGACGATGGCGTGTTACGAGGTGTTAGGTACACGGCTGATGGAACCATCAACCCACGTCTTATTTACGAAGCGCTCATGAAATTTCTCTCACTTTGAAATGTCGTGATTGTGGGTGGACTTGCAGTGTGATCTCATTTGGTTCGATTAAAGTGCACGGGAAATTTGGAAACCGCGAGAATTTTGCGGGATCCGTCAAAAGTGACGCACAAAAACTATTTAAAGAATATCATCTAAACAACGTGAGTTTAAATCAAACCTCTGAGAAACTGCAGGTAAAGTGAGTATTGAAATTTCCTCTGAAAGATCAGTTTTCGCTTCGGGTATTTCGATGTATGATTCGCTGTACTAATATCTAAATTTGTTCGCTGAAATTGCACTGCTAAATGCTACTGCTGGAGAAAATGAAGTATGATTGTATGTCATTGAATTAACACGAGTGTGAAAGATCATAATTAATCTACTGAGAGGAATAAATTTTTACATCGATAACGCGGAGAAGTCATTTGGAATAATTTTCAACGTTAATTGCGCTGGAAACAATTTAGCGAAATTATTTTCAAATTAGTACCATTGATTTTATTTTATTCATTGTAGTTTTAACAAATTTTGTCGAAAAATATTCAGAGGTAAAAATATGAAAGGAAATGTTCGTTCCTTACAAATCATGGGTTATTTTGCAAATTATATCAGCATGAAAAACGTGAAGTTAATCTGAAAAAACTCTTTTAAGTAATATTACTTATTATTTTACTTTTGACGTAGTTTCTTAACTGAAATCACCTGGAAATGATGAATTCAGTCCATTCCTTCGATTTTGGAATTCCTTGGCTTTTAAAGGTTATTATTCCAATTAACTAAAGGAAAAAGAAAGAATTGAATATGTGTATTTAATACGTTCAGATGTAGCGAAGTTTTGAGTAACTTTCTCTTTTATTTTAAATAGAATTCTAAATCCTGAAAATTTAAACCAACCCTAATCCTACTTCCGATGTGTATAAGATTCTGATTTCTTCTGTATTCCAATATCGTGTTCTTTCAATGTACAAATGACGATAAAAATAAAGCTGGAAGAGGTTTCGCATCAACAAAAATTTCATTCAATCTTAGAATTATGGTAATCCAATTTAAATAATACAAAATAATTCACTTAAGTCTCCTTCCCAACTCCCACTGTATAAGATACTCGAATATAATTTAAGTTAAGGGAATAGTGAAAAGATTGTTCTGATAGTTTGATGTATATGTGTGGGATGTCCTCGGTCTCAGCGAAGTTAGAAGAAAGCTGCAATGCCCGTAATAAAAAAGGGTCATCTATTTTATACCAATGCTACGAAGGATGGAAGACTTAACAACTTCCTGATCAACAAGAAATAGAAGAACAATAAGGAGAAAATAGGAATGTGATAGAAGAGTGTAGAAGTATGTAGAAGAGTGCTCAAGATTAATAACCGAAACTCCATTCAGATCATCCAAGTCTATGCACCCACAGCAGCGAAGAAGAAATTGAAAAATTCCACGTGATTGTTGGCTCTGAGAATGAGGAGGAAGACCACCACTTTGAAGTAATTATGACTTCAATGGTTGAGTAGGAGAGCGGGAAGCCGAGGACATTGTCGTCGGACAATATGGACTAAGAGAAATGAAAGAGGCTGTTGGAGTTTGCAGAATGTAACAATAGTTGCTTCAAGAAGAACCAAACTAGGAAGTGGAGAGGCTCTAATGGAGTGAAGAATCTGCATATTGGTTCACTGTATACCGTAGAGGACTGCGAGGGTTTCAACAACTTCAACACACGGAGAGACCATAGGTTAGTGAGAATAAAGGTCAATCTCCGAACGAAAGAATTCGGCTTCTAGCAAAACGAATGGGGTGAGTATTGAGAAACTAGAAGAGAAGGAATCCTGCAAGAACTAAAAAATATATTCGTAGCTCCGGAGATTTGGAAGATAAAGGAACTGAAATTGTGATGGAGGCAGCAAAAGAAGTAGGAAGTTCTCGTAGAGGACCAAGAAATAACACAATCAGAGATGAAATTTATAAAATGATAAAAGGACAAAAGGGACTGAAGAACTCAAGAGATAGTGATAGAGTTCGATGAGAAGGGCAATGAAACAGGACGTCCGGAATTTCAACGAAAGATTGTGAAAGAAGCGGCTGAGAATGGCAAAAGCACGAAGAAGACCCTAACAATCGGGAAGAACGAAAAAGTGGATCAGATGTAGTATTGGCGGAATATTTTAAACTTAGAGAGGAATTGCCCCAATCTTAGCGGAAACATTTGTTGAAAGTTTTAGAGAAGGTGAAACACCCAAGGATTGGATCCACGAAAAGATTGTCCTGCACAAAAAAGGAATCAAGGAGGATTTGAAGAACTCATCCGCGAAACATTGATGAAGCGAACGTTTTCAGACAACACTGTCATCTGTGCAGCCGAGAGAACCGGATTCCGAAGAGTACGATGGACCACTTCCAACAGGAAATTATCATTAACAAAGATGAATGCGAGATATTATTATTACTGTGTTTTGTGGACTATGTACAGATATGGTAAGCACCTCCTCTATACTACAAGCCCTAGAGACAAGGAGTAGAAGAAGAATACATTCATCTTCTCCGTAACATTTAAAACAATGCCATTGCTCCTGTAATGTTACATGAAGAGACTGAAGTATTCAAGACCGGAACAGGAGTTAGTGTGGTTGCCATTCACCCATTCTTTTCACTAATGTTCTTGAATCAACCTTCGAAACATTAGCCTGGGAAAAAAGTGTGGAGAATACATAATTCATCTGCGTTTTGCGGCTGATATCGCCACGAAAGGGGAGGAATTGACTTCGAGGCTTAAAACATTGTAGTACAGAATATATGGCTCAAGACGAACTTCAGCAGACCCGAGGAAATGAATAATTCTTTTGCAAAGTGCAAATAAATCTCGAAGAAGACTGTAAGTTTGCTCACAATGCACGTATCCCTGACAACAGGATAAAAAACAGAATGAACGAAATAAACCGAACAATCAAATTATAAGTTGGAGTGACTTTGGAGGAAACTCATGCATCTTCAAGTCAAGGATACCGAAGGAAATGAAAAGGATCAATCAAATCGTTCTGTCTTAACGTACGGTAGTGAGACATGGGTACCGAATGCAGCTATAACTCAGCAGACAACGCAAAGAAGTATGTATGCGTGGGATCACAAGAAGAGAGGACTACGGATATAGTAGTGTATGTGGCGAGAAGAAACGACATCAGCAGTACCAAGAGAGGTGATGAGAGCGAGAAAAATACCAAAGGACAGAAGGAACAGTGATATCTAACAGATTCCAAAATTCGTTTTTCCCTCGAACGCAAGAATGACCGTATAGGGAAGTTAACTCACGCACCCCCTGCCACACACAGGAAGGGGGCATAGACATGAAAAACCTCGGAGTAGCGTGACAAGGAGAGGCTCAAAACGATGGGATTGGGGACATCCGATTTCGGATTGAATACGGCTCATTAAGATGATATACGAGTAAAAGTTTGCTAGCCGATCAATAAGGATAACTTTTTGTTAATGATACATTGAATATAGTTTCCCAAAAGTTTTTGTTTAAGCTTACATGCTCATTCAATTATATTTTAAGCCAATACGTCAGTATCTCGTGATTAAAGTTCCATTTCCCATGCATTTATTTGTGGCAGCATTTTCTCTGCCGGGCGTCGAACTATAGGCTATCTAAGCCAACATCTTTTTTATGTTCTCTAAACACTCAAGATTAAAAATGTCATCTGGAATGATGACATCCTAAAAATGTGTTCTAACCCCTGTATTCCTTACAGAGAATATTTAAATGCCCCTGGAATCGAACTCATGACCTCCTGCGGTACTATTTTTTTTAAAGATGATTATAATTGCAATAGTCTTACGAAGCTGCAACAGTCCATCTCCGAAATGAATACCTTAAAACAATTATTCACATCCGCTTCCCATGTATTTGAAATGGGGGAATCAAATCTGGCATCGAACCAATGACCATTAACACCAAAAAGATGGCAGGAATATATATACATATAGAAGTTGGACATATCACCAGTAACATGAAATTTACATAAATAGTAGTAGCGACAGGATTAAGAACTGGGAAAGTACAACTTTGATCAGAAACTTCGTGTTTTCTTGCAGCTGCGACTCCGAAAGCCTTTTCCGAAATGTCGCGGCAATATTTCGGAAAACAGCGCAAAATGAGGAAATGAACACAATAAAGTGCCTCAAATTGAAAATCCGCTGTGAGACTCAATTCGAGTGGACAAAGAATAAGACGAAATCGAAAACAAAAATAACGTTAAACATTGGTTTAAAAAGCTAATAACGTATGTGTTCGTGAGACAGTAAAAAAAGTAAGATTCGTTAAAAGATAAAAGCGATGAAACCATATGGAAGACGTCTAAAATGATTTTTTTTTCACATATGTACTCTCGACCCGTAATAAACCCGAAACGGGAATCTCAGAAGATGTTCGATTAAAGGCTCTTGTGAAGTTGCTAATGATCAGAAAGCCGCGAACGTCAATCGGATATTTCAGAGGAGGGAATCATCGAATAGCGTAAGTTCGCCTTTTTATTCAAATTACATAATTCAGAATCGGCATCCCTTCAACTGGTCACGACATTCTGAGGCCGAAAAAACCGATATTTTTAGATTTCTAGAAAATATTTGACGAGGTACCGCACATCTTAGTGTAAATAGCAGCGAATGTAATGCGACAGCTACTTCCCTCGATTAGATAGTGAGCGTCCTTTAGTAATTGGACCAATATTGTTATTAGTTTACATAAACGAACTTAGTTATCATTACATAGTAAATTTAGCACATTTGAGGAAGGTGAGGTTATGCATAGGGAAATGCGAGGTGGAGGTGATAAATTAAACTTCTCCAAGGATATGGAAAAAATAGTGCAAATATGAAGACGATTAGATTTTTATGTAAGTAAAGCTCGGTATTTCATTTCGAAATAGAATCCGTCGAACCCTATTATTTATCGTCGATTATTTTCGTAATATTCGAGAAAAACATATATTAATAGTAGAGTATATAAAATATCTCGGAGTCATACCATAAATACCATGCAAGCTACCTTTCGTTGAGTGGCTAGTAAAAGACAATAGTTTACCCATCATTTATGGCTATTATTATCGCAGGAAGAATGAATTTTTAAAAGAATCTGTTCAATCATCTACTTCTTTTTTATTCAACTGCATTTAGTGGTCGCACGATATCGCCTTCCGCAAACGCACCTCCCTCGGTTATCCAGCAATCGCAGCTCCAAATCTTCAATCTTTCAATTATTCCCATCCTGCGTCTGATAATATTACAGGGAAATCGCCTTTTTATCATAGCATTTCTCAACGAATCGAATTTCGTTGCATCTACTGAATTCACCAGATGTTAATTTCGTCCGCAAGATTCCATTTACTAGACGCGTATTCAATGTGAGGTATAAGTAACGTGAAGTTACACCGCTCGCTCGCCTTTTTATCATATATATGGACAAAAAACCGACCTTCACAAATAACATGTGACGACCACATCTATAACTATGTGGAAGAGTACTTAAAACGCTCAGATTCATCAAGGGAGTAGTTGTTGAGAGCGAGGAATAAGTCCGCCAGAGGATTTTGTGCGTTCATTTCCGTTTGTAAAGAACTATTACTGCAAATAGCAAAGCGTAACTCGGATGATTCAGTGCTCAGGATGAAATTCTTTAGAAGAAAGGTTTAAATAGAGGATAAATAATAGGGGAAGAGCCGTTTAGGACCTATTTAAAAAGAAGGAAGAGTAATTAGAGAAGTGGATGCTAGAAGACTTAGTTTCTTCCACGAAAGGCAATAATTGGCTATAATGGCTGAGGCAATGCAATGAAGAGGGACAATTAGAATTCGATTGAATTTGGACTCAAATGATATCTTGGAATATCTTATTGCATTTTCGTCCCGATAATCAGGTATAGTCATTGAAATAGTCGGAGTTTTCCACTCCGTAGTTTTCATTGATATTCAGAAGACGAATCAGCTAAATGAATCCACTTATATATAATGGCGATAATGTTGAATATGACAATATTCTAAGGAAACAGGGGCGATGAATACAGATGCATCTACGATTGAACACGGAGAAACCGAATGTGTGCATGATTTTTAGGGAATGCATTCTTCTTTCGTGGTATTTCCCACAGTGAGTGCGAGTCTAGATATGCACATGGACCGATTATAATTGTCGCCTGGGGACAAGAAAACATCATTATCGTTTATTATAAATCAATAAGTTATAATATATAGGTGAAAATCGTGCGAAAATTTCGACCTCTACATTACATTAAAGTTTGAATTTTGCGTAAATAGAGCGGTGATGGGGAATTTAAATTTCGTCTTTAGTTTTGGGAAGCTTATTCAAAGAAATATAGAGTAATATTTTTGGCATTGAAACAACCTTACTTTGCATGGATTCGCGTCTGACTCGATTGCCAAAGTTCTTAAGCAAATGTAAAATTACCATTGCCAGTCATTATGAATGAGCGTTAATGTTCATGAATTGTTGCATTTGTAAATTTGATTAATGTATTTCCAGATTTGCATTATTTGCGGGCCGATGAATTTGTCAAGGTAGATTACCCGTATTTATGCAAAAATCCGTGTGAAAACATAAAACTCGTGAGCGGTAGTTATCACTACCGTATCCGGTTTCCGTCGTTGTTCCAACAGTAACTCGAGATAATGCAAGAACGTCAAGGATCGATCCCTTGGGCTAAGTCGTTGATAACTGAAAGTGAATTAGGGGAGAGTACTGCTTTTTCAAAATTCTTAAAATAAATTTCATAGACGAATGATGACAAAGGGCATAATTGCAGAGTTGGAACCTTAAACAGTTGGTCACGCGCGGGCGTCAAGGTCGCCAAGGAGTGGCCACGCCCGTCGATGGCTGACACCCACTCGAGCAGATCTTGTCCGTTTCCCATATTATTTCCATTCTAATCTCCGATGTCAATGGACACTCAGAATAAGTGCCTTTATTACGAATCCTGTTTCGCCATCGGATAAAATGACACAAGTTTTGATTTCACTTAAGGAAGGATATTATTTTATTGTTGTGGCACATATACGTGTCTCTAGGATACGTGAAATTAAATTAATGAAAAAGTTTAAAGCTTTTATTTAGAGAAAAATTATCTTTGGCGCTGAGAATCAGTTATATTGAACAATTAAATAACTGTCCCATTTCTGACATCTCTGATGTTCGGGACAAACTTTCACTTCTGAAGTTTACACGTTCTTTCATCATCCTTCAGGGCTCCAAGAAGGTTAAGAACAGTGCAGAATTAGTTCCCAAACAGCGTTACGTCGCCTAGGGTTGTTAAAGACTTCCATCATTTAAATTGGACGGAAAGTAGACACGGGTTTTACAACAATACGGAAACTAGAACACGCGAAAAGCCGTTAAAAACTGAGGTAAGTAGTAGGTACTGGAATTTACCCCGAGGCGGTTCCACTGGTGCATTTGGTGAGTCCAACGTCCAAGGCAAAGGTATTTAGAAATCGCTATTTCTTTTTTAAGAGAGTGATTGACTTAATGCTCCGATTATCAATCATAATTACTTTTATAATCGAGACTCATAGACCCGAGAGCGTAATTCAGATACATCCAAAACTAGCTCTCAGGTATGAAAGTCAAAAGTTCTTTTCAATATATTGACTCAGAATAACCTGTAAATGAAAAAAAAAAACAATATTTATTCATTTCTCTCGCGACATGTTCTTCGTAACGTAAGAAACAAAAAAGTTTTCGGAGATGCATAGATGATTCTGCACGATCAAATTTCTCGAAGCCTACATTCCACTAAAACAATTTTTTCTAAGATATGTAACACGAAATGAATTGGAATTCATAAATGTCCAACGTGACATTTATGAATTGTGACAAACAAAAATCAATCTAAGGAAAAACTAGAAATTTATGTCGAATAGGATGAAAGCAATGATACTTTCAATAGTGCTCTCGGGCCGTAAACGCAACCGTTTTTTCATTTTTGTAAAATATAATGTCTTCTGTAAAATTTATTTATTTTCTGTTAAAAATGTCAAACTTTCGTCGCTTTCTATAATATAGAATACATTAAAAATAAATTACTACCCAAATTTCGACGGAATTAAGTAAACATCGAACAAACTAAGCTGAAAATCTTAATTTTATCAGCAAGACTCGACCAGACCGATTAAACCAGTCCGGGAGAGAGGCAATCTTGGTCCCTTACGACAGTTTACATGCACTTATTTCCCCATAAGCTTCCCACACTGCCAGTCGGAGTGGAACGTTCTATTGTTATACGTGACGTTATTAATTACGCTTCGCAATTGTTTCAAGAATTCTCGATAAAGAGTATTGAAAACGTGAGCGTCCTTTAATGAACCTAATTAAAATGAGTTTATACTTTTCTACTGTAAATTCTACGTTGCTTTGTTAATTAAGTATTAATTATAGTAACTGCAATATTATGACGGCTTAAAATAAGTTAGTTACAGGTATTATAACGAAAATATGTTTCGATGTTGAAAAATAAATATAACTGTTTTGATAACTGATATAATAATTCTAATTATATGTAAGAATTAGCTGTCTTATTTATGATTGAGAAAAGGAGGAAATTGGCAGCTCTTACTTTTTTGAAAGAAGTGAGTTTTGGATGAAGATGATGTAAATAAGAGGTAAATTAAAAGTTCGTCATTTCATAAGTTTTTGTTTTGTCGTTTACTTAATTTGTTTACTATGCGTTCAGAGAATATATGATCATTTGGTTCAGCAATAGTTTAGATTATTAACTTATTTCGACGCTTAGCTTCTGATTGAAGTTATCTTGTTTCCCTCTTAGCTATTCTATCAGTGACAAAGCAATAGAAACATAATTTTCAAGCAATTTAATCAGTTGCTAAATGTCGAAAGTGCTTGGCTACAGATTGGGGTATTAGTTACCTATGGTGTTCATTTCTATTTGTTTGTGGTTTTTATGCTTAATAATTGATCATACAGCTTTACTACTATTGTCATTTATTGGATAATTGATTGTACAGCTCTTTATGATAATTGTTATGTTTTAAAGCATTAACAGTCGTTAGAAGTTAACAGTAGTTAGAAGTAGACAGTTAGCTCTTAGGAACTGACAAAACCCTTAAGTACGTATGGCACTGTTTCTATTGATGTCTTATAAATTATGTCTCATTTATTAAGGTCTTTTTATCCCCATATTTTACTAAACATACTGCTCTGGGGTTCTTCTTAGCATTCCATCAAAATTTCAAAAAACAACTTTAAGACTAATATGTAGCTAAAACTTAGATGCACCCAGCCTTCCTCTCGGAAATATTCGATTTTACCTCTTCCATGAATTTTTATTTTCAGTTCTATATGTTAAATGAATCCTAAAAAATTAAAAACAAATGCTGACCTTCATGACCATAATACTTGCAACAGCAATGATCTCCATATTTCCTATTTATGCACCACTTATTCCCTCAACAGTCCATTTAGTCTTACCATTATATTATACAATGCACTTCCAGATGAGAGAAAAATATAAGCTCAGTATCTTGTTTCAAATCAAAATTTAAGAATTTTTAATTACATAAAATTTTTTATTCTTTCGATGATTTCTTTCCAATTATTTTGTATTTGCATTTTAAATTTTATATACCTGTCTCAACTTAGGTGCCCTGACAAAGCCTATATTCATTTATGATCTCTGGTAATTAGAATTATTGTTATTGTCATCATTAATAGTGTAATCCAGCTTTCTTAAGTGATTTTACCCCCTGGTGACAAAATATTTTCTGTATAGAAGGTGAACTGTAGTTAAAAATCAACTCTGCAGTACTCTGTACCATGTTTTTCCTGTTCTAACTTAAAAGTGTGATACATGTGGGCATTTCATGTCAGCTTTTTCATTTTATTCCCAGATAATCATCTTCTCTGTTTTCATTTGGCCTTTTTCTACTTCTTTGTGTTGTCGTCAACTCCAAAATTTGTATATTTGTTTGCTCTGATATCTAAACATTTGTTTTGGTTATTAACTCCGAAATAGTTTATAAGGTAGCTTTTGTCCTGGTAAACAATTCTTTCAGTTGCAATTAAATGCGAGATATTTTTAATGTGGATGTTTTGGTTCTCATGAAGAAGTTAAGTTATATGATTTATTTAGTTAACCTCTTCCTCCAAACATATTTTTATAAATATCCTGACCCTATTCATCATATATTTTTCCTGATTTTTCTTCGATGTAGTGGTTACTAAGAAAATAATATTTTACTAGTTGTATTTAACAAAGAACAGTAAAATAAAGAGCATTTAATAGTACATATTGTAAGGTATGTGTCCATTTAATAATTTTACATAAAATATCTTATATATACTATACTTCATTGGGACCTCTACATAAATGTGTAGAATATGAATGTCCAGCCCAAACTATGGGGAACAGGGGCTTGCTGATTTTTTTTGATGGCCCATTCCATCTCACCTGGGAAAATTTTGAAACCGATCCTAGCTATCCTGAGTTTGATTCAAGCAGGCTCCAAAATTGGCCTTTTCCCCATAAGAATGCCATGGAGAATGATTCGGATTTTCAAAATTATTATTAAAATACTTTCTGATTAGCTAGAAGATTCAAATTTATCAGAAACATAGATATACCTCTTTTCTATGTATTCCTGCCATCCATTTTATACTGATGGTCATTGGTTTCATGCCAAGCTCATTTTAAAATCCCACATTAAATGGATGGATGCTAAATAATTATTAAATGCTACTTTAATGTAGGTATTTTAAAAAACATCTACATTAAATATACATAGGAGTCGTACTTGAATAATTATTTTTAGGTACTTTACAAAGAGATGGACTTTGCGTTAAGGTAGCAATTGTAGATTGCAATCATATATATGTTGAGCAGATCTTTCCTTAGGTCACAAAGTTGATTATTGTGAGAGTTCAGTTTATCTCCATAAGAAATACATGGGAAAAATATTAAACATTTTGAGGCACTCTCAAGTAATATTTTAACTTGGAATTTGGGGAGTGTTTATAAAACATGAAACTCAAGCAAAGGATATACGACCTTGAATGAATGTATCCAAAATTTTTATAATGCTCAAATGCTACTCATGCTTAATTTAAAGTCATTACATCAACATGTTTTGATTAACGATCAATATCCTATGCACTTCTTCTTCTCATCAGTATTTTTCCAGGCATCAAACTAAGGACAATCCATAACAAGATTGTTTATCTTTTAGATAGGATCTATTTCCCAGAATAATATACAAATTAAGTTTTCTAGCGTTTCCAGACGTCCCAGAGAAAGGGACTGAAACGTCAAGAGGCATAAAGGAAGTAACCTGATGGCAACTCATAGAGAAATAATATTACCAGAGAGTAAGGTGGGAAAAATGAATTGGTTAGTCCCAATATAGACCTTATGTACTCTAAGGGAAGTTGCAAGATCATAAATGGAATTACTATCCAAACAAAAATTTCTTGTAACTACGGAGTCTAAATAACCATACTAATATGAAAAGCAAAATTTGGCATCAGTCCCTGAGAAACCACTGTGTTGCAGAAATAAGAAGAACCAAAATTTGCAAATCTGAAGTGTAGTGAGTGAAAAGATTTTGAATTCATGTGGAAAGACAAACCCTAATTGACAGGAAGGTGACAAAAACAAGTAATGATATTATTATGAAATACTTTCCTCAATTTGAAGATACTGAGAAGTTATGAGAAAAATTTCAAATTTTATTTCAGAAGTTGAAAAACAGAATTTAAATTGAAGTTGAAAAACAGAATTTAAATTGAAGTTGAAAAACAGAATTTAAATTGCAATAACAGTCTTAAATATCATGATGGTAATCAAGTCAGTAAGAATATAGTAATTCCTCCTGCTTCCCTAGTTAATGCAACCACTATTTTAAATTTTCTTGAAAAGAAAACTGTTAGTCATATTAGAATAATTGACATGAAATGAAATTTTTTAAATAATTTCAATCAAGGATGCCTTAAATAAATGTCAAATTTGCGGCTGTTCCTGATGGATTAAAAAATGCAGAAGGCAATATATAAGGCAGGTAAAATATAAGGAAATAAATAGTGACAAAAACCCAAATCTATACTTGTGACTAGTAATAGATGGAGACTCCTTATTGTGTGAGTAAACATAACTGTTTACAGAATGTTATAAACAACTCTATGTCACAGTGCACCTCTGGAACATGTTGATAATTATAAGTATATAGGAGTATTATGGATAGTAATTTTAAATTTATCCATACGAGGAGAATAACCTCAAAATTAAGGAAAATATTATATAAGTCCTATCATATTAAAGAGATTATTCCAACTAAGACAATGGTGATGGTGTACCATGCTCCAGTAGAATCTATTTTAAGGTACTTTAAAAGCGATCAAAATTAATTTTATTATTTTATTAATACTATCAGCTGATTTAGCTCTGACCTTATGGTAGTTCTCCATTCTGACAATTTTAGTGCTGTTGTCTAGAATATGTGCCCACAAAAGTTATTTACCGCAATGACAGTTGTATAGGTATAACTATATTTTTTATTCTCCTTTTTGATTAATGCACTCGAAAATTCAATAAGAAGCATAGTCAACAGGAAAATAATAATTATGGGAGATATAACATTAATTTAAATAATGTACAGAAAAAATGGTTGAAATGTACAGAACTAAGCTCATAGCATATGGATTTGATGAAATAATTTGAGAGAACACCAGAGAAGAAACTGAAGAACAGACACTAGTGGAAGCATGCCAAGATCATATCTATGCTCAATCAACCCATAAGCTAGAGGGTGATACTACATACAAAAATGTCTGAAAATTCCTAATTGGTATTAAAATCTACGAGAAGGTTAGGGTGAATGCAGGCTGTGCTAAAACAAAAGTGGGCACAGAATTATTAATGAGATTAAATTAACTAATACAATGAATGTGTATAATGTCTGGGACAAATCCAGAAATAATCTATAACCAACTTTGTTATGCAATAGAGGTTTTTTATGATAGCTCAACTAGAAAGCACACTAGGAGGGCTGTTTTGAAGGAATGAACTACAGGTGAAATGGTAATGTTAATAAAGGAACTATTCCATAAATGCAAAACATAGAATAATTGTGTGAAACTAAGTTACAAAGTGACAAAAAAATTTTACTTAGTTATTATATGATCCTTTTTGAAAATATAAAAGATGGTAGAACTCTTTAAAAAAATAAGTAAATTAACAGAATGAGGAAATTGTACCAAGGATGATGATATTATCAAAAATCATGATAAAGAAGGAAATATTCTACAAGTATACATACATACATACATACATACATGGGTCTTTATTAGGCGAAATTAGGACTAAAAAGTCCCATCTTCCATTTAACCTAAATACATTAATTTAATAAGTCAAACAATAATAATAAAATAGAAAGAAGAGAAAAAAAATACAATAATAAAATAATATACAATAAATAAAAATATAGATAGTTTGTTACAAAACAGTGTTCTTGATTAGTGTATGTGAGATTGAATTTAACTATTGTTGATTTGTTGTTCCTGAAAAAGAAGATTATTATATTGTTTTTTAAAAGAGGAAAGTGAAGAACAATTTTTAACTATGGAGGGAAGTGCATTCCATTGCCTACATACAGTAACATGAAAAGATTTATTAAATGTTTTAGATTTATGATTGGGTATTTGCATCATGTGTGATCCCCTTGTGTAACGATTATGGAGAGAGGACATGCGGGTGAAAGATGAAAGGTATTGAGCTACATTATTGGATTGGATGGAGAAGAAAAGTGAGAGAAGATGTAATTTTCTTCTACTCACGAGTTTTAGCAGTGACAAATTATTATAATAAGGTGATATGTGATCGTACTTCAATATGTTGCAAATAAATCAGACACAAGAATTTTGCACTTTTTGGAGTTTGTAAGCAGACTCGTCTGTGAGATCTTGATAGACAGAATCAGCATAGTCAAAAAGAGGGAAAAGAAGAGACTGTACGAGATACTTCTTGAGAGGTTGAGGGAGAATATTTTTAAGGCGCATTAAAGAGTTGAGGGATTTGTTAACCTTACTGCAAACATTAGTGACGTGATCGCCCCAAGTGAGAGTCTCATTAATAACGAGTCCTAGATTGATAACTGATTTTACGTAGGGGATATTGTCGTCACCTATTCTGACCGGAGGTGGATGATTGAGAGCGGCAAGAAGTTTACGGGAGCCTATTATGATTGAGTGACTTTTTGAAGGGTTAATTGTGAGTTGGTTCATGGCACTCCAGTCGTTCAAGGCAGCAAGATCAGTGTTCATGCGACATATAGCATTTTTAATAGAAACAACGGGTGAATGGACGTATAATTGGAGATCATCAGCATAGAGGTGATATTTACAGTGAGAGATAACAGATGATAGATCATTAACATACAATACAATACAATATACAATAACAAAATAGTATACAATATATTTGATAAAATGTTTACAGAAGAGGTAATTAAACAATAATAAGCTACTATAAAAGATGGAAATTAAAACCCTTTGCAAAAGTATAACATTACCAAAATCTGAAGGGCATTCAAAAATTAATTAAAAAGAAAATTATTAAGAATCTGATTAATGCTGCAGTGGGATATGATGAGATTCAAACATAGGAGAATAAAAGAAGTGCAGGGAGTGATTACTAAACTCAATAACTGTAGTCTGAAACTTAGTCAGATTCCAGAAGGCTTCAAAGTTGCCAATGTAAAATCAACACAAATAAGTAATTCACTAAAAAATTACCACCCATCTATTTTGTCAGTAATAAACAAAGTCAAGGAAAATTATATTGCTGGTTATCTTATGTTTTATCCCCATAAATGCATTCTTATATCAAAACAGGATATATACTGAGAGACATAAAATGCACTATTATACAATATATCACCAAAGTTCTTTGTTTTTATGAATCTAAAGAAATTAAGCAAAAGATGTTAAAGAATCTGATGTGTAGTGGAATAAAAAATTAAGATTAGTTAGCAGCAGAAAATAAAAGTGCATTTTACGGCTCTCTGTGTTTTAAGAAGAGAGATTACTCAGAAGTATGACAGAGGTTAAAGATACAGAGTAGTAGAAGATATGAAGAAGTGAAATAAAAAACTAAAGAATCATCATCAGCAGTGGACTATAGATGGCCAGAGAAGTGAGCATGGATCATCATCATCCATTACATCCTCAAAGTTTCTAGTATTTAATTTAGCTGTTATATCACCACATCAAGTTTCTGCAATAAAATTATGTGTTCGGCTACGCTTCCCACCATTCAGTTTACGCACATGCATAATAGTAGTATATTTACCAACTAGTTGAAAAAATACAAGTGTGAGAAAGTTTTCATTGAAAATATTTGACATCATCAATAAAATAATTTATTTCTGCTAAAAGCTTTATAGATCAAACTCAAATAACAAGTGAATTTTAAGCAAAGCATTAGCATAAAAATACTGGCTCATATAATTTGTAGAGCAGAGTAGAGTTAAAACTTTATTGATGAGAAAGTACTGTATTTGCCTTCATATTTATATCATTCAAAAAAATTAATTTGTTTCTCAATCTCAGAATATTGAAACAAGAAGTTTCAGTGAAATAGCAATCATGATGAGAAGGTACCAGAAAGAAGATGCTTAGGAAACAAGAACCAATGGTAAGAAATGGCACTAAAATGATATTAATAATATTAAGATGGATATTCATGTCTTCGGTTACTGTACTTTATCAAGCATAAACACCCTCTTTTTTTCCAAAATTGTGATCACCAAAAAGTAGCGGGGTGCTTATACAAGGAAGGTATAAATTATGTCGTCGTGACTCTGGGAGCTTAAAGAAATACAATACAATATACAATTAAAGAATAAGATTCCCCTAAATATATTACTACCCTATCCAAAGTTAGAAGAGCCCGCGGATCGTAACCACCTATACTGATAGCTTTCCCAGTGTCAGCAACAGAAGCGCGGAATCCACCATCTTCGAGACACCTCGTTCCCATAGTTCCTATTTTTCGGCTCCACTGCCTGCGACGGGACGTGCTTAGGTACGTTTTTCTATGAAACGATTCGCTGGATAATGCACAGCACTCATGCGAAATAACAACCCCGCCGCATGACCCCATCGGCAGTTAAGACCCGGGGCTTGTAAATACAAGATAAAGCATAATACAATATACAGTATGAGAGATATATAAGGAAGTATCGCAGAAGAAGATAAAACCAATCCAATCGCAAATACACAGATAATATAAAATCATAATCAATAAAAATAAACAATTTAGGATGATAATAACTCCGACGAATATTAATAAGTTTTAAGAAGAAAAAATATATAGTATTAGTTATAAATACCCAAATGGCAACGTAAAAATTCACTATACAACACTTGGCACCGAACCCATGACCAATTGTATATACACAAACATACATAGCTGCTTCGGGGGGATAATCGGAAACCGATTCCACGTACCATGGGTTCGATTTTCGGAGGCCCCAAAGTTGGACTTTCCTCCGTGAGAAAATGCATGTGATCGATTTTCACCAGTGTTTAAAAAATACCTGCCGATGGCATAAAAGCTTTAAATTTCATAGATCTATTGATATGTGTCATTTCTATGTACTTCTGCCATCAACTGTATGCTATTTGTCATAGGTTCGATGCCAGGCTCATTTGAAATTCCCTCATTTAAAATACACAGGAGGTGGCTTTGAATAATATTTTTCATTATTCATTTCGCAAATGGACTGCTGTACATTCGCAGTGCAATAGCAGTATTATTATCTCTTTTAGGAAAAAAATAGTACCGCAGGAGGTCATAAGTTCGATTCCATTTAAATATTCTCCGTAAGTAATATACAAGTAAATGAAAATTACAACACAGTATGAGGCACTTCCACTCGATATTTAATCTTGAAACTTGGAAGGCGTAAAAAACATGAAGCTTAAGCAATTGATAAGGTGCAGATTGCCCTCACTTTGACCACCGATCGCCGTAAGGAATGGGCAATCGAAATTTCTTCATGAATTACTTAAAAAATGGACGTGAAAAATATTTGAAGGAGCATGTGAGCATTAAAATACTATTCGCGAACAAAATTTAATGCATAAATAGTAACAAAACTTGCTTGCTGTAAGCAAACAAGCTTTCACTCGTACAAACATATACTCTCCATCGCCTCACTGTTGTCTGCTACCGCCAATCCTCCAAATCTCCGATCCAACCAAATCACTCCTCCAATATTTAATTACAAAACACTAAAAAATTCTTTAGTAAAGTGAATTATTATGAGTGATGAATTGTTACTACAACCTCATTAAACTAATAAAATACTTTTTCCTAAATTTGACACTTAAAATGTATGCGTTGCTTATACTTGACGAAATACGGTTGTAGGCTTTACAAAGCGATTACAAAAATGTACCAGATAAACAACCGAAAAGAAATAGCCTATCGCGGCAAACAATAATTCAAAACTACAAATAAATCGCTGTCCGTACTGCCGGCTTCACCGCTGATAGACTCTCCCAACGATTGCTTGCCTTTTCTTGTCCTTTCCTCGGCTTCTTCTTCACCTCCAAAAACAAGTGAATTCCTAGGTACGCTCAAGATAGGACCTATTGGTCGAAAAAGTAGAGAACAAGTCGAACGAAAACAACGAAAAGTATAAACCGGGTTCGAACCACGCATTGTTTCATTAGCAATACAACTCACTAGCACCACGCCACCATTAACTTGTTCATATATCGTTGCTGCGGGGATTACAATAAAAGCTGTGAGAATTCACGATTTTTAAACATTAATTACAAGGAAACGAGGGAGCGTTGGCCCCTAGTATTTTCATGTTGTTATTAGTAATATCTAAGCTACACTTCCATACCGGTCTTATCCAATATCCCATGCCGCAGTCCTAAAGGTCCCCTTGTAAGTTATGATGACAACCTGGGCAGGTGCCTACTTGTAGTCTTAACAGAAATAAATAAATGCTTCTATATAAGTTCACAATAATTTTGTTGCAAAAAAATGAGATATAGGATTTATATTGTACTATATCATTTGGAGAGCATCGTAGAAAGCTAATTTCAGTATTTTATTTTAATTTTCAAGATGATCGGACTAAAAAACTTATAATAGGAGGCAATTTTTATTTATAAAACCTGGGTTATATATTACAGAATACTAAATACTGATGTGATAATAAAATTAACCACTGCCATGAGAGTGATACAAAAGACTAAGGCTAAACTTGCTTTCGATTCGTTTAAATAATTGATACCGTCACCTATTGATGGATCCGGCGTTGATCTTTTCTTTCTCATTTCCTGATTTCTTCGAACACGCGGGAATTCTGTTTTTAAAAACCCTTTCCCTTCGGTGATTAGGAAATATCTCTCTATCATAGGAGATAGTCATAATAAGGCTCTCTCCGGTAATGAGATATATATTTTTAACGGATTGCAAGTACACTCTCGCACTTGATATCGGGGTTTGTTCCGAGCTTTTCAAAGGACACTCGGTTTCGAATATTTCGTCAGCAGCGGAGGACAATATTCCGAACTTCTCTCAATTTTATCTTTTGGTCCGCAAATGGTGGCAGAGAGAACTTTACGCCAGAAATTTCGGTTTCGAGGGCTTGCACTTGATATATCAATTCATTCTAAACAAGGGAAATTAATCCTCTAGATTTTCATGCATGGGTGTTCTGTTCTACGATTAATAGATTGAAAGGGGAATTAATTGAAGTGGAACACTCATTTACTACCTTGTTCCATATTTATCCCTCTCCCGGTTTGTCGCGGAGCGTCCATAATTGATTGATGATAGTATTCCGCCTTTCAATGCGAACCCACTTTACGCATATTTCTGAAATATAATCAAAACTTAAAACCACAGTATGAAGGTTTATGCAAAATTCATTATACAATTGGGGGAAAATTAGATTTCCTTTCTACGACACATTTAAATATGTTCATCTTTATCGTAAAACAAAGATTTTCCACGAATTTTTTAATTAATTACAATAGACGATAATGAAGGGGAAATAATTAGTTAACCTTTACTGCAATATTTAAATTGTGGTTAACTTCATTTTGGAGAACTACCACGAAATCAAAACCGAGTTCACAGAGAGTATTAAAATAGACGACTTGTGGGGTTTAGAGGCCCAAAATTTAAGGAATTTTGGAAATTTTTTAAGAGAAATATAGTGAAATGCAGAGCATTGAAAGTTCGTATGTTTGTTTACTATATTTTAAGTGTATAAAAACATTTTTCTAGAAAGTATTAACCAAAGGTATTGTTTCTATGAGGGCATATGTAAAGGGTATTCACGCATGACACGGAAAACGGTGTGCATCCTAGCGTCTTTAATTTTCGTTTGCTTTTGGATATCTAATTTTATTCTTACAGAAAATACACGTATCTCGTATTTAATCGGTCGGTTATAATGTTAATTCATGTAAACCTCAAAAATTGAGCAATTTTTTAAAATTTGTACAAATGGCAGCCTTTTAAAGTGAAAAGTTTGATTTCTACGAAAAAATACCTTTTATTTTCGACAATAAAATATTGTTCATATTTACATTTTCATCAGTATTTGAGGTTCATCGAATAGACAAAGTAATTTTCTAAATTTATGCAAAAAAATAATTTCAGTTGTTTTTCCGCAATCGTGCACAAAATTTCAAAAGACTGTTTTTAGAAAATTGTGTTTGAAGTTTCAGTTACGAATATCAATTAAAATTCATAAACCTACTGCTATTATCTGCTACTATTGTTCATTAAACCTAGTGTTCATAGAAAACTTTTTGCTAATTACTGGAAGTCGTCTAAACAGAATACTCTCTGTGACATTTCCGTCCGTTCAAGGAGTCCGTCCATTTGTTTATTAATCTAGAAATTTTAGCGCTTAAATTCATCATTCGAAAAACTCTCACCAATAATGTATCTCAAAACACCACTTCGTGTGTCTAAAAATCCTAGAGGTTATTGTCAAACATCTTAAGGCAATTACATCGGGAAAAGTCGTATTTTCCCTATGATCACATCTTGTTTTACGTGTTCTACATGATCATCTGCAAATGAGAAGAAAGGAGATAGATACATCGCTTTTGACTTTGCTCCTGTGATTGATATTTAATCACAATGCAAAAGGAAAAAGAATGAAAAACCAACTAATTTCCGCCCTCGATCGCGAAATTAATGATTACTAAATTATTAATTATAGGTGATATTTTCGCAACTAATACAATGATCCAAATTTATTCCGAGTTATTTAACATTTCATCAATATTTTCTTTGTAGTACATGAGAAAGTTACGGGTTTGGATGTGGGCTTCAACACGGAGTCGACTGTGGGAAGTTCTATTTTAGTTCGGAGCTCTTTATAGAATTCTGCATTATATCTTTGCGAGTCTTGGGTTTCAGTGAATATTAGCCGCTTCTAAGGATAACTGTTCGGAACGATGAAGAAAGTAAGTTAATATTTCAGTACGATTGTTATTTTAAAATTATGTACTAATACGAACGAAATATAAGACAAATTGGAGGAAACTTCGAACTGTTAGTTTATATTCAATGATTCTGAATGTTTAATTATGGACTTCCATCTTGAATAACTAATGATTCACACGCTCGATGTTGGAATCATAAGCGATGTGCTAAAATAGGTCGAAGGAAAAATTTTAGTAGAGTCATATTCAGAGACTCAAAGACAAGAAACGATTATAAAGGTGCCTTTGACAATCGACAAAAAAATAGTTAAATCGACAACATGGGATAGTGAATGGCGAAGGAGCAGAGTTACACTCTGAAAGATGAATGAGTGAGGAAAGTATATTACCGGAGAGGGAAGACGAATTCCGATGGCGTGCTCTCGGAATAGAGGAAATGTGAAAAAAGAAGCCTTGAAATTATATTGCTTCTTCCTCACTAGTATTCAAGTGCCGTAAGAATGATACCTCTGGAGGCATTTGAGAGCTGTCATTAGAGTAATATATAGCCAGGATAAAATATGTGCCCCGAAATAAAAGACAACTGATGGATATGTAGAGAGCCTTTTAACTTCCCTTCGTTTTTTAACCGCCTCGTTCTTATTCCATGGACGTCGTTTCGTACGTCAGATTCGGAAATATACGCTTCGTGGAGGGATAGGAGAGATCCATCCCTTGAAAGTGCGAGAAATATAATCTTGGAGTATTTTACAATTGAGATTTAACGTCAAGAAGAAACGGTGCAACGATATTAATAATTACTCGATGGAACCCGATTCGAAATTCATTAATAAGGATATATATATGAATTTTTTTAATTACGAAAAGAGGGGTAAAAGATTTTATTTTTTGAGTGAATTTTGAGTCAAAGTAAAAAGACCGATTGAACAGAGAGAGAAACGTAAAAAAATGTTAGATTTATTCTTTAAAGTATACGTATGAGTTAAATTTTTGACGGAATTATGGAATTATTATTTTATTATTGAAATTATTATGGCAAACACTCATGGCAGAAAAGACCATAGATATGAAGCTAAATTAATAAAAAAGGAAACAAATATAAGTAAATTTTCCCTTGAAAGCGCATTGTGACAGACTGGAATAATTTGAATGCAAGAAGAGCCCTTCCAAAAAATTATAGGGAATTAATTAAAAGATTTGAAAAACAATTTAGGACGAGAGAGCTTGGTCGCGTGCAGGTGGAATGCACAGTAAAGAGGCAGGAGGGGGAGAACGGTAGCCATGAAAGCTTTCTGTTGTGTTATGAGGAAGTAGTTGATATTGCTTGAAATAATACATATTAGTTTTAAATTATATAAATATAAAGTTGTATTTTGTATTGCTGCCACATGATTAGTCCAATTGTTGCATAATAACAATGTATCGCATAATGTAAGTGATGAACATTATACCATTGAAAACTAAAAATGTAATGTATTGCTCTGCTGTGGAATATGCGGGAATCAAAAAAATCAGTGTGAGATGGCATATGTTAAACTTGCATTGATATTCCAATTAACACTCAAAACAGAATAATTACATACATTTTGAATGAAGCTGATAATAAAGCAGATAGATTTAAATAAACAGCTTGTCACCTCCCTTTCATGCAGATTTATAAATATGTCGTACTTGTTGATACTAATTTCAATAAAAATACAAAAATATAATGATTAAGCTTCATTCTATGGTAATACAGCCAAGAATAAAATACCAGACAAATATTTTAGCAAACATGGTAAAGAAATTTAAATTTAGCTATAGGGGCTATTTTTTAACAAACTACCATACTACATTCAATTTATTACTATGATCAGTATGTCTGCAGATAGTGTACCTATCTGAACCAGGTATTCTGTCTAACATACAACTAAACACACAATTTAATGTATAGCAATACAACAATACATGCACAAGACAAATACACCACACAAGAGAAATCATAAGTAAATAGAAGTTTAAGATCTTATGATTACCGATAACAAGCTAACATTTTCTAGAACACAAACACTTGACCCATTTTTTAAAGTTAATTAAGTTAAGTTTAAGTTATCTTAAAAATTCTGTCAGCTACAGCAAAGGGATTGAAAATTTCTTCAGGTAATGTGTGTTCTTATTATTATTGGATAAGAACACACATTACCTGAAGAAATGCAATATGGTTCTCTTAAGGACTGAATATCTACCAATTTTTTTTGTTCAGTGTAAGATTTAAATTTGTATGAGTGATCCTTCCTTCCTAAATATGTAGGAACTTTGAGTTTTGATGCTACATCTTTCCATACAGTTTCACCTCTGTATGCATGATAAAAACAGCCTTTTCACCATCCGCCAGTTTTCCAAAATGTCCAATTTAAGCTTTCGTAACATTCCTTTGACCCTATTCATTGTCATATTTACCTGCTAAAAATCTAGCTACATTCCTCTGAACTTTTTTGATAGATTTTATGAAGCAACTTTAATGAGGATCCCAGACTGCTGAAGAATAATCTAATGCTGGTCTTATAAACGATTTATAAGTTAGTTTCTTCCCATTTCTGGTCAAATCTCCATGGTATTGTTTTACAAAACTCAAGATCCTGAAGCTTTTTAGGACAATTCTGTCCATTTGATGCTTCCACAACAGATCCTGAGATACATGTGTAGAAAAGCTAGGAGCAAAAAGAAATATTAAAAACTGAATTCTAGAGAATGAAAATAAATACATGTAATCATGCAAATAATGAAAATTGTAACATATTAAATATTGCAAAATAGTATACAATATAATGCATCATATTGTAAATAATTCTGGAATACTAGAAGGAAAAAAGACTAGGTTATATCATAATTTAAGGGCTATAGTCATCTTGTCTACCATGGAGTTTGTCTTACATTTTAAATCTATATTATCTTGCCATTTGAAAAGACATTGGAAATGATTTTTTTCTGATATCAAAATTACTTATTTATTTTACTTCTAAAGATCTACCATAATTAGATATTAATAATTTTTGTTTTAAAATGGCTTCCAAAAGAATATATTTTAGATCCTATGTAGCAGAATATGCTTCAAAAGGAGCCAAAGAGATCAAGGCAATCAGCTAATGGAAGTAAAATAAAAAGTGGACAATTAAATTATAATTATTCTGAATACCATGATTATTAATTCACCATAAAAAACATGCAACCAATTTCAACCAATAATAACACATACATTAAATATGAATGTGAATAAATTGTATCAAAATACATTTATGTATATATTTATTACTTTTATATATATAGAAAATTAATAAATTATGAAAATTATGACGCAGAATATGTTTTAAAGTAAAGACATACATAATTTACTTAACACAATGTATACATAATGTGGCTGGAAGGATAGGTTTATGTACTTCTGCATATTAAAGTTTGTGCTTTTTCACAAAATTTAATAGAAATGAAAAATAACTTGGACTCATATCCAGGTCTCCCACTTTCCAGGTAGGTATACTGGCCACTACACCACCATTCTGTTTTCAGGTAATACCATTTGATTTAATATATAATGAATTCACTATGTATTGAACATTATAATTGTTCTTTTTATTCATGCATTTTTCTAGTAAAAAGATGTAAATATCCTTCTTTAAGCCGGATATATCTTCCAGTGCAGATCATGAGGTAATTCATGAGTTGACACTATTATTTGCCTGAATACAGTTTTTTAGATAACATATTTTAGAACAACGTGTCTGATTTTATATTGTATGGACCTCAAATAGTTGTTTGATGACTTTTTTATATTTTTGAGAAAATAAAATCTAATATTAAATAATTTCAGTTAATTTAGTTCAAAAGGTAACAAGTATGTCTCTCACATCAAAAGCTTTCTGAAAATCTTGATTTAATTCTAATATGAAATAATAAAATTTTTAGTGATATTTTTCTGGTGTCTTTGACTAAAAACAGTATTGATGATTTGATATATAGTTGTATTTTTGTGCATCATTTATCAGAAGACCTGGTATATATTTTCCCATTATTATTCAATCACAGGTAAAAGAATATATATATTAAAACAGACAACAGTTCTCAAAGTCTATTCTTGATTTGCTCTAAGGAATTTGCTTGAAAAGGGCTGTGTGTGCCTCAATGGGAGAGTGGTGGTTCAAATCCTGGCTGATGAGGAAATTCATGGCGTGGAAATTAAGTTTACAAACACACAGTAATTACTCTTTGTTCATCATCAGCTGTAATTGGCTAAGTCATACAAATAAATAAGAGAAAATTATATTTTCAGAGCATAAGGAAATTCACCAAGTCCTAGACTACAATATATTAGCTTGGTTATTAATTCTTGTAATTATATTTTATACCTTAACATAATTTAATTTTATGATACCATATCATGCTGTCTTGTTTCTTTGCTCATTCTTTTATTGTCCTTCATTGGACATTGGAAATTGGATTTGGTATAATTAAACTGTGCTATTGTTTCCTTTCCTTATTAATGGCTCTCTACACTTGGCTGCTGCTGCAAGACATCTTCAGCATATATATTTTACTAAATTTGTAACATATAATGAAAATAATCTTTTTCAGCACTTTTTTATGATTGCATCATTTCTTATTCCATTCTAACTTCTTCCAGTTAACTAGTTTATTTTTTGTCAACCTTCTGTAATTTTTTCAAATATTTTTGAGTATTATTGTAATATTCAGTGCTTGAAAATTTTATCTAGTATTTTCCATAATTATCTGATCAAAGCCATTGAATGTTAATATGGTCTCATAAGCTCCAACAAAATTCTCAAAAACAATTTTTTACAACATTTACTAAATCACGAAACACATTATCTACACACCCATTTTGTTTTTCATGGCCTTCTTGCGCTCGTTAACAAAATACATTTTGCTTTTCCATAGATGTTGGTAGCAATTTAGTTATGGTACGTCTATATCATTCTATCACTTTCCTTCTCTTATTTATTTACTTCAAAACCATAAACTGTGTGTCACTCCATTTTGGTTCCATTCATCAATATTATTCCTGATTCAAATAATACTTATATGATATATTAGAAATTCATTGTTTATATTATCAATGACAGAGAGCTTCGGATATAGAAAAGATTTTTTGGATGCAAAGAAAACAAAGTTTTCATAGTTTTAAAATGAAGTGATGCTGGTATAAAACAAGCCAAACAAAAATATAAGATAAATTTTTATTAAAATTGGACCAACTTGGAAATATCACCTCGACTATGAAATTACCCTTTCCAATTCCGCCATTTATTGATAATTTTCCCAAAATTGCCAATTTTGCTGATTTGGCTGGAATTATTCACAAAATCATGTTTCCTTTTTATGCTACTTTTATATGATCGTTTCTGCATTTGAAAGAGAGTTATATATCCGAAGAGCTGCTTTGTTAATCAACTCTTTTCGAATTCTCTTCGTTATACCAAGAGATGTGATGAGACCAAGAAGAAGACCAAAGGACTATATATATATATATCGCTTACAACGCATACACATTTTCTTCTTAGAAGAATAGAACGAAGACCATTCTCGCCTGTGTTAAATGAAACGCGATCGCCATGGTTTCTGTCCTTAACTTCTCGTAGGGCAAACAATTCAACGAAGAAGAAGAACACTGGTTACATTTGTGGCCTCCAGAGATAAGACATTCTTTAAAAATAGGATATACAAAATGCCATCACGCTCGTAAGGGGTCATAAATAATGATAGCAATTAAATTATTCAATAAACTTTATTCAAAGTATGCAAATATTTATTCTTTTGTTTCATTATAAAAACGGACAGAAGGTACATTCGAGATACGAACCCAAATCCGTGTTTCCGGATCCGAGAAAATCTCTCACTTCAAGTGCATCTTGTGCGTTTTCATTTTCGCGTGATTACTGGACTTTTTTTTACAGTGCACCCAAAAAACAAGTGACAGTTAAAGTTACATTAATATTAAGGTTAGTTTAAGTTTAAAGAGCATTGTTTTAAGTATTTCCTTTATTTGAAATAAAGTATAGTTTTAGTTTAAAGTTACGAAAATAGTTTTAAAAAAGCGCCATATATGTCTAGAATACACTCTTTCTCGCCGTTAAACTTCGTTAGCCGAACTTGTCCGTCACCAAAGTAAGACTATTATTCTAAATAACTCCTTTATTTCTTTGTTTCATAATTTTCTTACGTATTTGTTAATTATACATGTTTATTTGTTAATTAAAAACATATCTTTATTCATAATTTACGATGTTTTAGGGATTTTTCATAGGTCCGGATTAATGGCAATTTTATTACTTTCAATGGGGAAAATGCTTCGAGATACGAGCAATGTCACAAAACGAATTAAACTCGTAACTCGAGGTACCAATGTATATATAACAGCTGCTTCGGGGGGATGCATTCATAAATTAAAGGTGTGCTTGCTTCCATCAAGTAATCGCTTAATATATCTAATAATGAAAAAATAAGATTTTTCGAAGATAATTCTACTGAATCATCGCTCAATATAAACCGAATGACATTATCACAGTGTATACCGAATTGAGCTCGATTTCCCGTGCATTTCAATCGGCAGCATTTTTCCAGCTTCGAACTAAACACCTCTGAAAGTTTTTCATCATTCGTCTGAGTATCAATGTCTATGACAATACTCCGAATTTCTAAAGGAAATTCATTCGTTCCTGTTTTCCATATGGAGGAATTGTGAACGTCTCCTAGATCAAGTACCATTTACGGCAATGTTAAGGAAACATAAAGATGAGGCATTTCTATTCATATGTGAAATTTGTTCTTTGCAATCGGAAAGTGCCATAAAATATTCAGAAATACAGCCCATTTCTTTTGGGGAAAATTGATATAATTCGCTCTGATATCGAACCCATGGCTCATAGGCAAATGTTGATTTTTTCAGAGTGAAATATACGCGTATATATAAGTGTTCGAAGTATGATTGATCTATATATCATATTAAGCTAGATATCACATTAAAAAATTGAAAATATTTCACCTCCTGGAATCGAACCCATAATCTTTTGTGAATGCAAAATAACATTTTTGTGTAGAAATATATAGTAATTACAGCCATGTGAAATTTCATCGTTTTGAATGCACGGAAATTATACTTTTAAAATACTTGCAAAACGACCCCATGCATTCTTAAGGGGGAAAGTCGATTATTGAGGCCTCCTAGAATCGAACCCATGATACGTAGCGAAGGTTTCCGATTTTTTCCTGATGAGTGGGCCATTACGTAAAAAGCGATCCCGTGGGATCATAAGTTCGCTTCCAGGAGGCCCCAATAATCGACTTTCCCCCTTAAGATTGCATGTGGTCGTTTTGCAAGTATTTTAAAAGTATAATTTCCGTGTATTCAAAACAATAGTTTCTTATAAATATAAATACCCTGTATTTCTACATAAAAATCATTTCTAGCTTAATATGAAAGATAGAAGAATCAAACTTCGCACACTTATAAATACGTTAATCATTTCCGAAAAACAATTTTCTAAGTGACGTGGTCTCTATAAGGGACCCGTAATCTTAACGTATATATCGATATATTTTACTTGTCCTTAGTTTGACGCCATGGAGATTGCTGCCATAAGAAATGCAGGGAAGTCTGAATTTTCTTAAAATAAACACACATGCACATGACATAACAACTTATAGAAAGTCAGAAATCTTTTATTGATTCATTATTAAATAAATGAATCGACTGTGGCTGTAAGCAAGCAGACTCTTACCTGTATCTATTTACGAATGTAAGCATGGTGAAATGGGAAATTTAGATATTTCTCTATCCAAGTTCAGTTAGTTATTTTTATCTGTAAGCATCTATACTCCGTTCCACGTTATGAAGAGGCCGCGTACATGTATTTCTTATGGCCCTGTACATTTTAAATGATTCCAGCCAAATGTTGCCGATTTTGTTGAAAAAATGAAATTGAAAGAATTTGATTTTAAACCTTATCAATAATTAGGAAAAATATTTGTGAACAACCTGGAATCTCCCATTTAAAATGTACCATAAGAAATACGTGGTCTCTTCATAACGTGAAACGGAGTAAAGTGTTCTTTCGTGATGGCTGAAATGAGACATATGCCGATAGAGCTCCTTATGAAATTCAACTCGAAAATAATGGATATAGTTGATATGAGCATATTTGGTACATTTCGCAGTAACATTTTTGGTTTTACGAGTTGCCAATTTATAGGAGGAGCCGTTTTATCATTTTATTGCAAATAAAAGAAAACAGTAATATTACCGGAGATATAATAACAAAATATAGTCGAGAAAAAGACAAATGCGTTATACTCTCCGATTACAAGAGTCGCAATTGAAAGTGAATTCTTAGGCAGGAGTAGTGTTTTGAGGACAAGTGAAATTGGTACGAATTGAAGAGAAATCAATGTTTCTATTTGAATGCACCAAATCCCAACATATTACCGAGAATTGCAGACCTTTACTTTGATTCTTGATTTTAATGATTAAACCGTTCGTAACTTTGATTTCCTATCGTCTATTTCTTAAAAAAGTTCTTTATTCTCATTTCTCCTAAACGTAACTCTCTTTTAATATGAGATCGATAGGAGTTGCTTCTCAGGTGTAAATTATTTCCCTTAAACATTTATGAATTGACGGCATTTAAGTTGATATAATGATTTAGTGTCCAAAGAACAATTTTTAATGAACATTGCGATACGCGAAAATGCGTATCCACGATAAGTAAATGTATTTTATCATCCACAGCAAATAATTTAAGCTCTGTTATAATAATACATCAAAATGAGGTTGAATGATTACTTTTACCTCATCCTTCGTATATAAATTATTTAAAATTTAGGTGCAAATGTGAAGAGAAAGTTGAAAATAGCGGTATTTAAGATTTTCCCGAATAAATATTCATTGGATAGTTTTTTGCATACGAAGAATATGAATGGCGCTCCTTTTATTGTAGGGAATTTGTGAGGAAAGTGTTCGTGGAGAGGGAAATTAAGTAACGAAGAATGTATTCAAATGATTACAGGAGCTCTCGAGATGAAAGATTAAAGGGAAAGATGAAAGGAGAAAAATAAGAAGACATGTAATATGAATGAGGAACATAATGTTTAATGGAGGGAGAGATATAATAGAGGAGAGTGGTGTATGAAATGAAGGGAATGGAAAATGAAAAAATAGTGAATAAGGGTTCGTGAAATGAGGCATATAAATTGCAGTGATCCTATATAGTCAATTATATATGTATATTATATTGTAGTCAATTTGTTCGTGCACTTATATTAAATGCTAATGTTTTAGTGTACGAGTTTCAAGTATTGAATCCGATGACAGATTGGACAAATTTTACTGAAAATAAAAGATTGCCTCGAAATCCCTCTAAAAAACTGAAAACATTTATAACAATTGAATTGTAAAAAGAAAATGATGGTAAAGCAACGAGTCAATCTTTGATTATTTCTCTTGCGCCAAAACAGATGAAGGTTATAAATCCGGTTCCTAATTATTTATTCTAAGTAACGATTTTAGAATCACTAAAAAAGCATTTAAGGAAAATAAATTGTCGTCCGTGATATACACTGGGTTTAAATAAGGTGCTAAGGAAGCCTGAAGAGAGAAACTAGTTATGGCAAAAGGCATGAATGGAAGGAAACATGGATTTATGAAAACTTTTATTCCACAAATTCCATCATAATCTCATATAATAATGTTCATTACACTACAGTGATGCCTATAAATTCTAAAAAGTGCAAAAACATGACAATAGGATTTTAGAAAGAATTATAACTAACTCAAAATCTAATTCAACCATAAGGCATTATTCCTTTTTTGGAAACAATTTCAGAAAATGTGTAACTGCAACGACATTTTGAGATTATAATGAAAGAATGAAAGAGAAATTCAAAGTATACTTACCACCAATCAATGAAGCAGAGAAGATAAAATGAGATGTTATCCGTCTCAGCGAAGTTAAAAGAAAGCCGCAAGACCTGATAAACACTTAAAAAAGGGTCATCTATTTTATTACAATGCTACGAAGGATGGAAGACTTAACAACTTCTTGATCAACAAGAAATAGAAGAACAATACAGAGAAAATAGGAATGTGATAGAGTATGTAGAAGAGTGCTCAAGATTAATAACCGAAACTCCATTCAGATCATCCAAGTCTATGCACCCACAGCAGCGAAGGAGAAATTGAAAAATTCCACGTGATTGTTGGCTCTGAGAATGAGGAGGAAGACCACCACTTTGAAGTAATTATGACTTCAATGGTTGAGTAGGAGAGCGGGAAGCCGAGGACATTGTCGTCGAACAATATGGACTAAGAGAAATGAAGGAGATAGTTTTAGATAGAAGAAGAGGGACAAGAATTGCCCCAGTCTTAGCGGAAGCATTTGCTGAAAGTTTTAGAGAAGGGAAAACACCCAAGGATTGGATCCACGAAAAGATTGTCCTGCACAAAAAAGGAATCAAGGAGGATTTGAAGAACTCATCTGCGAAACATTGATGAAGCGAACGTTTTCAGACAACACTGTCATCTGTGCAGCTGAGAGATTCCGAAGAGTACGATGGACCACTTCCAACAGGAAATCATCATTAACAAAGATGAATGCGAGATATCATCATTACTGTGTTTTGTGGACTATTGACAGGCTTTTGATTCGGTTAGTACCTACTTCATACTACTACTAATATTACATGCAGAGACTGAAGTATTCAAGATCGGAATAGGAGTTAGACAGTGTGGTTGCCATTCACCCATTCTTTTCACAACTTTTCTTGAATCAATCTTCAAAACATTAAGAGGAAAAGGACGTACCGTTTAGTGAAGAATATACGAATCATCTAATGAATTTCCACGTACGCGATTCTTAGTACATTTCCCTTATAAACAGAATTATCTTCGCACAGCAGTTAATAGTAGCCGAAGTACAGGATTATCCTCGAATAATATATGTTTAGAGAATAGAACGAGGGATTTGATCAAGAGTGGTTGTTCAGAGCGTATTCTGAGCACTTCTATTATCGACTTAAAACTTGAAACATTCTTAGCGCATCGACTGAAAACTATTAATAAGATGGCACTTGAAAGAAACTCGCACGTAACATTCACAATGCCAACCGTCTCTTGATGATCCTTCTCAAACTTCGCTTTCTCTCACACACATCCCCATTTCTAGTTACACTCTATAATGTACTAACTCGTTGAAATTTTCACAGGGAAGATATATATTTCTGTCATATTAATCAGTATATCACTTTTATCTGTATTTATGACTAGCTATATATTTATATAAATTAATTATCATTCAAGAAGTTTAATTTATGATGAATATATGAAGATTTAATTGCTATAAGTTTATTGATGCCACACTTCTGTCGGTGCAAAAAAATCCTATTAAATTTAAAATTTAATTAACTTTAACCATGAAATGATATTATGGGTAATCGAAAATAATACTCCACTCAAGAATAACAGATAAGAGAAGAGGAATAAAGAGATATTGTGATAAAAACGATTACTTTTCACTTTCAGATCGAGTAAACTTCGCTATTTCTAAGCCCATGATGATTTTAGAAATCCTGTGCTATGTAATCGATATTACCTTTAGATGTGATTCCGTAAGTGCCTCCAAATGCAACACCAACGGCTCTGGAAACGACCGACAGTTTCAGAAGCGTTTCAATGTAAATAACGGAGAAAGTGCTGAAGAGAGATAACGAATCTCCTCATTCGCCATATCTTTTCAGTTAAATTTGTTTGTCGGAGGGAATATGGCTCTCTTAACATTTTAATAATAATTGGCACTACGAGTTGACGATGTTCTTCGACAATTTGGTAAAAGCCAATTCAAATAATAATACAATCATTGAAAACGGATTCCTCAAACATGGTAATCCAGTTATTATAAACGGCAGCTTATAGGCAATTAAAAATTTATCTTTTCTATTATATATAGATAACTAGGAGGTAAAAAAATTGAGGATACAAATATCTGGCCCAAACCGCTTGGGCCGCCGGCTCGCCGATTTTTCTGTGTAATGGCCATCTAAACCTAACCCAGGAAAAAATCTAAAACCCACTCTACCTATAATGGGTTCGATTCTGAGAGGCCCCAAAGTCTGATTTTTTTCCATAAGAATGCATGGAGTCGATATTTGACAATTTAAAAAAAATACTTCCCGGGAACGTAGTACAACCAAATTTCATGTGGCTATAAATAATATACGTTTCTACACAAAAATGTTATCAATTATCCACAAAAGATCATGGATTCGATGCCAGGAGATGAAATATTTTCAACTTTTGAAAAATCGTAGCTCTCTTAATATGAGACATAGATCATTCAAATTTTCTATACGTACATATATCTTATGTACATAAAAAACAACTTTGCCTATGTGCCATGGGTTCGATCTCAGAGCGACCCGTAATCTCGATTTTCCCATAAGAAAAGCATTGACCATATTTCCGAAAGCTTTTTATGACGCTTCCAGGAGCACAGAGGTTCAAAATTTCACACAGCCATAAAAGGGACCATTCTCACATAAAAGCGACTGTAATTATGTCCTAAATGGTCGTTGGTTCGATGCTAGGGGACGTTTACTATATCTCCGTAAGAAATGCATAAGGAAATAGGAACTCCTTTTGTGTCCTTTCCAGAACGAATTTCCTTTTGAAAATTGCAGTGTTTATAAAGACAACGACAATCAAGCAAATTCTTTTAATCATTTCCCGCAGGATGTCTTTGGTTCGACGCTGGGTCAGGAATATTTCTGCCGTAAGAAACGCATAGGATATCAAATTCAATGCAATGTACGCTGCGATAATGTCATAGATTTTTTGTTTAGCATTCACTTATCCAAAAAATCTTTCGAAAAATCATACGTTTTATTAAAAGATATATTTTCCGATTGTTTGCTGTCAGCAAGCTCACCTTTACTCGTATAGAAGACCGCGCAAACATCCATTTTCTGGACAAAAGCAGTTCCAATGCGGAGTTTATTTTTTAAATTCAAGAAATACTTCAACATCTTGCTCCTCTGGTGTCGAGAGCCTTTTCGTCATCTCAAAAGACACCTTGCGTCAATCACAAGCATCATCTCAACGGTCACCAAAGCATCCTTCGCATCGAGTAATACGGGTGCAATCCGCTACAAAAAGACCTTTTCAGCTACAACATATCAACGCACCCAAACTCTAATTCTCTACATCACAGCCAATGATTCCCCATCAACTTCCACATCTCCTAAAACCCATTACCTCAAAATGAAGCTCTGAATGGCAGAAATTCATCCGGGAAGTGAAGAAACTTGCAAAATATCTGTCACTTAACGCGAATCCTTATCAAGTGCAACACAACCTGTGACAATAGAATTACGTACAACTTTTTGAAGTTTTTTACGTACCAGTTGCCAGCGAAGTGGAACTTTGACTTAATTACCAATGTTGATCCGAACTTAAGGAAGAACTCGCTTCCTTAGGCCACAACAAATGGCAAATCACCACTGCCGCAGACAAATTCCAGTTTTTAAAATTACGCCCCAATGAATTCGATAAATTTAAATATATCACAACCTTATCTAAAGTTTCCGTAGAAATTCGTCCATTCACCTCGAGCCAATGTTTCAATTCGAATACGCGAAATGTCAAGTGCTCTGTCCCAAAATCTGATCGTTTCACTGTGACCACTCCTCCCCAAGGGCGTCAGCACTTAGAGGCAACCCTCCTAACTCAGGATACTTGGAATGCAGTATAACAAGTAAACTACCTGAGTTATCAGACTTCTGTTTAATAATAATATTCGTATCGCGTTTAACTAGACTTAAATCTTATCAAAAATTATACTCGCCTGATTATGGAATCTCTATATTAGATACCCACTTTTCATCAAACGGACAAGCCATATTCATTTTTTCAAATTCATGATGAAAAACGAACCACGTAATAATGGTTATTGCAAATTGCACAATATTACGAAGTTCAAGACAAATCCCAAAGATGACGTCTCTTTAATGATGTCAATGAAGGGTCAAAGAAATGGCTTATTTTTCTTCAGTCATGAATATTGTGATGCAATTTAGGATCTGCGTTCACTTTCAGATTTAGAGGAAGAGGCGAAGATTAGAACGGATATACAACACTCAACAAATACGGCTCTCGAAAAAAATTCCCCTCAGAATTTTTAGACGTTGTTGAAAACATAATCTCAGTATAGAATAAAAACTATACAGAAAAGTCTACGATTCGTCATACGATCAAATATATGATGGTCAGGACAGATAACTACTTATTGTCGATTTTTCCTTGCAGCTTCAGAAAGGCTAAGAAAAAGTTATCGTTTTGTGTCTATAAACCCCCTGCCATACGCCATTTGGAGCTCTGAAATCCGAAATTGCGAAATAAGATCTGGACACCTTCGTTCATAAGCAAATTAATACGTGTCTAATAAAAGGACTTCGATAATTTAATCTATTTTCCATCAAACTTATCAGAAGCGCTTCTATTATCTCTTTTAAAAATAACTCATACGAGTAGCATGAGCCTAACTTGACTTCATAAAGCCATTATACAGTATTTAGTTCTCCAGTACTTTTCATACTATTGATGTGAAACTGATAACATTGTAATTTTGAACATAAGTTATTTTTGCTTTGTAAACAGTTATCAAAAGACCTTATTTTCAGTCTTTAGTGAAAGGTTCTCTGTTCATTGAATTAAAAATACTGGATGTAAGAAAAAATTATTTGTCTAGACTTTTGTTTCTTCCAATTTCATCGGCTGAAATAGAATTCCGCTCATCTCACGGTTATCACTATTCCCTTTCCAATACATTTAATCTATAAATTCGGTTATTTTTCCATTGCGCTAAATGACATTTTTAAACTAATCCCATTAACACTAAATTCTGTATACTTTTATTGGCCAAGACATGTTCAGGTTTCTAATGCTTAAATCCTTTCAAAGCCGCTTTTCGGTGTTCAAATGATGTTTGCCATTGTTTTACACTGCAATTGTACAGAGCGTGGATTTTTATTAAAGATAAAAAAAGAATCTTTCCAACTGACGTTATGAATGTTTTTTACTTCTCTTCCTCAAAGTGTGTTAGACTGCGAATCAAAGATGACGCCTTTTCACGATGGAAAATTGAAAATAATAAACACAGGAGATGGATAAAGAAGGTTGATGGGAGACAAGAAACACTCTTAAATGAAACCTCTCAAGTTGATGGTAATAATGAAGGAGTATAGTGTAGGATTAGCAGAATATCTTCAATGGAGTCAAATCTATTAGCTCTACTTCTGCTCCCTTTAACCGCGTATTTGATGCTTAAACGATGATGCTATTCTCATTCATATTTCCAAACGAAACTTTCTAAAGACATAATTATCATTCATTGATATTTTCCAGTCGAATTATGCCGCATTTAGGTGATTTTATGATCAAAATAATTTACATAATTCTCCGAATACTTACTATTCCAGTCAATTTCTTGCTTCATTTAGTTTCCTAATGTTTACATCCTCGCATTTAGAAATATTATAATTAATCGAAAGGGAACATTTTAATTCGTTTATTCTATTTCATGTTCACCTGTCCACTTCTTACCATCCATTTCTCCTCATTCTAATTCGCCACGGCGTTCTCAATTTCCCATTCCTGTCCTCTTTCAACGGACGTTTTACATTGCCGCTTGAAATTTAATTAAAAATCTCACTCGAAGAAATTAACCCATAATTCCTCTCTTTTTTGTCTAAATGGTTTCTTCTGAAATTTTTATTTTTTACTCCTCTCTTCCCGCTTTCAGCAGTCAGAGCTTTACCTTAACTCTATAATTATTTCAATCTTCCAAAAATAGGATCTTGTAGCTTTGAGAACATTTAAAATTCAATCAAATGTGCAACACTAAACCTCGTTCATAAATAACATTGATCATGCAGTATATTTGAATCTAAGGCTTCCAATTAATGCGCGAAAAATTATTATTAATAATAATTATGTAAGCGTTAATTTTTACAAAGAAATGATGATCGTGAAAAACAAGGAATTTGAAAATATTACTTATACTGATTACTATGAACGAAATTGATAAAATCTAAGCATTTGATATTTTAAAATCTTTATATTTCACTAACCTTTCAGTAAAATAACTTATTATTACTTCATTTTCTGTTCATATTACTTCATTGTTACCGTTCATCGATACACGGTTGATACTTCACCCCGTGAAAACGTTGAGAGAATTTTTTATGGAGAACCAATAATGTATTTTTTCATAGCAACAATCGGAGGTTAGTGAATACAGGGATAGAATTTTCCTTATTAATTCTTCCAAGTTTCAAAATTATCTAATCGGCATTGTCATCCATACTTTTCTGTTGTACTTGCATCTATTTAACTGTATGTACTGTATTAACTACATAATTATGTATGATAATCTATTATATCGATCAATACCAATGTAATTGATTACAGTATATATGTATATAATAAACTTTGTAGTAATCTATTACATAGGTATTATACCTCTGTAATTTATGTAATACCTATGTAATAGATTATAACAAAGTGTGCTAGTGTGTATTAATCTATTACATAGGTTAATACCTATGGTATAGATTACTACAAACAATCACTTAATGGACAAGTGTTGCGAGCAATTAACTTTCAGAAACTAAGATCCTGCATAGACCTTTCTATCATCTCGATGAACATGCCTACAAAAATGTATGCGAGTATAAATATATACTCTAGAAATATTGCGTTGTCATTTATGAAAGATCTCAATTCAATTTTTCGAGCAAGAGTCGTAAAATTGGGCAATTATAGATTTTTTCCATTTAAAAACTCAACTTTTGATATGAAGAATGGGATTTCCGTGATCTATACTGACTTAAAAGCAATAAATGTATAAAATAACACTGCGATAGCTAAGTGAGACGAAATAATTATGAAATTTTAAAACTAAATATACAGAATATACTAACGAACCTTTCCAACAATTCCTTCCGCTCCTTCACCATTCCTTTTCACACATTAAACCTGCCATATACTTTTCGCTGACTTAGAAAATTCATTAATATAATAGTTTGGAAGAATTCGCCGGAATCGATTCACTCAACTGAGAATGTTATTCGATTGTTTTGCATCGTAAACATCACTCTTCGAACCTCATCCGCTCCCTCCGTCAATATTTAATTCCCTTGGATTTGCAATCGCCGACCCTCCGCCGATGAGCGCAAATATTCTCATGAGGAAAAAGTTCGAAGGAATTTCATTCTCATTTGAGTTCTCAATGAATGATTCAATTTCCATCCAAATGAGGTGAACAGTCGAACAATACAAAATACATTTTTTCGAGCGCGGACTTCGATCTATAAATTGAGCTGTTTCAGGAACTTTAATTATTTCTCGCGCTTTTGCAAGGAGTTGACCTAATTTTAGGAGAAACGCCGGTTTTCGCATATTTCTTCAATTCCACGCTAACGCTCAACCCAAGTGTACAAAACGGACAACACACTGTTCTTGATGTTTTAAATTCTATTCCAATATCCAAAGCACTCCAACCTATGATTTGATTGTTCGGTTTATTTCGTGAATTCTGTTCTTCCTCCTCTCCTCTGTATTCCTGTTGTCAGAGATACGTGCATTCTGAGCACACTTACAGGGTGGCTTCTTCGAAATTTATATTTTTGCAAAGGAACTATACAATCGCCTCCTTACAGAAAGCAAGCGATTTAGGTTTCTAGTAATAAATTAACAAAAGTGCACATGAAAGTTTAGTATCGCTTCAACGAAACTCAAAATACGTTTTAGTCATAATGTCAGAGTTATTTGAAATGCGTTTGGTATACATTTCCTATGCGAGCATATCTACTGCGTCGAAGATAATCTGAACTTTATTTGTTCATCTTCCGCAAGAGTGCAATGGCCTTATAATCTTAAATATTTACACGGCTTTTAAATACTTTCCAAATTTTAAGATAAAAAACTATTAGAAATGACGAAAATGTGTTCTGATTTTCCCATGTATTTGTTAATAGGAAATAGTTCAGGTCCCCGAGAATCGAACTCGAGACTATTTTAATCGAACTTCTAACACATTAATATGCATATACGGTGATTCTATAGATATCTTAAATTTGGAACTTCTGCGCAATCGAAAAGTGCTTTAAAGAAGTTTTCACATACCACATATACTCTTAAGGAAAAAATCGTGATTTCTTAGGCTCTCTGGAATCGAACCGATGACTCGTAGATAGTTATGATTTTTATGACTGATTATTTTCCTACTGATCACACATATTTATAATACTACGAAGTCTAATTGATCTATCTTCTTTATATATTTAGGAAATTTTTAAAATTTAAAAACATTTCATCATCTGGCATCAAACTCATGGCTATCGACGTATTAAATATTGTTTTTTGATATAAATTTATACAGTACTTATAGACCTCTGAAATTTTATTGTTCTGAATGCATGAGAAGTATTTACTAAAATTGTCAAATATCGACTGCATACAATCTTACGGGGTCCGATTCTGTGGCCTCCTAGGATCGAACCCGTGATGGGTAGTCTTTCCTCAGATTAGATTCGGTGGACCATCACATTTTTCAAGAGACAAGGATTTCCATTTCTAGAGCATATGTAAATATATACATATATTGGCTACCGTTGCCTATTTTTAGATCACAATAAATAAATATAAATCGGCCCACTAACATAAATGGACACAAATGGTTGTTAGAGACAAAATGACGATCGAGGATTTTCAATCCATTTCCAAACAATCAATGTCAATGAATGAAACCGACATACAGGAAGTGATTGAATTACGTTCGCAAACGAGTTGTCACAACGCTTCTCCATTTTAGCTTCGTTGATATTCTTCCTTTCACGACGTCATTCAGTTGATGAGCGAAAAAACATATTCTTCGGCTAATTCAGCGACCGAACGTACATAAGGGCCTCTCATCATTAGAGCATTTTTATTCTTCCACTAGAAGTATTCTAAATATTCGAATTAGGTGAGAAATATTCTCCATGATAAACATTTGTTTTTCTCCATGAGCATATTTGTTCGTCATTTAACGCAGTGCTCTTAACAAGTGATACGCATCGGTTATCAATTTCGTTTCGATCACTAAACAGAAGAGAAAATTATTTTCTTGTTTTAATGTATTCCGGCGAATCTTTCGTACGATTTTCACCTATAAGTAATACAAGAAAAATCTGACTTACTTTTTATTTCCTCTCCATTAAAGTAACATAACAAAAGAATGTTACATCTACAGTTTGCCTTTTTTTAGTAATATCTAATTTCCTAGGTGAAGCCAAAATTTAAATTCGGACTTGTTGGATTTGAAAAATGATGAGTAAAACTAAGGTTTTGAGAAAGTGGTGGGTATGGATGATAATTCAATTAGAAATAATCTCCATTTCGTCCCAAATGAAGACTGGTTTCTGCGCGCGACACGTCTCACATGTCCACTGTCCCTTGTGTTCACGAGTCCATACAATTGATGCTCCATTTGACCCATTCATTTGAATCAACAAAGTTTGGCTTCCCTCGCACATTCGCAATTTCACATGTAAGTCTCAGTATTCAGAATAAGTGAATAATCGCTACAAAAACAGATCAACGAATGAGAGAATACTCTAACTTCGTTCTTTTTTAGGTGCTTCAATTTTGTATCATCTTCATCTCTGCATTCTCAGATCTGATTTAATGCCTCACGGTTGTTGTTCTACTTATTTCTCTCTCAGTTCATTTCGCAGAGCTCGTTTCCTTCTCGAATATTTATATTTTGTCATATTCGACTATCTATAATATACGCGTATAAGAGCGAGTAAATAGATGTTTGTCTTTTATCCATGTCTTGATCTGTGCTCAAAGTCTGCAAGGTATTTTCAATTTTTTTTGACCGATCTTACACATTTTATACGATTTACATAGAATTAGTTACATAATCTGATACATAATTTAAGAGCATTTTTCTTCAGTTCCTCTTTTTTATCTTAAAGTAACTGAAATGGAAAAAGCTATAATAACTATGCTCAGAGAATTGACATAATTACGACTTATTTTTATGATTTCCCTTTAAAACGTGGATGAGATTCCTCCTCATCTTTGTCTCTATTCCCAATTAGAAACCGCACCGAAATCTCTTCTCGTTATAACTTCAGTCAATGGAAGAGCATCGTTTTAAAAGTTATACGTTGTCCTCGATTTGAAGGAATACGCAACTGAACGAGGGATAATTTCCATTTATAGAATTAAATTAATATTTGATACGAATTATTTGAGATCAAAGTAGAGTTAACAGTCTACTAAAACAAGCTGCCGTGAGAAATTAATACCACAATGTAAATCTAATAATTCTGAGGTTCAAATCCTGGGGAAGAAATTTCACTCCTGGGGTGTTTGTGAAAGTCCGTTGTCAAGATTTTTACCACACTGTAATTATCCAGTTTGTGCGGTATTTGATAAGAAATAAAAATTACAATAATAGACAATTTTTAACTCAAAGAATCAGTTATTTCTTGTACATTTTTTGTCAGCAAATGTTAACTTTCATGGCCATTTGATTCCAAACCGCTGAATTTGAATAACGCGATGAATGAATTGCTCAATTAAGTGATGCGGAGATCCCCGACTTCTCATTCTTATGTTCAATGGAACCCCTAATGATGTAATTAAGATGAACAATATATGCAATTGAACTACTCTTCGATTAAAGTGTAATTGAGGCGCTCATCGATAAAGAATTCTCTATCACCGTTCGTCCACTTAATTTGCTTCTCTTGATACACTTACGTGAAAATTCTTAAATCTCAAATGGAACTAGCGAATATTTTCCTTACTGAAGAGCATTTTTTTAAGACGAATTTAGTTTTAACGATATGCGATACTTATTAAGTAATTTCTGTTCGACAACGCTTTCATTTTTTCTGTTTGATGAATCGTTTAAGCGCTAAGACTTTGGAATATTTACTCTGAATGTTTTATTGGCTGAATTTAGACAAAAGTATTTCGGATTAGATTTACCAAATGGGCGTAAAAGTTGAATGGCAGTCACAAACTGTCAAACTCAATTTATACGCAAGTTACGAGATTTCAATAATGCTGTCAACACTTCCTTAATTTTAATATTTATTAAGATAATAAGTATTTATTTTGAGTTAGTTGCCAAAGATTCAACTTCAAGAGGAATAAAGTTATATTTAATCTTGTGATTTATGGATGTGTATTGGCGAATAATTTTAAGTTGAATAAAAGCTCTGAAATGTGTTTATGAACAATTGAGTCGAAGGATTACGTGGATGAAGTAAGAAAATGCTATGAAAATGACATCCGAATATGTATCAGAGGATTGGCTATTCCTGAGCGAAACTTTTTGAATGATGATTCGTGGTGAGAAATGTGCTCCTTTCGAATGACGAACAGAGTATTCAGATCGTACAGATTCCGCACTTCAAGGCTAAGTTCTTCCGAAAAATAAATCACAGTATCAAAGTATTTGTAGATAGCTTTTAGAAATTTTCATGGAAATTTCTGTGAAACTGATCCGAATCATACAGCAAATATAGATTCAATAACAACTTTTGATAACATTTCATCCGCCGCTGTATATATGTAAATCATATGAACGATGAACAATGTTAACAGTGATCGCACTTAGCTGAACGCCCGGACGGAAAAATGCTGACATCAGAAATATGTGAGAAGTCGAACTTTATTCAACTCGCGCCAATGCAATTACTTTCAATTTGGTTTCAGTAGCATTTAAGCATCGTAAAAGTTTCGGAAACACTTTCATAAACTCATATTTAGATATAATAATCTATTGGTTGGTGTAAGCAAATTTACTTTGCACCTATACTTATATCTATTAGATATAGCACCATCGAGGGGATGTACATTTATACGAGTAAAAGTGTGCTTACAGCAATCGGTGACTATATCTAATAATGAAAAACTAAGACATTTTCAAATGTTTGTACAACTGATTATTTCCCATTTATGTTATTATATCTTCTGTTATTTCCTTTTTTGAACACTTTTTTTAAAGTTACGTTCAGTCCACCTACACCAACTCCATACATCCATAGCATCTCTCACCAATGCTTTAAATCACATTAACTGATTCAGATTAACTGATGAGGGTGTTAGTCTTATCAAGATACATCCTCACCCCAGCAAATTATTACTTTGTATCATTCAACATCTCGTCCGGGCAAAATGTACAGATAAAATACTTTGTACGCTTCAAACACAATCTCAAGTGACGGCTTCTCGGTATTTAAGAGGGAACGACACGAGATCTCAGGACAGTCATTTTCAATGAATCGATGATCCCAGAAGCGCATCCCCGTCCTTAGGAGCTTAAACAGAGGTATTGAAAATCATCAAAGGAATCTTTATTCTTTAATTAATTATTAATTTACACAATGTCACGACGACAGGAGTATCAATAATCAATTGTTATCATCATTTGTAGATCTATGTTTAATCTTGGCATATTGATCAACGAAACTAACCTGATACGAATGCATGGCTAACTAATCCCCCTCTTCTTATAAACATTATCCCGCAGTTGCTTAAATATATTTCCTCACATCTCATCTATTTGATTATTGTGATGTACCATCTTTCTGACAATCTTCTTAATAAATTACAAAAAACAAAAAATTGGTGCGTTCGATTTACCTGCATTCTTAAAAATTTTGATCGCATTTCGCTCTACTATAGACAGCTATCCTTTCTCAAGTCAAATAACCGCAGAAAACTACATCTTCTTCAACTCCTTTTTTCCCCTCAGCTTCCGCGAACAACTACTCTTACAATAGCACAGTGCATCAATGTCAAACTAGAGGAACACACTTAATGCAAATTCCACAGAACAGATAAATATAATGAATCATGACAACGAAACTGGAACACTCTTGCCGCTACTGTTCGCCATCGCACCTCACGAAACACCGACTTATCGATCATAATAACTTCATGTGACGGTTGTTGGCTGGTCTTTACATATATTACTGCACCATCACTATGCATTTTTAGTTCTATATTGGTTGCCATTTCTTTTTTTCCATGTAATATAGTTTTAGTTTTTTCGTTTGAATGTTGCGTATTGTATGTATAATGTATTGTAGAGTATTTTCGTATATCTATAATTTTATTTTTATATCATGTTATATTTACTATTGATGCATGTAATGAGTTTGCAATTGTTATCTAATGGTTGTGAAATGGAAGATGGGACTCGATGGTCCCGATTTCGCCAAATAAAGTCCACTATCTATAACGAGTAAAAGCCGAAAGCGATTCTCTTATGATGATTATTTCTGATGAAAAATTAATGAAATTTTTATAATACTATTTTGAATTATTTTTACCACGAAGACGTCGTTGACGGAGAAATTCAATTTATTTCCAAACTAAGAAATTTGTGGACGAATTTCCGATTATCTCACACTTCAACCGTTTGACTGAATTCGCAATATACTAGAGATGATCCCACTGAAAACCGTTGCTAAATTGATTGATATCATTGTAAAAGGCAATCTTCAGGAATACCTCCTCCGGCAATCACATTGAAATAATACACCAATCGAAGAAATACCCCAAGCATTCTTTTAGCGCAATAATTGAAAAATAATTGTAACATTTAAAAACTGAGGTTGCACTTTAGGATCAATTATAATTTGGAATGAGCCTTTTAAGATGGAACACATCGAGTCCAAGAAATGAGTATCTTGAGTTTGTATCTGTCAACAGGTATAATTCTGTCCAATTCTACTTACAGAACTGCTCCTAAAATGATTTTTTTTCTAATGGAGGAATTCAAATTATAATTACATCTCATCAATTGGTGTTCATGGAAAGCGACCCACGGAGAGCCCCAACAGAAAGCCAAGTTTTTCAACGCTACTTCTGAATTTTGCGCTCATTTTACATGCGAATTGATTTCGAAATTGCGAAATGCTATCTGAACAGTAGTATACACGAATATGTGTGAATAAGATGAGCAAACGAAGCAGAGAGATTCTTTGAAGATTTCGCAATTCCAGATTGTTCTTGCAATTCAACATATTGATAAGACAATCCGAAATATTGAGACTGTTTTAAACGTTGCTTTTCATTGACGAAGAAAACGAATATATAATTCCGGCAGAATGTCTACATTCAAGATATCCTAATTTAAAAGTTAAAATTATTTTAAAGAAGTTTGGAAACTCGGTTGCGATTGCTCGCAAAATTCAGAGATATATATTTGGGATAAAGGAGTGTTTGGCATTATTAGGCGAGACACGAAGGAAATCGTTGCCATACGATGGCGGTTTGGTGGGCTCAAGAAGATCCTTGAGCGTGTCCTTTTAAAAACTAGTTCTTCACGATGAGAACACCACAAACATCATCCAGTGAGAATTCAATTATCATAACTGCGAATTTAGTTTATCAAGGGAAACTCAATTCTCTTAAGGGACGAGGAAAGGTTTAGATACGAGGACGTCGATAAAATAGAAATATCTAATGTTCAATGGTTTTGAATTTGCAAAATCCTTGTATTGTGCTGACTTGTGCTTACTGGCAACTTACCAAATTCAGAATTTCGAGGAACAGCATCAATATTGTTATTTGAAATATTTTGCAGAGGATGCATATTTACTCCTGTTGATCAAATTATGATGCAAAACTACATAAGTAAAGAAATATTTTTTGGCAGATATTGAAGGCAATTAAGACAATACAAAAATAAGAAAATACAAAAAATACAAAGGAAAGCTGCATGATATGTTATGGGAAGATTTAGAAAAAGGGACAGTGTTACAGCAATGCTAGATACTCTTGGGTGGGATACTCTGGAAAAAAGGAGAAAAATAAGTCAACTAGGTTGTATTTACAACATAAGAACAAGTAACGATGGTTGGGTATCCTTTAAAAATTCAGTTGTGAAACCTGATTTTTGCGGTAAAGATAGCCACGAATTTGAAATTAAGCCTTGGCGGCAACTAACAGACATAAAGAAGTATTCTTGTCTCAACAGGAGAATTTCGGAATGGATCAGGTTACCTGTATCAATCTTAAGACCCTTGCTTTAAAATGCAAAATCCTTCAAAAAGAAATGCTCCGATATTTTGTAGATTTAATGCATATATTTAATAAGCAAATGGGGGTGTTGTGGGGACTTCTGGGATTGTTTGGCGATGCAGTGTTTCATCCCGAGACCGCTACGTTTGCCGCAAAGGCCTGTCCTGAACCCCCGAAAGCTGCAGAAAAAAACTGTAAGGTATAGTATTTAAATTTATTTGGCTACAGAGAGCATTTAAGGAAATCTTACCAGGCTTACAGCCTACTAGCAGTTTACTTCTAATAATAATAATATCCTTCGTTCCTAGTTAGCTGACTTTTTCTACTTAAACGAAGATAAGCAAGATTTATTTTGAATATTTTACCAACTATTCGCATTCCATGCAAATCGCGACTATGGACTGTTTACTGAATTTCTCACATTTGTGTGGTCGCGCGACAGTCACGTCGAAGTGCATACATAAGAGGGAAACATTTTAATGTTCACATACACTTCTTTTTTTAAATTTTGTGGAAAACAGCCGTCCCGTGAAATAAGGCGAAGATAGTTATCAAATATCTTTTTACTTTTCACGCTGAATACTTCCTGAATCTACCGAAATGATACCCTCCGATAATTAATTTAAAAAGCCTCAGCCGTTTTTTTAAATTAAATTATTTACTAAAGGTCGTGTCTCGTTCTTTTATCCTCCGAATTTCCAGAAAAAATTCTTAACTTTTTTTTGGAGATGCCAATGGAGCGGCGAATAAGGAGTAACAAGAAATAAACTAATGAAAAAACATATAACATTTATTACAGTATTAAGCAAATTTATACATATGTAACAAAAGTACTAAATTCTTTTAAATTATATAAGACACGGATAAAACATCTTTTGGTGGCATGAAACGCAACCGTTTAACTGTGTACATCGTATATTCCTGGAAAAACAATAAGAATAACTAAAGCGATAGACTGACACGCTCTTATAAATGGGTTCTAACAATTAACTCGAAATGTCTCTAGGCACTTAATAAGTACAAGGCCGGGAAATTGAAATGAACTGATCCGGCCTCTCCGCCGTCGTTGGCCGGACCACTTTCCCGGCGAAAGCTGCAGAACATGCCGGGCTCACCGCTTGTTCCCTCTACCGTATTTCTCGTCCAATAAACTTAAACAATAAGAGAGCCAGGGAATAAAATGGCGAGGTTTTGAGAGTAGTGGTACCGGCTAGCGGTAGAGGAGTCAAGTGGAGGATATGAGAAAAGGTGCAGCCACAGAGAGTAGCGATAGGGTCAGACGAGCGGCCGATGAATATCCATTGCTTTGGAAGCCATCACACTTGTCCGAGCCCACGTCGTGTCCTTCGCAGTGCAACTGTAGAAGACAATGCTTATTACTGATATACGACGGGAAAAGATCAAAATAGATATATAATTAATTGAAAATACGCGAAGATATAATGGATAATTAAGGCTATACGAAATTGAGTAACTTACCTGGAGTCCAGATACATTCCAAAAAAATAAACCTAAAAAAAATTTTACGACTTGGCATGTGATTATCAACTACAGTTTCAGTGGTAAAAAGTGTATTAAAAAAAGGGATTAACCCGAAATAATATCTACAAAACGTACCGAAATTTCAACATTTTCCATATTCGGTATTTATCAATTTCGTCGGCAAAAGAACAGAATCGTATTATCTTTAGCGGTTTTTACTTCAACGGAGAATACTACCAGCTAACATAGTCTTTCCAACAATTACATAAATGATTACCATCTGGATTTGTGTCATTTCGAAGGGTATAAATTGATAATAATACAGTAAGAAATGTAAAAATAAACGGACTATTCAAAAAATATATATATAGATATTGATTTACTAAAAATTGAAGCTAGGATATAAGAAATGAAATGCTACAGCTATGATAAAATAATTTGGATTGTGAAAAATTTCGTTTTAAATAGTATCGAGTGCATTTTTTACATAATGGAAAACAATTTTCTTATCTTACACTGAAGAAGCCAATTTAATAAGCTGAATCTATCGCTCGAAATCAACTATCAGAATGGTTTTGAGCTTATCAAAAGTTGTCCGCGATGCTGCCAATAATCGAAAGGTTTGTGCTTTCAAGAGAGTACACGAAGTTGTTTTTATCATAAATGTGCGAACAAGTAGCGAGTGCCTCTTGCAGTTAAAATGGAAGAAAACTAGAAGACGTATCTTCACGTTTGATCGCTGTAGTTTTGGTCCTTCATTTGGAAAGACCGAAGTCATACCTTCTTCACAAGTTATAAACCATTTGAACAGTTATCCACGTTATGAGCAACTATCGAACAAGGGCAATTCCATCGGATTATTGTAAAAACATTACATCTCCACCACTATGTATAACACATTTCCTCCGGGCTGATGTCCAATTACAAAAAATGCATTAATAATAATAACTACAGAGAATTCGACAATTTCGCCACTCTTATCCAATAATTTGGTTACAATGGTCCAAATGGTACGCCTTTTATCAACATCTATTAATTAATTATCTAGTGCTTTCCCGGCGAATAATATGAATGAAGTTTTCTCGGCTCTTCACTGCAGAAGATGGAGTAACACATGAGACATAATCGAAACAACCGAGAAAACTTCATTTCCGTTCATTATGAAGCAGGTTCAGGACAAGGTTTGACATCTTATGCTCTTCATTCTGATTAACTCACAGTCATCATGAAACTTACACAACATTCATAAACCCTCATTTTATCTGATAAATTAAACATCCGCCGTAGTCAATGACTTTTAAAATACCTAATATTCCTCATAACTTCGATTATCAGCGAAGAAAAGATCACAAAATCTTTGATCCATTTTATCCGGATGATTAATTCGATACAAATTTTAAAACAACTACTCTTCACAATAAACTAATCGTCTAAAATACACTGGAAAATGTTTGAAACGACAATAAGAAGTACAATTGTACATTTTAAGATCCTATTTTATAAAACACCTTGACTAACTCTACGGAGAATTGTCATAGTAAAGAAGTCTCAAGATAATACCTAGAAGACTAAAGTAGCGGGTCCTATTTTAAAAATCTATGCGAAGAGTTTTTATTGTATGAAAATATTTTAACTATATTAAAAGGAATGTAAGTTTTCAGATATAATATGGTAAATTTTACATAAAACCATTAAATAACACATGTCAAAAGTTTTAAGTTGTCTCCACAGAGTAAAATATAACCAACGAGAAGGGCTAAAGATGATTACCTCCATCAATGGGGATGCCATACGGTCCAGGAATCTCTCCGTAAAATTCGCGGTCTCGCTACCGCACTTCTTCAAGACAACTTGTTTGGAACACTGAAGATACTCCTGGAATGAACTGTAAAAGATTGTCAACATAAAACGATGCCATTTCCTCGTGAAATTTTAACATGCTAATGCACTGAATACGTTAAACTGCACCTCAGGATTCGGCATGAGCCGTCTTCAATTTAAAGATCTTTTTCGCATTTCTTAGCATTTTTATTTTCTTTACAAACACTTTATTAGAATTAATATTTCTCGCATTGGTATTGTAATTAGTATTTATAATTATAAAGATTTCCTTATTAATTAAAAATATCTCCACCAATATTTTAGACTATTTGACTTATGGATTTCGGCTAGAATGTTATTTACGAATCAAAATTAAGGATTTTATAAATTCATACAATTGTAAGATTCGAATTTTCATTAATCTTCTTCAGTTTTTATCTTAAGCAGTCTTCCAACTTCTCTCTCTCTCGAGTTATTCTCGAAATCGTCCAATTTTAAAAAAGGTAACAATTAGCGGCTTTAGTACAATTTGATAAAAGTTCAGAATGGAATACATTCTAAATGCTCAACATTTTAATAAAGCATCGTATAATGACAAATTATTACAGTCAAATCCCTCCGTTATTAAAAGAAATTTTAGAAGATCAAAACTAAAGAGATCGACTGATGTGAACAGCAAACCGTAGATAATTAAGTGCAGAGTATATAAACGCATTACGAGAGAAAAGATATTGACCGTTCTCCACTAAAAATCTTCAGTATCCCATCTAATAATAAGAGGGATCAGAATTCCAAAATCATAACTATCGATAATTTAACCTCGAGATAAGAAAGTTACGCTAAGAAATGTCTGTGGGGTAATGATCTCCTTGACAATGGCAGCAGTTGGCGGCTAGAAACCCCACAGACATGTCAAATACACCTGGAAAGTATAAGAAAGTTAAACTGTGTTTCCAAATGCAGAGTAATATTTAGATATATACATTTATATTCATGTTATCGATCCATTTAACCCTTTCGGACAATTGCCGTACTCAAATGAACAAAGGACATACGCTTATCTGAGATAAGGGACGCTGTAGCTTCATTGTGTTCCATTCACGAACAAGAATCAAAGAACAAAACAATGGTTCATACACCAGTCACGATAGAAAAACGATAAATAAAAGATATAAATGAAGAAACGCTTGTTATTGTAGAGAGAGATAGAAAAGAAGTGTGCAAGAGAGGAAATTGTAAATAAAATTACGTATATTTATCTTATTCTGTATTGTTTCGATCATATTTAAGTAGTTAATTTAGTCCTAAAGTAGATGACGATGCAGTCAAGTTTCCCGATGGATTATTATCTAAGATAAAAATATTATTCCATCAATTTCGAGTAAATCAAACGTACAATAAACTTTTGTTTCTTAAAATTACTGTCAAATTCAGTTTCGCGAAATAAGCTGCATATTTAAAAATCTGCAGGAAATACATTTTGAGATACTCTGTGTTCTGAAATTCGAGGGTTGTACATAAGCGCTATTTGGCCTACAGATTCCAAAACGAGATGCATCCACGAGGGTCGTAAGATGAGTGAAAAGTTTCAAAGTACAATTTGGTGAAATAGCTTGGAATTACTGTAGAGTGAACCGTAAAGAGACAAAGTCGAATATTTCAGCAGAAGAGGAGTCGTGAGAATTTGCTGAAGAATTTAGTAGCGCGTCATCATAGATCTGTTTCAAACAGCTCGGGAGCCATAAATTAGGTTTCACAGACTTGTGAAAATGATAATGCAACACTCGTTTACCGTTATTATTATTACCAGTGGGATATTTGAAATGTAAGAAGCGTGATTTCCATTCCAAAACGATGACGAAAGTGAAAATGAGTTGTCACGCATAGCTTTATACTCATGCTACTTTCACATCATACATACGGAGGAGAAGTGAACAAAAAACACATTTTTTATCATATATTCTAACTTACTATCTTCGGAATATACACATAATAATAGAAATAGAAGGTGAATATTGCTCCGATTTCAATCGAATCCGTCAGTAATTATTCGAAAATTGTAAACAGATTCCAAAGTCGATCTTTACACGAGTATCGTCCTCAAACCGGTGTAATCTATTTCATTACAAAATCAATCGAAACCTTCCAAAGTATACAATTTAGGAGTAAGCAGCGACGGCATTAAGTGGTCAAATAGATAAGAACGAATTGAAAGGGCAATTCACGACTTCGAAATAATAGAATGAAGATACGGAGGGTACAATGGACGAAGGAAAATGCTTTAAGATGCCTTATCTTATGCCTTCGTCGACACTTCTCGAGAGAGATGATATGCAAGTCTAATTACTTGAAATTAACACGGAGGTAGCAGTTTCCTTTCTGAGGAAGATTCTATTAGGGAAAACAAAGGGATTGGTTGGCAGTCCTTGCACGCCGTGTCATTAGATGAAGGCGATAAACGCGAGACGCTGAGGTTTCCGTGTGAAATTCGGATGTGCTTACGATGATTCTCAAGGATGTCATTTTGTCAATTTATAGCTTTCTATTACTTTTATAGAAGACTAACGACATGAGCAAGTTTTTATACACTTTGATTCCGGAATTTGAGCGTCTAGAAAAGTAATTAAACCATGAGATAATAATTTAGGGAAGGTAAATGTGGAAATAAGGCGGTATCAAATTAATAGCAACAAAATAAACATACTCATCAAACGTGATCGAAGTATATATTTACTTAGTCCATCGCTCTAATCACTATCTCCGCAGGTGAAATGATGAAGGGAATTCTTCGGAAATTTCTTCTGTTCCTTCGATAAATTACATCCTTTCTTTTATTCCTCCGAATTTAATGATCACAGTCAGCTTTTTCTTCGGATCCTTATTTTCCCTTAATGGTCAATATTTAATAGACATTCGTACGAATACACGTCTATACTACTCTTTAAGTACCTAAGGAATTCAGCAAAACAACATTTTTCATCGAATACTTGGTTATGCCAACCGGTTAAAATCTCGCATGGAGATGTTTTAAAATATAAATGGATTTGTTTTTCAATATAGTTTTGTAATGTCCCTCGATTAAATCAATTACCTAAATCTGTTTTTAGTTTTAGAATTTAGTTTTTGTTAATCCGCTTTTCTGTGTAAATTGCCATTCTCCGAAATAAACTCCCCCTAAGAGTGGTTGAAATTTCACATCGAATGATTTAAAAGATCATTTTGTACGGTAAAACGGTGGACTCTTAACTCTTAAGGACGACTAAGTGAACTTCAATTTTTTCCTTTTGACGATGAACATCAAATAATGATTCGAGATTTTTTCTTTTGAGTCGAAAAAAGTAACTTTCACCAATTATATTAACTACGATTTTCATGTTTCTTGCGACTTTGTTAAGTAATTAGTCAGAAAATAAAGAAAACGAGAGATAAAACCAGAAAAAAATAGCAGAGCGATACTTGAAATGGACGGACACCGAATTTTACTTTAAGACTCAGATGAGAAGTTAAATCACGCTTCAAAAATAAATCAGGAAAATTAACCGAATGATACAGACTTACGATAAAAGATAAAATAATCCATCGCCTATAACTTTAGTAATAGTATGGCAAGCGCATAGTATTTATCAGATAATATGGATTATGAAGATATTATAAAACTAAAATTAATTTCTTTGAAAAATTATCTTAAAATGATAAATTACTTTCTTTGGAAATCCGTATGTCTATTCCTTAAAATTCATATAAAACTGAATTGAATTAAAAAAAGGAATTTTAAACTAGCGTACGTTTTCCTTCGAAGTTATTTCTTATCTTGAGAGGATTAAGCCTAAAATAAGAAATTAGGGCGAATCTTCTAATTGGAAGCACAGACGCAGAAAAAAATGAGTTGCACGGGAAACAGCATGAATAAGGCAGGAACCATAAAATAGTACTTTTTTACACAACTGCAGAGTTTGAAGACTTCTATCTTTATCAAGGGGGCGTAGATTAAAGTCAATCATCATCTCTTCTTCTAGTCAAACTATCCTCGCAGACAACAGGGATAAGAGTATAGTTTAATATTAATACGGTTAATTTGTAGTCGCGCTGTCGGAAACTGCGTAGATTGGAATAATTAATAATTATTATTCGAACGCCACAATTATCATTTGCCGAAAGACTTCCTTTTTTCAAAAATCGTTTAAGAAGAATGATCGACTTTGAGTGAGGCGCATGTCTTAGAAGGCAAATTGGTGAATTTATATTGTTCACTTTTAAAGGAAAAGGGGGGAAGATCATCGGAGGCGATGAAACATTTCCGCGAATTATGAAGAGAAATGCGTGCCTATGTGACATCTCGCGCACGCGAAAAATAGCTTCTCGATCGACGCAATCAAATAAGATTCCTGTATTTGCTCAAATAGTTTTTACATGTCAAAATATCTTCGACACTCAAATTCCTCAACTTATCCGCTTCCATATGAAAAATATACTTCTCGTTTCCAGGATGCAACGGTTAAAAAAAAACCTTGATAACCGTTTGATAACCGTAGGTAAATGCTATTGGCGAACAAAGTAAATATGAATCGGCCAATCGATTGCCATTCTATCGTTGATATCGGTTGAACGAGCAACTCAAAAACTGACACTCGAAAACTAATATTTTTTGATAGCATCCTTTTTTTAAATTATTTTCTTCGTATAATTGACTCTTTCTTTATGTCTGTGAGAAATCATACTGATGAGTAACAATAGCTTTCTTTATGTTCAAACACAACGAATGGAACTTACCAGCATACAGTTCGCAAGTACTTAGCACTTTCCTCAGCGGAAATGCCTTCTTCGCCCGGCACTCCAATGCCCCCAGCCAGCTTTAGTTTATCTTGATGTACCTGCATACACGCCTCGTGGTCCTTTCGTACGGAATGCATGCACGGCCGATGACGGAGGAACTCTGACGGAGGCAGGAAGAGAATAATAAATGGCCCACTTCAAAGCAGCAAAAATGCTTTCTGTCATTCTAATGTTGAATTCAGCAATTGACATTTAAATTGACTAAGAATTAAATTCGAGTTTCGATGCGTAAATAAAATGTTAGAAAAATAAAGCTAGTATCGCAGAAATGTAACGAAACATTTTAACGCATCTAAGTGTAAAATAATCTCTCTGAAGCAGTACATCGAATACTTAGTATTCTCTAAACAATTTTTTCCGACTTTTGAGTTCGCTAAGAATCCATTTCAAATTAAATTAAAAATTAAATTTTAATCCATTCCAGTTTTGATCAGTTAAATGTTCCAAAGAACTTGCCATTCAAATGAGATATTAGAAAATCATCAAGTATACATGCTAGTTTTGTTAGCATCTATTACATGTATTGTATGCTGCCAGAATATTCTTCTACTTGAAGGGTTTAAGGGACAATAAAGATATTAATATGTCGTACAACGTTAATGAATTATTTGGAAGGAAGCTTAATTTTATTTTCAATATCATAGTAACATAATCTTTCCCAGCCTTACAATGTGAAAGCGCATTTGACGGAATAATCTGCTTGAATGAGCAGGAATGTGACTCAAGAGGCAGTGTATCGTTATATTTTTGTCATAGCAAAATAAAAAGGGACATTGTTTATTTCGAAAAAAACTTGAGAGCATTGAGTTTTACTTTCGACATTAAGTTCTGCAATTGTACAAAAACGAGTATCTCAAATGATCTTGAATACAGGATGAGAGGATGCATGGATAAAAATCTCTCACCTTTAATCTTTTCTGTTCACCTCTTTTATTAAAATAGGATATTTTTTAAATGAAGCGCCTAAGTAGGCCACCCTAAGAGTCTAGAGCCCCTCAATACTTCGCAACCGAGAGTAGGCCATTTACAAACAAAATATTCCGCATTAAAAACAAACTTAAAAGTTAAAATCGCTAAAACATTGTAATAATATTTACTCTGATCGCGAAAAAAATCGGAGCGAGTTCAAACCACATAACAATAGGCCAAGGTTTGAACCAAAATTTCACTTAAAATGCTGCTTTGATGCTCATATATTATACGTTGAATACAAAAATCAAACGGCATAGTAAAAGAATAATTCAATTTTTCGTACATAAGGTCCTTGAGACATGAGAGGTGATTTTTTGATTTATTTTAGACTGTTGAATAAACGAGAAAATCTGAAACGTCGACATTAGAGAAGAAGAGGGAATTAATTGTTGATCAAATAGCAGTAATAATTTCCACCTGATTTTGTACGCATAAGCCAAGTCCGGTGAAAATAATAGCTTCGTGTCCATCGAAGAAAATTCATCGATTTAAACAATTCTTTCAAATGAATTTCAACACTAATAACATGATTCGAAACTATTTATAGTTTATATTCCAGAAAAATAAATGCTAAGATAAATTTCACTCCTCACGAACTCGCGTCCGTTGAATCGTTATTTCGATCCTTATTCGGTGTGCGATCCGTGAAATGCGCGAAAACAAAATAATAGAGAATACATCAGCCACACGTGTTTTCCCAATGACCTTGTTCTTTACTTAAAGAACACAAAAGACTCTGAATATGATATTTATTATGGATGTATTTTTAGAGAATAATAAGGGCGTTGAGGAAGGCAAAGGTTTTATTCACGCAAAAAACGGAGAAATCAATTTTCCGCTCAAATAAACAGTTCGCCAATGAAATAAAAATTAATTGAGCTTTGAACGGCGAAAATTATTTATCTTCGTTCTTCATTCACAAAAATATTTTTTATATCAAACCTTACGATATTCTTAGTTTATATTTCGAGGTTGCTCGATTCGAAATGAGGGCCACTGAGTTCTTTGAAATTCGTTATTTCATCTCCTTTCCATATTTTGTTCTCTTTATGACTCCTTTATAAAATTTTTAATATATTGTTGCTTATCCAGCAGACACGAATAAATTGTTAATAATGACTTTAACTAATAAGAATAAAAACAACTTTGTAAATTTCCGCAGAAAATTTTCTGTGATAAATTTACAAAGTTTTAATAACTTATATATATATATATATATATATATATATATATATATATATATATATTCTTTCGAAAATTGTTAAAATGATAAATTAATTTCTTTGGAACTTCCTATATCTATTCATTATAATTCATATAAAACTGAATTCAATAAAAAAGAAATTTGAAACTCGCGTACGTTTTCCTTCGATGTTAACTCTTATCATGAGGGGATTACGCCTAAAATAAGAAATTAGGGAAATTTATACGATCCTTAAATTGCGCGGACAATAACGTAAAACTATATTCTCTAAATGAAGATAAATACCCTGTTGATATGATTCATTCTCACAAAGCTCCGTGATTTCACCGTGAGTGCCGGAGTAGAGTCTTTTGAAGTATATCCTTCGGGGTAAAGTCATACACCGATTTGTGAACTCCTCGATACAGCTGAAGCCATCCTTCATTTGCCTAGAAAAGAATGGAGGATATTTAAGACTTATGCAGAATAGATATCAAAACATACTAAACTTTACTTAAGTAATACATGTATCGTTACACTAAGCACGAGAACCATTTATCTATTTATATTTCTCTTATATCTTCGGGGTGGTATACACTACCTATCACGGGTTCGATTCTAGGAGGCCCCAAAATAGGACTTTCCCCCGTAAGAATGCATAGGGTCGATTTTTAAAAAATACTTCCCGCGCACTCAGAACAATGACATTTTATGTGACAATATCTGCTATATATATCTAAAAAATGTTATTTTTTATCTACAAATGCTCATGGGTTCGATGCCAGGCGGTGAAGTACTTTGAAATTATAAAAAAATACTACAAGCTAAATAGGATCCTAACTTTATTGATCCTAATAGGTGAATCAATAAAATTCCGTAGAATAATAAATACCTATATAATCAATTCTGAAAATAATCAATGATTGTTTAGGTGTCATGGGTTCGATTTCAGAGAGCCACTCTCTCCCCATAACATGGGCTAGATCTCGGATATTTTTTAGCACTTTCCGATCGCGTAGAAGATTTAAATTTCACATACAAAATATGAGATAAAAAATGGATGTCTTGGGCAAACCGCTCATCAAAGTTCCATCAGAATTTATGCTGAATAACCTGGTCCTTACAAATTATCAAGGATTTGATATCACCGTTCTGAATTCTTCGAACCGAAATTACTTCCCCATTGAGTACCACATATATAAGTTTATGATATAATTTCTGACCTCATGAAGGCTTTCTGAATATCGCGTTATCTTCTTTTCACAAGACAAGGCCAAAATAAGGCCAACTCGCATGACCACGTCTTTCTTAGTGCACCTGAAACACGTTTCGAGACACCACTTTAAAGAGCTATATATCATTATATCCGTTATTATGCACTCAGGGATGTTTCCCTTGCATTTTATTGTTATCATTTAGAAAGGTTATGGTGAAAAAAAAAAGAAATCTTAAATCCGTTAAACATCACTCTGAGACTACGAAAATTTTCTAATTATCAATCTAGATAAAATTCTTCAGGTCGACAACGTTGTTTCTGCAGTGAATATTGTCAACTGATTTACGAGTGAAGACAGTGACGCGTTCAGAATTCTCTTGATGCCATTCGCTTACTGCATTGCCAATTCCTTCGTTTATCGTACGCAACACTATATTGTTTACACCTTACAAAAACCACCGTGATTCGTATGCCCAATGCTTCCTTAATGTCCCAAAGTCACAGATATCCGCCACTAATATCCACGAATATAATCATTCGGTAGCAACCGACTTCGGAATAGGAATGCTGAAACATTATGTGCAATCGACGCCGTATGGTGACGTGAAATGAAACTCAATTAAAAAAGATATTTAGCTCGATTAAGTATTTTAATCGCTGCTGGGCTTTATTTTGCAGTTAATTTAAATAAGTAAAATACTTTAATCCAATGTATGGAGGCACTGAAAATTTTATAAGATATCCTAAGAAAATCGCTTTTAAATTCTACGCTTCTTTTTCAAATGAATCACGTCCTTATCACAAGTTCCTACAAAATACTGCTCCGCTTAGCTTTCTTCACCGAACCTTGGGTCGGATAGCTTTTTCGCAAATTATTTCAGAATTTCTCTCACCAGCATTCTTTCTTCATCCAAATTGATACACTTCTTCGCTACATAAAAGGTGTTCATTGCAAAAACCGCACTATTACATTAGCTCTTCATATTTGCTTTTTCCGCCGTATCGAGTGGCCAATTCAGTGACGCGAAATCCATTTTCAAACTTCGCCTGAAGTGGTTTTTTCCACAAAATTGTCCTTCCCACCGCTTCACAGAATCCAAGGTTGCTCTTTTGCAAAAATAACAATAAAATACCGCTAAGGAGCCGTAGAAATAAGCATACTAGGGAGGTGTTAAACTTATGTAAGAATGAAGAGCAAACGAATAATGGGCTTCCTTCCACCGATTTCTCCCTATTAATATATTCTGTTCATTAAAAGTTTACATAGAATCTACGCTCAGCAATTAATATAAAAGAACATTTTTGAACGCAGACCACAACCAAAGACAGAAAAATCCCAAAGGGGTAAGACGAAGTATTTCATTGCTCGATCATCAGAAGTCTTAGTCGAAATATTAGCTCATAATTATGTATCTGAATTTTTAATACCGCATTTGACGGCATATGAGACTCGCCCTCATTGAGTAGGCCAAACACAAGGAAAAAAGTTACAATAGTTTGTGCGACAGCACCACAATAACATAATGACTGACTACTGCTCTGTTTCCACGCACTTTAGCGTAATTTAAAACTCCTAGTTTATACTGAATGGTGCGTCTTGTTTTCGTTAGTCGTATTTCCGAGGTTATTTTTTAACACAGTTTTAAGCACCAATACCGAATACATATACATTATACAGGTGTGTCATACGTTGAACGAATCGTACTCGTTTTAGTGCTAGTCCGAGGGCTGACACGACTAGTTAGGTTTATTTTGCGACGGTGTCCGAAGGAAACTATCCCAGTTCTCTCATTTCTTGCTATATTTTTGTTGGCAAAAATTTAGTAGAACCTGATAAAATAATTATGGCAGATGTAGAAAAAGTTGTGTAGCTAGACCTTTATCCGGGCTAAAATTCAGTACTGAAAGTTAACATGTGTCCTTCACATATAAGGCGCGGGTAAATTTTTTGAGACCTCATTTAGGAAAAAAGTGCATCTTATATGTCGTAAAATACGGTATTTAAAAGTATTTAATTAAATACATTTGAAACAATCAATTTTAAAGAGTTAAGAATATAGATACAATTTATAATAAGTTTTATTTAATATGATTTATTTAACATCGATTTAACAACATGATTATAATTATAGATACTCATAGAAGGTAAAAAATTAATTTTACGGAATAACACGATCGTGAATCGCAGAATGGATACACGCGCCCTCACAACTGGAAAAATATTAATCGATATTGAAAATATATGGGTATTTCTTATTTCTGTCTACTTTTAACAGTGTCAATGCAATACATGAGACGTATTTCAGATGAATCCAATATATGAGATCTATTTCAGCAAAAACACTCTAAAAATTAAACGAAGGTTTCCTCGTCTGCTCACCATGCACATTTCCTGAAGTATAAAATAAGTATTTATGTAATTTTACTTTAGTTTTTAACAATGATAAAGTAAAAAAAATAGCTGTGGTAAAGGAATTGGATTTTCTTATAGAGCAATTGGGGGTTCCGAATGGAGACATATAGTGCAATGAGAATTGGATGACATCCATGTTAAGACAGCATATCGAACACGAGAAAGAATATTTGATTTAAAACATAAGCTGATGGAATTCGTTACTCTCGTAACGAAAGGCCGACGATTAGCGATGAATTAATTATCAAAGGATGAGTTCCGTTCAGGAGATGAAAAGCGTGGTTAAGCGAAGAAAATTATTAATGAGGATTTATAACGGAAATGGGGGAAGTACGTTATTGAAAAATTTGACGATTCTCTAGCGTCGATCTCAATGAGCGAGTCTCCGAACTAATTCGATAAACATTCCGAAAACACCGAGATTTTCTGAGCCGAACGAGCAACATTTTTAGCGATCCTCACATTTGTCATCGCACATATTTATACGAAGGAATATAACTGATAGAGCGAAGATAAAGTGATGCACTAAAGTCCGCTTAAAAAGAAACTAAAAATGAGAAAACATCGTTTTTATTACCGACTGAAACAAATTTAGATGACTTATAAGGATATAAAAATAGCCCTTGTCTTATTTCAAATAAAAAAACTTCCCATGTTATGTATGGCACTCAGTTTTTGCTATTGCGCATTATAACTTGCTATACATAGAGCTAAGTCTCCTAACTAAGTACTTGAGATTTTGAAATATACTTTTCATCCATATGTTTTCCTTCATTATGCTAAATACTCAAACAAATACGCTGATAATTTTCAATAATAACAGACAATTTGAATAAAGGACCGTTGGAGGGCAAAAATAAATTTACAAAAGAAAAAAATATTATACATACATAAGACATCCAGTTCTTGATCCCCGATCTAGGCTAAAGTTTTACTTTTTCTATTCCAACCGTCATAACATAAGAAATATTTTAAAACTAGTTTTACAAAAAACATTGGAGAAATGGGATAATTCAATAGCACTTACGGACACATTCTATCCAACTGCTCTTTGGTAGTATAGAATCCCAGCTCATTCTGATCGGCAAATCGATTCAACGGGAACGGGATGCACTTCATCAGCTGATCTTGACTGCAATCGTCCGAAAGAGCTCCAGAAAACACTGAAATAGAAAATAAACTTATTTGAGGATATGAGAGCAAAGGGAATTTTCATTTGAATCTATCTAAATAAGTGCCCGCCTTTCGGCGTGTGGCAGGGGGTGACTTCCGTGAACTTCTCGCGAATCGAAGAACGAATTTCCGAATCGATTAGTTTGTGCATTCTCTCGTTGTCAGAGCACACGAAGGACGGTTTACATCTTCCGTACCAATGTCTTCCTCTAAATCTTTTTTTATTGAAATTTACATCCCGCGCTTTTAATCATTTGAGTTACCGATTTATCGCAGCAGTTCTTTACAAAACGGATCGCCTTCCGCTGAACCTTTTCTAAGCCACTAACATTTCTCATAATAATAAAAACAACTTTGTAAATTTCCACAGAAAATTTGGTTTACAAAGTTGTTTTTATTACTATGGCATTCCACGAAGTCACGCCTTCTCACATTGATTTCATTCGTAACATTTCTCCATAAACTACACAAATATTCCAAAGGGCGTTCTAAAATTCCATTGTCTTATGGAATAGCCACATGGGTGTTTCCGCAAAATACGCTGAAATTCCATCGCAAACGATAAAATTAAGATTCTCATCACTCCGAGTATTCTCAGATTCAAGTCGAAATATTGGTGACATTTGGATGATTCTGCTAATTGACGAAGATGACAAAATTCTTCATGACAAAAGAAATATTTTTTTTTAGCGGGATACAGCAAAGTCAATTACTCGAATATTAAATTCAAAAACTAAGGTTATATTGAATAATTCGACTCAGAATAACCTGTAAAATATAACAACAACAATTATCTCAAACATTCTCGCGACAAGTTTTCCGTAACTTGAGGAAGAAAAACATTTTAGGCGATGCATAAATTAGACTCCGCGATCAAATTTTTCGACGATTATGTTCCACTTTAATTATTTTAATGGTAATTCAAAAATTAGTATTATTAGACATTCATGCATTCATGAGGTATAACGAGTAATCTGAGAAAACTAGTACTTTTTGTTGGATAGTTACGTTGGATAATGGTAATGTTCGTCCATTGCTTTCATCCTTCCGTTTGTTTACAGCCGCTAAGACAATAATTGTTTAAGAAAATTTATTTCTTTTGTTATAAAGATGAAAAATCTTCATCACTGTTATTATTTCTTATCCAAATTTCACCAAAATTTCAGAAAAATATCCACCAAACGGACAATCTTAATTTTCTACGCAAATCTCTAAACCGTTTAAATGACTCCTCAGGAGTACGTTGCTTCTTTATTTCCCCATGAGCTTCGCATTCTTTTGTGGACTATAATGCGAAACGAAGCTATATTGCGTGAAAAAACGTATTATATATTTCTTTCCCCGACTATTACTATATAAAGAAACTGTGGTATTTCAAATGTGTAAAAATATATACGATTTTACATCAATTTCATAATACTTCTACAGGAACGATTTTTTTTCGTTCAGGAAAGTAGTGGTAAATTTTTAATGGACTTCAAAACATCTTCAATCGAATTTTTGTTCAAAACCTTTTCTTTAGGCGGCGTTTTGCAGACATTTGGATATTTTAAAAGTCATTTTCACGTGGCATAGCTGCTGCTTTGCATTGGACACGCGTATCATAATAGCGACTCCGACGATCAAAACTACTTGTTTTTGGCTCCTCCTTAAGCGACACATCGTGTATCAGTCGATCGTGTGCATTTCATTTATCAGTGGATTCGAAAATGTTGGCCGGGACTCGCTGATCCCGAAATACAGTGGTCTAAATGCGGACACACGCGGCGTCGCTCTTTTTTATCTCCGCCTAAAGTTTTACGCAGAAAGAACTTGTTCTCAGTTGACATTTCTAATTAGATTTTGATTTTGTTAGAATGGGCTACTTTTCCCAATATTTGAGGCGTAAATTAAAATGGGCGGTTTAAAACCAACTTATGGAACATTCGTGTAAAACGAAACAATATAGCCAGTAAACGTTGAAAAATATTGACGAAAAAAAAATCGGAAGAAAAGAAGAGTGTAAATTCATAAAAGCAATTAAAGTTACAGAGAAAAAATTAAATTATAGGAAAAAATGGTTAGTTAAGGGAATTAGAAAATATATACATCCAAATACATTTAACTATTTGAAATGGTTATTCATTATATGAATGACGTTTATGTATGTTCTCACAGGAGTTTATGCTTTATATCCGAGATATTTTAACTATCAAATACGAATAGCAGTTAATTGTTTATAACATGAAAATTAGAAAATCGAGTGAATAACAAAAAGTCGTTCATACTACATATTTCGATTATTTTTTTCCAAGAGAATGAAATAAGTATATTTTGGTTTTTTTTCATATCGAACAAATCAAACATATTTATATTTCAACGCTATTAAATATAATATTTTGAGATTCATAATTCTTGAAGGCTAAATACTAACTGTGCACCGCGTTTGCCTTATGAAAGGAAATAAATTATGTGAAAGGAAATGCGATGCGTCGTTTGGTATCCTCTGAAGAGAGTAATTCCATAAAAATATTATCTCAAAAAGCGGTCATCTGGAATTATGAAGGGGGTGATAGTGCAATGCTGAAAAGAAAATCTGCATTTAATATTGAAGGAAAAGAGTTCTACTAAATTTCAATACATATATCTAATAAAGCTTTGTAGAAATTTTAAGTCGTATAAGATACAAAACCACAGACTCGTTATCAAAGAGATACTGAAAGTTAAATTATAATATTAATAATAATCTGTCAATCAATAGAATTATTTTAAATACTTTAATAACAGAATGTGCTCTTTCAATGTTGATGCTCGAAATGAGATATCAACATTTTTAAACAGATAACATCGCTTGTTGACATTGAATTTTAATATACATCGCAAGTTGACATTGAATTTTAATATAGATAAACAGCAACTTTTAACGTTAAGGAATACATGTAAATAGGGCGTGAAATTTTTCGGGAACAATTTTATACCAATTACGTATAAACCACTTCCTCTCATCCCCATGAGAAATACGAGACTATAACAAAACGAACTTTCATCAAATATACTATGTTTTATCAGAAAATTATTTTCATCATCTGGATACTTACACATGAGTTGGCGACTGATATTCTCTCAGATTACAAAACTGCAAAGAACAACTCTCAATGAAATATTTTAAAATAGATGAATGATTATAATGCAAATCACCGCAAGTTGGCGGTGAAAATTTGCAGAAAATTAAGCCATTCTTCATTTTCTCGTTTAATTGCACGAATTTCGCGTCGGATTTGGTTTCGATGAACTTCGAAAAAGAGGTGAATCTTAACAAATCAGATTGCACTGCTACAAAAGAAATTACCAAAAGTACTTACTCTTCGTATGTCTCTGATAATGAAGGATGAAAATTTCTAAAACGAGCATACGGTTTACGTTATATAATGCGCACATTTTGTCGCACCATATCTTCCGTACCAGAATCTTGGCTCAGAATTTAACGTTCGTTCACTCGAGAATTTCAATGAAATCGAAAATTAATACGTATGACCCAGCTAAGGACGATATTGTACGAAAATTAATCTCAAAAGGGATTATTGATAAATCATCAAATCCCTTTCTTGTTATTACAATTTTTTTAGGCTTAACGTCCCAATTATTAATACCTTCGGATTCCTTCCCATTTCATAGACACGATTCCGATGCGTTTATTTATGGTTAATGAAGGCTATCGGAAGAGTATATCGTATATAATGTGAGGTAAAAATGGATGAAATAAAGTAAAAAAGTAAACGATAAATATATCGAGCTAATTATAAAGCAATCGCGGAAAATGACGGAGTGATTTCTCATAGCGAGAATAAGTTCCAATGGAAATCAATAGCTTTCAACTCTCACCACACAAAGGGGTACTTTAACCAACAAACCTGAACACCCAATCAATACTTTGGTAGAAATTATCCTCAAAAGTGGAAGCACGTACATCGATGATGAAGAGCACATTGGTGAAGATGCAGCAAAGGGTTGTGATATAAGCCACTGAAGATGGGGAGTTCTGGTGAACGAGAGAAAGGTCTCATCAATTAAGAAATGAACGACAGTAACCCTGGCGGGTCACCCCAATTAGTGGTGCTGATTAGTTCTCCCAATCGTGGGCAAAAGGGTGTCCGATCAGACGGTATTCATCCACTGCAGTGAGAAAACGAACCTTCGTTGGCAGTGTTATATAAAGTGCGTACCACACCCTTGTAATCATCATTGATTTTTGTGGGATGCTTTTAATCGGCGAAGATGTGACCACAACCGCTTTACTGCAAGTAAACAGGATTTGGGGTATCGATGCATAATACTCCACCGAGCTACGAAATACGTCGCCTTTTTAAAAAATAAGATTGAGGTTTGATGGTTCCACAGTTGGGTAGGTCAAATTTTATATCGTCAAATGTCATTTAGATCGTTTTGATAATTTTAAAATGCTTTTTGCAATTTATGATGACATTCCGCCGTGAATTTCGCTTTGAAAGAAACGGAGGCAAGAATACGACCACTGATCGTTAAACAATATCATTATAAAATCGCTGTAGATAACTTTCGCACTGGGCTTACGAACTGGTTTCAAAATACGGAGGGATGCCTCATTTTGCGGGTAAGTTGTTAGAAAACTCGAGATTACTGTACAATGTTTTATTTATGGAAAGAGTATGGAGTTGTTTAGAATCAACTTCACTGAATCAGGTGTTGTGGTTATAGAAAGATTCTCATAAAGTTTAGTACCGTTACCACAAAAATATACCTGAAATACATCTGGATATGACAAGATGACGACGATCAATCATCGAAACTGATCGTGTATTTATATTAGTAAAATATTTTATGATAAAGGTAATTTAAAAGCTTTATGAAAATCTTTTCTTTTTAGAACCTAGTTTGATAAAAATCATCTATATCTAGACGAGCAAAATGTCTTACACTATTCTCAGAATTGTCGCATTCTCATTTGGCTCCTTCATGTTAGCAAACACTGAAATTCTCAATCGCATGTCATCTTCAGACGGAACGAAGCGCCTCTAAACCGTTGGCTTTTCGGTCTTGCTCACAGCAGAATCCTGTCAAATTCTTTGTCATATTCTTCGACGGCTACATTTATCCCGAATCATATATTAGCTTTTCGAAGATACGGTAACAGCTGAAACTTCAAAAGAATAAGGACGAATTATTCGAATAGAAGACACAGCGTTTGAAACTGTGTCTATAGCTCTGTGACCAGATGTACGAAGCCTTTTACAATGTAGTCATGTACTTATGGTAGTATTCAGTTAGTAGAAAGTTAGTATCAATACTGCGCGAGAATTTTGAAATAGCAATCCTTAGCAAGTCCACCTGTTTGCATCTTTTCACCATTGTGTGGATTATCATCATTGCGAGTAAGCGAATGTGAAATCCTCGCACAACATTCCTAGAACGGTGCATCACAATGCAATAGACATTGGTTTCCAAGCATTCTCACAGAATTTCGATACTAGTCCTCTGAGATTTCCTTAACTCTTAGATTCATTGGCAGATGGTTTTCACTTCTCAAATGCTCTCACCCATTTTTATGCGCCCAGAATAAGAACTCGCCACCGTATATTCATCACTAATATGGTATCGTTCCTTAGCAATATTTGTCGGAATCCTCGGAAGGCCCTGATTACCTACGTAATGATCTAATTTTGGCTTTGAGGGAAAGACCTTGAATAGAAGGGAAAGTCTTTGCATATAAACACAAACAAATAATAAATGTAGAAATAGAAATTTTTACTTCATCCCTAATTGTTTATAATTTTCTATAATTTCTATAAGAAAACAAATGATTTTCAAACTGTCAATCGTTTCTGATTCCCTAAAACAAACCTCACATTCCGCATTCATTCATTTGCACGAATTTTAAACAGATTATTATGGTGAACACTGATTATTGGCAAATTTGGGTGAAATTTTTGCGACCGCCATCAACATAATCAATTGGAAATGATAAGTTACTCTGAATTCTAGCGAAGAAACGATCATATGCCGAATTAAAATATCAATATGATATAGAATAAATAAATAAAAACTGAACTCATTAGAGTTTGTGCATAATTAGATATGTAACCGCGAAAAATGGCAAACACGTTTAAAACTAACAATTAGCAATATAAGTGACGTATTTTACATGGAGTCAATTAGAGTCTAAAACAGACAGTTGTTTTCATTTGATGAGCAAAGAAGGGCCCGAGGCAGTGGCAACAAAGTTGGAAAAGTGAGAACGAGGATCCGAGATGAACGGTATAAGATAAACGAGTCATCTCAGCACAGCAATGAAGCCATTACGTTGACGAGTCATGTAATCAGCCGAAACTAGATTAAAGCTTTAAATAGTGCGCATTATGTCAGCATCAGAAGGCACATCTTTCCAGCGCTGAAAACAATTACCAAATCACCTCCATTCGAGTGAACTTACCAATTAGGATTTCTTATCTCGTTAATCACTAAATTGCAGCTAAACACGGTTTAATCTTAAATTTTTTTATCAAAATCAAGAGTTTCACGCTTAAAAAAATGTTACCTATTAATTCAGTGCGAACTTTTAAATCGGTAGCTGCAATATGTTTCAAAGCGGATTGTCGTTTTATACTTATTGTTCTATTCACTTCCACATTATAACCACTACAAACATTAAATATTTGCATACGCTAAAACTTACCCCTGAAACGACTCTGAAAATGTTTCATTAACGAGCTCCTTAAAGCGAAGATCGATTCGGAAAGTGGATAATTGAGTGAATTTCGAGAGAAGCGCCAAAATATTGTATAGAAATTCATCCGATATCAATCATACGGAGGCTCAATTTTTGCACCAAAAGACGAGCTTTTCAAAATGGGCTATACAAATTTTACACACGCTTACGGTAAATCATCAATAAAAACGAGAATTACCTTAATTCATGGAGTTCATCGAGAGTCATTAAAATTTATACTTAGATTTCTTTCAAAAACGGACAGAATTTACCGGTGCGTCCTTCGAATGAATCTTGAATAATACCAACTCTTAAAAACGCGTGAGAATTTCAGTTGAAAGTCTAAAACAACATTGTCAGATTTAACTCCATAAAACAGACGAAAGTTCAAAGAGAAAACGTTGAAATGACTAAAGGAAATCAAAGGTAAAATTAGTTTGGAGAGCCAATGGGAAAGGAGGCTGACGAACATTTTGGTAGACTATTGTAACATTATCACGGACGCAAATTCAATCGTAAAACAATCTTAAACCCATTACCGATTACACCACTGCAACATTCATTGTACAAATCAAAATGGAAGCTAAATCTATTATAACATAAGCTGAATAATTTATAAGTATTTAAATTCTTGGTGCGCGATAAAATTCGCTTCTAGATTTTAAAAAGAACGTCATATTCTATTATAAACGCTTAGTAATTTCCACAAATAAAATTTATTTGTTGAAAATCAGTTATCATTTGTCATATACTCGTATGGAGTGCCTATTTATTACATTATCTCGAAATTATTAATTATAAAGATTCCTCAGATTTCAAACGAAATATCAAAGCAAATAATAAGGCGAAAATAGAAATGTTATATTAAATTGAAAGTTAAAATTAATTTACATCGATATTAGAAAGGCGTGAATTCGCGGAAAGCCATATTATATATATTCATCTACATCCTGAAGATGCAAGGTGGTATTAAAAATTGAGTTCTATTTAATTTCTTCTCTTCGTACGATCATCGAACGGCCTTCGACTGATAGCGTGGGAATTGAGTTAAAGATACGACCAATAATTAGACGAAACATGACGCCCATCATCTGCAGCTGAATACGAAATGCCGCTCATCAAAGCATCGATACTTCAGAACAATGAATTAATCTTAGGTTACATTCCTCGTGCATTATTAATGACGCGATAAAGTAAACCTTACTTAAATAATTTACGTCCTTTCCGAAGTAATTTTACTAACGATAGTACATCAAACATAGATTTCTTCAGATTATCATTCATTACGTTAGACGTATATAAAACCATTGTCGCTAGAGTAGAATAAGTGCGTACAATTGAGAAGATACGTTTTCCAAATCGAATTAAAATTCCTCTAAATCAGTCAAAAATTACGATTGAATTGCGAGTAACCATCGCGATAAAATGAATCGCTATATAACAGCGGGATTGAATTCTTCTTCATCTAAGCTTAAATTAATAAGTAAACGGCTGAAAGATCAGCGAATTTGAAAATTAATTAACTCTAATATATATAATAATGTGACTATGTTTAAGTAGAATGAAATGAAAACTTCCTCGAGTTTTAAATTTAAGAAAGTTGAAACAATGAGCAAAGTTTTTTTTCTCATTTCTCACAAATGGCTATCGAGCATTCTTTTGGTACTCACTGCTGAAACAATTTGCGAACAATACCAACCTCACGACACATTTCCAATCCCTGAATTAAATCAAATAACATCCGAAAGAGCCTTTTAACCTTTGACACGAGGCCAAGAGGACGGGAATGATGAAGTGGAATGAAATTGACCTTTCCGGGAGGATTTCCATAGGAATGTATCCGGAATTAAGGTTCATTTAAAAATAATAGGTCAAAAAAGATTCGGAGTAGAATCGAATACGAAAAGTAATTCGGCACATATTAGAGTATATAAACACTTAAGTCATCTACTCTTTCCCTCTTTCTTTGATTGCCGCCGTACATACAATTCGGATGAAATCATTCAAGTACAACTTCTCAAATTTACGCACTTGGTAGAACCCCGACTTAGAAAAGATGTTTTTTTGTTTAATTCGACTAAATGGCAATTTTCTTTCCTTCTATTATCTAGACATGATTTAAAAACCTTGCTTTTGTGTACATGATAAAAGACGTGAGAGAGTAACTAAACTGAATAGGTACTCGATGGAAATATTGGAAAAAAGAGAGTATATTCGATAATTAACACATCAATGCTACAACGAGGGAGTAACTTTCATCGATTAAAGATAAATATGACGTACGTAAAATATTTGCAGTTATTTATTCAGCCAGGTCCATTTACGATATGTATTTAGATATACATGTTTAAGTACGAAAACCAATAAACAAGGAAATAATTTAACATAAAAATTTGGAGTTTAGACTTATAGGATACATAAACAATTTATAATCAAAATGAAGGATAAATGGAGTTAAATCCCTTAATTCCAGTAAAAATAAAATATGAAACAGAAAACATTCGATGAAAACTAGAGAAGATCAAAAAACGTCAACTGAATAAGAATTTTTTTCTTTGAGGATTCCATTGAAATTTATTTCTAACACACTCACTCAGTGCTCATAAAAGAATAATCAATTTCGTAAATAAGTATGCTTTAATCATTATTAACTACATTGTTCTATAGTATGCATTGCATAGTATACTCTGTTATTCAAGAGAGTATACATTATGCAAAAGAACAAATTCTTAATTACTATATTTTGGAAACTTCTGTTTACTCAAAAAGAAGCGAAGTCAGGCAACTGTCGGCTAAGGAATTCAGCGAAGTGAGGGAGAAGAGCTACGAAATTCGAGCATTTTAACAATTAGTTCACTGAAAAATGAAAACAGAGCTAATAAAAATTCTCGATAAGAGGTTTAGAAATTGAAAGATGTTAAAGGTCTTAAATAGCATCCAAAATAACGAGTCAGGCGAAAGATTTTTCATTTCTAAGAGTATTTGAAGAATTCCATAAATAGTAACTGAAAATTTAGCTCATGAGCTAAGGTTTAGCTAAACGTCACAAAAGTGGTCAATCTCGAAAATAGGTTGTTGCATTAGAGGGTATGAGGTAGACATCACAAGTTCCCCAAGGAAGTGTTCTTAGGCCGCTACTATTTCTAATCTCCATCTTTGATGAAGTGATGATGTAAAGATCAGGTTTAGATCTTTTGGAATGATGCCCTCATACAAGGAGAAATAACATCACATGAATATAGCGTTTACCTGCAGAACGAGCGTTACTACAAGGTATTTCGAAGATTTGGTCAAACGTAAGAAATGCACTCCTAAGATCTTTAGAAATGCCTAACTTCTATAGAGTACTGATACTGAGTAATATGCTGTTGGTCATTAGATAGGTTCTCATTTGCAATTCTCCTATTTAAAATACATGGGAGACGTATTCAATAATTATTTTTAAGTATTTAACGAAGACTTGGACAGCTGTAACTTTGCGTGAATATAGTAATTAGAGATACCTTTCGTACGATATGCAAACTGTTCTGGAGAAGGTTACGAATTAAATTCTCGGGGGAATTTAGTTTATTTCCGTAAGAAATGCAAGGGAATAATAGAATACATTCAGAGACTATGAAAGTATTTTAACTTGAAATCTGGGGGAAGCTTAAAGAACATGATACTCAAGCGAAAGACATACAATCTTGGTAAAGATCGTCCTTAGTCTCTTGACGCGGGAAAAGTACTGCCACGAGAAATGCAAACACCATGTCCTTGAATTTAGGTTGGGACTTGTGTAAACTGTAGAGAAATTCACAAATATTATTTATTCTTAGCTAGATTAAGCAAATGCTTTCAGACTAAACATCGGACTTTCCACCGTAAGAATGCATGGGATAGGTTTTTGAACAATTTTAAATAAATTCAGTGATCCCTCGTTTACCGCGGTTTAAGAACACCTTCCGCCGCTTAAAATATGTTTTAAATATGCTGACAGTATTTCCATTCCACACATTTCAGACGAAATTTACAAAAGTATACGTTTTTACTTAAAAGTGTTTGTGCTAATTAATATGGTTAATTACAAAACCTTACGAGTAAAGGTGTGCTTGCTTACAGCAAGCAATCAGTTAATACATCTAATAATGAAAAAATAAGATTTTCCGAAAGATCATTCTGCTCAATCATTGCTAAACATAAACTAAATGACATTATTGCAGCGTGTACTGAATTGAGTTTGATTTCCCATGCATTTCTTAAGGCGGAACTTTTCCCTTCACAGCGCTCAAGCGTTTGAAACATCTCATCATTCGCATAAGTATCATCGTCTTCGTACATTCAATAAATTTCATGGAAAAATACAGTAATGAGTCCTTACGGAGTAAACGCACCAATCGAGCCAACAACTATTTAGGACATTATTACGGAGGCTGAAGACACGGCGTTTCTATTTATGAATGAAATGTTCTACTGTTTCTGATCGGAGAGTGTGGTTATGGAAATTCAATTTCTGATGCATTCTCGATTTAGCAAAAGTCAATATGAGCATTTTGTAGGCACAATTCTCTCAGTTCCCAAAATTATTGCCAAGTCGACCATTTGTGAATTTATCGGCAGAAAATTTGCTCCTTTTCGATAGTATTCTTAACTAATTTGTGTAGAAAATTTACTAATAAAATTGGCGACCTTCTATAATATTTAGCCCGAATGCGATCTTTGTAAATGGGAAAATGGCGTCACTTGGTTCGGGTGCTCATCTCAATGCGCCTTAAGAAATGGAACGCTTCTTAAGGCATATAAATTCGATGTTTCTTATAATGAGTCCATTAATTAATTAAATAGTAAGTAAATAATAGGAATTAATTAATATTCCACGTTTAATAGTGGACAGTTTATATACCGTTAATATCATCGGATGAACTTTTTGATTTATTTCCAAGATCTTTGGCAGAAATGTCCTAATCGAAAATACTACGCATCGCCACTTGTTCCTTCTCCTATGGAAGCTAATGCAAGAATTGTGAATTTTTATTCCGCAAATTAATATCATTCAACGGATAAACGAAAACAGGGCCGAGTAATCGAGAGCACGGTGAGTTAATGAGCACTCTTATCTGCTCGATAAGGGAATCTTTGGGTTCAATCTCCATCATTCGAGACTAACTTATACAGAGTTCATTTTCGCGATTCGCTAATGAGTGCAGTTTAACGTAATTGAAGATAGAACATTATTAACGACGATCCCGGCAAATATTTAATACCTTCGTTAATTACGCTATTCGATTACTAGATGACGAATTTCGAGGGAGAATTATAATCGCTAAATAGTCTTTCAAAGAACCGTCTACTTACATTGACTACACTTTCCATTCTGATCAGTTCCATTCCTAATTATACTGCAAAAGATACTTTATTATCATATGGTAAAACGGCTGAACAGAAACGCATAGAAATTGAAGAAAACAGACTCAAACTATTAATACTTTATTTGCATCTGTCAGATGAATGCGTTCGATCAAATTATTTGGATACTTACAATTAATGCTTTAGACGATGGAATGACCAAAAACTAATGCATTAATAATTCGTAAATTACTTACGGAATTCGTTCGAATTTAATTGGAGACATCTAAATTTTCTAACAAATATTCCTTTCACTTTTTTTAAAGATGCTTACTTTCGTCTTTCATCTGAAATTATCACCCGCTTGGCTTTACATTCAATCACTTTCTTTTCAGTAACCTATTTCTTATTTTTTCCCTTAAGATTTGTAAACATATATGCTTTAAAAAAATCATTTCTAAGTTCCGATTCAAAGAATATTCGAAGAAAGGGCTGGCTAGGCAATAAGGACTGATGAAAAAATAAACAATATAAATCAATATCTTCTCATGGTCGTCATTTCTTTGTTTTCATAGTAAATTATTTGTTATAGACTTTCTTCGTAAAACAATTAACGCTTTTTCGATTTTCCATTATTTATTTTCAGGTATAGAATAACTGTCAAAATGAATTATTATATTAAGTAAGGGTTTAGATGATAACCACGTCATTAAAACGAACCTTTTCCCCAAATACAAAATGAGAATTCAAATTTACAAACAATTTAAATGTTCTGACGAAAATTTAGTCTTATTTTCATTTATAGGAAAACCAAAACACTATATTCTGTTCACAGTTGATAACAGCTCATTCTAAAAGTAATAAATTGTGATTATTGTTATCCGAGCGTAATATTTTCATTTCATGCTATACGTTTGGTATTTCCACGAACGAAGGGCTTCTGTTAGATAGTGGCTCAAAAACAAAAAGTTAATTAAATAGCATGAATTGAGAAGCGAGAAAATTTGAGGCATATTAAGTGATACGGTTAGATTACAAGAAATCATATCGAGTAAATTATTTAAATACAACTGATTTGAGGGAGGATTCATGCAATCCGATGGTTGTTTATTGTAAAACCGATCAGGTTCGAAGTAAATCCCTCGACATTTTCTCCCGACAGTTATGCTTCCGATTTCGATGGAAATTGCAAGGGATCAAAGGTCTTTGAGTGAGCGCCTGAAAAGAATGAACAACGGCGCAGCAAAAATCCCGATTCCGAATGATAAAAGTGCTCGTTGAGAATCACAGCTAAGTAACAGAGTATTAAGAAGATTTAATCAATTCCGTAGTATTTTTTGGTTTTATCATTCTAATAACATTGACCAACATGACATCAAGGAAGGAATGCAATAATTCCGTAATTATCATTATCGAGTGAGATGAAATAATTTTTTACCATAGAATTTATACTTATAAATTATAAGCAATAGAAGTTCGTAGTAAAATTACTTAAGAATTGAAAGTTTCCGCTTCAAATATTTTCCAAATGTCGTAACACAACCGTGTAAAACCTATCAAATACAACCACCGTAATATCAGAAACAAATCCAAAATTGTACACGATCGGTTACTTTCCGTGAGTTTCAACAAAAGCTCTTCAAACGAGCATTTAGGAATGGCGTGTGTATCTTCCAGAACTCGTCGAAAACGAGATTAAACGATAAAAGTACGAAAACTCTTAAACATAGGAACACCGTCAATTAGCGAAGGCCATCGGCACGAAAATCAAGGTCCGATATTCAAGGACTCCGACGCACTTGTTTGCCGCTCCCTTCGAACAAACAACTGCAGCGGACTTTCATAGGCTCGAGAGCGCTTAAGTTTGATTACCTTGTCTCTTCCACCAAATTGTAACTCGGTCACCCTCTTTCCTGAAAGGAAGCGTATTGAAGTTGGGAACGTCATAAGGCCGCTCTTGGAAGGCTAAGTAAAGAGACGAAGAAAAGTAATCAAATATGCTAATGATCCGAGTCGAAATATAAGAATGTTTAAAGATAGATTAGAAGATGAACGACGACGAAAGGGATTTAAATATCTAAGAACTTCTGTATGTTAAAATCGATAGATTGTTTTGGACTATTTCTATGAGGAGGCCGAAATAAAAGATGTTTTACTTGAAAAGCTCAAATCGAAGAAATTATTTTCGACGACCATCAACACTCATCGTTTTGATAATAACGTCGAATTAACTGAAGTAGATTCAATCACCAAAATGCGAACGGAATCAAACTAATTTCGACTCTTAAACGAAACGCTTCTTAAATAAGTATGCGTTGGAGACTATGTACTGGAAGAAGTATTAATGGCAACAGAAAAATTTTACTCTCGCCCGATAACAACTAGTAAAGGAGTTTTGCTAAGATGGTTCCATATATTCACTTACAATCAGGTAGTCAAAAGATTAGGGCCATTCATCCATAACTCTGAGCCAACTATAACCAATCTAAATTTCAATTTTCTCCAACATCGCAATTTCGCACCGCTATTTACGCAAAATAAAATCTCAGCCTCGGGTAGCTGACGGAAGCACCATCTCCTTTATTCTGAAATGTATCCCTATCATATTACGCATAGTTACAAACGTCTTTAATTGTCCAATTCAACAATCAATATTCCCGTCGCTTTGGAAAATATTTCTCTTCCTAAAGTCTTACCAGTTTAGATCCGTAAGTATTCTACGGCAAAGTATTCGAAACATTGGTTCACATACAAGTTACTTCCTTAAAAAAATGCACTTTATTTAGACCCAATTCAACCTGGTTTTTTTCGATTCACGTAATACAAGCACTCGTCAAGATCACCGATGATAACCCTAAATCCATTGACTGCCAAACATAGATCGCCTTCCTCCAAATAATTCAAAATTGCTATGCCCAATTCATTCGTACTACTTGAAAGTTCAACATTATTTAAATGTTTCAGTCTCTTATTTTAAAGAAGAAGGTGAATGGCAATTAAACAATAAATGTACCAAAGACATGTTCTTTTGCATTAGAACAGCACATGGCGTCCATTTGACACCCCATCCATTTTGGAAACGGTATTTTTGTAATTTCTACAGAGGAAAAATTTATTATCCCGTGAATTTTATTGATTCAAAGCTCTACATATGCTCACCAAGTTTTATCTTCATTGGGACGTTATCATATAAGATAATACCATTTGCGACGAGAGCAAGGCAGAGTAGAGAACTCCTGTAAATTACCCTTTTTTAACGACCAACAATTATTTTACGTCATTGAAAGTATTGAAGAAAGAAGATACTTCTTTGGCTGAAAAATTGAACAAAATTCGAGGTGCGATTAAAAACTATGAAGAACTCCCGTTCTGCTTCGAGGTTCTCGAAACATAACCATTTATAGAGGAAACAACAGGTATAAGAGCGGATTAAGAGAAAACTACACAAGTTTGAGGAAAATTGGTAATGTTTGGTAGAGACCAGAAAAGATAAGAAAATCGCAGTTAGAGATTCGGAATAAACTGAAAGAGGACGAGTAAAGAAAATCTTCAGGAAAACTCTGATCTCATGGAAAAACCAAATGTGATATGAGAATTAATGCTAAGGTACATGCCGAGTTCGGCAAACGTTGAGTGCTCACCAGGGAGCAATAGCTGAGATAGAAAATATGGATAAGAGGGAGTGATTATACATGAGCAAACGATATTAAGTGGTTGAGGGATGTTTTATTGGGACACATGCGGGAGGTGTGCGCAGCAGCATAGAATAAGTTCGGAAAAGCTAAAATAATTGTAAATGGAACCTTATCGGAGAATCAGATTTATAACTGAGGGGTTCAAGTGGTATTCCGCGAAGGAAGGCGTCGTAGACCCGAACTTGCGATCATTTAAGAAACGATGAGGAGCTGCATCGAAACAGGAGCGGTGGCCACAAGCTTCGGGAATTATTTTGCGAGGTTTTAACTCAAGGGTCGGGAAACTAATTAGAACAAACCGACACGGTAAAGATGAGTGATAGAAAGACTTGGGAGAGAGGCTAGTGAGGCTATAAATGAAGAAGGAAAACGTATTTCTGCTCCTTCTGACGCCGATGACTTACCAATTGATGATCCGCGTCTCAGGAATAGCCAACCGAATTCCTCTATATTCGTATGAGGTGACTTTAATCTTCGAAACGTAACTATAAACATGAGTTTAGCGACACCTCAGAAAACACATATCGCAAAAAGTGGTCGATTTATTCTCGGTTTCAGCCCTTGAACAGGTTACGGAAGATTTTAGTTGGAGTTTCTCCATATCCTTCGCGAAGGCACCTCGCGATTCGTGCCGACAAAAATGGTCAGAGATCGTAAAGATCCCCGGAGGGTCAAACCTAAACTACATTCCAAAAAGAACAAAGGATTGTTTGGCAGCTCGAATTAAGCGTAGCAATGAGTATGCCGAACCCAGACTCTAGCCTCTATAATATATAGTCAACTCCTACCTAAACTCCTTACCACCTCAGCGGCAGAATGCTAGAATTCGCCCAAACACTTAGCCGTTACATTCAGAAGTAATTCATAGTTTCAAGACCACATTCAGGATATAGTCGGGTCAGTTAATAGGACGCTCAGACATTGTAACCACTCTACGCGTCCACACTCAACGATCAATCCGTATTCCTAAGGATTCCACACTGCGCAACAGTACCCAAGAAACGGGAGAAAAATAAGCAACTCCTCTGACATAACTTGAGAACGCGGAAAGGCCTCCGAACCCTAAATTTCGTAAAGCGAAACTTGGGAAACCGGGAAAGCGAAAGAACTAGCTTATAAATCGCTATATAATACAAACATTAGAATTTTCTTCGGCAATTTGTGATTATAGTTGCTCTCGATCGATAGAAGTTCAAAGAAACGCAGCTTTGTGACGGAACGGATAGCGTCATAGAAATGCTACAAAAGCTTAAATGGGGAACCTTAGAAAAGGAGCTTCACGCACAGACGGGTGAATCTGTATTGAAAGATTTGATTTTGAAACTCAGATATGCTATATATTTAAAAGAGACCGATAAACCTACAAATTTCTATCTTTTGCTAAACTAAAAATATCGGTATATTTTCATTTCTTAACAGGACCATACTGGATTGGAACGGGTTACCTGGAGAAGTTTTTATTCCCTTCGCTGTAGATGACAGAACTTTCAAGAAAAAACTTCTTAAAATGTGTCGATTGCTTGTGTTACGGAAGATGTTAGCGTGTTATTATTGTTTCTTAATCTTCTATTTACTTTTTCTTTTCTTGAGAGATGTATTTCTGTCGCCCCTTGTTAAATATAAAATAGTATGTTGATTAGGCAGTCTGCCACCTGATTTATCTGCAGACAAACCGATTATTGTAATAACAAATGGAAGCGAGAAAATAGTTAACATCAAGTGATCAAAAATCGCATTTCACCTAATCAAGCGTACGAATAAAACACGATCCGATGTTCCACTAATTCTATTAAAATGATTTGTTTCCTTTTTCGTATTAAATACTATGTCAACTGGATTTTAACAAAGCATCACTACGATACTTAGGCTATCCCCAATTTCCACTCTGCCCTTGAATCACTCTGAAGATTTTCCTCATTATTATTATGTATTTCCTCCAATTAACTATCATGCACATCTTTGCAAACCACATCTCTCAAAATGGAACATCTATATAATTTTCATAAGAGTTCTGAAATCGTGGCTAAACAACGGAAATTTCCCTCGGAGTTCGTTTCTTTAGCTATAATAACGCGTAGCCACACGTTCATCTTTTCATTTCGCCATCGTCCACTTTAACAAGCCACGGAAAAACCATTTCTATGGCATCTTTCTTTCCCAATACGACCTCGCTGTTTGATAGCGTGATCGAAGGTTTCCTCATTCGAAATAATGAAGTTTTCTCAGCCATTTCGAACAACGGGATTACTTTCAGTTAGCGGTCAAAATTTTAAAGATCAAAACATGGATTAAAACGAAATAAATGAGAAAGCTTAAATTACCCAAGTTGGGACGAATTCCTTCAGTCTTTCCTTTTCTCGACGATAAAAATAGTGGCATGAGTTCTATTAGACACTGTGCGAACACATGATTCCAGAAAATGTAATTCAAGAAAACGCTGTATTTAAATAAATCACGATGCATCGACTGTCAACAATGAATGGTTAAATAAGGAAAACAAAAGCTAAAAGAAATAGTAGATATCGATGCATCATTAACTGAAAAACATGAGCGGGTGATGGAGTATTAATTCAACGGGAATGAGGAAAATGGATGCGCCATGATCGTTCGCATTCTCGTTCATTCTCTCTGGTGGCCGATTCCCGAACTAAAAACATCGAGAAAACTAAATATTTTTTTAGTAGAACCGAAATTGGGTATCCTGTTATAGTGCGCGCCGATTGTAGAATCGATCGATAAAAAATGAGTGTCGCGATGCAAGAGGCGTAGGAGTACGATTTCCATGCAGGACGGCGACCCATAGCTTTCTGGAAACGTTTTCGAATTCGATACCCAGACGGTGGACACTCAACTCATGGACGCAAGGGAGAAGGGTCAAAAGATCACAAAAGGGTATCGAGAAGGTGTGTGAAAGGGATTCTCACTTCCGATAGCTCAAATCTACTGATCAAAACAATAAGATGCGAAAGGGATATGCTATATTCGTTGGTAAGTCGAAATAATTCGCATGATCGAGTGGAGAATTCGGGGCGAAAAAGACGGCGATAGACGAATGGCGCATCTGCGAATAAAAACAGCGACGAGGAATTCGAAAGAGGCAAGGAATACGATAAAGATGAGTGATTAATGAATCGTAAGCAAAATTATGGTAAATGAAGGATTCGAACGGAATTTAAGATGTTTTTCTCTAAGAGCAGAGAAAGGTCTAAGTTGAAAAAAATACTTATTCGGAAATAATCGAAGGGGAATATTCTCTTTAATGTAAAACAGAAACAAATATCCATAAATATGCGATGGAAAAGAGAACTTTATTCGACAAGCAACATAATCACGCGAGACTCGGTGAAAAGATATCATAATGACGCTTACACATTTTTTCAACGTACAATTAGTGTTAACTAACCTCTATATAGTAAAAAGTATTCGATTAATTATTTCAAAAGACTCGATATTTGTCACCACAATTGATTAAAATGACCATATTTACATAGCACACACGAAGTAAGTTCGAAAACCTTTTATCGATGTTTATTATTCTTAACCGAACCTAAATTTTATAACCAATACAGAGAGGAAAAAGATTTTATTCTTTACTTGTTTTTTCAAAACCAGTGACCCTATACGAATGTGATTTATACAAAAGCTACAGAAGTAGTTAAAAATGAATTTTACATTGGGTTGTAATTTTTTGTTTTGCAATTCACTCTGAAAACAACAAATGATACAAAGAACCATCTTCGTGAGAGATACTAGTTTAGAAAGCCATTTAAAAAACCTTCAATCATATATTCCACAATTACGAATAATTCATTCGATGATGAACTTTTCGCACAATCGACCCAAAAATGCAGAACAACAGGACGTTTTGAACGACAAACAAGGGACACAATGGCTAAGGACGAAGGCCAAGGAAATGTGCGGAAGTGAATATTCTGACAAAAGATCTGATTGTCGATCGTAAAATTCTAACGAAAATTCCTTCGTAAAAGAAAATCGAATAATAGCACTAATAGGAATTGGCAGTGATATCTTTTTATTTTCAATTTATCAAATTCACGTTCCGATGGATAAATTCAATTTCTCAAGAGAATTCTCGCCAAAATATTTACGATCGCAATCATTCAGATTCGCGTGATTATCATCAAGACCTCGAATCATATTAAACTCTTCATCCGTCAGAGGGCGCTTCCATCAAGTTTTAAACCGCATTTCATTTAAATTTCTGTCACTTTTAACACTTAACTTAAATTTTCCATTGTTAAGATCATAAAAATCAGATATGTAATTAGATCACGAAGGACGTTCACTAAACGTTATCAGAAGTAAGACAACACGCAAAAGAAATAGTTAAAAAAACATTTAACCAGAACTTGTTTTGGTTTCATCCCAAATCCGACGTTTCAATTCGAGTTTCATTTCAATGAAAAAGACACCGAAAGATCCGTACGCGCAAAATTATCACAAAATTTTCGGTTTGAAATTGACATTCACTGAGGAATCGTGTATATATATAACGCGGTTTATTTGGGGTTCCTCTAAATAGCACACTGCATTGATAATTGTTGTATATACTTGTGCAAAGAAAACGGCCATTAACCAACCAGAAGCGGTGCACTTTATAGCGACGGTGGTATATCGATATACTGTGTATCTTTTTCAGCGCTCGTTCGTTAGTTAGAAAAAAAGGTTCCAACTGTATTCACCTAAGTCGCAATCCCAGTACAAACGCAGCTTTCCTCCATCACTGTTGACTGATTTGTTCTCATCAAGGTTATTAGGCGTATAAAGATGTAAACATAATATTTTATTGTGATAAATTATATTATACCTCGTACATGCGTTTTAAGTGATAGTTACTGCTGAAATCGCCTTCAATATGACTCACTCTTATGTTGATCCGTAAATGTGACTTCTGATCGCAGCCACATCTTATTTGACAGAGCACTAATTGAAAACGAGCAAAAACTAACAAACTAGAATCGAAAAATGTTGGCCAAAAATACAAGATTCGCTTCTATGAGTGCGGACTTCGTCAAAGTTAACCAAACCCTGAGAAAAACGGCGCTCTTCGATTTTTCGCAGAATTCTATTCAATTTCAAACTTACGCTGAACCATTGAACAAAAGAATCGCAACAAAAACTGTTTCCTGTTTTAAAACTAATTTTCATGCTACGTAATACTTAATTAGAATGATCATATTTGAGAATTTGCCTACATTACATGGCAAAATGGCGGAACCTTATTTTAGCGGCGAGTTTTGTATAAAGCGTGGAAAACAGTCGCCACGTACATCATGTACTTACACCACCGTATTCGTGGACGCTTCCTGAAGAAGAATCTGAAATATAATCCTGATCCTCGTAGCGCCTTCGAAAAATAAAACGACTTTTATACAACGATGCATCCGCGCTCCGTGGCCATCTTGGTTTCCAGGTGATATACCCACGAATATATTTCCCAATCGTTAATTTCCCATATTAACACACTGAAATGACCTTTTTATTACCGTTAGAGGAAAGAGTAATTACGTAAAATCTTTCAGCAACGTAGCACCTTTCATTAAGCCAAAGGTAAACATAAGTGAAATAAAGCAACATGACTGAGACTTGAACCCAGGTCTCCTACTTACGTTTGCTGACCACTACACCGTCATGTCATTGAACTTCTGTTAGATTAGATGATTACAGCAAAGCGACAGAGCTCCAAACAATTGAAAATATCGTATTTAAATTTAAATGATGTAATATTATCGTAATGAAAGTGAATTGTTATTATAAAATTAGTAGGTACCATTCTTTCTTAAACTCTTAAAGTTTAAGGGAGGCATATTCTAGCGAAGTATAACTTATATAAATGCCCTCCATTGACTGTTCAGATTGCGAAAAAAGGAAAAATTATTTGCAAAAACGAGTCGTATTAGGAATTGTTTTCTTTTGCAAACGATACGCGAAAACAATTGTTTAGAAAGTAGATTCTTACATTTTAAATCTGTCATCATGACTTCTTATACTGTAATTCTTTCCAATCCCACCAAATGGTTAGAAGAACCAAACTCTTGGGGTCCCTTGCAAAGTCCCACTCAATTACCACTTCTGATCTCCAGTGGCTATCATTTTTTTAAACGGATCCTTTTGCAAATCACACGATGCGATTCATAAGGTTCGTCTCCTTTACTATGCGCGGCTTCGCAGTGATTAACATACCTTATCATGGTTAGGCGACTATGCACAGTTATTATGGGAATCTTGGTGGAATTTGCTATCCATTGTACACTATAGAGCGGATTTTCATCAAGCCTTCATTAGGTTCGTATCGGTTATTGTTTTGGCATTGCGGTTTTCTTCTTCCAGATTAACAATTATACCGTACAAGTGCCCGTGAGTGAATACTGAGTCCGGTGTCAGAGATGGCAATAGACAAGTCTGCATGTCAGCACGAGCAGATCCAGATGTAACCACTCATGACGCGAAGAGAAAGAAACTTTTGGGACACCTTAAATTTTTTGGCCAGCTTTTGTCGATTCCAGTCCAAAGTGCGACGTCCACGTTACTGTTCAATATAAATGAATCCTCCAATAATTCCGTACATAAGTGTATCGTCAGCAAAGAGCCTAAATTTTCCATACAATATCGTTAATATAAATATGGAATGATATCGGCCCTAATATACTGCCTTGAGGTACACCCCTGATGCCACTTCTGCTTCATATGAAAAACTCTAGAACTACGCGTGGGCTTCAGTCAGGAACGACTCAATCCACTTTCATTTGATTGTCTTTTCCATAATACTCGAGTTTCTGAAGAAACTCTGGGTGTGCAACTGTATAGAATACTTTCCCAAATTCTAGGAATATAGCATCAGTCCCATACATTCTTTCAGCTGCGTGTGATATTTTCGTGAAAAAGTTCAAATTGGCTTTCCTGGGAACAACCTATACGGAAACCGAGCTGACTGTGCAGAACTATAACTTAGAAAAGAAAATATACGATTATATGATCAAGGCTTTCTTTGCGTGAGAATGGAACTTGACATACATCTAAAGATTTGCTGAGAAACGCATGAAGTGTAGTTTTGGTTCGGTCTGATCTTTCTTACGTCTAACGATCGGTGGATTTTCAAGTAAACAAACCCTTTATTGCACTGGTTATGAAAAAGACGCCATTCGAGCAAAATATCGAATAAATGGTCAATAGAAAGTAAAACGGCAATGATTTTTTGCATATTATACATAGGTGAACCTGTAGAGATGATTCCTTAAAGGTTCAGTGACAGAGAAAAGATCGCAAGAGTCTGCTTCAAGTAAACTGAATGGATGCTCCTCGAAAACCTTTCAACTCTAACACATCTACACTACTAAATCTGTTTCAAGGAGTACAGTTTTCGTCCATTCACAGAATTCCAAATCTCCAATCTGACAGGGGGGCCTTTGTGTCACTTTTTGATAAAATCGGTATATTCCTTGGACAATATTTAAAACAACTTGAAAACTATGGGATCCCTTATAATTAATGTTTAAAAATCAACATTCGTCGCTCCTACGCCCCTTCACCATCTATGTTCAAGTAAATGTTGGCGGAATTGTAAGGTGTAGGGTCGTAAATGACCCCTGGTTTAAATTTGATCTGTTCAATTTTTTTTTCATTCCGTTGATTTTATTATTCTTTTGGAAAATATTTTATTAATTTCAATAAAAACTGTAAAAAACCGTACAGGAAAAACTGTATTCTACTTTGTACGCTTCGTATAATTTTTACGAAGTTCTAAAATATTTATTGTTCTTTTATATACGAAGATGCAAAAGGTTTATCTACATGTAGAATAAAGGTTATTCCACCAAAATGGAACGCAAGGTGTGATTTATAGACAAACCTTTTAGTAAACTTCTAGAGATATTTCCGCTGAAGTAGTTATTCAGTTGACTCATTTTACCCAGTTCTTTGAAATAATTTCCTGAGATTAAAGAGCATGGCTGAATGATGTTAAATTACAATAGGGATGCGAGAATGAAAGGGTCGTGGAAGATCCCAAAATCTCAAGGAATTTTATTTCCAAGAATATTCCCTAACCAACATGAAATTCAATATAATTTATACTGTATTGTTCTTAACTAATAAATATAATTTCTCGCTTAAAATATCTGTTCAACTACTAAAATTTGGTAGGCAATATTGGAACCAAATTGCTTTACAGGCACTTTAAATTCGAACATTCGATAATGCAAATAATGACATTTGAAATGTATGAAGTTTAAGTTATGCCACTCTATTTTTTGTTTAAAATTAAAACGTCATCATTTTTATAAAAGGCATGATTTGAAAGCATCGAAAGGATTCGTCTGTAATCATAAGAATAAACACTAAAAGCTCTTTCAAGAAGAAAGAACTGTCGTCCGTTTGAAATGTATACCTAAGGAAGGAGTTGAAGGAATGTTTGCTCCTCGGCCTCAAGTAGGAAAAATTTGACGCTAGAGTAGCAGGAAAAATGTTAACAAAAAATATTTGAATAACATCAACTAAAGTGCAAGATATAAATCATCGTTTGAAATAAATATCATCGTTTGAAATTGCGAAGTTCTTATATAGGATTAAACACGATACAAATCAATGACTATGTCATCTCTCAAGAATCATGAATACAAAGACATATATCGACAGCAAAAATACCGATCGTTATGATTTTTCAGCGTCGATTCAGAGCCGAACCCAAATATTCAATGAAATTAGACGACGACTGGAACGAATTCGAATACCTCGGAAACCTTGCTGCAACAGCATTGAAGAACCGAATGAGTGTATTCCAACAGATATCGTAAGAAATGCATTCGTGAATAACCTCGTGAGTAAATAACCTGCTAATATCCAAGAAGGGGAATTATATACGGAAAATTCGAAATTGAAAAAAATTCGATAACCGGTATTTGCCGCCAGAAACTCATACCGGTGAAACACAATATTTTTTTCAATTAAGATATCGCTGACAAACTAGCGAAATCTTGTCCTTACTGTTTTCTTCCGAAAAACTTTAAGCAATAGATTACTAGGAGAAGCTGATTCCCTTTGAAAAAAATTGCTCGTTGTACATTCCGATACATATTTTGCAATTCCCTTGAGAAGCTCATTCAGTCAGAATTATAGATTTTGCCGTTTCAGAGGTGTTAAGGAACGAGGCATACAAGGTGTCGCACAAGGAGTGTGCCAAGAATAAATCCCACGAAGGAATTGAAGACGAAAGATTCCCTTCACACCTTTATCCATTTTGTTTTTTTTTTTTAATTCATTCTTCCTTGGAATTTAGAGGTCTTGATTATTTTTTTATCATCCGCGTATTTCTTGAGAATTACTCAGTGAGAAGAATAAAAAAGCACAAAATAAACGAGGACATTAATTATAAAAAGAAAGCCACTCAATTCTACATTCGAAACTATTTCAATTACCTCAGAGGAATGGAATTCAACATCTTTACTCCGACATTGGTGATGAATATTTTACACGTAACTAAATGTAACCAAATTTTTATATTCTAGTCTTCCTTCATTTCCCGAAAGCGTTGATGCCTTGAATTCTGCTTTTCATTCATCGACCATTTCACGGAATGGTGGACTGAAAGGTGGCAATAGTGTAAATACGCAAATGAAAAGTTATAATAATGCGACATCCACAAATATCAAATTCAAGTGACCTATGACAAGATTTGGCCGTATTTCACGTACTATCGAGTGGTTATTAAGTAAAACTACAGATGAAAGTCAGCAATATATGCACCGAATTGATTCGAGGACTTAACAGCAGACAACGCTTTAAAGTGAATCTGTAATCATTTGGTCTGAAATATGAAGACAATGGACTATCGAGTTATCGAATACTTGGGCGAAGCGGATTTTTATAATACTGTTAAAATGGATTCTAACAATCTGCGATTACCTTCTTGAAACTTCTCACCCTCAATAGTGTCCAAGTAAATTTAATGTTTAAAAATTCTCGAGACTGGATTCTCAATGCATCGCCATTCTCAACTAATGCCGTAATTACAGGAAATATTTTCACTCCGTTCGGGGATCAGTGCCAAACGATCGCTTCCGAATTTTTGTAAAAGCGATTCATGAAGAATAGGAGAGTAAACCTGAATCTTTAACCATTCGACACTGGGAAATTGTGAGGAACGGATTTTAAAATGTTCAACCCGATTTCTATAACTACTTACACTTATGTATTATTTAGATTCGTTTGACGCAAGCTCCTTTGGTGAGGCGAAGAACGTTAGTTCTTCATCAAAACCTAACAACGGCTTATGGATTTTGGTGGGATACGTCCGGAAGATAAATTTGGTCCATTGAGCGATCTCGCCTAATGAAGCAACATTTTACGAAAGAGGAAAATCTTCCGACTAGAATAAGGGGATCGCGGTAGTTTGAAAAAGCGTTGGAGCATCTCGCACCACTTTTTCCACTGTTCTTCATTGGCTCTCTTCAGTTACTATGGACACTTGCGGAGATATTCAATTGATCGGTTGATAATATCAGTGAAATGCGGGAGTCTAAGGTAGAAATAAGTCTAAGGAGGACATTCACGTTCGCTAAAAATTAATTTCAAACGAACCCTTGTCAATTTGGCGGCAAAATTCGACAATCATGTTCGCGAGGATGAACTTTTTATTTCCAAGAGGTCTCAAGATCCATCATTCATGAGATTGTCCTGGAAAAACTCAATTTTCGAAAAGTTTGTGTTCAGATGAGTTCAGAGAGACGCCCAAACACATATAGAATTGAATAGTTCCACACTAGAAATGAAACTTAAGTGTCCTCTTTACGATGATACGAAAAACCATGTGAAAAAGGCCCCTCTCATTCAGAGGGTTGACTGGTTTCTTGTAAAAACCTCTGTCGGCATCGGATGACATGTGTGTTGAAATGACACGTTATCAATTAAAGAAAACCGGAACATATTTGAGGATTTACAACATCAAGTCAAGAATTATAATGTTGATTTGTTTGGAGCTTTAAATTTATTTATTTAACGTCGATGTATATCTAGTGGAAAGTACAACTTCGTTATGCCTTTAAATTTTACCCGGGGGAAGGTTTATGTCAAAATTACGAAAATAATATTGCGTAGAAAATAGTAGATAGTAACGAGAAAAATGTGGAGATTTTTGTTGGAATGAATAAAGCGTTAAAACATATTAATAAAATTAATTGTACACACGCATCGTAAAGATACGTGACATCATGGTATTATAATAAATAATTAAAATGTAAGAACAACGGCCTTTCGCGAGTTCTTCCTTCGCAATTAGAAAATTACGGAGTAAATTGAGAATAATGAACAGTAGGAACCAATTTCGACCGAACGTGAATTTGGATGACAATTTCTCATCGTTTCCACGACTTTAAATTCAAAGTTTAAATAATGAAAATTGAACAAATCGAGACTCCATATCACTCGGACAAATAATAAAATAAACGTTATTCTACTTATTTATGCCCACGGCTTTTGAGCCGAAATCTTTGAAATAAACACGGAATAGACGACTATCATAGAAAAACCTTAGTTACAAATTCAACTGTCTCTCGAAATGAAATTGTGAAACAAATTCACTCACAAAAATGAACCAAAGCATTCAAAGGGAAAAATCTAAGCTATATGACCTTCGAACACACTGTACTACTATACATAAATTATGTAGTATTTGAAAAAATTCAACGCTTACGAATCCCTTTTATTTCGATATGAAATCGATTTTAATAATATATTAAGCAAATACATAGAAAATAAGTGAAATCTTCATCAAATTTTCTTGTCATAGAAAACTCGAAATTATATCAATTAGTTAATTAATGGATATTTTTGCGGTTTTCATTCATCATATGTCTTAATTGCTCTAATACTTTGTTCGATACATATTTTTTAGCATATTCCTTAAATTCAAGTATCCATTCATAAATCAATAAGAGTTTGATACACAAAGAAATACAAACAACAAGTTCAATCCAATAAGAGGAAAATTTCATGTATGACTCGAAAACCATACTTCATCGTTTACCAATACTTCTTACTTTCCGAGGTTTATCTACGAGTCCAATATAATAATTACCATTATTCTCGAACAATAACCGTACAATTCAATTCTTCTCTTTACTTCAATCGCGAGTCACATTGTTATTAAGATTATCTCTTACATGAGTTTCATTTTCAATGATTTCTTTACCTCAAAATTCACGAAGCGTCGGTTAAAATCGGGGCTTTTCGCTAAGAATCGCTCACATTAATGAATAATATTCGAAGTGAAATTTGAACCGTATTAAGCTAAGGCCATTTAATCCTTCGCTAATATCCCCTTTAAATCCAATAATGTTCTTTCAAAATTCCGAAATATTTAGAAAAATACAATTATTTCTAGATTTTAACTTATATTCTTCGTTAAAATAGCAAATAAAAAGTATTTTTGCAATGGAATTTTTTTTTACTGAAAACATGACAAGCTTTGCAAAACCATAACGAAATTATGAGAGGACATCAATAGAATGAATTTAATGAAAACATTTGTTAAGGATATTCGTGTGCTCTCAGTTAAAAGGCTAAACCCAATTAAAAACGCGGGATTTTTGGTCTGCAGTTGGCTCCGGGATGCGAGATTCAGTTAAACGATCAAAGAAGTTTAAAGCAGAGAAATACGGTTTGCAGTAATGAATATCAACGAATTAATTATAGTTCTGATTACTTTCTCTCCTACAAAAAGCATACGACCTATTTTCTTTGGTCTTTTGCTCGCCATTTCCACGTTATAATTATGAGATATATTCTAGAGATAAATGTTCCAAATATCGTTACAAAAATATTACACGGTAAAATAGTAATCCTAACCGAATTTTAAACCTACAAAATCCATAGCTCTCGAACATATTCAGAGAAGTGAAATAAGAATTAGAACGGATTTTCTAAATAACATAAACGGGAAAACAAACGAGAAATTAATAATTTGATATCACATTCAGATGTACTCAATTTGGCATTCTAACTGATCCACACTTCACCGAAAACTGTAAAAATTTTAAATTAAATTTTTGGAACTACAATAAATAAAATTCCTCTGAACTCAGCGGATTCAAATGATACGACGAAAAATCATATTTTCATATCATCAAATATTTCATAAGAACGGAATATAATCATCACTTGTGCTTCCATATGAAATGTTTTACTGTTTATTGAAATTTCGTCCACATGATAAGATGTACGCCGATTAAGAAAATGTTGGACAATTTTTGTAGTAAGCGTCATAATTACATTTACGGCTAATAAACATATTATAAGTAAACTAAATGCGCAAAAAGACAGCTGTTTCAAAACCTTTCTACTACAAAGTTTATATTATTGTTAAATGCACTTTCACGGTTAATAATATCAACTCATCCTAATTTTTATTCTTATCATTTTCCCGAACGAATCATAAGCGATGAGAATCTTAAAAATTTCAATCCCAAGGTTTTGTACTTCATTAAAGAATTAATAATGAGCGACCGAACGACGAAAATTAAGAAAATATTAGAAGTTTTCAATCAACGAATCCATTTTCACTTAAAATGCATGATTTATGAGACTGCAAGGATAGAATTTCTTTCATCAGAATAAGGAATTTAATTAACAAAATGAAAAAAATTAAGCAATTGCTTCCGATTAACGACGTTCGAATAGGAAGATTCTAAATAGACGAGCAATATTAAGATATTGATCATCATACCTCTTCAGGAGTCCCCTTCAGGTTCCTAATGAACAGGAAGATGTGGCGTCTGTAAGAGTAAGCGTGATCACAGTGGAGAAGTTGTGGGAAGCAATGTCCGCAGATGCTTATAACTACTATTACTATAGACCTGTTCGAGCCTCTCTTTTTGAAATGAGAGCGTTCATTTAGATGTTTCGAGGAGAAAATAGACAATTGGAAGTCCACTTGAAAATATCCACCAATTTATTAGCATTACTTAGAGAATTCGAAGAATGTTTCATTTGATGGAATTAATGCGTCGGATAAGAATGTCCGCAATTTAACTGACGTTATCAACACATTTTCCAAATTCATCAAAGTAAATTATTCATTTGAGTGTAAATCAAAATGTTGCTCGGCTGATTGCACTAACCGTACTGTGGCAAATACTTGAGAAAACAGTTTTATATTAACAATATTATCACAATACTCCATATCAATGTATTTCAATTTCCAATTACATGGAAACTTTGCGACCCCGTAATTTACCTAAGTAAGCAGTAGATAAAGCGCCTTAGGATGTAACTTCGCTAGTGAAACACAGTTGTAAATGTTAAATAATATACATACAACTAATATGGTATACAAGGAATTGACTGGGAAGTTTACATTAGAGATTTTCAATCAAGAGGTGAGATACGATAGCAACTTAATCGTACACGTAATCAACGCTCTCTTCAGAAGCTGAGCGGAAATGAAGAATGTGATCAAAAGCGTAGAAAGTTCTAAAGGTTCCGTAGTTGAGTAGTACATTAGAGTAAAATTGAGTAAAAATAGTACGTTTTTCGTCTTCATTTCAACGTAATTCGAAGCAATTGTGCAGAATGTGAACCATCCATCCGACGGAAGGGGACAATCTTTCGAAAAAACAAGATTCGAACAATTCTTCTGCAATTGCTCACCGCGGTCATTGCGATTGGACTAAAAATTCCAAAAATGCTCAATAAATATCAACCGCCGAACATAATCAAAATCTAATATTTCCATATTAATATCTTTTCATTGCGAGGATCACGCTTTTAATTGGGACGATTTCTAAATACCGCATATTTTAAATTTAAAAAGATCGGCATGTATCAGAGAAGCGAAAGAGTCTTTGCTGATGTAGTATTCACATAATAATTAACAACAAATACTTTCAGCTCAAAGATTTCTAAGGTAACATTTTTACAATTTACTTCCTATGTCGATTGTTAGTACCCAAACTTTCTAATGCCCAATTGTCGCACTTCCATTTCATCAATTTAATATTCTCTGATCAATTAAAAACAACTCTTTATTCGAAACGGACAACGGAAATCTTTCGCAAATCATTCATCTTCACAATCTTTCAATTGCACACTATGCACAAAATCCAGCACCTATTCTCCCCAATTTATTTGAAGCAAAATGGCATCAACAACTAAAACATATTAATGGGGAAAGTTCGATCAATCAGCAATATTCAACTCTCAATTTATCAAAAAATAGTCGAATGCCATCTTCGCAATCATTATTTCGGTGATCATGGTGGTGTTCGTAATTTAGATCGTAACTCTTCAAACATTACACGCTTTCTAGTTCTTATTTTTCTCTGTTCGCATTATTTTTGTTCGTTTCCAAGAAAACATATTTCTAAAATTAAAAAGTTCGTAAAAAGATAGAATTTAGTTTACTTAGCATCGGCAGTACAGACATTGACGAATAGGATGCTTTCATATTGTTATTTATTCTAATATTAGTAAATAAAATAGTTTAGTTACAATTCCATTTTGTATATTATATATCTATCCGTATAATAAATATTTAAATGGCTGAATATCTTCACTAAGAAAAAATCTTCCATTTTATCTCATTTTCGTTTGAGAGATAACGTTCTTTGGAATCGATTCACATAAAATCGCACGAAATATCTGACATAGTAGGGGACAGCGTGAATGCGAGTAAATACGGAATCAGAAGTTGACGTAGGGCTTAATTACTCGAAGAGTGAGATGTGACACAAGAAACTTACATGCACTTACTAGATGTAAGACGACAGGAGGTTAAGAAAAAACGAAACGCTCTGAAATAGCTAAGTGCATATCACACGGGTAGGAATGCATATCCGAAAAACAAGTTTACATTTCGAGTTTTATCAGAGAAAAATACTTGCAATATACACTCATTTTATTTGAAAACAATAGATACTATTCCCGACCAAAAAAGAATGGGCGAAAAAAGTAAATCATCCTGCGTTTTTGCATTTTCATTTCGTAAACTATTATTAGAAATTAAATTAATATGTATGGATGAACTTTTTAAGCTCGTTCGAAATCTAACAATACCACGATTAAAATACTTTTCACGATTTTAATCCCGCGATTATTTATACTCTAAGGATAAGCGGTAATTTCTCAAGGAAACGTAGAGAGCGATCGACAAGGGAGCGATAAGTCAAAGTGAGGGAAATCTGAGACACATCCGTTGTCCGAAAAACTTAGAAGCTTTAGAAGTAAATCAAGAAGGATTGGGAAAGAGTGCGTCACAATAGAAAAACGAGATATATGAGAAATCGCTGAAAAGCGATAGAGCCAATGCAAAAGTGAAAGGAAGTGAAGAAGATTTCCTTTGCTCGACTTTTTTTAAAGATTTTCGCAAACCGCGTTTTTGATTGGCGTTATGCGACTGATACAGTAGTAAAACAACATATTCTTCGTTCCGATATTAACTATGTTATTATAAACATATATTATATATGTTATTATAATTGATTATGTCGCCATCGAAACTGAGGTAATTGTTAATTTAAATTCATCAACATGAAAGTCAAGTGACAAATAACTATTGAGAATGAGGCAGAAACAACGAATGACGATTTATTAAGTTACAGAGAGTATTATTGTTACAAATGAACAAATTCTCTTTCTCAGCAACAAACAAAAGTATCCAAGTGCTAAAAAATTGCTACGGAAAAAATATAACAATTCCCTTCTAATTAAATAGGAATGATTTGAGTATTTGGAATGGGTGTAAATATTGCGTGCGTCCAAGTTGCCCCGGTGGCACGGCTGTGAGTATATCGGCCACTGGAAGCGAATTTATCGCAGCCGCGGATCTATTTCAAGCCATCGAATTCTCTCTTTTTGGGCAAGGATTTTGTGTTGAGGTATTTCCTAACTAGATTTCTTTCAGATGAATTCCAAAAGATATTCTTGTCTTTATATTCAAATATACGTTTTACCGAAAATACCGTACTACCGAAAATGTTAAAAATATGATTTTCAAAATTATTTGATTGGAAAGAGGTAGAACAATGGAAGTGGAAAACTGATTCACACTTATGGAAAATCGAGACAATGATCTTCACGCGCGACTTCGAAGATACTGAATTAATTTTATAAATTACCAATTACCCTAGAAAACCGGTCTTTTTAATAACTCCGTCAAACTATAAAGCGTACACTCTGTGCATTTTTAATGGAACTCTAAAAATCAAAATAAACTCAAATTTATAAATTGAAATAAAATATGCGAGATATTGATATGAACATTGTATATAACTTATTCTTTATTCTAAAATGGAGAGGAGCTACTTCGTTGGTAATAAAATACGTACATAATTCTATATTGATTATAGGATTTATGCTCATTGATACAGAAGTAACTTCAAATTTATGGCTCAATTCTCGCCCAGGAACTATAGTTTTTACTTATTCACCTCTAATTATTGAATGTATCAAACATATAACTGCAAATTGAGTACATGAAAATATTTTTTAATAAGAAATGTGCGTATGAAAGTTAAAGAGAGGAGACAGTAAGCATTAATGGTGCTCATTGTAGGTAATTCTTTCCCAAAGATTATAGAAGAATACATTTTTTTTTGATAAAGTTACATCTGATCCAAGAAGTGCTACAGCAGATTGGTTTTGATTATCCTAGATCTTAAATATTAATTATTAAATATATGATGCGGACGAATCTGTTTTCTCTCGAAATAAAGTTCTGATAAACACAGGATATGACGGACAATATTCAGCAGAAAGTTTTTCCAGTTTAAATAAATACTTTTATAATTTTCCAACGTTGGTCCTTCAAAACGATTTATGAAGAAACAAATACCTTTTTGTTGATTGCAGAAACCAGTCAAATCCGCTAAGTTAGCACCAATCCTTTGCGATAATTTCATATCTTTATTTCCAAATTAAAAAATATCAAAATATAATAACCGATGTAATTTTTGTCACATCTTTTTTGTTTATTTAGTTTTAGGAAATCTGAAATTTCTCTTTCTGTAACGAAATCGGGAATTCCATCACTGAAACCGGGAAGAATCCTTCCTGGTGAAACATCATTTAAGCTTTGGAAGTCTCCAAACGAGCGAAGATATTTGCCACGTCTACTCTAGTAAAATTACTACAAAACGAGAATTACCTTGCGTTGGTTTGAATGACAGCCAATTTTGACAGTCGTCAAGGAAATATTTTACAAATGTAATTTTGAGACGAATTCACTGAGAAGAGCCGCAGAGTGTGCCTCATTAATAGGAGTCTTTTGAGAATCTTAAACATCGATCACCGTCATTGTTCAACGACGTAAAATAATGATGAAAGATAGTACATATGCGGCCCTGGCACGCCAAGGTACCAATACTCACGGAAAGCCGTTCACCAAAACGAATTGAAAAGTTCCCGAAACGACTCATCGCATTAAAGTGGACTCGAGTGTTATAACGAAAATACTTAAATTTTCCCGCTAAGTTCCATCGAAATTCCTTGAACTGAATCTTTGTGGCGTTTATCTTCGATATATACAAACAACTTTCACTTTTGTTTTCGATGGCGCAGTCATGCATAAAACCTCAACCGTTAGAATTTGTTTATCGCTTGGTCTCGATTTGTGATACAAATATTTTACAAGATCGCTTAAATCTCTACTAAAATATTAGCCGCCGCATGCGAAATGTTGTAACACCTAAATCGGTTAAGAAGTTTGACGACTCGATTGCTAAAAAATCCGGATTTAAGTAACTCTGTAAAAGAGTTGATACCTATTATGAACGAAGAACTGAAGTATTTGTCAACAATATTTATATAAAAGCTTACGTGATCCTGTTTCAGTTCATTTTAAGTCCATAAAATTTTATCACCAGACCACATTAAATACTCTCATAGGTTGGCAGAGAATCACGCGTTGAAAGTCTTTTATCATCTCTCCCGATTGCCAACAAGCGAGCAAAGCAACCAGCCAAAATGCACAACTATCACGCCACCTGAAACTTGGGCACTCACTAGAGCATCCCTGCCAATAATTACATAACCATTCCATTTAATATTAGCATGTTTCAGTTTTACAATCTCTTAAATGCCAATCAGAGGCGGATGTTTACTTCCGAGCACGTTACGGAGGAAAACTTTTGGGGAACGCGAAGTTTACTCTTTTCGGACGACGATGCCGTAGCGCCGAAGGACAACTCGCTTAGGACTTTACCGATAGTTCTTCGACTAACCGTCGCCGACTGTCGTCGATTTAGAGCACGCAATACCGCTACAATTGGCGGACCTCGCTCGCACGACTTCCATTTTCCTCCAATAACACTTCACCAAGTGAGGACGCTTAACCCGAACTGCTACAGGTTGTTGTCCTATTCCCATGAGCCACATTTCAAGGGACGTATTCACTTACCTGTAAAAGCACAGAGAAGGACAAGGCAACTGGACGAAATCATCGCGGGGCGGACCACTCACGTGGCAGACAAGGGGGAAAGTGTGTTTCGGCCAAGAATCGACAGCAGCTCTCGACAAGCCTTGGCAAGCGGAACTGTCTGTTCCCGCCGCGAGCACGGAGGTACTTAGAAGCGACTGTGGCGCGACATCTAGGCCGTAATCCGAACTACCAAGGTGTTATCCACACCTCGACCAATCCCTTACAACCGTCGGAATGGAGAGGAACGAGCATAAAAAAATTCATCCAAATCCTCGTTCGATTCATCGGATTACAGCCGAGCGTCTTCGGAACTGTGGAATCTACGAGAATAAATTTTTATTAATAAAAAATGATTGGAGACTATAGTAATAATAACGAAGTATTACATAGAAACTATTTATTGAGTTCAGCTATCTTAAATTATATATCCTATTCTTTCTCCAGTAGAAGAAAGAATAGGATAATCATAGCTGATTAATGAGGGAACAGAACGAGACAAAGTGAAGAACAATAATTTGCATTCCATACATTGGAATACTAATATATTCTAAAGTTACGTTTTCCTTATAATTTTCAGTTTCATCTCTTTAAAAAAAATTTCAATGACTAATTGAATAGGATGAAGGCTGCCATTCATCACTTGAAGTCATGTAAAGAGATAGCTAAGGCATTAATGACATTTATTTTTCTTACGACTGTTAAGCATTTTCGATACCCTTAGTAGATTGGAAAAAACTCTCCATACCAAAATTTAAGAAATTATTATAAATTAAATCTTTTTTAATTTTTTTAAGGAATTAAATAATTTTATAAACCTGTTTTCCCGCTTAAATAACTTTCAAGTAATGCAACTACAATGAGAAACTCTTGTGAAGAACAAAATAATCAAGAGATATTGCCTCATTTCATTTAGCACTTGAAAATTGTAATCTTATCAATTCACAAAACTAATCATCGAATAATTTCTTATGCATACACTTTGGCAAAGTTTGCAGATAACGACAAGCAACTAAAAATTTTATGCAATAAAAATTTTTGAATTTCATTTTCAAGGAGGTTTTGATCGTTAATAGTTCATTTCTAATTCATTTAGTTGATAAATAAAAGGCGACAACGAAAGTTCTCCGTATTTTACTGTTCATAAAAATTATAATCTCATTGAACCTAGGTTTAGTGAGGTTATAAGCTTTATCTTAGAAGGAAACAATTCGAATCGGATGTGAAATATATATAAAGGTGAGACAGAAATAATGCATGATATACATTATTATACACAAATGATATTTATAAGCAAAATTATAGATCTTACGTTTTTTTTAATTATGCCACGAATAAATTATCAAAAAAGAAATACAGTCGTCGCATTTACAATAAACTCCGCCTTTGTACAGTCGTCGATCCAATGACCGATTTACAAATCAAATTTTAGTGGAACTGTCGAACCGTGAAATGGTATTTCGTCTCCGTGTTTTGCTTGCTTATTAAGGCGTAAAATGTTGCAAATTTGATTCAGCGCTCCATAAACCAACGTACATGTAAAAGGGTTTGGGCGTTAAAGGGCAAATTGTGTTATTTTCAATGTGAACCACGCGATCCATGAGTAATGCGTAAATGAATGAATCCCATTTTATATATTCCATTATGGACTCTTCGCAAGAGCGGCAAATTGAATTTTCAGCTAATTAAATGAGAAGTAACGGAAAAGTAAAGATAGAAAAATAAGGAAAACAAGTTTAGAGACATTCATTTGTTAACTTTCTATCCCTTCAAGAGAACTTCAAGATCTCGATTCTAAAACAATAATAAACTGATATCTCTGAAATGCAAGATTTGTTTTCTTGAATTAAAGTAATACAGTAAAATATTAAGTATTAATAATTCAAATTAAGATATTTCTAAATGTTTTATCATTAATTCTTCCATAATAAATTCAATGCGATTCAAAACCGGTATAATTTTATTCTTTGAAAGATTAACGATAATCCGTCTTTTAACTTTTTAAGTTGTTTATATTATATTAATTAGATCGAACATCGTTCATATTAATTTTGTGATATTTATCTCATTAACTTTCGATACCATTGAAGTTTAAAAACAACCATAAGTAGAAAGCTCAATCAACGAAGATTTTATAAAGAGGCATTAACGCCTTTCGATTATTAACATTCATTTAACTTCCAGTACTTTTATTAATTCTTCGAATGATGTTGCACTGCGTACTCATTTAAATATCATCATAATTATTATTTATTATATATCATTATAAGCATTTACAATAATACTTTATAATACTTTATTCTAATATTTATCATTCGAAATAAATTTTTTATTTTAATATTTATATTCTTGATTATTCCGTCTTAATGTGATACCGCCATTCCGTCATTGCTTGAGTGCGTTTGTCAAGATTTCCATTGCAAAATAAAATTCTTTGCTCGATTTGATTAAATGGGAAATAAATAAAATCTCAAACACTTTCTAACTTTTCCATTTATGCTTTAAAGAAATCAACACACCTTAAATACAGAGGAAATTTATTTTATTACTATGGTATCCGTTACAACAAAATCTGCGAGATAGAGGCAATTATTATAATTTCACTTTTAATCGATCTACTTTCGTTTATAAAAAAATTTCACACGGAAAATATTCCCTCATTTTGAGGAAGAGTTACGGTTTGGGTTCTTTGGGAAAAACTTCTGCCGGATGTGGCTTTAAGATATTTTTATACGAAAAGTAGATTATAATTTGAGGACACGGCACTTATTTTTCTCGAAATATAATGCAAATGCTTTCCTAAAGCCTATAAAAATAATTATCGTCTTCGAATCTATAAGAGATAATAGACATTGTAATCTTTCTTTACCAGTTGAAATATTATTGAAATGAATAAATTGAAATATTTTATGAACGTTTCGATGTGAGAGCACTGAAATTTTAAAATACTACTCTATAGTGTTAAACACAAAAGTTTAAAGAAGAAATTTTTTGGTTTAGGAAGTATTTTAAGAACTTATCTATATAATAATTGCTATTAAAGGTGAATGCAGATAAGAATATTGATTCGAGGACATTATTGATACCTGGCGAACATTGGCAAAAACCCTGCCGATACTCTGAGGTACTTATGAGCTCTTACCCACTATTTGTGCAAAATAAATACAATTATTCCGACAATTATTTACCATATTACTGCTATTTAAGAACTAAATCCATAACTTTCACAAAGTATTAAACATTTACATGAGAATAATAAATATAACGACTGAAAACCGATTAAATTTGTGTTGCGTGTAGTAGTAAAAAAGATACTGATAAAAGAAATGATAACCGTATTGAAACTTTGTATTGACGATTTACGACCTTGGATTATAAAAGAACTCGATTAGTTCCAATTAAGAATTCCATTTTTGTCGATAATTGAATATTTCGCCGATTTTTCACTCCGAACTCAGAAAAGCTGTTTTTCTTATCGCATTCAACGCGGTTCCCGCGGATGGACTTAGTTCCACTTTTCCATGGAAAAATTAGCCGACACAAAGCCGTTACAACGTATTCTTAGAATAGGGGTTGTATTCTAAGATTTCAGGAATTCGATACAGTTAATTACGAGAAATTAATTGAACTTAAATTATGAAATTTAATTTCAAGATAAGCTGCAAACACGGAAGAAATCGTCAGGATGCGTAAATCTTCGTCAGATGAACGAGCTGAACGTCATCCATCTACAATCGCATCGAGAATGTGGCGTGGAATTTTATTCTCCGAATTTACAATGATTAGTAAGATTTCGTGAGTAGAGACTAGAGTGGGTACTTCCATAAGCGTTGTATCCTACGAAGGGCGAAAAGCGAAATGCGTTGAAATGACGTTAGCAACATCGCATCTTTTAGAGTTTGTCGATCGAAGCAGTTGCATTTGTCACCTCTCGAAACAAGGGAAATACAAATAGAACGTTCAGAACGATAAGAGGATGTGCATTTAAGAATTAGCTTATTTTTATCGGATGCACTCTTTATGATCCAATCGACATTTTAACATCGAAGAATACAGCAGTCTGGAGATTTAAGGCTCTACTCCTTAAGCCGCCATGATTTCAAGTTCAGAATAGAACTATACTGCCGATAATAAGAAGCACAAAAAGGCGCAACGGTTTCCTAAAATTCTGTATACTAAAATTATTATTTTTATGATATTTATAGAAAATTTTTATACAATATAAAATTTTTATTTTTGGTCGTTTTTATTAAATTAGAGAAGTGATAATAATTGTTTAGGATAGATTTTGGTGTTGATAAGTCCCCACCGCCTTTCACCATGAACTTCCTGTTAGGGTTCTAAATCCATTTTTTGTAAGTCTGACATTAAACGATAAAAAATAATATAATAAAAACAATCTTGATCTATTCATAGCTTTTATTAAGTTTCCATTATAGATATTCAACAAATTTTCGGATATTATCAATCATATCATAATCAAACACATTATTATCGCTATATTATAGCATTATTATGGCGGTAATCGTTATCTCAACTAACGGTACATTATTTTTATAAAAATATGTATGGTTTTCATATGCTTCAATTCGGTTGAAGCATATGGTGATTATTCAAAGTATTTTTATGCGATACATCGAATCAACTTGTCATTTTAGCCACCGTCTGTTTGAGAGGGATTTTCAGATTCTTCAAATTCAAAAAACAATTTAAAAAAACTTCAATTAACTCAGTGCACATTGGGACCACAATAACGTAATGATTTAGTTAAAAAATTTTCAATTTACCTTTTGAAGCCTTTTAGATACAAGATTATACATTAATACAAACTTGTGTTTTTTACTGCTTACAGACATTTGATTCGTCTCAAAGAGAGGATAAGACCTCGACAAATGCAGACAGAAACTCTAATTAATTGGTGTAAACTCCCAATTTCTCTCTTTAATATATGTCAACGCCTTTGTTCCATTGTTCTTAAATGTAATGCAATATTCCATTGAAAAAGAGCTCAAAATCGGAGCTCAAGAAACTCGAAATAATTAATTCTCTTTTACAAAACATAACTTCCAAACACTGAGGAGGGACTACTTTATTGCGCAGCCAAAGTTGACAACGATAATAGGAAAATGATTATAAATAGTCTTTAATATGCTGATGATATCATTCCATTCGTAAATGGTTTTCTTTCACTCTTCGTTGCTCTTCAAACATAGAAATCGAATTCTCACTTATTCTTCATAGGGTCTTCGTGATCAATTAAATGATAACGGATTTAGCTGAAAAAATTAGTAAAGAAGTCTATTTTTTTAATTAAAAAAATTTTGGCAATTGCTCAAATCTCAAATGCATCCTATATTGGAAATTCAAAAGAGCTCTAAAAGAAAATCATCTTCAGCGATCAATTAATCACGGAATAAGCTCAATATAGAAATATGTACAGAAAGGAAAACAGGATATAGAAACTTACTAAAAGTGAATTAATTCTGAATTTTTAAGCCCATATAATATCGCTGATTTAGTCCTACCATTGCTTCACCGAACTCAAAACGAGAGATTCCAACGCTCAAAGGTTGCGAAGTCACCTTTACGACTCAATATGCCAAGTACGAACATCATCTTCTGACGGAGGAGGTCCCGCATATTTGGATGTTTGTTTACATCAATTGTTGAGTGTTTAGTGTTGTTAGGTAAAGTACTCTTATTGTTCAAAACTAAATGTTTGCCAGGTCGATGTTATATAAATAAGTAATAAAAATCTCGTGTACCAGATTCATTTCCATACAGATATCGAACTAAAAATATTGAATTCGTCATGTGATAATTCTAGTTTTATTACGCTCTCATTACAATCAACCTGTAAATATCTAAAAAAAACAGGTCTTAACTTCAAAGTGATATAGATAGCCATACGATCTAAAGGTATTAATTCTGTAAGGATTTAAAATTAACCCTACAGTTATTGTATTTCACTTTAATTCTCGTATTTTGCTGATTTTATTTAAGAGAAATATTTCTATGCGTTCCGTACATTTACAATTGACAGCCGAAAATCATGATTCCATTGCAACTTCTCAAAACTTTTTGTGCGACACTTCGTGGAACTGATTCTCTGAACTTAATTTCGAACCGAATCCACTTATGGCTTTGCCACTTCTTCTTCATTTTTCCTTTCTCTTTTGTGCTTTCTTTGTCAAGGAGAATGGAATTTGGAACGATTTGTGCCATAGGAAATGGTTCTTAATGTAAAAGACACACGCACCCATTGACTTCTTTTTGTTCTTCCAAGAAATTGAGATCAGTATCTTCTTTTTAACGAATTTTACTGTTTTTTTTTTTCAAGATATATTTTCTCGTAGATATTGCTTCATTTGTTGCTTAAACTCTCTTACGATCAACATTGACCCAAAATTAGTCGATAGCAAAGGAGTAAAAGTAATTATTATTATACCGGATAAATACGATCTTCTCCTATAACACAGGTACTATGTGCTCAATAAAGACTTGGATGTAGATAGATGATTAAATTAATTAATCATCTATCAAAGAAAAGAAATTGTTAGAGTTAGGACTTATTGTTCTAAATTTAATAGTATACCCTACAGTTGAAGGAATTAAAATGATATAAATGAATTGCAGAGGAAAATAAAAGATTGGTCGAATAATATGGTATGACGGAGAAAAAGAATATGAAGATAAATAAAACCATGCATTATGAGTGCATTAAAATCAGATAATATACAAAAAATATCATAATTCTATATTTTAGATGGGATTATCGTATTATCTCATGAAAGTTATCGTGTTATCCTTTTAAGACTGCTTTGTAATAAAAGTGTCATTATGTTGTGTAGCACAGCTCTCGAAGGACCTGCTGACTCTGCTTAGATTCTGTACATTTGATAATTAAGTTTTGTTATTTGAGATTAGTGTTGCGGATCGAATTCTCTACAGAAAGTGTTAAGAGCAGACTTCTGCGATTTCATTGTAAATGTTTTTCATCAGCTAATGGCTCCGAAGAGAACAATTAAAAAAACGTTAAATTTAGAAATATTAAGTAGGGCATCCGTTTCTTCTCATTTAATAAATTTAGAAAAGGGCATTAAAAACTTTAAATATTGCCGTATTAAATAAAAACTTTCCCCTCAATCCTAAAATTTTTATTAGATTTACAAATTGACTGTGTACGTAGATGAATCGACCTGATAATATACAAACGATATTTACATTTATATAAAGAATCTTACTTCACGATTGGAAATTAATTTAAAACAGATTATTTTCATAATAATAAAAATAACTTCGTAAATTTCCACAGAAAAAACGTTAAATTTAGAAATATTAAGTAGGGCATCCGTTTAGTTTAGTTATTTTTATTACTATGGCATTCCACGAAGTCACGCCTTCACACATTGATTTCAGATTATTTTCGCTTGATAATTTTGATGCTGAAGAAAATAAATAGTGAAATATTAAGCTTTTTAGAAAATCTAAAAATCATTATTGATTAAGCAAATAATTTCAACGAACTAGATCTATTCTGTAATATATGAAGCTTATTATTTATTTAATCAGAAATATACTTTGAGGATTGTATGTTAGAAGATAGTTCAACGAAATTACCACTTTTTGATAATATTTTTCGATAAAAGGTTCTCTGAAAGGCATGAAAATGTTTCTTTCTAAGTCACTATTGTGGAAATTTTTTTCAATGAAATGTCAATATCAATGAACAATCTTCTTTTCCAGGTATCTTATATTTGAAAGTAATAAAACTCACAATTGCATTACGCCTTAACATTATTATTTTGGCTCGATTTAACGAAATTGAGATACTACCTTGCGAAACCTTACAATAGCATCTCTAAACGCGATTAATGTGTATTATTTACACACGTAGTAAAATTTCACTCATAATAACCAAAAATTTATAATTTAGTTCAGATTAATTCGTCGAAAAATCGTCATAAAGCATAGGTTAAAAAGGCGGTTACTCTCTTTACTAAAGTTCTGCACGATTTAAAAGTTCTAAATATATTTTTCCAAAGTTTTCTAAAGTATTTTAGATTGACATGATTTATTTAAGATATGATATAGAATATTAGATTGCCCTCGATGAATATTTTATACCCGAAAAGCATGAAAATGCAGCTTATATTCAAATGAAAACTGAAGAAACTTGTTTATCAGTCTTTGATCAAAATTAATATTTACGAAAGGGCATTTAAAGTGATAAAAGTGAAAATTTTTCATTTCAATGGATATTTGAACGATCGTCCCTTAAAAGAAATTAATTATATGAAACCACGGATAACTGTTGTTGAGAAATCAGCAAATTCTCAAACGTCTATTACTTGGAAACAATTAATGGTTGTTGATAGAAATAGTTTTTAACTCACCGAATGATGGAAATTATAAGTTTTCATTATATTCGTTCGAAAAAACTCCGAAGCACTACTTAACGCTTTAATATAATCGAAATATTCAAATTTTTTTCGGCTGAAATATTTTTGATGCCCGAATGAATCGTCTCGATGATTTTAATTAACACATATGCGATTCTCTTTGAGAAATTACGCACAAAGCGTCACAAGTGTGTGTTTATGATGATTCCATTTTTTTATCGAACTTTCCGGGAGATGGCATCATGTTTCGGCAAAGAACCTCGTACTCTGCACTCAATCAATTCTCGTCGAATCTTCGCAAATAATTAAGAATACAGCGGAGAGAGAAAATCAATTTGCTTTCGTCTATTACTATACTCCTTTAACCCTCTCGGATATGAAATTCAGAAACTATAGTTATATTCAAGATAAACGGTAAATGAAAATGAAAACGTCTTTATTTCTCTTGTGGAAAGTTTTTCGTAAGAAACTAACGTTTTTTCGGCGATACATGAATTGGACTGCACGATCAAATTTTTCGTAAGTTACGATCCATTTTGATGATTTTTAATAAGATATGGTTACTAATTAGTATAATTTGACTTTCCTCTATTCATATATCTATAAAGAGTAATCTAAGAAAAACTAGCATTGTACGTTAGAAAGGACGAAAGCAATTGCAATTTTTATAATGTTCTCGCCCCGATTCCGCAGACATTTGTTTCATCTATGTATTTCGCAATATTTATTTCTTTTATTATAAAGAAGATAACATCTACATCCCTGTGTAGAATGATGAATTATCATCCATATTTCCCCTTACAAAACTTTCCCTAAAAGTCGACCACAAAAATAACTTAAAATTTTAATTCGTCGAAGGCAGAAGTTCTGCGGATTTTGAGGAAATTGGACAAATCAATTCGATTTTCCCAACACCGAATTTTGGAACAGACCTCAGTCGTAATCGGCCGTGTTCGTTACTAAAAATCTCCAAGTGGAACTAAGACGAAATTTTTCTTTTCCTCATGGAGTTCCATAAAATGAGAGCTTCATTGACTGCTTATACTATTCATATAGATATTACATTCTACGATGGATTAGGAATATGTACTCTAAATGGCTCATATTTAATGCCTTTCTATATTGCATCAAAGTCAACAGTGTTTATGACGTAGCGAAGTTTTACATAGCCCTAAACGATGCGGTTTTGGATTGAAAATATGTCGCCAACAGAATGAATAAAAACGTTCATCTTATAAAGAGAGAATGATGAAGAATGGAGGAGGCGGCAACTGGAATTATTTTCTTAAGAGGGTGCAAATAAGAGTACAAGGAGATGAGAAGAACTGTGATGAATACATAAATAAGCGATATTTTCTCAAATAGTTTTCTGATTGCCTACTCAGTACTGATGAAATAAGAGTTCGTATGTTCGGAAATGTTCAACTTTCCTCGTTCTGTTGTTGCCCCGGACGTCCTTGGCACACAAATATCGAGAACATCGGGGAGTGAAATCCCGTTTTTTGAACGAATAAAGCATTAGATTTTTGTTATTTTCAGGAGTATCGCTCCATAATATTCAACATGAAGGAATCCTTTTTGTCAGTGAATCTTCAAAATAAAAATTTAATTTGGCTGATTATTTAATTGAAAGTAAAATATGCTTGTGATAGCAGAGCCAAAAGGCTTCAGAAATAAGGTATAAATTGCATAGAACTACAATGACTGCATATAAAATAATGCTTTTTATCGAAAGTAAAGCTTTTAGAATCAAACTAACTGTTTCCTATATCCTCTTGTTCATGTGTTACAGAATTGTAGTAAGATAGAGTACTACTAGAATACACTTAATTTCATTTTAGCATAGTTGACCATCGTATCTTAGTCCAATAACTTATCAGTTGATACAAATCTAAAACATTTTAAAGCTTTTATTGTAAATCTCTTATGAAAATCCGGCCTCCGTAAGCGTCAAAGCACGAGTCTTCTTCTCAATTGGGTTGTATTTCTCTCTCGTCAGACTTAATGTCGCCCTGATTTAGCAAAAGCACATTTTTATCATTAAATGAGTCGCGGGGATAGAGTGGGTTTGTCCCTTATGGTAGTTTACATGCATTTATTTCTCTTTAAGCTTCCTGTACGACGAGGTTTTATGGAACGAACTGTGATTACATTGGTCTAGGTCTAGAGAAGAAATAAACAATTGCAACGTATGTTAAAGCTTTAATTGACAAATTTTCCTTTCAAAATTGATATTTTACTTATTGCTTGCTACATTAATTATCAAATCCTTGTCACTGAAAGAAAAAAACAGAAGATGCCTAATGATGACCAGAAAGAGATGAACTAATATTAAATTCGGTTGTTGTAATTAATTCAGTGCAGTACTAACATGGAATCGGATAGAAACAGTATTGAAGCATCATCATCAATGCGCAGATATGTCAATTGCAGCTCATCCCGTTCTTTCGAAAACTAACTCTACTGCATCGTGACATTTCAGATGCTTCTTCTTTTGTAATGAAGCATGTCTCTTATCCATTGAGTTATTGTTTGATTAAGGCTGTTGTTATCTATGGAACTTCTTCAATACTACGTTGTATTCTTACCTTCTAACGTAGGTCTCCTTGATATTTGTTTCCATTTCTAGCTCATTTCCTGATAAATTGTCTCCATCTTCTTGCATGTCATTTGGTATTTAGGATGCATAAGAGTGTTCAATACTTTTCACTTATCCCAGCTCTTTTATTTGCTATGCGCTCCTTTGTAAACTATTTGATGGAATTTTTTCATCTGTCTTTGATAATTCCGAATAGGATGGTCCTATATAATGTTGGCAATGAATCTCCTGAAGACCACAACGGATTTGGCTCTTGCATCGTTCTCTAAAAGTCGTTGTATTTATCGAGGTTGCAAATTGCACGTTTAGTTTATTTCAGATTCGTTTTGAGGAAGCTTCCAAGAATAAACTCGATAAATATGTGCTGAAGTCTCGGTTAGTAATGAGTTTTAATTCCTAAATAATTAATATGCATTGAATGGTTTTTAACTCCAAGGACTCTTATCGCCTGTTGTTCATTGTTCCAAATCAATAAATAACCCCCTTTTTCAGCCTCTTAAATAGGTTCCATGTTGCAAAATTCATCGTTCATTAGATTCATTTTTTTCTAAGATAAGATCGACAATAGAAAATATGACTCTGAATGAATACGTCTCCTCCAAAAGATACGGTTCTCAGTAAAAATTCAAATAAGCGATAAATGTAAAATGCCTTCTGACCACTATCGTTTATGTCGATACAACCTTTTGCAGCCGAGCGTAGTGTTCAAAGAAAAAACTAGGAGCGCACTTTTTAGAAATGTATGGCTTTCCGACTAAAAGCATAAGATCAGAATAATATGGAAGTATCAAAACTAATTCCTTGGTAATATAAAGCTTATAAACTTGAGGCTTTGATTTGGAACTCATTGACTGTACTTACTGTTTGTATAATGAACTTGGAAAGTTTACAAACAAGATCTAGTCTTAATAGAAACTCTAAAGAAAATTCAATTCAATGTTATTTGTTGAACTAATCATTGATTGACAGTCTCATTGAGCTACATAGCTTCCATTTAGTCATCTCAGCCACCAAAATAATATTCAGCTTTTTTAGCTATAGGAGATTCTTATGAAATTGTGAATATTTTTTAAAAAATAACATCTTTCGTTGGTAATTCAAAATCGTCGTGCTCGACCCGTACTCACGATGTCGGTTTATCGATGAATAGATTACGATAGAGTTAAGAAATCATCAAATATTCGTTGATGAATTGCCCTAAACAATGGCCGCTTCATTATACGTATTTCGGCGACTATGCTGCTATCTGCGCGAGAGAGGAATAACTGATGATTATTAAATTTTATTATTTCTCCCCACTTTGATATTCCGTACAAGAAAGCAGTCGAATAATATCGAAATCAGTATATACCCTATGGAACCTAAGTGAGCGTAAATGCTGGATTTAAATTAATGGGGTATTTGGAATACTATTTCTAAATAATATTTAAAAATAAAAAGAAATTTTGAAAATAATTTTTATCATTATACCTTTTTACTAAAATAGTGCACTTAAGGTATCATTAAAATAGCAAATAATACTTTGCAATTTTCTTAAAATGGTATAAAATGAAAATTAAATGTTTTTTGTTATTATTATTATTATTAACATGTAATCATTCTGACGCTCGTGTTTAACTAATGCACGAGGACTTTAATAACACATCGGAATCATGATCATGATAATTAATGACAAAAAACTAAAGTTGTGCTTCTTACTTCTAAACAAACTTCTCATGAACATAATTATTTAGGATAATTGTTTTAATGATACATACAAAACATCAAGGACATGATAATAATCTATGAGTGGTCGAAATATGTGACATTAATTATAATAATACCCTTAATTTACATAAATTTACATTTCAAGTTGAAACCTTCACACTTATTCTCGCTTACCTCCCTATAACAATACTTGTCGCTTAAGCTTCATACATGAATCTAAACACAATTCTTTTGTGCTATCTTTCTCAACTTCGCCTTAGCACACGAGGAGGGAAAAGGATATTCGGACGCCTCTGCTCTCGGTTACAAAACGGAAATTTGTCCTCGGAGAGAGGGGTTCGATTTCATAACTATGCTACAGTAATTCGTCTTTTTATCACCGATGTCTGACCACGAAGGCTCCCTACTGTACCTACTTTAATCTTCGAAAAATTTCCTACCTAAATACCTTATTGTTTCTAACGAGCCTACCCCAATAAACATAAATGAGACACTTTCAGTCCAATTTCCCCGAACATATAGCGCTGACGTTCTCTGAACCATTTCGCCATATCTGCTGCGGATCCCATACTCTAAGATGGACTAAAGATTTGCTAATTCTTTGGAGCCTTCTCCCTAATAACGAAATGCAGACCCTAGATGCTTTGCTAAATGTGCGGCCCCCATTGCAAATCATTTGAAAATGTCACAGGTATTTGCAGTCATTGCTTTCCGTTAGAACCTGATGAAGCAGAACATATTCCGAGTTTGTTATATTTCTGCTAAAAATTATGATTTTATTTTGCCTACATTAATATATGTCTGTTAAGCGGACAATTTCATCCGCAAGCGCTTACATTCAATTGAGTTGTTTCGTTTCGAACTAACCAGTCGTCCGCAAAAAGCCATATTTTACATTAAATTATGAAAATTAAGAAAAGCAAGGCTTCTAAATTGCTTCCTTAAGGTGCTCTAGATGTTATCGTTTCTTCTGTAGATGCAATATTACCTACTTTAACTATTTGCATTCACTGATACTAAAATTCCCCATCTAACTCGTCCATTCCCATTCCCGATAATGTCTAAATAAAACGATGATGATAAAATTTGTTATTGACAATATAGTTGAACGTAGAATATAAGAATGCGAGGATAAATTAATTCAGTACTTTCTGATGAACTTTTGATGTGTTCTCTTACTTTAATGAAACGGAGAGACGACTACATTGTTCGACTCATTTGGCCAAAAAATCACGGTATTTAATTAGATTTCTCCTCGTAATCTCCCCTAAAATTTTAATTTAAAAGTTGACAAAATTAGTGGAAATGGAATATCAATATTGATAAAAATAGAATTATTTGTGTGCGACCGGTTTCGCCAATGTAGACGAACGCCTAAAAATGCTAAGTAACAGTGTGGAAGTTTATCTGCAATAGATCCTTGGATACAATAATTAATTTTCGAATATCTGACTTCAGATTCTCCATTCTACAAAATTTTCTATAATCTAATTTTGCAACATTTCCGCATTTCTCTTCGTAATTGCTAAATGCACAAATAGTCGCCGAGCGCGAGATTTTAAATCTGCAAAACGATGAAAATTCGTAAAATGAGATTTTTGTGACCAATCGTCAAAAAACGGCAATGGTCGTGATGAAGCGTATGGAGAATAATTTGAACAAGGTTAGGTTAAAACTTCGACAATTCGGTTAAAAATTTATTTCGAAGACAAAGAAGATATATTTTCTTTTTATTCTTTTCTTTTCAAAATGTTAAAAACGATATCCAGAAAAAATAATGTGAAAATGACGAATCTGAAATTGACTCATTTACAGCTAAAAATGCCAAACTACCTTTTCCATGCTGAATTCAATCAGTTCAAAAATAGCGGCATGCAAGTAGAATGAGCACTTATTGAATAAGGGTTTACTTCTGGTCGGCCAGGATTTTCGCTGAACGTTTTTAAAAACCGTTCAATTAATTATAATTAAGCATTTGTAAAAACGCTTTAAAGAAAGTAGTTGTGTAAGATGTGCAGAATCCCCAGGACCAAGCAAAATTCCACGAAGTCGACTGTAAATTGAGCATGGATGGTTTATTGAGGTATTTTTAGGAAATCTCAGTTGGAAGGAATGGCCAATTATATCGCGTCAAAACAGAACATCATCAAGGCCGTAAATTTGCTCTCTACATTCGAGCGACACGGTTATGCTTTCTATTGACCTTGTTGATCGGTCCGAATGGGTTGGATTTAAAGGCGGGCCACGATATTCGACCTATATACCAGACAAAAAAACCCATTCATTTGCTTGTTTTCAAAAAAGGTAATTTAGAGATTAATATAGCCTCTGACTTGAAGTAAAGAATCGGATTATTAGGTAAATGGTGAAGAGGAATTCTAGGTAAAATATATGCTCCATAGAGAAACATTAAAATCTTGACGTTTTGCAAGGATTAGTCAATGTTGCCGATGCCCTTAGCTAGTACATGCACTGAAATATCTTAAAATGAACGATATTATATTATCGGCATTTTTAACTTTTATCAAGTGTTTATTTGTTGCTTGTAAATTCCATTATGAATTAAACTTGAAAATAAGATACACAATTTTTCCATTTAAGAATCATTTTCTTCGTGACTGATAGCTCCCGAATCTTATTATTATTGGCATACATAAGTATTATTCGTATTCAAAAAAATTGTGTGACCTATTTACAATAACTTTTAAAGCGATTCAAAGTTTTTGAAATCTAATTCTATTTGACGTTTTTGAAAAAGTTGTGCTATTTGGTTGATGGTTGTAAAATAGTTGTAAGCAAATTGTTGACATATCAATTACTATTATATTTACGAGTAATACTGAGAAGTTTGTACCGTATGCTCGATGACTGATTGAGAATTAAACCTTTTCGTAGTTGTTCAAGCCGTTTTAGTTCTACACTTTTATTACAGTCTTTAAGGTTCTCTTTCAAGATAACTCTATTCTTCCAAATGTACTAAATCGTCAAAAATGCTTACTTTAAACGGTTTTTATTTTTGCAATAATATTATTAAAGAGATTTCTTAGGTTCTCTTTGGATTTCTTCGTGTACCGCATTTTCAAGACAACTTTTTCAAAGTGAAGCGAATACTACAAATAACACGATTTACTAGTTTAGTATACTTTTTATTAATCGATATAGAATCGTTGAACTTTAATACACTTGTTCTTCTAAAGAACGGGTTTCATCGCTGAAGACTTAAGAAATACGATTTCCACTTCCCTCACAAAACAAACCTCACAGAGTAAGGTTTGGGCTCTGGTTTTTCCAATTTTCTATTTCATGTAAATATTTTGTTATTTACAGTATGAAATATGGTCTTCGTAGATTGAATTTTCCCCTCAATTAAGAGAAATTTTAATTACGAGACAATTCCAGATAGGTAACAACAAAAAAGAATACTTGCACCCTAAGAGGGGAATTCTTCGATTATCCATGATTCGAGCGTTGGTAATTCAGCACTCTATTAAATAAAAAAAACTTCGATTGCTTCTTTGCGTAATTTTTTTGAATTTCGAGAGAGGTTAGAAAGAGCTCAATCAGGTATATAATGGACGCTACTGCAACTCGAAAAAAAATTCCCTGATTTTCGTCATGGTTTTTAAAGCTCAACGGGTGGATGTGTCGGTGAAAATTATTCTTTTCTGCTGTAAACCGATTATTTTAATATGCATTCTTATATACAACTACTACAAATGATTACGTTAATAATATGAATTTGATTTTGGCCAATTTTTAAGTAATTAACAAAATTGCTATTTCTAATATGATTTCCTGGGCATTTGTTTCGCACCGCATCCGAGGTTATGTACACCTTTAGAATACTTTAGATTCTTTCCTTTCGCCAAAAACTGCCAACAATAAGCATCGAGGATAGCTCCTATTAGCGCATACGCAACAAAGGTTTTGACGGTTACTATTGGAAATTCGCCGTTTTTTCCTATTTTGTTAGCGACGACAATCAATACGATTCCAGATATATCTACTTAAAAATTTATTTACTGAATGAGACGATATATTAGACCAAATTTAATTGTTAAATAATAAAAGGTATCGGATACAGCGAAATACTCATTCGTTTGTACGCATGGAGAAATACCGAGTAATATAGGAATGTTTAAGAATAAACTAAAAGTGAGTTTTTATTTTATAAATTATCTATCAATTGTGTAAAATTATATTTTACAGAATTAGCTATGATCAAATTTAAACAACATTTTATATGTTTGGATATGGATACACATGAATATATCCACGAAGTAGTTACTATAATAATAACTTATCATCATTGTATTATTATTTTATGACTTTAAATTGAATTCATGTCCTAAAATCTTATCGTTAAATTAAAAATGTTTAATATCCCTCTCAGTATGTATCATATGACGTGCGTTCTGTGTTGTCTATTAATATGCATAGGGAAGCTGTTTCGGAGGGTTATGCCATCATGCCATCATCTATGCTCCTCCTCATGCAGCGTTTAAATAAATATAAATTGATTATGTGTAAAAGGGCATTAATATCAAGTGAGTTATAAAAGCGGAGAAGAACAGCTGAAAGCATTAATGAATTAGAAGTTCTCTTCAATTAAAAAGAGGACGATGAAAGCTATGTGTAATTTTTCTATATCTCAATTGAGGGTTGATTTTATTCGAATAAATGTGTGCGATCCCAAAAAAAATTATAGGCTATATCTAGAGAGTGATAATTTTATTGATCATATATTTCGTCTTGAACAAAAGTAGTTAAGTGAAGATTGTCGTAAAAAATACATAGAATAATATCTTCATGGAAACAAAATTCAACGTACGATTCTTTTTTTAACCACCGAAGGAAAATTTCATGTCTTATTTCATTCGGATTTAGGCGATTCATTTACCCGTTTCAATGCAAACAATCGAATTGACCTTTTTATCTTCCTTCGTTATCCAAAAGTAATCTTCATTAATCAGCTGTGAAATCATTCACTTGTAGCAGATTGTATTGGATTAGTGAATCGGCAATGTTCAGATGAAAAATTATAAATCGAATAAATAAAATCGTAAGTCAAAACTCAGAATTCTTTACTCACTTTGCTCAGGGATGCATGTGATGTTTTTTGTGCACGTCAATGTTACTATTCATTCACATTTTGAACACTGAACAGCCATATCATAATTAGAAAATGATATTTTAGCATTTTCTTAATATAATTAACCATTAATGTTATATAATTTGTAATTTCCAAAGTATAACCATAAATAAAATGATAATTTATCAAAATCTCGTAGGGGAAGCTTTCAAAGTTCTAAGAGTCTCTAAAATTGCATCACTAAGTTCTATTTTAACAAACCTTTGAGAGCAGCTCTTGTTCTCCATTGACTGGAAAATGAAATTGATATACTTAAAGAGTATATTTTAAGTCTCACGCACTTAATATTTCGTAATTAAAGACTTAAGATTCCAGTAGTTGATATGAAATCATTCTGTAAAATATAAGGACTTATTTATTCTACGTATAAAGACCGTTTAAGGGAGGAAGAATGATAAAGCATTTAAGGATCGATATGTAATTTTATCATGTTTTTCTTGCGAATGTACAACTTCTAAAGTCTAAAAGTAGTGTTTTCGGGAGACAAAGGTACGCTTCGTAAATTCCATTGATATTGTAACTTCATTTATTTAACGAAATTTATTTTAAACTGTACTGCATTACCTCTGTACAATTAAATCACAATGTATAAATCATACTTTTGTATAATACTCTGAGAGAAACTCGAATGATTGACAATTAAGACATTTTGACAGGTGTTCTGTTCTCAGAGCCAGAAATGCATGAATAATGAATTCTCTATCAGTCTCCACGAGGCAAATTTTCAATAGTAGAATCGGTTAAAAATCTTGGAATAACCTCAACAAATAACTAATTATGGAAATCGTATCCGTCCACATCCGTAACAAATGTGAAAAAATTTTAAAGAAACTCGGACTTGTCAAGGGAAACGAAAAAAGCGTAGAAAAAGTTAGCGAGCGATATTATTTTTTCGAGTCAGGAATCAACATGAATATGCATATAATAACAATACATAAAATATGCGACTATATAAATAATTTTCTAATAACTCATCTCGTTATTATGAGATAATAAAAATAAAATGGAGAGATATAGTATGAGTTCATTCATAGTTCTCATAAAATATGAGTAATTCATACACTTCTATATCATGAGATGAGTTATTAGAAAATGTTCAACGTAAAGCGATGCGTTTTGTGAAGAATTGCTTCGATAAATCAATAAGGGTAACTAAAATTTTCAAGGATGCATAATGGGAATTGTTAGGAGAGACACTATCAAAGAGTTGGTTAGATTTACTAAATGAATTTAGAGGAGGAATATTCAAGGAAGACGTATTACGCATCATGAGCCTTCCCTGCAATATAAGCCGATCAGATAGAGCGACAAAATTAAATGATGCAAAGACTAACAGATTTAAAAATTTGTTTTTCCCTCGAGCAATACGCGAGAATAATTGTTTAGGCAAAGTCACGGTGTTAGACCCCCTGCCACACACCAAAAGGATGCAGGTTATTAAGATTTTTATGTTTAATATTTTCTGCCAAATTCTCGAAAAGCTTCCTACGGCTCATAACGTGCGTGAGGTTAAAAAATGTAAGAAGAGTTCAAGAATAACAGGAATAGTAAAATTGTGAATATCCGATTGAAGGAAATGACGAAACCATCGTTCATATGGTCAACGTGTGAAGGGATAAACGATATGCATGGATAATAATACGCAGAAATCGATGGAAAATGAACTTGCGTCGCATGAGAAAACAATCGTTATCTTTGGATAAATACAAAAAATTTACTTGATAACATTGAAGAAATAAAGGTGGTGAATCAGAGTTCTCAAGAGAAGCTACCTTAAGAGTGAAAATCGAAAAAACGGCAGAAGAAAGCAAATAAGGATTGACCATCGCCTCCGGGTAAATCGATGGAAAGGAAATAGAAAAGTTTCCGCTTAGCGAACGGAATGAGGGGAAAAGAGGCGAATAAGGTGTGCATAAGTGAAACGGAGATAAAAGAAACATTCGTTCGCTGGACTACTTCAGACGAGAAATAAAACATTAGCCATAGACTTTGAATTGTAGCGATAGAATTAATTGCTCTATATTTCAAACGAGGATACTTGTATGAATCCGTAAATTACAAACGAAAAAATCTGAAAAGAGTGAATTTATCGTTGATCGTTCTACCAATTTATTATGAAATTCTATTACAATGAATCAGTTCGTTAGAGGCTTTTAAATTTCCCAATAAAATAACTTAGTTCATACCCTAATTTTTTAGGAGAGGTTTGAAGAGGATGGATTGAAAGGGAACAAATGAGATGCAATGGCCGAATTCGAATCTAAATATTACTACTTAATCCGTATCAGTTATTCGGTTGTACTCAAAACGAGAGGTTTGATAACGAATACACCCAATTTGAGACATCGTGTCATTAAGCCTCCCTCATCTCCTTTTCAATGCATAACTTTATTCTAAGCCTTAATTTAAATATCCAAACTCCACATTCCTCATTTTAAACTTCTCTCAACGAAATGATTCTCTTTAAGCAGTCGGAAATTCGTACTCTAGGTTACAAGTCTTTTCTTACTTTTCCTATTTATAGAGCTCTTTGAAACTTTACTTTCATTATTATGTCCTATTTAATGAGTTATATCATAACATACCATGAATCGTATAACAAATACAAAAACTTCTTAATTATTACTAATTGTTACTCTTATATCATTCAATGAAGATGTGCTTGAATAGTTGTCTCGTTACGCCCGAATCTGTTACGTCTGAATCTGACGAAAAATATATGAGTGACATCTATTCCCAAAATAATTCCCTCGAATTCCTCACACAGAAAATTTTGATTTATTTCTTCTCGAATAAACCAAATATTTAGCATAAAGATTACATCTATGTATCTAGCTTTGATATTTCTATTTGCTTTTCTATTGTATCGTCGATTAAAATTTACAATTGTGGTTAAAAATATTATAAGTAGAACATAGAGAATAGAAATTCTCTACCATAACGGCTTAAATTTACGCAATCATTGGAAATCATGCATAGAATTTCAGTTTTCTTTCCGGAGATGCTCAATGGCAGTTTTATCTACTTCCGTCTCACAGCAAGTGATCTTCATTTTTGCTACACATTGAAGCGATTCGAACAATTCACGTACTGAACATACTCTCTCTATCACTCTCATATGCCTCAAAGTTTTCTGGAAAAAGTTTTTTGAACCGATTTCAACATTTAACCACGACTCTGTTTCTATTACTTTATTAACATGGGTATTAATGTACCTGATTTCGTGATTTTTTTTACAAACACTACGACAATTCGCCTGCAAGAACCAATTACAATCTCAAAAAACTCACAATTAACAATCGGAAACATATTTTATGTTGGCAAATGGTGAGTCGCCCGCCGCACTGCAGTGGGCTAGAATCGAAAAAAGCTGGCCAAAAATAAGAAATCCGTTTTTTGAGTGCGGACTTTGAAACTTTGCATAGTCAATCTCAAATAAATTGTGCATCGACTGTTGAAGTCATTTGACTTAGTTTCCGCGCATTCATATTATAAAAGGGGTGAAATGTTGGTGTTTGACCAAATTTTGAGAAAAACGGCCGTTTTCGATTTTTCTGAGAATTCTTCGATTTCAAACGCTGAATCCAAATGAACAAAATAATCGGACAAACTATTAATTATGCTTCGTGGTTTGAATGATCATACTTGAAAACTTGACTACTTTACTGGACAATACAGCGTAATAGGGTCCTTGCTTTTTTTAGTTTATATTAACGATCTTGGTAGTCTCATTGATAGTAACGTTAGATTATTTGCAGACGATGCGGTCATATACAGAGAAATAGAGAGGACATGTCAACCCTATCGAAAGATTTAGATAATATCACGAAATGGTGCGATGACTGGCAATTGGAACTCAACATTGATAAATGCTCAGTAGTTAACCTTTTTAAGAGAAAATCTACTACTGACGACTTTTCATATAGCATTAAAGGAAAAAATATAGCAATAGTGGAATCTGTAAAATATCTGGGAGTTACGCTGAAGAAAACTTATATTGGAGCGCTCACATCCGTAACATATGTGGTCGAGCACAAAGAAAACTCGGTTTCGTCAAGAGAATAGTCGGTAGGAGCGATGAAAAGGTTCGCGAACGTTGCTATCTCACGTTAGTTAGGCCTCACCTTGAGTACGCGTGCAGCATATGGGACCCTGCCAGTTAAGACTGGATTCGAGAGTTAAAGTTTCAACGTAAGGCGATATGTTTTGTAAAAAATTCTTACGATAAAACAGCGAGCGTAACACAAATGCTTAAAGACGCCGGTTGGAAATCATTAGAAGAAAGAAGGTCGAGACAAAGAATTAAATTATTAGACAAATTCAGGGAGAGCTCCTTCATAGAAGACGTAGAAAGTATGATGCGTCCACCTTGTTATATAGGCCGATCTGATAATGCACGAAAGATCAGGGAAATAGATGCGCGAACGGAGCGTTACAAAAATTCACTTTTTCCGCGAACTATACGCGAAAATAATCGCCTAGGGAAATAGAGACTTGGTGCATGCACCACCTGCCAAACGCCGAAAGGCGGCTCGCAGGATAAATATGCAGATGTAGACAAAATGGCGGACCCTTATTATAAAGGCGTTTTTTGCATAAAGCGAGGAAAATAGTTGTGGTGTACATCGATGTACAAGGAGTTATTTACCCCACAGTACTCGTGAAGCGAATCTGAAATAAAATTTTGCGCCGTTGGAATGTAATTCGACTTTCATACAATAATGCAACGGCGAAAACCGCGCGGCGGAGCTCCGTCCTCCGTGGCGATATTGGTTTCCAGATCATAGAACAAGAAAAACGATTTTTAATACCACTAAAGAGGATTAAAAATTTAAATTTTACATTATTAAAACTATATTTTACAGTTTGGAACATTTTGTAAGGTATAAATGATCCAATTTCATGCTGATAAATATCTCGTTCTGTGTTACATGTGAAGACGCAAATTTTATCCCTTGAATGAGAAATTTTCATTTTAAATAATGTATACTTCACATTTTTTACGGATAATATCCTATAATATGCAAAAAATACATTTAATAAAATATGTTTTGCCTAATCCTCTGCCTAAAGTACATTTATCGTCCGAAGAATCGGACATTCTCACTTCCGATTCATTATTCTACTTCAACCTTTGCTCATAATAATCGCAGTCGTTGTGTTTTATGAATGTCATTGGATCATATTTAAGGCATAATGAACGCAGAAAGTACTGTTTCGTATACTCCGTCTCGAGACTGGAGAGAAGTCTGACAAAGATGGTTCGAATCCATCAAATATTCATATTTAATTAGAATACCCAGTAATTTTGCGAGACATATATTTTTTCATTATAATAACATAACTATTTCATTATTAAAATGTTTATTTTCGTTGACATGAATGAGATCATCATGAGCGACTGGGAAAAAGATCGGCTGCCGTAGGTCCGCGTTACGGTCGTAATGAAAATTTGTTATTGACAAAACCGTTGAACGTAGAATATTAAAAATTGGTGAATTAATGAATTCAGGTTTTCCTGAGAAACTTTCTCGCTGGAAATTTTTTCATACGTAAATAGAACGAAAAGTAGCAGGCGGCTACATTTTTCAAGTGATTTTACCGAACGCTCACGTTTTTTCTTAGATACCTCCTATAATCTCTCTCCATTAAATTTAACTTAAAATTTAATAATATTATTAGAGATTGAATAAAATGAGGAAAATATTGATACTAAAAATGATGAGATATCTTCAACAATATACCCCAATTCCTTGGTTCGAAGAAAATCGTAACCAATTCTCAGCATTCCCTGTGAAGTACAATTTTTCTAATTTACCTTGTTATAGTTTTTCAACGTGTATACTTAGCACTACATTGTATGCACATCTTTTTCTCTTATATAGCAAATTTTGAAAGCCAAATCTTTCTGATTTTATTCTTATATACTGCAACAGCGCACATGATTATCCCATTTAAAATACATGGGGCCATAAGAAATGCTGGATTTAGTATCTTCGGTCATCAGAAGAAAAAAAGGGTCCTATTTCTACAAACATCTTGGTACAACCGTTTTATTCTGAGTTTCTTAAACATTGTATTTCATTTTAAATTTAAACGATTGTTTTAAATATGCAGCTTCTATCTACTTCTTTCTTATTAATTGCTGAATTTGCATAACCACAGGTGAATTTTCAGCAGACTTGCTAGTTTAGCGACTTAGAAAAGGGTCTGCGGAAGGCGACCCGTTTCGTAAAGAACTGCTACGATAAATCGGTTAGCGTAGCTCAAATGATTAGGTACGTTCTCGGAAGATGTTACCGATATTATCCGTCCTCCCAGGTACAACGTGGGAAAGATCAGAGAATTAGATGCTAAAACTAATCAATTTGATTAAATTGAAATAATGCCGAGAAGTAGACTTCATGCAAATGAATTTACAGAAAGAATATTCTAGACTTAAATCATAAGAAGTTGCCTATTCGTTGCCGCCCTCAAACTGCATTGAGCCTCCGGCAAAGGAGCAATACTAGACACCATTAAGAAAACGTGACCGAAAGAGATTGAGGTTATTAGAGCACAATTGAAAGCCCCATTGTCGCTCCAAAATCTCGTGACATTTTTGATCCTCCGTAAAAGGGAGACAGACAATGGACACAGACGAAGACAAATCTAGTAGAGGATGGGTCGAAGGAAAGTCAGGGGGAGACGTCAATCCTCGATTCCAAATGGATGTGAAGTGTAACGATAGACGGAAATCTACTTATAACCCTCTCTAACATAATCCCAAATATTAGAATTTCCTGCTTCTTCGCTTATCCCTACTTTCGGAACATTAATATTTAAACCCTGACAACAATATGGCGAAGAAATTGAAACGTTCTGATAAAGTGCTGATTTGAGTAGCAAGTATAGTGTCTTCGTGGTCGACTTTAATGTTCGTGAGAAAGAAGAACGTGACGAATCGAACTGAGCTAAACATGTGAACGATATAACATCATATACATTTCATCGGTACAAATAAACATATACAGAATACAATAGGTATGATTTGATTCGATAAGGAACAATTACTCTGAGGGTATTCTTAGTAAGTGGTTTAAATGTAACAGAATGAATGATATAAGGACGTGAATACAAAGCGGTTCTTTCTTCTAATTGATGTATATTTAATCATCCCATTCCTCTGCCGATGATGATTCTAGTCGATTAATATGTTTGTTGATATCATCTACTACTAAGTGTAACATTTCTTCCTAAAACACTGAGAGATTTAAAATGCACTAATATTTTCTGCTTATAACTTATCCTAAGTTATCTCAATTTTTCCACCGCAGATCAGCGTCTTTAACATTTTTTGCTTCATTTCTTTAGATCCATAAGAATTAAGAACTCTTTTGTTCCATATTTTCAATCCAACTTTTAGAATCAGTAACTATTTTGAATTCTTGTCTTTGCTGTGTTTACAATTTTTAATCAAAATTTTTTCTAATATTCTTTATCAATATGCATTTTCGAAATTGAACAAAAAGCTAATAAAAATCCATTGTATATCCATACATCGGGATACACCTAATTTTAGGATACTAACTTACATTTATAATTAAATTTTTAATGGGAGAAAAAATAATTTTTCATCTCATTTTCAAATCATAATTGTATTGATCGTATTGTGCAGTAAACAGGAGCGTGAAATTTTGAAGGTAAAGCAATAACTGGTTCGAATAGCAGTTATATAAATTAAACTGAATAATTGTTGTACATTTGCATAGTTGCATATGCAGCGTATACATACACAACAGCTCAAACAGCTGCTGATCGGTTGCCAAATTTGGAAAATATTCTCATTTATACATATATTCCGTGCTCATTGAAATGCCGAAAGTTTTGGAACTAAAGACGTGTAAAAGGAAAATATTAGGATTCACGAACACGAGCTGGATATTTTTTGCTAGGTTTGCTAATCTATTCTAAGCTATATGATACTTTGAAATCCTGCTTGCTAATATAATAATCTATAGGAAGAATTGAATTTGGAAGAGTTTTTCTTAATAATCCAAAAAAAATTTGCTGGATATTCTATACAATAGAGCAGCATTTATCAAAATGCTTTAAAAGTTATTGTAGGTGTCAAAATATCGATGATCGAAGTAAAAAATTAAGTTTAACATTTAAAATTTCATTTTCTAGAACGGGTCGGAAGTGAATTTCTTCCGTTAACTATCCATAGAAGAACAAGATCTAATAAATGGAAATAAATAAATAGTTCGGCACAGATCACAGTAGAAAATAAAAGGTTAAAATATTTCATAATTATCGCCCTGGAATCGGTATAAATAGTCTTTCGAAAAATCATACGTTTTATTAAAAGATATATTTTTCGATTGCTTGCTGTCAGCAAGCGCACCTTTACTCGTATCTATTATATATAGACGCTTCGGGGATACATATCTATACATATAGACGCTTCGGGGGGATATATCTATTATATATAGACGCTTCGGGGGGATATATATAACATATATATATATAGGATATTAATGTCAGGCCCAAACCACTTTGGCCACAGAGTCGCCGATTTTTTTCCGTAATGGCCAACTAAATCTCACCTAGGAAAAATTGGGAAACCGACCCTACATAACATGGGTTCGATTCTAGAAGGCCCCAAAAATCGATTTTCCCCATTAAGAATGCATTGGGCCGTTTTTCAAATGATTTTAAAAATACTTTCCATTAACCTAGAAGGATAAGATTTCATGTAGCTATTGCTACTATATATATCTACGGAAAAATGCTATTGCTTACGTCTAATCGGTCATGGGTTCGATGCCAGGAGGTGAAATACTTTCGGATTTTGAAAAATCGTAGCTCTATAAATATAAAATATAGATTATTAAAACTTTTTACACGTATAGATACGTATAAAATGCACTTTGGAAAAAATCAACAGTTGCCTATGTGTCACGGGTTCGATTCCAGAGCGTCCCGTAATCTCGATTTTCCCCGTTAAGAATGCATGGGGCCGTTTTTCAAATAATTTTTAAAATACTTCCCATTAAGCTAGAAGAATAAGATTTCGTGCAGCTATTACTAATATAAATATCTCCGGCATAATGCAATATAACACTCTCAACTGGTCATGGGTTCGATGCCAGGAGGTGAAATATTCTCAAAATTTGAAAAATCGTATCTCTCTTAATATGATACATAGATCATTCAAATTTTTTACACTTATAGGTAAGTATATTATATACCTCGAATAAAATCAATACGTGCCTACGTGTCACGGGTTCGATTCCAGAGCGTCCCGTAATCTCTATTTTCCCCGTTAAGAATGCATGGGGCCGTTTTTCAAATCATTTTAAAAATATTTCCCATTAAGTTAAAAGAATAAGATCTCATGTAGCTATTGCATATATATATATGTCTACGGAAAAATGTAGTATTTTACGTACAATCGGTCTTGGGTTCGATGCCAGGAGGTGAAAAAGTTTCAAATTTTGAAAAATCGTAGCTCCCTTAATATCATAAGTAGATCATTCAAACTTTTTACACCTATAGATACTTACAAAATGTACTTGGAAAAAAATCAGCATTTGCCTATGTGCCACGGGTTCGATTCCAGAGCGTCCCGTAATCTCGATTTTTGTCATAAGGAATGCATTGGCAATATTTGCAAAAGCTTTTTATAACACTTTCCAACCGCGCAGAGGTTCAATATTTCACTCAGGCAAAAAGGGACCATTCCCGCATTAAGGCATCCCAAAGATTGTCGTAAATGGTCGTTGGTTCGATGCTAGGGGGCGTTAACTATATCTCCATTTGAAATGCATAGGGAATTTAGAAGACATTTTGAGGTACCTCCTGAATGAATTTCCTTTTGATATTCAAAATATTTTGAAAGTCAATCATACTCAAGCCAATAATGACAGCGTGTTGCGTTGGAGTCCTTGGTTCGATGCCAGGGCGGTAATATTGCTGCAGTACGAAATGCTTGGGAAATTTAAATCAATGCATTGCTCGCTGCGAAAACGCCCATTTACTTTACGTTTAGAATGATATTTTAGAATAATATACCGAAAAATTTTACACTTTATTAAAAGATATATTATTACTTTGCTTGCTGTAAGCAAGCGCACCTTTACTCGTATATATATATATATAACATATATATATGATATTAATGTCAGGCCCAAACCGCTCGGGCCACGGAGCCGCCGATTTTTTTACGTAATGGCACACTAAATCTCACTCAGGAAAAATTCAGAAATCCACCCTACCTATCATTGGTTCGATTCTAGGAGGCCCCAAAAATCGACTTTCCCCCGTAAGAATGCATTGGGCCGTTTTTCAAACAATTTAAAAAAATACTTTCCATTGAGATAGAACAATGAAATTTCATACGGCTATTGCAATTATAAATATCTACGGAAAAATGCTATTGTTTACGCGCAACAGGTCATGGGTTCGATGCCAGGAGGTGAAATATTTTCAAATTTTGAAAAATCGTAGCTCTCTTAATATTATACATAGATCATTCAAATGTTTTACACTTATAGGTAAGTATATTATATACCTTGAAAAAAATCAACAGTTGCCTACGTGTCACGGGTTCGACTCCAGAACGTCCCGTAATCTCGATTTTCCCCGTTAGGAATGCATGGGGCCGTTTTTCAAATGATTTTAAAAATACTTCCCATTAATTTTAAAGAATAAGATTTCGTGTAGCTATTGCTAATATATATGTCTACGGAGAAATGTAGTGTTTTACGTACAATCGGTCCTGGGTTCGATGCCAGGAGGTGAAATATTTTCGAATTTTAAAAAATCGTAGCTTTCTAAATATCGTACATGTACCATTCAAACGTTCAACACGTATAGATACTTACAAAATGTAATTGGAAAAAAATCAGCATTAGCCTATGTGTCACGGGTTCGATTCCAGAGCGACCCGTAATCTCGATTCTTCCCGTTTAAAATACATTGGCCATATTTCCGAATGCTTTTTATAACACTTCCCAACCGCGCAGTGGTTCAAAATTTCACACAGCCATTAAGGGGACCATTCTCATATAAAAGCTATCCTGAGACTATCGTAAAAGGTCGTTGGTTCGATGCTAGGGGGCGTTAATTAATTCTCCATGTGAAATACATAGGGAATTTAGGGCTCATTTTAAGGTACTTGCTGAATGAATTTCCTTTTGCAATTCGGGGTATTTATAAAGTCTACCATACTCAAGCGAAAGATTACAGTAATTTTAGCAGGATGACCTTGGTTCGACGCCGGGGCGGGATATTAGCTGCCGAAAGAAATGCATCGGAAATCGTATTCAGTGCATTTTCAGCTGCGTTAATGCCCTTTACTTAATGTTTAGCAACGTTTGAGCAGAGTAATCTTTCGAAAAATTTTATTATTTACTAAAGATAAATTATTGCATTGCTTGCTGTAAGCAAGCGCACCTTTACTCGTATCTATTATATATAGATAACTAGGGGGTCAAACAAATTTGAGGATACAAATGTCTGGCCCAAACTACTGAGGCCACGGGCACGCCGATTTTTTTGCGTAATGGCCAACTAAAATTAACCCAGGAAAAAATCTAACACCCACTCTACCTATCATGGGTTCGAGTCTGGGAGGCCCCAAAGTCAGATTTTTCTCCATAAGAATGCATGGAGTCGATTTTTGACCATTTAAAAAAATACTTTCCGGGAACGTAGTACAAAGAAATTTCATGTGACTGTGGATAATATACGTTTCTACACAAAAATTATATCAGTTATACACAAAAGATCATGGGTTCGATGCCAGGAGGTATTATTACTCAAAAATTATATCAGTTATACACAAAAGATCATGGGTTCGATGCCAGGAGGTATTATTATTAGGAAAATATTTTCAAATTTTGAAAAATCGTATCTCTCCTAATGTGATACTTAGGTCATTCAAACTTTCTACACTTATAGATACTTACATAATGTACTTCGAGAAAAATCAACAGTTACGAAGGAGTCACGAGTTCGATTCCAGAGCGTCCCGTAAACTCGATTTTTCCCGTTTAAAATACATTGACCATTTTTCCGAAAGCTTTTTATGACACTTCCCAACCGCGCAGAGGTTCAAAATTTCACACAGCCGTAAAAGGGACCATTCTCACTTAAAAGCGACCGAAATTATGTCGTAAATGGTCGTTGGTTCGATTCTAGGGGGCGTTAACTATACCTTCGTAAGAAATGCATTGGGAATTAAGGACTCATTTTAAGGTATTTCCTTAATGAATTTTCCTTTCAAATTCGGAATGTTTATACAGTCAATCGTACTCAAGCCAATAATGACAGTGATTTTCGTTGGATGGCCTTGGTTCGACGCCAGGGCGGTAATAATGCTGCTGGAGGAAATGTATTGGAAATCGAAATCAAAGTAATACTCGCTGCGAAAATGGCCTTTATTTTATCTTTAGATTAGCCTTTCAGAATAATGTTTCGAAAAATCTTACATTTTATTAAAAGATATATTGTTACATTGCTTGCTGTCAGCAAGTGCACCTTTACTCGTATATATATATATATATATATATATATATATCGGAAATTCACCCTACCTATCATGGGTTCGATTCTAGGAGGCCCCAAAAATCGACTTTCCCCTGTAAGAATGCATGGGGCCGATTTTCAAATAATTTTAAAAAATACTTTCCATTGAGATAGGACAATGAAATTTCATATGGCTGTTGCTATTATATATATCTACGCAAAAATGCTATTTTTTACGCGAAACCGGTCATGGGTTCGATGCCAGGAGGTGAAATATTTTCAAATTTCGAAAAATCGTAGCTCTCTTAATATGATATTTAGATCGTTCAAACTTTCTACATGTATAGATACGTATATAGTGTACATCGTGAAAAATCAACAATTACCTCAGTGTTACGGGTTCGATTCCAGAGCGTCCCGTAAACTCGATTTTTCCCGTTTAAAATACATTGGCTATATTTCCGAAAGCTTTTTATGACGCTTCCCAACCGCGCAGAGGTTCAAAATTTCACACAGCCATTAATGGGACCATTGTCATTTAAAAGCTTTCCTAGGATAGTCGTAAAAGGTCGTTGGTTCGATGGTAGGGGGCGTTAACTATATCTCCATTTGAAATTCATAGGGAGTTTAGGACACATTTTGAGGTACTTCCTGAATGAATATCCTTTTGAAATTTGGAGTGTTTATAAAATCAATCATATTCAAGCGGAATATAACAGTAATTTTCGTAGGATGGCCTTGGTTCGACGCCGGGGCGGTAATATGTTGCCGTAAGAAATTGCATGGGAAATGGAAATCAATGCAAAGCTCGCTGCAAAAATGTCCATTTACGTTATGTTTAGCATGGCCTTTCAGATTAATATTTCCAAAAATCTTACATTTTATTAAAAGACATATTATCCAATTGCTTGCTGTCAGCAAGCACACCTTTACTCGTATATATATGTATAGGATATTAATTTCAGGCCCAAACCGCTGGAGCCAAGGAGCCGCCGATTGTTTTTAGTAATGGCCCACTAAATCTCACTTAGGAAAAATTCGGAAATCCACGCTACCTATCATGGGTTCGATTCTAGGAGGCCCCAAAAATCGACTTTCCCCGTAAAGAATGGCCTAAAGGCTGATATTCGGTTTCGATGAAGTAGTTGATACTCATCAGTCAGGTCATCTCCATAATGACGTCCAAAGTGTGTTCATGCAATAAGTGTGAAGAGGTTGCCTCTGCAATACTTATCCCATAGAAAACATCTTCGAAACTAATTTTAAGACAGTAACTGGAGATCATTTGTATGAAGTTCCAAATTTTACTTATGGATTGGATGTTAGTTATTGGACAATATATGTTAAAATATAATAATAATGTGCATAATGTATATATCGTACTTGGGCTTTGTCTTTAGATTACAGAAAATGATCCGCTTCCTGCTTTTATTTGTTTGCCTTGTATGTGGAAAGCCACCGAGTTTTTTGGTTGGAAGAAGAATGCTCATTTTGCGAAATCGCAGTTAACTGAAGTCGTCAAAGAGCTTTTAAATGTAGGTATTAGGGTACAAAAAGTAATATATGACTCGGGAAACTGTCACACCCTAAAATTAGTTGACTCTTTTGTTAGTTATTTGGTATTTGTATAAATACACATTTATAAATGAACTCACATATTGAGTTGCTTTGAAGAAAATTAAGGTAGATTATAAATACATCAAGTTATTTCCTTATTTTTTCTGTTTGCTTTATTATTAATCTAGATGTTTTGCTTTGTATTAACCTTTCTGGTTTTTAATTAATTGTTTTGGTACTGTATGATGTTCTGATGGATCTTTTTTCCAAGCTTGATACCCTTACTCATCCTATTTTCACAAATCATAAGATATTACCTCTTCTCTTCATTTACACCCATGCTTTTCTTCTTTACACAAGAGTCTGTTTACTGCCAACACTGTTTAATGCCCACAATCATCCACGTGTACCACTTGCACATGCAAAAGAAAGGCAACTAATGGGACTTTTCTTTGTAATAAACATTACCTTATACAATAAACAAAATTACCTCAAAGTTTTGAAATCAAGTTTCTCTTCCCCTCTTGAAAAGTTATTTTATTGTGTTCATGAGTATCTGACTATATGATATTTTTTGTATATGTTTTATTTGTTCTGTATTTATTAATTTTGTTAAATATTGACTTCTGTGTTTCTTTTTAAATTTATTTTTGGTAAAGTGAATAATGTGACTGTAAGTGCATCTACTTTCAATATTTAACTATAAAATGTTAATATCATTTGAAAGAATATCTTCTTATTCATAATTCTATGGTTATCAGTAATAGTTATGAGGTTTTGATACAGTATCTGATGGGTACATTTATAATAATCCCTCAAATCTGACTTTAAGATTATTGGTATCAATCTTTCATTCTCAAATAGTTGCAAACCAAGACTTTAATTTCAAATTAGTTCGATTCTTGTTTGACTATTGGAGAATTTTATGATTTTCCTTTCACTCGCACTATTACAAGTTTCACCCTACTCATATACTTAAAAATGAACCACAATTAAGAGGTAATTGAATATACTGCTTTTTTCCTATTTTCATCAGTTGTCTTAAGTGGGCATAGTCATACATATATCTTGCAGTTTACCTTAGTTTTTTACCGATTCTCGAGCTATAAATGAATAATAACTATATTACCTTCCTTTTATAATTTTAATTCTTAGTGCTTGATGATATATTTTCTCCCTTTGAGTTGAGTTCTTTAAGTCTTTCTGTAAGTATACAGATTTTTGTTTGTTAGATAGACTTTGATAAATCCATGATGGTTTTTACAGGTTCAAATCAAAGATGAAATTGATATTGAAGATTGGAATGTTCCAAATGATGTTATATCAGTCCAAAATTCAGTGGATGTAAGTATTAATCATGAATATAGTTTGTGAATGTTCTTTAAAGTATGTTTTTGCTTGTCAAATCAAATCAAACAAATCTTTATCATGACCTGATACTACTTCATCAGATCATAAGAATGAGTTTTATAACGCATTTTAATATAAATTAATCACTCTCTGATTAAGCTATACAATAGTCATAACAGCAATATTCTGTATTACGTAGAAGTTAAGTCTATATTTTTGTCGAAAATGCGTAGGGAGATTAATTGTAACTTTCATTGATTTTATTTTTTATATATTTTATCATGTTATTAAGCTTGTTTTCTAACAACCTATTATATTTGCAGGTTCTTGAAATTCACTCATCTGAAAACAGGCAATTGAATATATAAAAGAATTGAAAGTTTTTCTTACTTCCCTTTTATTTATCTTCAGTTTAAATATGCGTGACGGAGATTCCAGCGATGAAAAAGTAGAAAAATTAATCTATTCATCAATAAAAGAACACACAGAAATAGCTTTTATATAAGCAAATTTTTGTGGAAAAGAAATGAATGTTTCTTTCGCCCATGAGGAAAGTATTAGAAATTAGAAAAACTTTATAATTATTAGTTTCTCTGTTGTAAAAGTTAACACAGATGGTATCGAAATGGAATAAAGTTCATTTGAACCGCATTAAAAATGTATTTCTTCAGCCAATTCATCAGCATTATATTGAAAGAAATTTCAATTTTACAGACCTATTAAAAGAGAAATGTGGACTGTGTACACAAGGTCTAATGTTATGGAATGTCAGTTATGTAATTTGATGAGACCAGAAAAGTATAGAATAGGAAACCTCCAAGGAATCACAATGAAATGAAAGAAAACATGAAATGCCTCTATTTGATACACAAATATACGTAAAAAGCTTTATTTACTTTTCTAGAAAATTAACAAGTAAAGTGCAAACATTTTAATGAATGCAAACTGGTTTAATGTATAAAAATTACCCAATATTTATGTTAGACTATTTTAAGTTTTCTCTCAATTCCTTTTCAGTTTTAGAAAGGCCAAATTGAAGGATATCTTCACAATCTAAAGCAAAATTGGAGGCAATAACTTTGGGCATCAAATTGATACACTGATCATACATTGCTGGCTCAGTTATAATGTTATACAGATCTAAATATCTTACCCAAGAATAAAAATTACAAAATTCACTCAAAAACTTACTTTGCTCATTGCTTTTATAACTTTTACTTACATCTATTTTATTATTATCAAAGTGCTCTACTTCGAATAGGTTTCTTTCTCTTTCATCTCTAAGCTCATATTTACAACAACCAAAACTGGATCCTTCCTTTAGGCTGTATGTATCTTGCCATGAATATAGTGGTACATTTTCGGAAACGTTAAACCCCTCCTTAGATTCCTCTAATACATAAGAATCAAGCACTCTCTGCATTTCTTTCTTTAAGTCCTCTAGTTCAGCAGTTATCTAGAATAGATTACACACTGATTATCATATTGATAATTTTGAAACGATAATAAAAGAATTGCCATTGACTACACAGTAAGGAGTATCTACTTATTTTCTCAAGATTTGTTTTTCTAAATTTTCTGAAGCTTTACATTTATCTTCATCTTCTTCTACTGATTATTTTTAAATAAGTTTTAAGTAAATATATTTATAATAGAAGATGGATGAAGAATAAGTTAATGATACGAAGAGAGAACTTTTTATTAGCTCAATTAAATTTGGAAGTCAATCCTGGATTTTCTTGAAAGGAATTCTAAAATACTTACCTTTCAGGGACCACTACTATTTTTGCACAACGCATGCTAACTCTTTCACTTACAAACATTTTTCAATGTTTATACCCAAAATTCGGTTAGTTGCTTTTATGAATGATTATTTTAGTTTCGTTGGTTCGATTCTATGCGTCGTTTTTATGTCCCCATTAGAAACACACACGAAAAACAGAACACCTAGTTCCTGAACTATTATGCAGTGAAATTTGGACAATAATTACAATGATACTTATGCGAATCGAGAAAATATTTTGCGCAGCATGTCCTTAGTTCGACGCCCGGAAGGGAAGAATACTCCCATAGGAAATGTATGGGGTATCTAACCCATAAAAATACAGTGTCCCTATCTTTCGAAAGGGTAAGACATTGTAGTAATGACCATGGCGCTTTCCCCTACGAATTCGTTAAATAAATCTCCCTATCAGATTAGTGGCGCAATATTAGAATTCGTGGACCAGTACAATACCTTGGTGTCGTTTCCAGTAGTAATTTACCATTCAAAACACGCATACGAGGCATAGTGGGGTTAGCTGATCGGATGATGAGGCTATGTAATCGCATCCTTAGAGGAAGTCAGTTGAAAATCCTTAGAGGAAGTCAGTTGAGATGGTTTACATTTGATTAGTTCGTCCGTTGCTCGAGAACTGCTGCGCGGTGTGGAATCCGCACGAGAAGGGGTTTAATCTTGGGGCTAGAGCGTGTACAGCGTAGAGCGGCTCGTTTCGTTAAGGGAGACTACGGGTTCGATAGCAGTGTATCAGAGATGATTAAAAACCCTTGGCTGAACATCTCTCGAGGACTGAAGAATTGAATATAGACTTAAACTGTTTGAAAAATTCCTGGGCAGTGACTTATAGAAGTCGTGCGTTAAATCGTGATTCCCGTACTTAGCGATCATGATTGTCGAAACCAGACATCAAAAGAGTTTCGTGAGATTATAGAGCGAACGGATGGTTATCACTTGTCTTTTTTCCCAGATAGTATTAGACGGATAAATAGTTAGATGAATTAGTGTATTGATACCCCCTTGCTATACGCCATAAGGCGGTTCGCGGGGTACTTAGGTAAATGTAAAAGTCGAGTCCATTCTCGAGTTGAAAGTAAAACAGCGGGATAGCAGTTAAGGATACAGCTGAATTGAAGTACAAGGCGTACTATAGCACTTACAGCTGTAGCTTAGACATTGGGTGCCAGTGCGTAGAGCGTGAACAGTGGTATCAGCGGTCCATTGTTCGAAAAACAAAATTGAAGATTTAAGTTTTAAGGACATTTATGTGTGCAGTAGTTATTCAAAAGTGCAAAAGAAAAGGGAATCGTCTGAAAAAGACGAGTCAATTGAAAATCTTTAAAATCAAATGGTGGAAGCAGAAGAAAAATACTTAGGTTATCAAAGGAATGACTGAGGGAAGGTCAGACGAAGAGAGTAAATGCAGTAAAAAGTAAATTTATATTTTTACACCTTTAAACCGCCTTGTGGCGTATGGCAGGGGGTGTGAAGACACCGAAGGTGGGGATCACAGTGTCTCTTATCGGATCATTGAAGCCGCTACTTAAGTATTTCTCGAATAATTTGAGCCAATACTCTATCACCAAGGGTATCCCAGGGATTCAATCATCTTCGATACACTGCTGTCAAATTTATGTCCCCTTTTATGGATCGAGCCGCTCTGCGCTGTACCCGTCTTAACGATCAAACCCTATTCGTATGGATTCCACACTGCGTAACAGTACTCAAGTAACGAGCGAACTGACGAAAAATAAGCAACCTCTTTGACATTGTATTTATCTCTCTTGAGAACGCGGTTACAAAGTATACGCGTCCTATCAGCTGACCCAAATATATCTTGAATGCGGGCTTTAAATGAAAAATTACTACTGAATATAACGCAGAAGTTTTTGTGCTGACTAACGGATTCTAATGTTGTACCGCAGATGAGGTAAGGAGTTTGGCTAGGCTATTAGATTCATTTCATACTCATTGCTACACACTTATCTAGGTTCGAGTTGCCAATCTTCACTCCATTCTATAATGGTCGCGCTGTAATATGGATCTTCCTTATCCTATAAATAACCGCATGGTGCGCGAATAGTCGCATCTTACTCTTGATAATGTTTTTCGCTTATCTAAATCAGTCACAAAATCGTCCCAATTACACAGCCCATTGGAACCCCTGACCCCTATTACTTCGGGAAAACGCGCCATCTGACACCACCCATTGGCCTCCGCAACTGAGTGGTGGGGATAGGATGAGAGAAATGGCAGTTTTAGTAATGTTCACGCCGGTAAGGCGGCCATTTTTTTTTTTCATTTCGCTATAAAATTTATTTCTTTTGTTATAAAGATGAAAAATGTACGTCAATATCTAGAACCCTGCTTTTTTATACATATTTTACCAAAACTTCGAAAAAAATCGACCCAACTAACCTGAAAATCTTAATTTTATCCGTTGTGATCGCGAAATTTTGTGGATGTTGCGGATTCTCCGAAAAAATGACCCAGCGTACGAGGCTATTCGATTTCTCCATAAAACAATACTGCCTAGAAAAGTGGAACAGACTACACCAATAGAGGATATCTCTCAGAATGCTGAACTCACCATGCTTGGCATCGGAACGATTAGCATTTTGCCTCTCTTCACCATGCGGCCTTCTCCCCAAGAAAAGGAGGAAGGATTAATTTCAGTTGAGAAACTTCCTGTACCAGCATATAAATTCACGCTGCCACCTATAGGCCGTCCAAAATTCTAGGTAGTATTGTCTTATAGGGGAATCGAATAGCCTCGTAGGCAGGTGCATATTTCCGCGAAATCCACAGAAGTTTCGTCTTAAACTGATAAAGTTTAATAGTAAATTTAAAGCCACATGAAACCCTTGCATGCACAACAGCTACCGACATCCCTTCAAGTTGCTTCCACTGCCATCAAATTTATACGGTTACTTACATAGGATGTCCCGAATATCTTAAATTGAAAGAAACGATTAGGAATAAGATCGATAAAAACATAGCAGACTCAATTACCGCTCCCTGAACCCACCTTTCCTTCCCTACCTCAACTTTAGCACAAATTGTCTCTAGTCGACATCTCAAACCTCCCGTTCCAATCCCTCCGATGAAGACGTACTTTTTGAATGTATGGACCCATGTTTTTACCATCTAAAAAAGAGAAACAAAAGATTTTTGCAAGCGAACTTCCTTCATCCTAAATGTAATATAATAAATCATAACATCCTGACTTGGTACCGCAACTCCATTGAACCAAAATTAATGGAACTCACCAATTTTGAACATTAAAAAAGTTGTTACAATATGATGTCTGCAAGAAACCTATGTCAACCATAACCAAGGAATGAGAAGCTAAAATTTTTCGATTCTTTTACTAACCCTACCATTATTTCCAGTGATTGGGATGCCGCACATCGTCTATAGCGCCAGTATAAAACGAATAAGAATGGTAGAAATTTGTCTACCTTCATCGATGACCACTTCTTTCAGATCCACTCTCTATTCCAATCAACTTTCGGGTTATCTAAAAACCCTTCTGTTTTGGATTTTATTGTCTCTAAAAATGCAATCAATATATCTCAGCCTTATGTTTATTTTGATCTCTCTTCTGATCATTTTCCAGTTATTTTTAAGCTGGATTATCACCTCCATAACTCTACTAATCCTAACACTTACACTACCCATATTAACTTTCATAAATTTCTTAAGATACATCCAAACCAGAATTTCTCACCCCAGAGGAGGCCTGACTAGCCTATTATGTCTACTATGGGTACTAGATTTCTCTATCTTCAACTTTAAGAGAACTTCCTCCAAGTATGCTCCAACAAACTTTTGTTTTGAGGAGGAAAATTTATTCTTGCAAAATGCTGAGTTTAAATTAAGTGTTCTGAGAAGTAGGCAATTACTTGGTAATAAGAATCAAAAGAGAGAATATGCTGTCCAATATAAAATCAAATTATGTACTCAAACAGATAAACTTAAATGGAATGCGTAAAAAAGAAAAACCTTTGTAGCTGAAATGAAGATAATGAATAAAGTAGGAAGATGAAATAGTTCTGCAGTACTACACAAGGTCCGAAGTTACTGCTTTTTTCTTGTTAAAATTGATGAAATAGAACTGCTAAAGATAAGAGATGTACCTCTGGACTGTAAAAAAGGATTTAAATAATAATAATATCTCTATACAACAGAACTCCACAAAAGAGCAATTTGAAGATTAAAAAAAATAAAAATGGTGAGGACACCTGATGCTGAATAACAGAGAACAAACACAATATTTACGAAACTATGAAAAAGAGTATGCTTACAAAGTTTGAAATAATAAAGCAACATAAACGCGCACAATTCAGTTACTCATAACACATTTTCAATTAGTTTTTCTTTAGTCTCTCTTTGTCTTAGAGAATCCTAGCATATTTAGAACTCATATGGAATACTAAGTGAAAAACTGAAGCCAGGCTAAATCAATACTAAGTAGACTCTAATTCTTCTAAATGATTTGCAAATAAAATATAAAAGACTATTGATATAAAAGGGTGCAATTAAGTTGCATCATGTACATTATGAATGAGAATTTTGGCAACTCTTGTCTCTCAATTAGTCACTGCTTATCAGAGAAAACCCTTCAAACTCTCATGTGGTTGTATTCAATTTGGCTAGGCTAGGCTGGATTGTCTTTGGTTTTGCAGGGTTGGTTAATTAAGTAAATGATATGATCATTTATAGAAACTGCCAGTAACTAATGGGAAAAAAGAACTTATAAATGACTTACTACAATGGCCGCTACACATGCATGAAGATACATCCCCTACCACTAACCAAAACGTGACTTTTAGGGTATTTACTAGTATTAACTAAAACACATGCAATTTTTAATATAAAGGAGGAAGTGTAGTGCGTAAAATTTTTAGAAAAATGGTAGCTATATATTTTGTGAAGTTTGTATCATTTTAAACAAATAAGCTATAACTAATAACAAATAAACTATCATTAACTTTTTATCCCTCATCATTAACTTTTGAACAAATTAAACTCTTTGGTTAGTAGAATATGTCAGTGGTTAACAACGTGAAAGCTAAAAAAGAATGCAATTACCTTTGGAGGATGTACATTAAAAACATTTTGTATCTCTGCAATTTCCATTCCCCTTTTTACAAATGATTCCTTTGTGACTTTCATCTCCATTATTTCTTTGGATACCAAATTAAAAGTAGGGTTATGAATTGGAGACTTAAAATTTTTTGATATTTTCTTCTTATACGATGATTCACATTTTATACACTCCTCATACTTTGCAAGATGGAAGTCTCTGGACAACTTTTTAATCTTCTCAGAACACAAAGTTTCTTCAAATTTTGCTATTTTTTGCGAAATCTCTTCCTTATTTGCTTTTTCGTATTCTAATTTCCAAGCATGATACTTCTTTCTCCTCAATAATTCATGATCACCCAAATTCCGTAACTGATTTTTCTAGCCATGCAAGGAAAAATTATAAAAATCATTGAAATGTGATATACAGTTAAGAATGATAGAAGAAAGTTAGGTTTGCCCTACTTGTATATAATTAGCTTATGTTACTAATTTCTTAATCTGAACTTGATTCTTATGGCCTACCTAATTATTCTATATCAAAACATACCTTTCACCAATATTTTATTTCACTCACAGAAAATATAATTCTCATTCAATATATATGCTAAGGATTTTTTTGTTATGATGTGAGTGGAATAGTGCTCAGAGCATCATAAAGCAAAAGTAATCAAATCAGTCCTTAATCAAAAACATTGAGGAATTGTTTTATTGATTATCATTTTATTGATCCCTAAAAAAATATTAAAACTATCCACAAAACTTTTAATGATAATCTTCTTATAATCATGAATGTTAAATGAGTGTGATTGAAATATCAACAATAAAGTAAACAAACAGCAAAGAAATAATCTGCCAATATTGTTGTCTTCATCAACACTCCCAAAAAGAAACAAACTTTTCTGTATCTATTTGCTACATTTAATTCATTTCTATGGATTTGAAAGGTAACAGCATTCATTCCACCTACATCAAGAATAGATGTTTTCATCTCTGTAAGGGTAACTTTTGCAAAATACAATAGATCCAGATCAGCAAATGCAATTTTGTCTTCCTTAAAAGAGACGTTAATTGGAATTGCAGCTGAAAATAAAATTTGAAATTAATCTTCTTTAAAGAATAGGCAACAATCACCAACATGATTTAAAAATATAATAATTAAAACATATCTATTATTATTTTTATTTAAATACAAATAATATAATTACATTCTAAAGAGTCAATTCCAACTCTCACAGTCATAACAGGCAATCTATCTTGCTCAATCAGGTCCCAAAATTCAACAATCCCTTGCGACGTCAATAAAAGTATACAAGCAGATTTTTGTGAAGACCAGTCACCATTTATATACTCTTTTTCAGCATTATTTCTTTTCCAAAATAAAGGATAGATTTTCTGTAAAATGATCATCCAGTTGAAAATTAAATTTCAAATTAAAATAAATTGAATTCCTCATATCTTCCTGTTCTGTATATAAGTCAAGACAAAAATCCAAATCAAACAGTCTATAATTATGTAACAATAATGGTAAAGTACAGTAAAAACTGCATTTTCTTTCTTTCAATTTTCTAGGAAACATAAATTTAGCTATTGAAACTAATATCAATGGAGCACATGTTAAATCTAAACATAGATAAAATAAGCACTCTAAAGTAAGAAATAATTAGTATTTCTTAAAATTGTATTAATTGAATAGAGAAAAAAAAAACAATTTTCTCTTTTTAATTTTAGTCTTCATTGTTCATTCAATTCTATACAATTTCCTCTGAAGTCACTCCAGTTTTTAAAAAATCTCAGATATAAGATGCTCTTTATTTCTTATTTCATGATAATAACATATTAGATGCAATAATTTTTTGAAAACTAATTAAGATATTTTTTAAAAACTAATTAAGATGTCAGCCAGAAACACATTTAAAATTTATAAAATCTATTAATGTTTATATGAAACTACAATTAAATTTTGTAAATGTATATCAAAGATCAACTCATTCATCCATAAACTAACATAAGTGTGAATTTAAGCAAAAAGATAAACTAAGATAAGCTTGAAAATCGGACTTTCCCCCATATAATGCATGGGCCCAATTTTACCATATTTAAAAAAAAACTTCCTGTACAAACAGAACAACTATATTTCATGTAGCTATACCAACTATATATTTCTAGCCAAAAATTTTATTTTTCATTAACAAATGGTCATGGGTTCGACACTAGGTGGTGAAATATTTTCAAATTTTAAAATAATTATCTAGACTAATATGTTATATAGATCAATCAAGCTCAATCAGCCAGAATTAAGATACTGTTCGTGAATTATAGTTAATGCATAATTTTCTAATAATTCTCATGCGTTTCTTAAGGTGAAATTTTTCCCTTCTCAACGCTCAAGCATATAAAATACCTTCACCATCCACATAAGTATCGTCGTCTTTGTAAATCCAATAAATTTCATAGCAAAATACGTTCAGGAAGTGGCTCAATAGGAGTTCTGATTTCCCTAAGCATTCTTTATGGAGATAGAGTTAACACACCTATAAATGAAACAATGACCATTTACAACATAGTAAGGGCTGCTAAATATAAAGATGTGCGTGAAATTTAAATCTTCTAGATAATCAGAAAAATTTGTAAAAGTTATTTCAAATATCTTGCCCATGAATTCTTATGGGGGATTATATATTTCACCAACTGGCATCAAACCCATAACCATTTTCAGCCAAACAATAGAATTTCATTGTACAAATGTATAACAGGTATAGCCACCTGAAATGGAATACAGTAGTTTAATCATGAGATTGGTATCTTATTGTATATTCGCTTGGTTATAACATACAGTTGCTTTATATATATCTAATATAAGAATGAATTAGTGAAAGATTTACACAATTCCTAACCTAAATTACTTCATATTTTGTCTGCATATTTAAAAAAATTTTGATTGCCATGCATTTCTTATGGCAGTATTATTTTCCTGCCCAAGTGTCGAACTAAGGATATTGTACGCAAAATACTTTCATCATTAGGATGTAAAATTGGGGCCTCATAAAATCTCCAAATTCCAACAGTAAAATACATTAAGTAAGTGCTGTAAAAGAAGTCCTTAAAAGTAAGTGCCCTAAAAGGAGGAAAGTGTTTATAAAAATTTCTAAAATCTAGCCCATGTATTTAATGGAGAATTATGGGGAAAATCGTGATTAGGGGTCTCTCTGCAATCAAACCCATGGCAAGTAGGCACCTGTGGATTTTTTCAATGTAAACTATATGTGTATCTATAAGTATCCGAAGTTTGATTGTTCTATATATCATATTAATCTAGATATGATTTCTTAAAATTTGAAAATAGTTTACCATCTGGCATCGAACCCATGACGTTTTGCAGCTTAAAATAGTGGTTTTAGGTAGAAATATACATTAGCTATATGGAAATTTATTCCTCTATGTGCTTGGGAAGTATTTTTTTAAAATGTTCAAAAATCTCCCCCTGCATTCTTATGAGGGAAAGTCCAACTTTGGGGGCTCCTACAATCGAACCCATGATAGGTAGGGTGTGTTTCCATTTTTATCTGATGAGATGGCGTGGGGCCAATGCATGGGCATTGCCCAATAGTTTGGGCTGAGAAAATTTGGCTAGGAACAATTTACTTACAGTTGTGCTTTCTTTCCAAATGCAATATGAAGATGTGCTCACAGATAATGTAAAATCCATTGCATAAGGGCAACGTCTTAGGCATACAGCAGGACCTTCATGTCTAAATATGTTTGCCTTCTCCAGGATATCTTGTGAAAATAGTATAGGGGTTGATGACAAAATCGAAATAATAATGTTTACTTTGAAATTACATGATGATGATAATTTTATAAATATTTTAGACAGTCATGACAAAAATCATGTACACTAAAAGAAAAGGGAAGGACAATTTTGTAATATAAAAATTCTTAATAGAATTAAGGACGGACAAAATACTTTGAAAAAATAAACATATTTATGAATTTATTCTCAAATTGGAAAAATTACAATAAAGAATATTTTGTACAATTATAATATTATAATAAATTAAGTAAAATCAAAATCTTCACTCATTCCATAAATTATTTAATTAATATCTAATTTTGAATTTTCTAACAAATAATTTCAGCCAGGTCTTGCCCTGACTCGAGATGTGGTTTTTGAAATAAAAGAGAAAAAGGATTCACACTATTTAATTTCAACATGTAATAGATATAATTACTGAATAAATAAAATCTGCAACATCACAATTAATAAGTCTGTGATTTAATAGCTCCTGACTGGATGGTTTAGGTAGGAAAACTTTATCGAATTCATTATTATTATATTGTGTATCTTGAAAGATTCTTACAAATTAATACAGAATATTACATTTTGGAATAAATGTCCACGAATGCATTAAAGAGCCACAGATAACTTGCTATTTAAATTCTGTCTCAACTGATTCAGCTGATTGTTGAAATTAAATACCTCTATATTATTCAATAACCAATATTCACCTGATTTAACATTGAACTTGGTTTTTTTTTCATCCATAATATCTGTAGAATTATAATCAGCATTAATTAGCAGCAGTTTTCCATTGCAAAGAGAAGCAATGATGTTGGAGACTACATTCTCCATCTTGACAACTCCTACATCAGCTGCAACAGTCAGTTTAGAGCACACTTTGGTATTCATTTAGTAGATAAATTTAAAATAAAAAGATGATGACACTCCATTAAAATATACTTTAGATCAATTCAAAGAAAAGGGGAAAAATATTTATAAACAAGAATAAGATTGAAATTCCCAAAAAGATGGTTCAATTAGATATTGTGTTGAATTACTTGTAGGCAAATCTTGCAGATAAAAATTTGTCAGAAATAGTTTTTTAGAAGGAAATGAAATTGTAAGGATTCGCATTTACATGAGGTGGATGAAACTAATTCATATAATTTCTAGTTATCACATTCAAGCAGAAAATATTATACTATTAATATAACCACGTACCATATCTCAAGGAAAAGGAACTGATCTTTTGTGAATGTGATTTGATCCTTTTAGGATAAGTTGAACAAGAAACAGCAAATATAGGAACTGGTTCATCTTCCACTCCTTCTATTACATACTGAAAATTGAACAAATCATGTACATTAATTAAAATTTCGTATGTCATACATTTGGAGGTTAAAAAACATTTACAGCAACATTTCAGGTCCAGAGTCATTATAATGAGTCCAATTATTAATGCAGATCATGATAGTTAAATTTCCTTTCTGCCGTTGAAGTAGCTAGTTAGATTTAAAGGATGCAATTCCACATCACAACTGATTGTACTGGCTTACCAAATCTCTCCTTTATGCCATGAGCAAAGCTTTCAATAGTTTAGAAACCATAAATTTAAAAGGATACTGCATCTTGAACTATCTATTGACAGAGGATTTTACTATGTTATCTCAAAAATCATAATTTTACATTAACATTTTTTTCATTGACTCAAATAAAAGACTCCTGTTAAGTCTCAACCATCACTGAGTCTGCTTCACCTTCAGATATTTAGGGTATACAATACTACAATACAGTTTCTAATATGTACTTGTTTTTTGCATCAATTTTACAAATAATTTTCTAGGAAAGTGTTCCTACTAACTATTAACATACCATTTTTCTATCTTATTTATAATTATTCTCTATATTTTCATAATCATTATAGTTCATCGGTCAATCAAATCAAAAAATCATCAGTCAATCAAATCAAGTCAAAAAAATCAAAGTCAATCAATCAGTTACTTATTTATGTAAAAAGAATGCAGTTTTTGAAAGCTCATCTGTTGGAAAACAGTTACAAATAATAACTGCAATAATCATTAAGGTTCGGGGATTATTTTTATTATGACTATATGTTATTCTGCTATTTATTCTGCTCCATGCAGTTAATTGTGAGACAATTTTTTTGAGTTGCGATACCACCTACTGGAAGATAGCAAAACAAAAAAGATATTAATAAAACATACTAAATTCAACCATTTCACTTTTCATTTATACATTTTGATTTTGAATCTTAGAAACAGGAAAATTTTAGTTCAATAGAAGTGAAAATTTGAAAGGATTTAAAAATTAAACTTTACACTTTAATTTATATTTAAACTCAGATGTTTCCAGGAAACCAAGAGAATGGGGAAAATACATTACTCTAAATTAATTAAGGAAGAGATAGAAATATGCTGAGAAAGTTTAGGGGGAGCTGCAGAAGAAGGATTCAATATGGCTGCTGTCTTTGTTTTACAATCACCCTAATCATTTGACAAGTCAAAATTCAAGGGGAAAAAATTATTAAACTATTTTTAGGCAGTGGAGGATGAAAGAAGCAGGGTCATTATTAAATATAACAATGAGAAAAGTGAGGGATTTTGCGGGAGGGAATATTTTACAATGTACATAACAATTAACACCTAAAACTTCCCAGTGAATTATTCCTACTTGAAATAAAAAATTAATTCAAACAAAATCCAATGCAAGAAACAAGGAAATATAATCACAAAATTTCATTAAATAAAACTAAAGGAAATCTTGAAACACCATTAAATATTCTTCAAATTGAAACAGTAAAAATTTAATTAAAATTATGCATACCTCAACTACGTTAACAGAACACTGATTGCAACTAAGCAATTCTTCTACTTGCTGACTGTATCTGATTGATTGATTATTAAGCCGTTTATGTACCACTTTTGGAATTGAGCATAAACTATGAAATGTCCAGATTTTTACAGTTCCATCTATTGATCCAGTGACTAACTTATCACATTTTTCTTCGATTTCATTTACCTGAAATTGTAATATGAGCACAAGATTTTGATTATTAATTTTTCTGAAGTAAACAAATAAATTAAAGTTCATTAAATTATTTTCATACCTTGTATTTACCGTGAAACCACTGAATGTCACTTATAGTGTCCTCATGTGCATTCATGTCTACTTTTAAAGCACTTATTCTATGAGGAATATACTTCCATGGAACATTTTGATCCTAAGGCAATTCATTGATTCATTATTTATAATAGTATTGATATAGATATACTTTCAACTTCACTATATAAGCAAACTACTTACAACAAATTGTGTTGAAATTTTTCTTTTGAAATAATTTTCAGGTAAAAAATAATTATTTAAATCCCACATTGAGAGTTGACCAAAATTATCAGCTCCAGTAAGAAGAGATGGGTGGTTCGGATTAAATACCAGACATACTATCTCAAACTCACAGGTAATTATTTTCTAGAAATTTAAAAAATTAATGTAATTGAAGATTTTGCTCTCTAGGCCTAGATATAGATAGTCAGTTTCTTGTATTTAATCATTATTTCATTTCTCAAATTTATTTTTTCACATCTTTTAAATCTAAGAAAACTATCTTTAAAAATACAACATTAGGATGATAACCAGAATATTGCAAGTTTCTAAAAATCTAGGAAAATATTTTCCATGATCAAGTTCATGAATAGTAATCAAGAAATGATCAAACAGCTTTTCCTGTATATTTAAAAGCCCCATGATTTTTATTCAATTATTAGAGGACAAATTCATATTCATCCAAATTTTTGGATTTCCTCTCTTGTTGAAAGTAAATCTAAAACTTCTTTCCAATATTCCAAAATTGCCTGAATGCTAATTCTTAATCTCTGTGCCAATCTTGAACTGAAATTATAACTATGTTCATACTAATGTGTCAAATATAACAATCACCAATAAGAGTAAGAAATTCATATTTGTATACAAACTTAATAATCATCACAATCCTCTATTGACCTTTATTTAAGTCAGTTCATTGCTTACAATTGGTCTCAGCTCATCTGCTACTTTCCAAATCAGAATCAGGTATTCAGCTTGAGGTAACTTTTCAATTTCTTCTTGCATATTGCCAATATAAGGAAAATAATCTTTTCCAAGTTGTATATTTCCACGGTAGGCAATTGCTATGTAGTCTGTAAGAAACAGATTATATCTTTCTTTCAAAAGTATTATACATGAATTATAAACAAAAAAATCCTCAATATAGCAACAAAGAATTGATTAAATATCGAGATATTTTTACAATTCTGTAACTGAAAGAATGATAGTAATAAAGAAAATCTCCATTACTGCTCGCTTTATTAAAAAAAAGAATAATATATGAAAACTTTCAACAGCAAAAATTGCAATCTTGTTCCAAGAATAATGTCCTATTTCATGATAATATGTTTATTGAATTACAGATTCTAAATAAACATGGCACAAATAGAGTGCACACACAATATACAATAAAAATAAAAGAAAATAGCATTAGACAAATCTTATAGATAAAAATTCAATAAGATTAGTAAATCACATTTTATGAGTAAAGCATTCGGTGAATAGCAGATGGTAAACAGGTAAGAAAAAAATTTCCAAGCAATGTAATTTTGGCATGTTTCTGCATGATCACTCAGTTTTGGGTTGACAATGGTACTTAGTTAGAGGACCTGACGCTTCAATTTCAGAAGGTAATTGAAATGTATTTCGCACGTGAGAAAGCACTTTACCAGAAGCGCCCAAGGAAGCGTTGTCGATCCGGAAGTTTTTACCCAAAGTAGGAGGATAGTAAGAGCGGAGCAGCAGAATCAGACTTCATACAGAATTAAATGCAACTGCTGCGTTAAAGGCATTGAGGCAACATTTGCAGTTACAGATGCAACGTGTTTCGAGAGGTGGGACATCTAAGGACTATGTATAAAACTCTCGAACAAATAAGGAAGGAGGATCCATCATCACGACACGGAGTTGTGCCAAGGAGAGAGCGGTGATGAGGAGAAAACGCTACTATCTCTGTTTAATGTTAACGATATGTTAAGCAGCGTCGCCCCATGGACGACAGATGTGGTGGTGGAAGGCAATGTTTAAACAATGAAATTGACTTAGGTTTCGGGATCTCAGCCATTTCCGAGACCAGCTTCAAGAAAAATTTTCCGCTAAGCAGCATGAGGATGAGGCTTAGAACTAGCGTATGGGGTAATTGTTTCGAAGGGGGTAGTTTGTGTGAGATTGGAACAGGTGGGTAAATTAACTATTACTATTTACTCTCTCCCCATTTAATCTATCAGGGGTAGACGGAAACAATTTTCTAAGCTTGGTTTTCTCGATTTTTTCCTGAAATTTTGGTGAGAGTTGGATAAGAATAATTATTCTACACGTTGAAGAAGAGTATTTTATCTTTATAGCGAAAGAAATAAATTTTGTAACGGAATGAAAATATGGCTGCGAAATTGGCGTGAGAACATGATTAAAACTGCCATTGCTCTCACCTCATCCAACTTTAAGTGCAAGTATTTTCTTAGATTACTCTTTATACCTAAAAAATACATAAAAATCAAATTATACCAATTTTTCATTAACAATTTAAGCGAAACGTACCCTTCGGAAAATTTGATTTGCAGTCCAATTTATACATAGCCTAAAACCTCTTCTGTTTCTTACGTTGCGATGAACTTGTCGCGAGAGAAATTGAGATAAATATTATTTTAATTCAGAGGTTATTCTGTTTCAATATCTTGAATAGAACTTAATTTTTTGAATTGAATATCCAAAATAGTAATTGAATTAGCGCTTCGATTGTTAATCATTGCTAATTATATGCTAGAGACTCATAGGATGAAAGCAATGGCAGTTTTGGTAATTTTAAATAATAAGGATGGCTAACATTGTTTCATGTACTATGAACAAGTCTACTCCAAGTAGAACTCCAGTTAAACCCCGGTATAAACCAGAGGGGGCATGGCAGAGACTACACATTGATCTGGCAGGTCCTATCTTAAATAAGCTTTTTTTAGTTCTTTAAAATGGCCAGTTTTTCTGATTATGAATGGGTGGTCGAGGAAATCCTAAATCACCTGAGGGCATTATTCGCTTGGCAAGGTTGGGTTGGAAAGGTTAACTCAGGTGATTCAAGTGTTTGTGTATTACCCTCAAGTTAAGCAATAGAGTATTTAGAGAAAACTCTTCTCCTGAAAATAGTAATAATCGACCAGACATTGATGACACAAGAATCTTTAATACCTAAGGTATCTGAAATTGTTAGTTATTTTCATATTTGTGTTAGTGACTCCAATTCACCTGGTGTGGATGAAGAAAGTGATTCTAACAATCAAGTGGACCCAATTGACAAAAGCAAGGAAATTGCAGGTATCAACAGAGAGAAAGAAAGAAGAATATATTTGATTTATAAAAATATCCTTAAGTGTATAATTGAATTTCATTATTTTCCTATCTCATTGTCTTGCATGACTTGCCTACTCACTTTTTGTGTTATTATTGATGTAAATTTTCTGTTTTGTAAATAGAAAAACATACACTTACATTATTTTTTGTTTAGAGTGGGTGAAAGTGGAGAGTTGTATATTGTAAGTATACTGCCATTTTGAATTGAATTCGGCTGCTTGCTTTGGCAATACCCAACAATAAATGAGGAAAATAACTGTGGTCAGTTGAAATACTGAATTTGAAGAGTGTGCTACAGGGAGGGGGGAGACGGCCTTCCTGTTTACAAAGAGTTTGAGTATGTTTTTGCAATCTTATAATAATGTTACAAATTTTACTTTTTAAAAGTTGGCTTAAAATTTTAGGTGCATTTCATAGTGCAAGAGATACTGTTTTCATTTTTCGCAACTTTTTAACAAGTTTGATTTTTTAAGCTTCTACTGTAGTCAATGGATGAAATATTGGTGTATAAAGGTTTCAATTCTCCATGAGAAAGAAACCATCCAATAATTTTCCATAAAGTTAAATAATTTAGAAATTTTATTATGCTGCTAAAAACTCAATCAATAATTTCATATCAAGACAAGGTTCTGCCTAATCATCATTACACAAATAAAGAAAGCATAGTTGTTAAAATTAGAACAAAGGGATGCCAAACAAAAATTGTTTAGAGGTTAAAGGCTTCTTAACTTTTTTTATATATACTTCCAGACATATAATTGCTCTCTGCAGCTAAGCATGAAGTGCAAAAAAGTGAAGGAATTTTTATTGCTTCATCATTCTGTAAGATAAGACATGAAAAGTATAGTAGTACCAGCAAGTTAAATTCTAAGACAAAGGGTTGAGCCAATGTAGATCTAAGTAAAACAAAAAAACTGATGGGCAGTAATAACTTCCAAAAATTTTATATAAACATACCACTGAAATTCAGTAACTTACCAGAATACTTGGGATGGCATGCGACACACAATATATTTTCATATTCCATGTAGTGAGGAATCACTCTAAATGATTGTTTGACAAAGAGCAGGTTTTTAGTAGGTTGGAGCTTCCTAAAGGTAAATAATTTCCTTCTTTCATTCAATCCCTTTTCATTTTTTAGGTAATGATCAAGAATGCCTTCATACAGAGATATATTTTTGTATTCCATCATGCTTTTATAAACCCTAAAAATTATGAAGAACAATATTAATAAAAAGGAACAACACAAGGATGAAGCAACTATTAACATATTATCGTATACTCACATGCTGGAATACTTCTTGAATGTCCGAAGGACTTTTCTGTTTATTCTTTCATCTATTTCCTCATAAAATTCATCTTTTTTTTGAATGCACTTATTTCTTGTTATGTTAGCATCTGTTTGAGTTTCTTTGGATATTAAAACGCTGGGATGTACCTGAAATTATTTAATTTAAAATTAGACTTTTATTCTCTTGAAACCTAAAATTATAATGAAATAATCTGCTAAATTTGAATAATCCAATTAAATTCTGTCATTTAAGTTCTTGCTGCCTTTCTAATGATTATTGATATAAAAAAAATGATTAAGGCAAATATAAAATATAGAACTTTCTGGAAGATACTTCATTCTAAGATACTACTTTTATATTTTAAAATGCTGCTCTCTAAAGCAGGGGAAATAATTAGTTGATTCTACCTTTACCGCAATATTTTATTTTTCCATAATAAAAAGGTGCCAACATAATGGTGAAAAAGCAATACTTGAGACAAAAATTAGCTTTACCTCTTTTTCAAAGCACAAGGAAAATTCCCTTTTGTTTCTCTTCTTTAAAAATTCATCACTTTTAAAGTGGATGTATCCACCACACAGATCATCCGGTTCCAATGATGACAGAATTATATTTTTTTGAGCTTTGTAATCAGTGTTAAATACTCCATAAAGAAACTGAAATTTAAACAAGCATATAGCACAAGTGATTAAAACTGTGAATGAATTTTCAGATGCTTGGAAAGATAAACTTCAGTACCATTTAATGAAAAAAAATTCTTAAAGCCTCTATTTATAAGTAAATTGTGATTCAGCTTCACAGATTATAAAATGAAGTAGATTAATTTTTCTGTTTTCAGAGAAACTTTGGCATTAAATACTGCAATTTGGAGATTGTTGACTAACTAGTAAGATTAAAAATCATAAGACTGTGCCTTGCCTTTTAAGCAAAACAGAGTTGTTGAACTGAATTGTTAAACCTGTCAAGATGAAGATCATTTGCAAAGTGAGTATACTTTGCAAATGCTCTTCATCTTGACACCATACGTGCCTCACATTCTTGAGCCTATATAAGTTATCATAAAAGTTTACTCAATTTCAAAATATATAAACAATCCATCTGTAAATTGAAAAAATTTTCTGTTAATATTCAACTCACCAATTTTTTAAAACTATCCAGTTATCATAAATTACTGGAGAATAACACAAATACAATATATTATAGCTATTTTCTATTATAACTTTGAGAGGTCACCTTATTGCCATAGCTATAGTTTAAATGGTGAAATTATAAAAAATTCAGATCACTGCAAGTATTTAGGTGTAACTTTTGATAGGAACCTAAATTGGGAAAAACAAATTTAATCGTAGCGAAGGCGTACAAAATGTTACATGATGTGATGAGGAATCTAAGGGGCAGTAGCAGGAAAGGGAAAGAAAAGGGATAGCTATCGCTTGTGAGACCAATAGTTGAATACACTACAACTGTGTGGGACCCCTATCGTTGTTATCGTCAAATAAAGAAAATAGATAAGGTGCAAAGAAAAGCTGCTTGATATGTTATGGGAAGATTTAGAGAAAGGGACAGCGTTACAGCAATGGGTGGAATACTCTGGAAAAAAGGAGAAAAATAAGTGAACTGGGTTGTATTTATTAATGTGGGAACTTCTGGACGAAGTAAGGGATTCCTTGACAGGGCGATGTACAGTGGGGTTTCACCCCAAGACCGCTACTGTAGCCGTTAAGGCCTGTTATGAACCCTGAAAAGCTCCAGAAAAAAACTGTAAATTATAATACTCTAATTTATTTGGTTATATTAAACAATTTAAGGAAATGTTATTTTACTTAGTATTATGTTTTTATCAATGTATGTATTATAATTTATTTTTTGAAAATTTTATGTTAATTAAATGTGTATATATGTAGAAAATAACTGCCACTAGGCTTACAGCCTACTTGCAGTTAAATTAATGTAATAATATTACACCTTACCTCTCCTGAGGCTCACTACCTTGCGGTGGTAGGAGATCTTAAAAGGTACAATGATTCTAAGGGAGATACCAGTAGGAGATTTACCTTCTGGTAGGAACATCCTGGCTTTTAAGACAAAAGGTGAAACTAATAGTTATGCACAATATTATGTTTCGCTCTGAAAGAACAGTGTCTATCCTATAATCAGCAGCTGAAATAGGCTATGCACTATTATTGCCTGGATGAAAAGAATAGGTAAACTTCCACATTATCTATCCCAAGAAATTCATATGTTTTAGTAAATCTTCTTATAAAAACATCCAGAGGTAAAATGTCTCCTCTATTGAGTCCCCCAGAGGGTAATACAATAAGGCTAAATGAAGCATGTAATACAGAACATGCAAATGTGCATATATATCTAACTTTGTTGTCAAGAAAACCATGTCACCAATTTCAAAATATATTTACCTACCTAATCAATCCCCTGGCCCCTATAACTAAATTACATCTAATTTACTACTTGATTAACTATGATTTATGCAATGTAGCCATTACTATCAAGGAAAATGAAATCAAAATTGATACCTAAAACAGTTAATGACTACGGCACAAATTTCAATCAAAAAATTATTTTCTATTCTTTCATTCATTGACCACATACTTAAACTTTGTCTTCCGGAGAATATAATATTTCCAGATTGATAGGGTATACAGGATAGGGGTGTAGATTTTGTACAGAAACTGTGTGTGCCCGAGAAACATGGACTTGAAAATAGCTTGGTACTATGAGTATATCAACTTGAGTATTCCTTCCATCACTCTGTGTAGTGCTTCCAGGATGCCATGAGAGCAAACAATGCTGATTTGTGGATGACTACACATGAAAATAAGTCCTTGCACTCCAAAATTCCAGAATGATAGGTAATTGGTACAATTCCCAGGCTCCTTAGACTTTTTTAGTCTATTCTTCCTTGCTATTTCAATACACTTTTTTCTCTCTTCATTTTAATAAACTATGAATAATCTGGTATTTAAAACTTAAAACGATTTTCCATTAATATAATATGAATACAATGATGACTTTTCATTGAAATTAAACCTTTTCCAATTGATATATGATTCAACTTTTCTATTGACTAAGATTACAATATTTTATTTCAAATTAATCTTACTTGTGTGGATTTAGATTTCTCCTCTCCAGTTATTTTGGAAACAAGTGGAAGATTACCAAACTCATTGAATTTTCCCACAAGCTCTTCTTTTAGAATGATCAATGAATTGCGTATTCCATACTCTCGATTAGGTGCAATGCAGAAAAAATAGTTATCTTCAACTGATTTATTGTCAGAATGAACTCTGACATAATTGGATGCCGAAATCTAAAAATTAAAATCAACAATTATGCCATTTAGTGATTTTAAAATATTATATATATATATATATATACTTACAAACACACACAAGGAAAGCATCTAAATGACACTGAAGGATATAGTTCTTGAATAAAAAAATTCTTCAACTCATATTTGGTCATTAGCTAAACTATTAATGTTATGTTTTCATGAAGCATGAATGCAAAAATAATGAATATGGTTATAGAGCTAAAAAGCTATAAAAACATTGTTAGTCATTTAAGTAAAACCAATTAAAATGGACAAGAATTATTCAAACTATAAATAATTTTTTAACTAAAAATAAGAATCAGAGATGATGATATGCGATCTTCCTTAAGAGTATTTGTTGTTGCAATATCTTTTTCTTCAAGTACCTTCCTTTTATACTGTAATGTAAAGGAAGATTAGGGTTTCACTTAGTACAAGAAAGTATGTTCTTTTCACAGAATGAAAAACAGTTAAACGGTAGTGAGAAATAGCAACCTGACTGGGAATGGAGCCCTGTTGTGTTGCTATTTATTTCTTCTGTTTGCTCTGAGTTTCATCATTTTATGCTTTTTCGTTTTTATTATAAAATATTAGTACAATTTATAAATGTCATAGGAAAAAGATCTTCACCTTATAATAATGCTCCTTTATTAATTTCATATTCAATTTTTTTATATAATTGTAGGAACTTGGTTTTTCAGTGTACTAATTCACCTGAACTTACATAGGCATATTATTTTAATAGTACCAAGTGCAACTGAACTGGCTGAATCTTAGCCTTAATGTTCAGTATATATTTCTAAAGGAAACATAAAAGTTAAAATGAAGCAAGAAAATATGGTAGGCATAGAAAATGAATGAGATTAAATGGCATGCAGATATTCATAAAGTAATTTGGACTATAACTCAAAATCTTATCAAGCATACGGTTAAAATAAAAATCCATAGAGGTTTTCATGGATTTTCTGGCTAGCCAGGTAGATGTAAGGTATAATAATCAGCTCTCTAAGGGTATAATAATCGATACACTACCATGCCGCAACAAATTTACTTCTGTTAATATAATGCTTTGTGAGCAAAGCAGTGGTGCTTCACACTGATTATTTTTATTTTTTATTACCTTTAATTTTTGATTAACATGAGTGATAAAGTTACTACTCATGCAAAGTTACTACCTATCCAAATACCAATATAATAATAATCATCAATAGTTAGAAAGCAACAAATAGCAAAATGTAAAAATGAATTATTACAGTGATGCTAAACAAAAACCTACATTAAATATCTAGGAAAATTATATTTCTTTCTGATTAAAAATTTAATAAAAGAACATGGGAAATCCTTCGTTCTAGCTATAGAACTATTACAAAGGTAATTATTATTCTAAAGGTAAATGTTCAATAAATATGTTTTCTGATATTTTAAACAGGTGCATTGAAATTAAAATTTTGTGTAATAAAATGACAATAATATACAGAATGTATTACTACATAGAGAAACATTAGATCCTGAAAATTTGTATTGATGAAGAGTTAGAAGCCCTAGCTCAAATATAGATAAGTATTGAGTGTTATTTGTTGGGCAGTATACTCTATGTACAAGAATAATTTATTATTAAAACACTAATGATGCATTATAGTGATATTAAACACATTTGAATAAACAGATACTTAAAAGATGATGATTCTTTCAACCACATTTTTCCACTTATGAAATTGGATTATTAAGAATAGTTATAATCTTAAATAAATTACCTTTAATTCTGCATATATGTCATAAAAAGGGGATGCATCAGCATATCTTTCAATATGTTTTATAATACTGTGTTTCGATATATACTGGTAAGGAAGCTCCATATCTCTCCCAAGGATTAGATTAATTTCTTCACTATTACTATCCTCCATCTTAATCCTATACATATGATCCATATCAGGGTTTCATAATACTTTGTTTATAGTTGTAGATTTGTTTAATTTTCTTTCAGAGAAAACTGTAATGGGATATTCAATTCAAAATCTGTTTTAAGAAAAACATTACAATATTAAAATAAACATTCATTAGATTAATATTTGTAACATTATATTACATTAATATGATTAATTGAGCTTTTAGTAGATAAAGCAAATAAATATGTACACACTGGGTGATTAAAGTAAGTTATTTTTATTGTATATATAACTGTAAATATGGATAATTACAATAAAATTGTAACAATTTTATATATCTATATACAATATAACTAATTATCTATATTTACAGTCATCTCAACATTCAACTTACATAGTGGACCAACAATCAACCTCCAATCCACAAGTACAGAGATGAAACTCCTACTGAAAGATATAAGGAATAGAGCCTCAAACAGCTCCTCATAAGCATTTCAATTGCTAACTGATTATCATTACAGGCAACCTCATTTCATGCAAAAAACATGGTTTGGAGGCTCATTGTTGATTCAATTCATCATCTATTACTTCGATTTGATCTACTCTGCTGAAGTGTTTTATTTTCAGTAATGAATGAATGAACGAGGAGGAAGAACTAACTCGTCAGAACCTAACCTCCTATGAATTTCACACTTTCGTACTTAAAATTTGATCAAGAATGATTACTTGTAAAAAGATATGAATTATAACCCAATCCTAGGAACTCATTTCAGAATTTTTCTAATCCAAAAAATTCATTCAGGAATAGTAAAATATATTAAGAAAATATAAACAATTTCCGTACTTTAAGAAACACTGCAGATACGCTTGTAGCAGTAACTATTTGGATTAATTTTCTTCGGTGCAAAGAAACGAAAAGAGATTCAAATGGGAAGATCATGTTAATTTTGAGGATTTCAAAAAAATTCAATGACAATGGAGCTTTAATAAAATAATAACAATGCATGAAATCAATAGTTATGTTTACAAAATGATTTATGAAAAAATAATCTAGAATTAATGCATTATTTCTAACTTGGGGCGGTTGTATCACTATCAATGCTCATAGAGTTTTTCGTTTTAGAAGACAAATTTACCTCATGATAATACGTCGCTTTTCTTATTTCGGTCATACTTATCACCTACAAAAGCGTTGCCTACGCCGCCATTGTCCATTGCATTATTTTATATATAACATGGTATATTTTATATTGTAGTAGATATTGAATTTTGCTTCTTGAATAAGCGATTAGATTCAACGGTACAGGCTGCCCCTCTATTCAAGATCGTTAATATGTCGGCTAACAACGGTTGTTTACGTTCCTCTTAAATCAAAAGCAGTCCTGTGACGGAAGATTATTTAATGAAAGAAAATAAAAACAACCCTTGGTGTATTTTAAGCGTTTACATTTTATTTTCCTACGAAAAGCCACTTAAGCGAATTACTTAATTTCTTCACAAAATATTTACATTTAATATTTACATTTCAGTGTAACTCTAGCATTTGCACGTTTCGGAACGTTCCAAAATTTCATTTTTTAGGCTAGTCTGTGAGCATTTACTGCAATTTAATTCCAATCATTTCAACAAAAAAGTATTCAGAATGGATATCCATAAAAAAATTGAGTTATTTGCTACTATTTTGATTATTCTTCTTTCAATTAACTCTTTAATCGATTTAATGTATTATAAGACTTTAATTTTCATTCACTCAGAAATCAATTATTGCAACTGAGATCTAGTTTTACAGTTTTTAGTGATCCTGTAAGGGCGGGTGTTGATTTTTCGATTTTGAATCATTCTTCAAATTCTGAAATAATCGCATCGACGCCGGAAAAATTATGAAAAAACCCAAATTGAAAATTAATTGATCAATGAAGCTAATAGATCTAGCAACAACTGTTCTATTCCACAATGCCGAGAGCGAGAGGGAAGTTTCCAAATCCATCTACAACTCTCGAGTTACAGAAATTACTGTTCGTTCAATATTCATAAAGGAATCTTCATCCTTTTTACTAAAAATTGTGAGTTGCATATTGTCGCGGTTGTCGCCTGACGCCCCCGTGCTGCATCCTGGCGGCAGGGTTAGAGACCCGGGGGCAAGGGTAACGGGACAGTAAGAGTGACGAGACGGTACGAGTAAGAGTGTGTCGTGAGCGTGTCGAGAGAGCGTGTCGACAAGCGGGAAAGTAAGGACTGAGCGCGGGAGGCGTGAGAAGGTCCTTAGTGCTTGTGCGTGCGACACATAATTTGGTGTCAGAGGCGGGATTGGGCCGGCATCACGCCCGTGAAATTTGTCACTGTTTTTTTTTGTGTCGTTCGTTTTGTGCGGTTTTTAATTCTCAATCGAGAGGACATTGCGAAGGCGTGTTCGGCACGTGTGGCTTAGTTCGGAAGAATCGTTATCCGCGAAAATCTATCCCATCGGAAAGCCATTTGGAGTGTTTTTTTTGCTTTTCCCGTATTTTCTAGTTTTTTATCGTTTTTGGCCCTACATTTCGTAGTCCACGTTTTTTTTTTCCGTTTCGCGCGCTTTCCCTTGAGCGTCCTTCCAGGGTCGTTAACCTCAAGCAGGGTTTGGGACGCGCAATGGAGGAAGTGGGGGCGGACGTCTGGTTGCTTATGCAAGCAATGAGGGAGTTGGTTCGGACCCTTAAGCCGCCCGCTCCTGCGTCGGCAGCGCCTCCACCGCTGAGTTGGACCAGCGTGGTCGGCATTCCCTCTTTTTCGGGGAGTCCGCATGAAGACGTGGATAAGTGGATCAGGAAAATCGAGAGTGTTGGCTACCTTGCGGGTTGGGGTCCGGGAGAGAAGCTCCGGGCAGCCGTTTATAGGCTGATTGGAACTGCCAAATCCTGGCAGAAAACGCTAGGAATCGCGTTGGTCGGCGACTGGGACCAGTGGTCGGCGGGCATCAGGAAAGCGTTCAAGACGCGGCTTGCATTTGAGGCTCGTATGAGGAAAGAGATGGAGACGAAGAGGCTGAACCAGGAGGAAGTCGAGGGAAAAGAGGAAGATGAAGATAAGAATGAGCCGACCGTAGATGAGGAGGAACTGCCGGCAAAGGAGAAAGAAAAGGAGAAAAAAAGGAAAGTGGACGATGATATCGAAGATCCGACAAAGGAAGTAGAAAATGTAACTATTGATAAGGATGATAAGAATGGCAAAAAGGAGAAGGAAGCCAAGAAACCTAAGGCTGAGATTAGTGATGAGGAAGTGAAAGTCAGCTCCGAGAAACCTGCAGCCCAAAAGAAGAAGGAAGATAATGACGATGATGAAGATCTTGATAAGTTGCTGGCAGAACTACCCGTAGAATACTCAGGTGGTGCGAAGGAGGAAGCAACAGAAGGGGCTGAAAAAGAACATAAAGTTGAGATGGAAGAAAAGAAGAGTAAAGCAAAAGGAGTGAAGGAGACAAAAGAAGCAGAGAAAGAAGAAAAAGAGGCAGGGAACGAAGAGGAAGCTGCTGAGGAGACTAGTATCGTCAAAACTGCTGCACAGAGGAAGAAGGAGAAGAAAGAGAGAGGGAAACAAAAGAAACTGGCTCTTAAGAAACGTGAGGGTGCCAAGAAGGCAGCGACAGAGGAGACATTGGAAGGTAAAGCCGATACAGAAACTATGGCTGCAGCACCATCAGTTAAGGTTGCAGAAAAAGCCCCTGTAGAGAAGGCAAAGGGAGCAAAAGATGCGAAAGAAGATAGACAAGAGAAAGAAGAACCAGCAGAGGAAGAGGGTGCTGATGAGAAGGTTGAAAAGACCGAAGAGTCATCGAAAGCCGAAGGTGGGAACGGCTCCGGAGGCGCTGAGTCTCCGAAGGAAAATGGAGATGAAAAAGCAAGGATGTCTGCAGAGAATAGAGACTCTGAAGAAACCACCGCTAGCACCAAGAGGAAATCTGTTGGTGATGGAGATGCAGCTGAAGGTGATAAGGATGAAAATGGCAAAGAAGAGGACTTGGGGGAGGATGAAGATGGTAAAGAAGAGGGCTTGGACGAGGATGAAAATGGCAAAGAAAAGGACTTGGAGGAGCATGAGAACGGGGGAAAGCGCAGGCGGAGAGAACAGAGATCCGGCTCCGTCCAGCGGCAAGAGCTTCTGCAAATCATTCATGCCTCTAGCGGAAGACATTGCAACCAAGAAGGCAGGCACCACTATCGCCTCGGTTCCAATGATGCGTCCCTTCGGACCAAGCACCGATCTGACCATAGACAGCAGAGACCTCCCTATCGCCATCCTCAGACCCTGGGTTACACCGAATACGGCAGAAACCACTACCCCGACTCTGCAGGCTACGAGCCGTGTACCATGGGAGAACACAAGGGAACCGGAATGAGGTCGACCCATCACCATCGGAGGTCCTCGCAGCACCAGCAGCCTACTGATAAGTTCCAGAGTGGAGGAAGGACGTGCCCAAGAGGTGGCGACAGAGGCCGCTCATGTCCTGCATCGTGCCAAGCCAACCATAGGGTAAGCGGGATGCCGCGGATGCAAGGACACCACCACAGATCGCGCTCCTATGGCCTATCGTGGCCCATCCCTTACCATGTACTAGGCCGGTGGACGGCGGAGGAGTGGATGGAAACGAGTAAGAAATGCGATGGAGTGGACGCTGACGGCGACGGAGATAAGGAGGATAAAGATGGAGGCGAAGAAGAAAAAGGCGGTTGGCAGGAGCAGAGACCTAGGAGTACCAGGGATGACAATCGTGCGATAGTACCACTCGGGACGAGTGGTGCGTCAGGAGAGGCCGAGTGTCGCGGTTGTCGCCTGACGCCCCCGTGCTGCATCCTGGCGGCAGGGTTAGAGACCCGGGGGCAAGGGTAACGGGACAGTAAGAGTGACGAGACGGTACGAGTAAGAGTGTGTCGTGAGCGTGTCGAGAGAGCGTGTCGACAAGCGGGAAACTAAGGACTGAGCGCGGGAGGCGTGAGAAGGTCCTTAGTGCTTGTGCGTGCGACAATATGATATAACAGAAAAACAAATAAGAAGAACAACTTAAGGCCAGAGTATTTTAATATTCAATAGATAAATGACAATGATATAGACATAAACTATTATGAATAATGAAAATAGACATAAACACATTATATACCATTACTCAGTGTTTATAATTAAGAACAAATAATAAAGGAAACAAATTACATTCAGTAATATTGGTTTTCTTCAGGTATAATAATAAATTCGGAATTTTAACAAGTGTCGGAAAACTAAACATTTTTTGACAGCACAGTCCTTGAACACTAATCTTTAATAGGTTCAGTATGAACATCATTCTCTAAATTTGCAAATTATCATTCGAAATACTGCATGCAGTAATTTTCAGGTATCAATCAAGGGTAAACTTACAAAAACTCTTGTGGCTGATTACTATAACCAGCAGCAATAAAAACCGTCCGGGGAAGAACTTCAAAATTTTCAATAATCATAGAAATATTTCTTGTTACTTGCTTTTAACAGCTGGATAGGCAGCAAGCATGAACGTGAATAGAACTAGGTCAGATCCATCAATGGAATCATTGGCAAAAAATTACCATTGCTACCAAGATGCTCTTAGTAAGCCTACTGAAAGTGATGTAGGGGCCATGGAGTTTTACTAAATGAGTAAGTTTATTCACAATCAAGAAGCATGACTCATTCTATTAGACTTTTTTTATTGATAATAATACCTCCATCATTTACTTTCACACAATCAATTACGTTCTAAATTTTAATTCTGAATGTGTCAAATCAATATTCATATCATTCAAGCATTAATACCCATAATTAATGAAATTTGGTTAGAAACAGCTAAAATGTTAGTAATATGTAAGAGAATCTGCCTTTTTAGGAAAACACCAGTTCACCTATTTCCTTATTCACTAGACACTTTGAGACTCTATCACACACTACTACAACAAAAAAACCTTTTTGAGATTTACCTTGTTTTGAATTCTCACATGAAATAAGACAAAATATATAATGTCATATATAAATAAAGTAACAAAGTTAAACTGATAATGAACATAAATATATAGAATTAGAGCAAATTAAAAATAATGTTTGCCAAAGGATTGCTATATTTCTGTTAGGAAGTAAAGTTCAGTATCAAAATACATCTTCTCTTCAGCTAGTGACTTATGAAATGTTCAAGCTAACAATTCTGAATAGAATAATCATTCTTCATATAAAATATAATCTTAATCCAGATAATCTTTGGTATAGAAATACTAAATCCACAGATTCTTGAAATACCTTACAGTCAATTACATAAACCAGGATAATGTTTGCCGGCAGCATCTTCAACAGTGAAGTTTCACTGATGGCAAAGTTTGCAAAACAGAGAAGACTCTTCTATATGCAGCATCAAAGTATTATGCTGTGATTACCTAGATACCATATTTTGAGTAACCAACTACCGCAAAATGAAATCCTTAGCATTAAGAACTATATCATTTGGATAATCAAAGTATTTTACATTAGGTAGGGTTAATCTTACTGAATATAAGTTATTGTTAGATTTTTGGAACACAGATCAAAATCTAATCAACAGAATGAACATGAGCAACTTAATCTCAATGAAACCTGGTTATTAATATCCTTAGCTTAAGCAGTTCTTACAAAGATTAGCTTAAGAAGTTTAAGGTCATCTTCTTAACTGTGATGAAAACTGAAAAATTATATTCTTGGAGCAACTTGAGCTTTTTACAGATTTTATATGGTTCCTTTTTAAATTATTTTTTTTTTAAATCTTGCACACATGAACAAATAATGTTGACAACAATATGAGACAATTTATTATAATTGGGAATCTAGAGAAAAGTCTGGATTTTATACTTAAAAGTTTTATATTTCCATTTAGTGGATAAATATATGACTGAAGAAAATTTGAGAACGATGCCCTGAGGTCTATTCTTCTTCAAAATCCACAGATACGGAAATTAGTCACTCTGAAATATACTTTTAAATTCCTAAGCTGAAGCAAGTTTTGGGAACCATTAGCATATTCAAGCACATTGTTTGAGAATAATAAATCCTAACCAATATTATTTAATGAGAAATATTACAGATGCCATTTTGCATCATTGGGACTGAAGTAAGCTCAAAACCATGTATACGTGGTTTGATAAAACATGGAAATTGATAAATTTTGCGCGTTTGGAATGTCCGATATTCCAAACATTATTTAAAAAAAAGTTAGGAACATATGTTCCTAGTTTACTTTAATTGTAGTAGCCGCTGTGGTAAGACGTGTTCCTATGAGCTCGGCGATTTTTATTGGTCTTAAAAAATACGAATTAAAGAAATCGTTGCAAGCTTTGCATAAAATGTAAAATAAAGTTTACCAAAGAGTGTAAAATATTAACATACGACTATGGTGTGTCTGTTACGAGTAAAATAAGAGTTTACGAGTGCTTAAAGCGATTATAGGATGGCCGAGAGCATATTGAAGATTTATAACGGCCCAGACGCCCAAGAACCGATGAAAACGTAGAAAAAGATTTAAGAAAGCGCTATGAAAAAAAGCTGAATCACAATCAGAGTAGTCTCTGAATATGTTGGCATATCAATTGGCTCATCTTATGAACATTTTTTCGAAAAAACTCCCTAATTCGTGTAAAGGCAAATCATGGCTTTTGCACCGTGATATTCCACCTGTTCATAATTCGTTACTTTTTCGTAGTTTTTAGTCAGAGACAATATTTTAATGATATCGCAGTCTCGATATTCGTTAGCAAAAGCTCCGGGTGACTTACAAGGGGATCTTTAGGACTGCGGCACGGGATATTGGATAAGACCGGTATGGAAGTGTAGCTTAGATATTACTTATAACAACCTGAAAATACTAGGGGCCAACGCTCCCTCGTTTCATTGTATGGCCCCCTAAATCTCACTTAGGAAAAAAAAGAGAGCGGGTCCTGATCAATCCGAATTACGCTTACGGGTCTATTAGTCTCGAGCAAAAAGTAACAATGATTAGCAATCGGAGCGCTAAATCAATTACTCCCTCGGTTATAAAATTCAAAAACTAAAGTTCTATTCAAGATATCGACTCGGAATAACCTGTAAATGAAAATAACAACATTTATCACAATTTCTCTCGCGACAAGTTTTTCGTAACGCAAGAAACAAAAAATTTTTAGGCGATATATAAATTTGACTGCGCGATCCAATTTTTCGGAGGTTGCGTTCCTCTTAAATTATTTCTGACCTAAATTTTATCAGTCAAAAATTAATATAATTTGACTTTTTTGTATTTATAAGGTATAAAGAGTAATCTAAGAAAAAACTAGCTCTTTACGTTGGATAGGATGAGAGAAATGGCAGTTTTAGTATTGTTCACGGCTGGTGAGGTGACCATTTTTTTCTCATTCCGCTATAAAATTTATTTTTTTTGTTTAAATGTTAAATGAAAAGTGGAACAGACTAATGTAGCTATTTCTACTATACATATCTATGGAAAAGTGCTATTGTTTACGTACAACTGGTCATGGTTTCGATGACAGGAGGTGAAATATTTTCAAATTTTGAAAAATCGTAGCTCTCATAATATGATACATAAATCATTCAAACTTCTTACACGTATAGATACGTGCATAATTTACTTTTAAAAAAATGGACAGTTGCCATGTGTCACGGATTCGATTCCAGAGCGTCCCGTAATCTCGATTTTTCCCATAAGTAATACATTGGCCATATTTCCGAAAACTTTTTATGACACTTCCCAACCGCGTAGAAGTTCAAAATTTCGCACAGCCATAAAAGGGACCATTCTCATATTAAAAAATACCTAAGATGATCGTAAATGGTCGTTGGTTTGATTCCAGGGGGCGTTAACTATAACTTCATAAGAAATGCATAGGGAATGAAGGACTAATTTTGAGGTACTTTCTTCAGGTATTTCCATTTGAAATTTAGAGTGTTTATAAAGTCATTCATATGTAAGCGAAAGATGACTGATTTTTTGCAGGATGTCCTTGGTTCGACGCCGGGGCGGTAATAATACTGCCATAAGAAAAGCATACGAAATCTAGCTCAATGCAATGTACGCTGCGAAAATGTACTTTATTTTATGCTTAGCATGACTTATCCGAATGATCTTTCAAAAAGTCTTACTTTTTATTAGAAGATACATATATTATAGCATTGCTTGCTGTTAGCAAGCATTCGGAATATATCTGAATCGGAATATCGGAAAATATATCTTATAATAAAACGTAGGATTTTTCGAAAGATTATTAATATTAATAGATATTAAAAATTGATTAACATGATTCACTTCAAATCTCATAAGGGTTAATTATTATATAGTTGGTATCTTAAGATAAATAGTAAAGTTTTGACGCCTAATTTATCGGACAAGGAATATTTTAGTTACAAAATAGGTATATTAAAAGTCGGAGTGGATCAATAGCGTTGTTACACTGGGAAAATGAAGTGCCTACGTCTTTTGCAATTCCAAATTCTATGCCCTTAGTTTTATTTACGAACGGCAACATTTGGCAACGTCGTGTATGAGAGATATCACTGAAATTGGGACATATATATATGAATGAAAGGTAAATAGCGTTCATGATTACAAATGCTACAATATAGACGTTACGTATAATTATTACGAAGTAAAGACGAATACGTCACGTTATTCCCTCCATTCCTCATTACAAATCAACTACCACCTTACGGCCGATTTGTAAACTAGAATGAGCTACAGTTGTCCTACGTGTGTAGGTAATCGTCAATAACGTCTATAATAAGTACACAGTAATGAAAACCTTTCAGTGGGTACTATTAGCTCTTTCTACCCATTAATCGAATATCGTGATCTCTTATTTCAGCCAATTTCAGAGTATTCTCTAACGAAATTAGTTGGTCATTAAATTTTACGACGAATATGAGTTCTTCTCAAAAAACATGTATACCCTTATCTTGTATTTTCGTCTTACTTTTTTGATGTTATTATCTATATTTGTTGAAGCTCATGGATCATTAAATATCTTCAAAAAGCCATGGGATAATTTAGATAGGAAGTATGGTTTTTTTCCGGAAAGTCTTAGGATTCAGATGCTTTCTGAAGCCAGAAAGATGTTCGATTTTGGTTTCAACAATTACATGGAACTTGCGTTTCCCATGGATGAGTTAAATCCAATTCATTGCAAAGGAAGAGGGCCTGATCGAGCGAATCCGTAAGTATAGTGTACCCCTAGTTTTAAAAGTACAAAAATCCATGATTAGAACTCCGATTTAGATTTGTAAATTGCAGATAAAAATTTTTGAGGAAATTATAGTAATTTACCTTGTTTCTATATTTTAGGTTATCAATATACAAGAATTTAGTGAGAGTTAATTAATAGTAATCTATTGTATGAGACTGGGATTATTACATTTAACGATTCATTCTTTCACAGATCAAACATCAATATAAATGATATTCTTGGTGATTATTGCCTCACATTAATCGATTCTTTGGATACATTAGCAATAATGGGGAATGCCACCAGATTCAAGGAAGCAGTGGAGTTGGTTGTACAGAGTGTCAATTTTGACAAGGATAATGTCGTGCAAGTTTTTGAAGTGAACATAAGGTAATCATATACACACAGTTAGTCAGCGTCATCGATTTTTAGAGTCCTTTATCATTACTAGCTCGCATTAGTGAAGTAAAGATGTTATTTACCTTTTTTAATTTCAGTGTTTCCCTTATTTCTATTACCTCAGCATATTATCTTGATGTATTTCAATAAAATTCGAGTTAACATAAACTTATTGTGCTATTTTGGTACTTTTTCAGGTACGCATATATTTATGTCACGTATCTCACTAATTTAAAGGCATTTTCTTTGAACATGTTATATTTGTTGTGTGTTTTAACTTATTTGTATGTGGTACACTCTTATTTTTATTTTGTTTAATTTTGACTCTTGCTTTTTAGATTATGCTACTTTTTTATTTATTCGGTTCCATTTTAATATTTTTGTTTTTATTTCATGTTAAGAGTTTTGGGTTCACTCATATCAGCTCATTTGTTGATGATGGATCCGGATAAGCCATTTGGTGATCTTAAACCTGATTGGTATGATGGAGAACTTTTGCACTTAGCTCATGATCTTGCATCTCGCTTGCTACCAGCATTTGAAAAAAGTACTACCGGCATTCCATATCCAAGGGTGAGATGAGCATAATTTTTTTTGATAAAATAGAGGGACTACCAAAAATTATCTTTTCTCCAAGACTTTCCTAAGATATGTGTAAAAATTATATTATTAGTGTAGTTGTTTAAATTTAGTGATTATAATGGTGGGTTGGGTATTATGAGTATTCCACAATTATAGTGAGAGTACATAAATAATTGAATTGGATATTATGCTTTTACCATTTAATCTGCAATTTAACGGTAGAATTTCTTAATAAAATATTTTAAATCAATGAATCAGATTCATCCTTAAAGCGATACTTCAAGTGCAATACAGGTTAGTTCGATTTGAACGGTAAATAATAATTAAATAATATATAATAATTTATCGACCATCTATTATTAATATTTTGATCATGTCATATGGATGTTTGATGAAACACAGTGTTAAACAGAAGTGAAAAGCACTCTCTTTTTTGTGCTAAAGTTGTAAACCTATTCTTCCCTTATATTAAAAATATGGATGTTACATTAACCGAATATCATATAATTTAATGAAAATCTTATATGATAACTAAAATTAATTAAATTGAATATTTACTACTCTCAGGGGAGAAATGTCACAACATTTATTTTGTTTTTTTTTGCTCCTTTGAGTGATTATATTGTGATGATTCCTCATATCCTTGATTGAATTGATAGTTATTTATTATTATTAAAATACTCCTGTAATATTCCTGAACATTTTTTGCAATTTTAACTATCTATTTAAGAATAATAATTTGGAATATCTAAGCATACAGTAAGTTATCAAAAAAGGAAAAAACATAATCAAGTAAACAAAAATAAAATGAATATAGGTTGAATTATACTATTATGGTAATAAGGTACTGAAAACATAAGAAATTTGATTTCTTGTAGATAATACATTGTTTTGCATTGCATTGAAAGTTGCCTATTTATTTATTTATGATTTAATGATTTATTAATTTATTAATAATTCTATAAAGAATATAGAATCTAGAGATATTGTATTTCTTATGTATGTATTTTATAATAAAATTTAGCTCTCAGGTCATGACTATCAATGTCACTATTTGTTCTTAAAACCTTTCTTAAACTGAAGTTATCAGCTGTATATAACAAAATCAGATGAGAATTATAGAAGGGAGTGTCAAAGAATTTTCTTCTTTTCTGAAAGACTATTTTACAGTCTATCATTGCATACAATAAAATTATATATCTACTTGATGCAACAATAAGGTTGGAAATGGTACATCTGGAATGCTTGAATCATTTAAAGAATTTAAGAAATGGTTGGGGTACCCATACAATTATTTAGTGAAGAGGAATATTCAGAACTGCAAAGAAATCTTTTCATTATTTATTCATGTAACCTTTTTCTAAGCAATTTAGATAATTATTATATTCAATTTAACATGGTGGTGGATTACATATTTCAATCAAGCTAATTGCTGAAGATCACAAATAAATTTGAAGTGTTTGTTTGTTGGTTTCAGATTCTCCTAAAATATTGACAGAATGGAATAATATAATTAACAACAAGCATCATAAACAATTCTATTTCTCCTTACTAAATTAATATCTCCAAAAAGAATGCATGAAGCGAACAGTATCAAAATATTCTTCAAAAGTGAACAATTATAGGCAAGGTATATATTCAGTAATATTATCAGACAACTTAATGTCTCTGATAAATAAAGGTCACAGTATGGATATTGGTATTGCTCATTTTTTAAGCAAAGGGTTGGTAAGATAGTATGGAGAGTTTAAAACTTACTTTTAATATTATACAGTTCTTTGCTGAATATATGCTGAAACTACCTAGGGATTTATCCTCGGTGTAGGGCGTATCTGTGCAACACACTTTCCTAGTTCCTCATGAAAGCTAATTATAATTCATATTGATATTTTACAATTTGTCTTATGCTCTTGATTTTAATTTTCAAAATAGTCTCAGAAATTGCCCAAAAGTGTATTAGCATCAGGTTTTTTGGATACAAATGGAACATTTTTCTTGATCTACCTCCAAACCAGTGAAACAGTAAATGCAGAATGACATTTCACGTTGCCAAAATATAATGAACGTACAACTCATAATATAAAATATTATAATGTAAGTAATTAGGAACTATCAATGTATGTTGAGATCCGCTATCGTGGACCCCCAAATATATTCTTTTGGTGTCGTAGACCCCTTACAGGTTGTCATAGACCTCTGGTGGTCGATATAGACCACTTTGGGAATCACTGATTATGACCAACCAAATGTGTATTACTAATGGGACTGAGATTTTTTAAATGTCTGTTAGGAATACAATTCCCTTTTTCGATATGGCAAATGGGAAATTTTTAGAAATTTTGCTGGCTTCGTTGACGGAATGGTTAGCATGCTGATCTTCTAATGCTGAGGGTTCAGTCCCGGCTGAGGAGGAAATTTTCCTCTCAGGGTCTGGATGTCTATGAAGTCCGTTGTTGAGTTTACGACCACACTGTAATTGTCCCAAAAGAGGAAAGGCGGTCTTTGTTAATAAATAAAAAAAAAATAAAAATAATTATCTCATATGAAGAAATGGTGGATTTTATTGCATCTTTTGCTGAACTGCCAAGATATGAGTATTAAAATATATATTTTTAA